>OY728166.1:340855816-341480816 GCA_963277665.1 Viscum album | reverse complement strand
AAACTATAACCCTTGTTAAATATATCATATATAGTAACATTTTTCCCAACCTAGGGAAATGTTACATAAGAAATGGTGATCTTCCATGCTCACCAAGGATACACAAGTGAGATATCAATATGAAATGGCCATAAGGGTATGAGAACATGATAATGTCGTTTTAGAACCCTACACATCATATCATATATCATAGTATTAAGTAATTTAAAAAAAATTGGAATGTTTATAAGACATGAATCATAAAGGAATCAAATAACAGGATCCTTTAGAGCATAACATTGTCATAAAAATAGATTGGTGGCATACACATAATCCTAGAAAATATTTTATTTAGTAGTTAAGGATCATTTCCAAAAATATCTACATATAATTGGTTCACTCATCAATCTATAATATTAGACATGGTTCACGCCCATGTCTACCATAGTGTATAGAGTCCCTTATTAGAAATGGTTCACACCCCATTCTAGTCAGGTTTATCTCATGAGATATTCATATTTACCTAATGCATTTTACGGTAATATAAATTTGGTCCCACCAATAACATAATAAAAATAATACCTATATATTCCACAAGAAAATTAAACGGTCATCATATCATAACCCATAAAAAGGAAAGAGGTTTCAAAATCATAGAAAACCTATGGAAAATAAATAGGCATCTTAAAAAACATTTAATCACACTCATAAACCATCCAAGGAAATGAAAAAGGATGGTATCATTATATCGTATCACTAGAAAAAGTTATAAAACATAAAATGATATAATCTTAGAGATAAAATTATCCTAAAATATAACATGGAACATTTATTGTGTAAAATATTATATCCACTTTGAATTCACTATTTTAAAATCTAAAAATTTACAAAATATTAATAAAATAATTTTATTTTAAATGAACCATGGAAACGTATAAAGGAAGATATAACCCATTTTTATCTCATTATAGTAGGAAATATTATCCAATACATATATGTAAAATATGATATTTCGTTAAAATTTTTTTGTAAAAGGATAAAATTACCTCATTCAGAAAATAAATATAATTTCCCATTCAAATAATTGTAATAAAATTCAAAGAAGGGTAAAATTGTAAATTTAAAAAAATCATTATATAGTGGTTAAAACATGATATAAAATATTTCAATAAGGCATGGTCACATAAGAGAATGAATTTTCGAACGAAGAGAGGGATAAAGTCATTTTTCCTTTAAAATTTTATTTTGGTCTATTGTGGAAATAAAGAGGGGAACATGGAAGAAAAAAAATATAATTTTAATAGATTTCAAGTGTAGAGTAAAATTCATGTGTTCCATGATATATATATCAAAATATATCATTATTGTAAACTTTATCACAATAAAACCTAATAAACAAATAGATTATGACATATAACCCTCCCCACTTTTGTACCTTTCAAATCATTACCCCAATAAAATAGAGAAACCTAGATGGATATTTAAATAACATAATTTTCATCAAAATAATCAAAACATAAATTAATCAATTGTATATACTCCACAAAAAAAATTTGAATATGGAATGTTCTCCAGAGAATAAAAAGTGAGATGAAAATCTCTTAACATTTGTCAGAATTCCATTGTAAGTGTTAGAAAATCATTTATTATAAATATAGATTTATTAAATATAAATATTATAATCATATTCATATATTTTATTTAATTTATTATTTACATATGAACTTGTATCACTATTTATTAATAATTCTTTTTAAAAATAATTGTTTTTAGTAATAAATGCTTTTTTATGTATGTTCTATTTTGGAAATTTATTTCCTTGTAATGTGAATTTGGTACAATAGTTCTAATAATTTTAACAATGATATAAATATCATATATATTCATTATATATATTTAAATTCTTCTATAAATGTTATAGATAGAAAAATGAATTAAAGTGTTTATAGAGAAAGTAGGTCATATGTACGCATGAACGTTTTTTCAATTGTATTAATGGTTCGAATGAAATAAGAGTAAATATTAATTAACATTTGAAAACTAATTTTTATATCTTATATATTCATTAAATATGTACTTACTATAGTCTATATCAAAACAAAATAAAAATTTATCACATAGCTTCACGGATGTGGTAGTCTACACAAATGCATGATCGATATTATCAATTTCAAAAGGATTAGAACACAACAAGGTATATGTTATATTATAATTAACTAAATATAATTATTTAATAAATATAATATATATACATTACCTTATTCATTATATCCATCCATGATAGGGTTTAGTGAAAATGAATTACATATGTTCATGAAGTGGTAGTATGTCGTACACACAATAGATCTATTCATTTCCTATTTAATAGAAGAGGAGATGGATAATGGTTATGATATTAAAATAATAAAAACAGTTTATTTATGATATTTTTTTATTATTTCATCATAATTGAAAAATATTTTGAGGTTTTATATGAAGAAATGCATCAAAAACCCAAGTAATGAATGATATCATTTCTCCAGATAACGTCTTTGGGATTTCACGAAAAACCTTACTAAGAGTGTTTTACGATCAATCCAATGACTCTTCGGATTAAGATAAGAATTAAAATATGGATTTGGGTAGGTGATTACTAAAACAAAATCAGTTGTAATTTTTAATAAAATAAGATAGTAGGTTCCCATTTATAAGTGACTAATAGTGGCATTTATATAAATACCAAAAACAATTCAATAATAAGAAGTAACACTCAAGAAATATTCCTTAAAACTGATAAATAATGGAGTGGGAGAATTATATGGTTGATATACACCTCCAACAGAAAAAAAATATTAATTTTTACAACATTTTATTCCCTTATCCTCTATGTTTAATCACTTTTTATTTTTTATATTTTACTATGGTAACTTGTTTTTATATTGGTAATTGATCCTCTAAGAGTAAAAAAATGAGACTTATTATTGAATATGTATCAAAAAATTTAAATAATAAATACAATTTATAAAATAAAAACCATGTATCTTTGGAAAATTAAAGTTTACATGACCGCATGAAATGCACAAAACCCCATTCTAAACATAACCATGATAATAATTTCTTAATGATTTTAATATCCACACGAGAAAAACTGAATTTAACAAATAACATAATATTAATTATTATAATTCAAAATATTAAATCCATTTTACCAAATTTTATTTCTATAATTTGAAAAAATATTTTAAAATTAAACCTTTAGGGGTAATAAAATGTGGTTTTCCAAAGAAAATGTGTTTTCCAAATAAAACATGTTCTTAAGTAAATTTTTTTTATTTCAATAATAAATATAAAATTTACTAAAATGACCGAAATTGGATGAATGATAATATAATAGAAAAAATTTTAATACAAATTTGAACAATGAATATTATTTAAATGAAAATATTATTTTTATTAAAAATAACTAGTATTTCACTATTCATAAAAAAACAAAAAATTTCATAAATCTATAAAAAATTCATACAAATATTATTTTATAATTTTTTTTATAAATCATCTTCATCATTTTAATTATGTTTTCTAAAATTGGAAAAAAATAATATTAAATTAATTGTGGAAAACACAATGAAAATGCTTTTTTGTAAAATACAATTTAAACTTAACACAAGATTTAATGTTTATCCTATACAATGTGAAAAATTTATAAATGATTAAAACTTTTATTTTATATATAATATATCTTTTTCATTAAAATAAATCAGTAATAGTGATTAATTTAATTTATTTATGTGAAAACAGATTTCACGCTTAAAAATAACTTTTTAAGAGAGGATTGTTTTTATGATCATATAAATTTTATTTATATTTTTTATCAATTGATAAAATATTGATTTAGTTTTTTCATATTCATACCATATAATTTTCATAAATTACTTATTACAATTCATATATTCTAATATGATGGTTTATTTATATCGGTATTCTATATTACGGTTCCTTAAATCATAGTGTGTGTGTGTAACATAAGATTTTGAAAAAATTAAATTTATATTAAAAATACTATTAAATAAAATATCCACTCTTTATAATAGTACAACTAAATCACATCATAATCACCAATTAATCTTGTTTGGTTCATGTTTAGATCAGTTTAACTACCTTCTTGAACGAAATTCTTCATCTATATCATGGACGACTATGAGAAATTATTTACCAGTATTATATAACATAAATTTGGGAATAATATTTTGATTTTCATTAGGTTACGGTAATTTTAATATTTGACTCATTAATTAATAAATCAACATTCTTCTATTGATAATATTCAAAACCTGTCTGTCACATATTTTAATTTCATGGATTATAACCAAAACTAGTATGAACTGACAATATATCTTCATGAACAGTCTGGTAACATATATTATATTACCATATACGATCTAATAATTACATAATTTTATAAAATAAAGAATACCAACCACCCTTTTCTAAAAATTATTCAATGTGATGAATATTATATACACCTAGTGCTGAAAATAGATAAAAAATAACACATATATATATGTGTGTGTGTGTGTGTGTGTGTTATTTTGTGTGTGTCTGTTGAATACTTTTAAATGAAATTATAAATGTTTTTAGTTATGAATATTTTTTTGTATGAATTTAACGAACATAATTTTATTATTTAGAACATATCTTTATAGTTCATAAATAATTAGGACCAATGTAAGGGTTTTCATCTCAAATTCCTATCTTTGAGATATTTTGGGTATTATATTTCTTGATTCAATTTTGTCGTCTATATAATGATTATTTGAGATATAATATCAGTAATTTTTTTTTGTAATATTATTTTCTGTTAAATTATTATCCTCATATTTCATAGGTATTTATTAATGTTTTGCTTAAGCTGTAGTAGTTTTTCCTCAAATTTTGGATTATGGAAGACATGTTACAAGTTACAAACCATTTTTATTGGTATAATATTATATTAATTTAAAACACAGTGATTGTTCTATAATTTACTTTAATTAATGGGATAAACTAATCTAAATAATGTTTTTTTATTTATTTTTTTATCAAAAATGTTACCTCAGTCATAAGATATTTTAATAATTCAACTTTCATTTATTGAGGTATTATTGTTCACATGATCTTATTTTATATGTGTTAGGTATATTCTATCTATTGATTATATAATTTGGTATTCACTCTATATTTAAATTTCTACTTCCTAAACCCCTTTTCAGAAAAATTTGTTTCACCACGTATGTTTCCCAAAAAAGATATTGATAACTCAAATCTACTTTCTTTGAGCTATATTAATTCATCTGGATCTTTTTCTTTAAATACAAGGATTCTTCTATGAAAATATTTTATTATGTGTAAATTTATATAAATAAATGGATAAAATAAATTTTTATATAAAATTATGTTTTTTTACTCTTGTTTTGATTAATAGTTATGAAAATTGGTATTTTAAGAAAAATAATAGGTGTTTTCCCTTTCTTTTTCACATGTTTAATATTCATTTTTGTTTTCTAAAATATATTATTTATGTATTTTAAATTCTAAAACATTTGATATAATATTTAAAATTAATGTTTTTAAATGTCTTTCATGTTACCTTTTTAAAATCAACCATTTAAATCAATATTTTAAACGGTACATTACTTAAATGTTAAATTTTTTTATAAAAGATTATTTATGATTTCAACTATATTTCCCTCATCATTTTCAATATGATTTATCCTATTTGGGTTTGTTTTCATGTTTGATCCAATAATAAATATGTGTGTGTGTGTGTGTGTGTTATTATTTATATTAAACTCATGGTATTAAAAAAGTATATTATTCACCATTATTTCATAATACAGATCAAAGAATTATTTTTTATGGTAATTTTTATTTATATCAATTCCCTTAAATTATTCCTTTGTCTCATTAAGGTAAAATTATTTTAAAACCATCCACTTTTTTATATAGAGGTATCAAGATCATGTTATTCAAGTATTTAAATTATTGTATACTCAATTATCAATACTGTGTGAATGCCACATTTTACATAAATCCCATTGAATGATGTTCATTAGGAATGAAATTCCTCATATTGAAATTTTCAAAATATTTTGGTTATGTATGTTTTTATTACAATATAAATTATTATTTTCAAGTTGATGATATATTTTTTGACCATCCACCTTCTTCCTCTATTTGTATTATAATCATGTTATCCCATTTATTGACTTAAGGTATGGTATTTCCAATCATGATGATAATTAATTACTAAGAAGGAATGGTTATGTTTTTACATTCCATAACATTTATTATATGTACATCCATGTCTTTATTAAATATGATGTACCCTTAAGAATTATATAAAAATTATGTTAGACTCTTATGGTGAAAATAGAGGACATAATTAAGTAACGGGTGGGGGCTTAAAATTATATATCCCATCAACAAATTTAAAGTTCTTATAAGAAACAATATGATGGATTTTTATGTATACCTCTTCCAATAATAGGATATTATCTTAGAATAATTCCTTCATAGTAGGTTTGGGATATCCACCTTTACACATTTCATCAGTATGAAATCAGTATTATTTAAATCTATGTTTTCATTTATTTTCATGGATATGACATGCTCTTAGTTTCATGTTTATTGTCTATTTATGTGTTTACCTATTATATCTATAATATTTATTACATTATTGATCATGTTGTATTTTTTCCCTTACATAGTTTATGGGATAACTCATTCTTATGTTTCAATTTCCTCACTTTATAAAAAAAAGTTTTACAAATTTCCTAATTAGAATTATATCACATGAATATGAATTTAACTAAAATTTTGAAAACATATCATTCATTTATTAGTTGCATATATAGAGGGGAAAAATATCTTATTGATAAAATGAACATAAACCTTATCATTTTATGATACGTCTTAATTCTCCATATCTCTATACTTGAAAATATCTATGACATATATTTTTTAGTAATCATTATTTACTTTGTAATTATGGATGTTGATTTAGAGACTTCTTTAGCTGTAGTTAAAGTGTGTGTGTAATGTTTGGGACTATGAGCACTATATCCCAAATTGTGGGTCTCAGGTGTTAGAAAATTTCTTAGTTTTTGAAAACATCACATTATCATCCAGTTCAACATAAATCACTCATTGTCAAATATAGGATTATTAAGGTTGGATTCTTTGATATTTCTTAAATTAATTATTTAATATAATAAACATAAGGACCCATGATTTTTAGATGTTGATATTTTACCTTTTTTAGATTAATATTAATTAAATTACACAAACACATTCCTGACACCAGTAATATTTTAGTGAATTTGGATACATGGAATAGAAACCTCTAGTCTACTAAAAATATAATTATTGGTTCCCATAAAAATCTTCTACTTTAGTACCCCTACATAAAACATATATTTATAATCATTGGAATGTAATCATAATATATGGGTGGGATAAAGATATCAGTAATGTTAAAAATTTTAGATATCAATTTTCTATATTATTAAAACATAAGATAAGAAATATGCGTATACGATATTGAGATAAGTTCATACCCATACTATAATGGATTGTAATCATGATCCATGGAATGAAACATTAACAATTCAAAAATAGATGAATCGTAAGAATTAAAATTCATCACAACCAAATCATGAAACATAATTTCATATTGTCACAAACGGTTTTCTAATGATCATAATATCATATGTACTATGTTATTAATGATTGATATGTTTTTTGGTATTATTTTATCCTACAAGGATGGTAGTAAGAAACTGTCTAAGTGTTCAAAATACACACCATGAAACTCTACTCACTGAAATAAATGACTCCCCATTAAATATGGGTCACCTCAGTTGGATGAGTCACCATTAGAAAGGATATTTGTTTAAGTGTTGAAAACACACACTATTAACAATCATCTACTGTTAGAATGAGAATTTTGAAAAGTATGGAAAAATCACCTCTAAAAGATTACTCAATAACAAGGCATGCTAACATCAAAAATTAAAAATGTTGTAAAATGACCTACTTCCATAGGTTGACCAACATTTTGAATTCACTGAATATCAGAATGCAAATTTGGAAAAATGTTAGAATGAACTAATACTTAGATGAGTCACCTTCAGGAATAACCTAATGTCATAATAACTAAAAGTTATTGTATTACCCTTCTTTGAGGTATGTAGCCTTTATTTATGTATTTTTATGTGTTTAAAGAGCATTAGATGAGTTGGGAAGATGATGGGAGAGTTTGGAATGGTTTTGGATGTGTTTGGAGGCTTTTAAAGGGGTGCACGATTTGAGGACAGTTAGTAGAAACCGTGTGGGTTCTCCAGGAAACCGTACAGGGGAGACAGTAGGATTTACCCGGCCTGTGCACGGTTTTCCAAACTGTACAGACCCTTCCTCCCAACGCAGTAGAGTTTGTACGGTTAGCGCATGGTTTTCCAAACCGTGTAGACTAACCATGCGGCCAGTTCAAATAGGGTTTTAAAACCTGAGATCACTCGGGATTTCCACATTCCTCTCCAAATTTTCTCCCACTCGTGCCTCACTCAGGATTTTCAGTTCTCATGGGTTGGAGGGGCTCTCCCACACATTCTAGAAGTGATTCGAATGGGTTTCAAGGTAGATTCAAGGTGGTTTCTCCTGGGTAAGTCTCTCCTCTTGGTTTCCTGTTGTTTTCCTCTTGATCTACATCCCTCTCTCTCTCTCGATTTTCTATATCGACACTTTTTGTGTGTAGATATAGGGTTTTTGTGGCCTTGGATGTTAATATTAAGGCTTGTGGATGTTAGGGGAAGTGATCTAGAGAGGTTTTGGTGGTGTGTTCTCCGGATTAGAGGTGTGGTTGTTCGTGGGTTGATTTATCAAGAACCATAAAGGTAGGTTGCTTCTCTCTCAACTCCACTTGGTTAGAACTAGTGGTTCCTTGTTACCATTAATTTGTTTTGCTTGAAATTAATTGTGTTTTGATATGAGAAATTGGTTGAAAATCCCTTGTGTGATGTTTTGGGGATTTTTGGGGAAATGAAGGTTTTGTGGTGAAATTCTTTTTTTATGGATTTTAAAATGGAGATTTTAAAATGGGATGATATGTTTGATTTGTTAAAATGATTGATGGAAATGTATTTCAATAAAAAGGATGTTTTATTGAAATAAGGTTCGGCATGGAAAATGGTTTTCAATAAATGGGTGATTTATTGAAGTGGATTGATATGCAATGGAATGGGTTGATTGGATGATGATGTGACCTTGGGGGGTTATATGCTTATCTTTGTCTTGTTTGGAATGTTGTGTGGAAGTGGCGAGAATTACCACTATAAAAAGGTGATGGATAGTTGATGGAAGGACCACCATCGAGGATAAGTGGATGGGAAGTACCGCTTGGTGTGAATGGGTGAACGGGTCGGACGGTAGATCCACCGTTTGGTTGTATAGTTGTTTTTTTTTGTGCATTTCATTGAAAGATTAATTTTTTTTGCTAATGGGTAAATGTTGGAATGGTTGTGGCTTGTTTGGTTGGATTTCCTCTGGATTCTTTGTTTGGGTGTGATGTCTTGGTAAGGGTATGTGTTGGCTTATAAAAATGGTTTCACTTGTGATTTTTTTATATAAAAAGTTTTATATAAATGTGTTAGTGGTTTTATCCTAGTGGGATGTGTAGGGAAGTCATTCGGGGAAATCCTACATGTTTTAGTACTCAAACCCTACTTTGGCACTATGGTGTCTTTGCAGATGTCGTGTACCGTGACGTGAGAAAAGGAAAGACATCACCCTTCTTTAGTGGAGCATTGTGATCCCTTGGTGGAGCATGGATCTTGGAGCTTGGTGTGGATCTGTGGTGGTGTCATGGATGGTGGTGTTTGGTTGTTTAGTTTCCGATGTGTACTCTGATGTTTAGTTGACATGTCAGGTTGTATTGATCTTGAGTTGTGTTTTGGAAAAACTTAGTTGTCTTTTGGGAATGCATGGTTTAGTAATTTATTTGACATGCATCATATAGTGGATGTTACTAGAATGTTTGTTTGGTTTTGTCTTAAGGGAAAATTGTTCCCCAACTTGATCTTGAAACCCTCAGCATTTATTTCCGGCCTTTGGCATCTTGGGAACATCACTTAAGACCAATTATCCCTCATCGCCTCCTCGATCCAATGAGGTAGGGGTGAGGTGTTACAAGTGGTATCAGTCTGTTTGGTCCTTTGGAGTTGATTCTCGGATTTGATGTTGACATTCGTTGGGTTACATTCTTTGAGTCGGGATGGTAGCAAGGTGTAGGAATGTCGAAACATAGAATTTGAATCATAAAAGTATGTAGCTAACATTTTTGTACTGAAATTCATGTTTCCTGGGATTTGGGTACATATCTGTTTTGGAGACACTTATAGGCATTGGATATCTCATTGTCATGGGTGTAGCCAATGAGATGAGCATGGCATCAATGGTAGAAATGACTTCCCACTAGGATTCATATTTCATTGGGGTATAATGATTTAATATGTGATATGAATGTGTGAAATTTAATTGTTAATAAATTGGTATTTTAAAAATTGTTTGGTTTTCAAATTGGTGAAACATGGCACATGTGGAAAACGGTGGGAATCCTTGTTGTGATAGTGTTCTGTAATGTGATTTGAAATGGGATTTCGTGATATCTAGGGAATTGTGATTCATGGTTGTTTGTTTTCTGTTTATAGAGATAGAACTTAGTAGGCATCATAGAGACCAACCGGAGGAGGCTACTGAGAATGTGGTTGCACCTCAGCCCTAGGTGAACCAGTAGCTAGTACAAAGCATAGTGCATGCTTCCCAAGCTATGGAAAGTGGAAACAAAGTGGATGAACCAAGGCATGTGGATCATGCAGTTCTATTTCAAAATCAAAATACACCCATCTTCAGGGGTGATTTAAGGCCAGAAAGGGCAGAAGCATGGTTGAATAAAATGAACAAGATATTTGAGTTCTTAGGAACCCTGGTAGAGATGAAAGTGATGTTGGCCACGTATATGTTGGAAGATCATGCCCTTCAATGGTGGGAGTTGGTATTCCAAGTGGGGATGGACCAGGGTATGATGTGGGTAGGCTTTGAAGAATTTTTTAACAAAAAAAGTCTACCCATATACATTCAGAATTCAGTGTATGACTGATTTCTTCAGTTTGAAGCAAGAGCTTATGTCTGTGACAGAGTATACAGCTAAGTTAATGAACATAGTGCGTTGGCACCCAAGGTGGCAGGTAGCACATCATTGAAGGCAAGGATCTTTGAAGTGGGATTAAAGAAAGAAATCTGTTCAAAGATAGTGGTGCTATGTATAGATGATTACAGAGATATTGTAAATAGATCATCGGTGGCTGAGTAGGATTTGTTGGGTGCTCCAGGTGGGGGAAGCATGGTGGTACCCATGGGGAATAGTGGGAACTCTAAAGCTGGGTTTAAGAGGAAGAGGGACACTTATTCCAAGGGTGGGAATATGGTATATAATCTGACGGCAGGATCGGTAAATCTTCTTCTGAAGCCCCAGAGCAAGCTGGGATGTTTTCAGTGTGGTTCAATGAGCCACATCAAGCAAGATTGTATGAAACAACCTCGAGCATGTCATAATTGTAAGCAGATGGGGAATCTACAATGTTATTGTCAGAATTCTCCAAGGTCGGGTGTGTGTGGCACTCCTCAGGGATCATCGACGTCATATGCTTCGACATGATAGGGACAGCAACACACCCCTCGTCAGCAGAGTAAAGTGGGTCATGGTGATTCTTGGAATACCACGATGCCTTAGAAGAGAATAAATAGCAGAGTGTGGAAACCAAACATGTGTTTGGAGCTGGGTAGGATGTGGTGGATGATCAGTCGGGACCATCCACGGTGTGCGGTACTATTCATTAAAATTCTACCAGGATTCAAGTGCTATTTGATATGATTGTTTCACACTCTTTTATTATTTCAAGTGTGGTTGATTTTCTATGTTTAAGGGTAGAGATAATTCCCTTAGTTTTGAAACTTCAAACTCCTCTGGGTCGAAGAGAGTGTCGAGCTTTCTTGTGTAGGGAATGTTGTATCATTGTGGGTGAGGTTGAGATATTCTGTAATTTCTCAATGCTTGATATGGATGGGTATGATATAATCCTGGGAATGTATTGGCTGGTGGATTTTAAGTCTCACATTGACTGTGATGTGAGAAAAGTGGCTTTTACAAAACAGAATGGCGTTAGAAATCTTTTTAGAGGAGAGAAGCATGAAGGGTGGGGTGCAATGGGGTTGTTGGCACCAGTGGATGGTATGCTATCGTATCAGTTGGCAGTTTTTTCATTGGAATTAGTAGAGGGTGTTGATCAGAGTGTTCCTCTGGAAATGGTGGATCGGTTCATGGATATTTCTCCTGAAGAATTCTCTGGGTTACCTCCCATAAGAGAAGTGGAGTTTACGATTGATCTCTTTCTGGAGACTAGTCCTATCTCACTACCATATTACCGGATGGAAACAGCTGAATTTAGGGAATTGAAAATCCAGTTGAAAAATATAGAAATCAAAGGGTTTATCTGTCCTAGAATGTCTCTGTGGAAACTGTCAGTGTTTTTTGTGAAAAATGTGGATGGAACATTGAGTCTATGTGTTGATTATCTTATACTTATCCTAGTTACGATAAAGAACAGATATCCACTTCCATGAATTGATGATTTGTTCGAATAGTTGAGTGGAGCCCAGTGATTCTCCAAAATTGACCTGAGGTCGGGATGTCATCAATTACGGGTGAGGAAGGAGGATATTCCTAAAACATCTTTCAGAAGTAGATATGGCCATTATAAATATGTGATTATTCCCTTTGGTCTAACGAATGTTCCAGTGGTGTTAATGGCATTGAAAAATTAGATATTTCATAGATATCTGTATTTAATTGCGGTGCTGTTTGTATATGAAATTATGGTGTATTCAAAGACAAAGGTGGAGCATGAGCATCACTTGGCGACAGTGCTGGGGATCTTGAGGGATCATCGTCTGTATGCCAAATTTTCAAAGTGTGACTTTTGGATATAGGAACTTCATTTTCTTGGCCACGTGATTTCTGAAAGGGGTGTTTTAGTGGATCTAGAAAAGATAGAGGTTGGTATCTCGTGGAAACCGCCAAATCATGTGTTTGAGATACGAAGTTTCCTTGGTCTAGGTGGGTATTATCGGCATTTTATTAGTGATTTTTCATGTTTGGTTTCACCGATGATAGCTTTGACAAAAAGAATGTTCCATTCTAGTGGAATGAACTGTGTCAGCAGTGTTTTGAAGAGTTAAAGTGTTACCTTATGTCAGCACCAATATTGGTTTTTCCAGAACTAGGAATAGGGTATGTGGTGTATTGCGTTGCATCAGTATTAGGGTTGGGGTGTGTTCTCATGCAAGGAAATCATGGGGTAGCATATAGCTCATGACAATTGAGGGTGCATCAGAAAAACTACCCAACTCATGATTTGGAGTTGGCAGTAGTGGTCCACACTTTGAAAGTGTGGTTTCATTATCTCTTCGGTGAGAAATTCACGGTATATATGGATCATAAGAGCGTGAAGCACATTTTCTCACAAAGGGATTTGAACATGAGGCAAAGAAGATGGATGGAATATCTCTAGGTGTTTGATTCTTATTTTATGTACACACCGATTAAGGGAAATTTGGTGGCGGATGCATTAAGTATAAAATCATATGCTCATGTGGTAAAATAGGCATCATACCAGTGTCAATTGATGTTAGTTATAGCTTATATGTGGTTGGAATGTGAGGACCAGGGCGATAGAGCGGTTTTCTTTCAGGTTTTGTTGATTCTGGACTTGGTTGGACTAGTTAGAGAGGCATAGATATCTGATTTCGAGTGTGTGACCATGGGGTTGAGACTCAATGGTGGGGAGACCATTGAGGGTTGACAACTGAATAGAGATTTAGTATTGTGTTTTCAGAATCAAATGGTTGTACCAGTTCCTTTTCAGGAGGTTATTTTTTGGGCGTATCATCATTCCAGTTAGGTTGTTCATCCTGGAATTTACAAAATGTTTAAAGTGTTGAAAGAATAGTTCTAGTGGTCTGGATTGAAAAGAAGTGTGGCTGAGTTTGTTGCGAGATGCTTTACTTGTCAACAGGTCAAGGAAGATCATCAGAGGCCAGCAGGAATGTTGCAGTATTTACTAATCCCTATCTGGAAGTGGGAGCAGATAGCGATGGATTTTTTCACATGTCATCCAGGAATGGTCAGAAAGCACGATTCCATTTGGGTGATATTGGATCTGTTAACGAAGTCAGCCCATTTCATTCTGATTTGTGAATCTCATATGGTAGAGTATTTGTCCAAAATCTATATCCAGGAGGTGGTAAAGAGGCCTGGTGTTCCATTTTCTATTGTATCTGATAGAGATCTGAGTTTTATTTCTCGTTTTTGTAAATCCATACAGCAAGACCTTGGAACGCAGTTGATGATGAGTATGGCATATCACCTTTAGATATATGGTGAATCCGAGAGGATGATACAAACTCTGGAGGATATGTTTCAGGCTTGTTCCATGGATTTTTATGGCTCATGGGAGGATCACTTTTCGTTGCTTGAGTTTTTGAATAGTAACAATTATCTAGAATCCATACAGATGGCTTCGTTTGAAGCATTGTATGGGCAGCCATGTTGTTCTCCACTATGTTGGGTGGAAACAGGTGAGTCCTTGATGGTTGGACCGAGCCTTGTCCAGGAGACGACGGATAAGATCATGTTGATCAGGAAGAGAATGGAGATGACACAGAGTCGTCAGAAATCGTATACGGATCATCGTCGATGGTCTTTGACGTTCAAGGTGAGTGATCATGTTTTCTTGAGGATCTCTCCTAGGTTGGGACATCGTCAGTTTGGGAAGCAGGGAATCTAATTTCCAAGGTATATTGGGCCTTTTTGAGATTTTTGAGCGGGTTGGTGAGGTGGCTTATCATTTGGCTTTTTCATCAAGGTTCAGTGCGGTGCACAATGTGTTTCATGTGTCACAGTTGAAAAAGTATCAGCCAGATCATGACCACGTGATTCGATGGGATCATGTTGAGCTAGAACCGGATGCTTCGTTGGTGCATGTGCCAGTGTGGGTTGTGGATAGGAAAGAGAAAGTCTTGAATGGTAAAAGAATCTGTTTAGTTCGTTTTTGTTCTAATATGGTCAGAATCAAATGAGACCTGGGAGCGGGAGAATGAGATGGTCGAGCAGTGGCCCGAGCTCTTTTGGCAAATGGCGGGTTCACTACTTTCTGGGGACGTAAAGTCCATTGGTGGGGAAAATGTATAACCCTCGTTTAGAGATATGTGGCCTTTTTTATGCATTTTTATGTTTTTACATTTCATTAGATGAGTTGGGAAGAGGTTGGCAGAGTTTGGACTGGTTTTGTATGTGTTTGGAGGCTTCTAAAGGGGTTCATGGTTTGAGCACAGTTAGTGGATACCATGCGGGTTATCCAGGAAACCGTGTAAGGGAGACAGTAGGCTTCACATGGCATGGGCACGATTTTCCAAACCATGCGAGGTAACTATGAGGTCCCTTTCTCCCAAGGTAGTAGAGTGCGCACGGTTAGCGCACTGTTAGCGTACGGTTTTCCAAACCGTTCTGGCTAACCGTGCGCCCGTATAAAATAGGGTTTTAAAACCTGGGCTCACTCGGGATTGCCTCATTCCTCTCCAAATTTTCTCCCACTCGAGCCTCACTTGGTATTTTCTGTTCTCACGGGTTGTAGGTTCTCTCCCACACATTTTGGAAGCGATTAGAAGGGCTTTCAATGTGGATTAAAGGTGGTTTCTCCCGGTTAAGACTCTCCTCTTGGTTTCCTTGTGTTTTCCTCTTGATATTTATCCCTCTCTCTCTCGGTTTTCTATATCTACACTTTTTGTGTGTAGATATAGGGTTTTTCTGGCCTTGGATGTAAATATTAAGACTTTTGGATGTTAGAGGAAGTGATCTTGAGAGGTTTCGGTGGTGCGTTCTCCAGATTTGAGGCACGGTTGTTCGTGGGTCAATTTCTCAGGAACCCTAAATGTAGGTGGCTTCTCTCTCAACTCCACTTGGCTAAAACGAGTGGTTCCTAGTTACTTTTAATTTTTTTTATTCAAATTAATTATGTTTTGATGTGAAAAATTGGTGGAAAATCCCTCGGGTGATGTTTTGGGGATTTTAGGGGAAAAGAGGTTTTTGTGGTGAAATGCTTTTGTTGTTGATTTTAAAATGGAGATTTTAAAATGGGAGGTTATGGTTGATTTGTGAAAATGATTTATAGAAATGGTTTTCAATAAAAAGTTTGTTTTATTTAAATAGGGTTTGGCATGGAAAATGGTTTTCAATAAATGGGTGATTTATTGAAGTGGATTGATATGCAATGGAATGGGTTGATTGCATGATGATGTGACCTTGGTGGGTTATATGGTGGGTTATGGATTGTTTTGAATGTTGTGTTGAAGTAGCGAGAAGTACCACTATAAATAGAGGATGGATAGTGGATGAAAGGACCACCATCGAGGATATATGGATGGGAAGTGCCGCTTGGTGTGAATGGGTGAATGGGTTGGACGGTAACTCCACCATTTGGTTGTATGGTTGTTTTGTTGTGCATTGCTTTACAAGATGGAATTGTTGTGCTAATGGGTAAATATTGGAATAGTTGTGGCTTGTTTGGTTGGCATTCCCTTGGTTGCTGGGTTTGGGTGTGATGGCTTGGTAAGGGCATGTTTGGATTATGAAAATGGTTTCACCTATGATTTATTTTATATAAACTATTTCATATAATTGTGATAATGTTTTTATGCTAGTGGCGTGTGTAGGGAATTCATTTGGGGAAATCCTACTGAGTTTTAGTACTCACCCCCTGCTTTGGCACTATGGTGTCTTTGCAGATGTCATGTACTATGACATGGGAAAAGGTATGGCATCACCCTCCTTTAGTGGAGCATTATGATCCCTTGGTGGAGCTTGGAGCTTGGATCTTGGTGTGGAGCTGTGGTGGTTCATGGATGGTGGTGTCTGGTTTTTTTAGTTTCTAAAGTGTACTTTGATGTTTTTTGGACATGTTGGGTTTTATTGATCTTGAGTTGTGTGGTGGAACAACTTAGTTGTCTTTTGGGAATGCTAGGTTGGGAAATTTATTTGTCATGCATTATATAGTGGCTGTTAGTTGAATGTTTGGTTGATTTTGTCTTAAGAGAAAATCGTTCCCCAACTTGATAGTGAAGCCTTCATCATTTATGGCTAGTCTTTGGTGTCATGGGAATATTACTTAAGGCCAAGTATCCCTCATCGCCTCCTCAGGCCAATGAGGTAGGGGCGGGGTGTTACAGTTATCCCATGTCATGACCATATTCATCTCACTATTCAAAATAATCACTATTACTATTTCTATATATTTTGAAATAAAAATTTCTAATGTCTATATTTTTGAATGTAGGGTTGAGGGTTATATTAATTATTGTTCATAAACTATAGAGGATTTTCATTAATGTTTGTTTCATTTGTCCAGTATATGGAGTAAAGGAACTAGATTACTCCTCTTGCTGTTGATGTTAAATGAAGAATCTAACTCTCTCATTAAAATAAATAGAGATACAAAGATTTATATATATATTTATATATATATTTATATATACATACAAATGATCTGAGCTAAAATGGTATTAGATGAACTAGATAGTTTTTTAACACGTTTCATACATGAATCCTCCTAACCTGTGATAAACTATGGATGTTTGAACCACATCGAACATCATGTTCCTCCCATAATCATAGCTAGAGGATATCTTACGATGCTATGTTTTATTGATATTATCAAGAACACAACTCAAGATTTTATTCAATATACATTCATGGAGTCTCAAGCATCAGATAATATCAAACAGATAAACTCTATCTTCAAAACAAATTTTATTTCACTTTCTTTGTATTATCTTTATATTATGATTACTATGTATTTACCCAATATATTAATCATTCACAGTATTTCAGCTACTTTAACTAGAAAATACCTGTTATCTTATCAACTCTATTTGAAATTTTTTACCCATGTGTTTTGGAAGATTTCCCTTTATGTCCTGTGTTTTTTTTATTCCCATGGTTTTGGGGGAAAAGGTCTATGTGTGGCCTGGAAATCTATTTTTTTATTGCAAACTAGATACCGGTTTTGTATAAAAATTATTTTATAAAATTTTCTTATAATTAAGAGATTTCCAATTGTATTGGATTAGGTCACATCATTAGATTGAACTTCTTATATTTATTCTATTGTGGGGTATTTATTGTTTTTTTTCTATGATTTAAACTAGATTTTTTTAAACTAAAAAAAATACACTAATTTGATAGTTAGTATTAATTTTTTTTTATCTATGTCTTTTATAAAGTAAATTGATTTAAAAATTTAATGTAATATTTTTATATTGTTTTAAATAAGAATTAATCAATATTTTAGAAATCACTAATAAGATCTGATCATATATCAATCTGATATTTTTCTTAACTATGATGGTTTAATTATTTGTGGGGGGGGATTTACATAAACCTATTTTGAACATTAATTTTTATTGGGTACTGAATTCACTACCCTCTTGAGATACTCACTCCGAAAAACATTTTGTATCAATGGAGATTTAAAATATTTTCAACTATGATATTAGTTCTATTTTAATGATCCTAAATTTCGGTCATTTATAAATTTAACTCTTTAAAAGGATATAGATAATAAGGTTATAAAACCAACATACCTCCTTTATTTTTGGTAATAATTATTCTCAATGGATAATAAAGATGAAAATTCATATAAAAATTAAAGGTTTCAAAATTTGGTCGTATATAGAGGATAAGTATGAGTTTTTTTAAGACTATTGAGAATACATGTGATGAATCTACTAATCATGATTAAAATATCAATTGGAAAGATATGAACACTATTTATTGTGAATTAAGATATGAATAATTAAATTGTATATATTCTTGTAAAACTAATTTTGAAATATGGTATACATTACCTATTTCTCATGAAATCACTTCTAATGTTAATGATATGGGATTAAACACATATAGAATTAACTTTTACACATTTAAGATGAAACATAATGAGAATATTTCTTATATGTATCTCATATTCAATGGGATATTAAACATGATGAGATCCTTGGGTAATCTAGTGTCATAAAAAGAAAAAATTGTGTTATTACCGGGATGTCTTGTAGTAGATAGAAAGATACATCTACTTCAACAAGGGGATCATGTGGAATTAGAAAAATACATTTCATTGATCTGATTTGGATGTTTATGGTGTATGAATAATATATTACTATGAATTGTGTAGATAATGATAATCTTAAAAGAAAATATGTTTCCTACAAGACTACTACACCGAAACAGAATGAAAAGTAAAAGACACAAGATGAAATCTCTAGTGATGAGGAATCACCAACCAATAGTGATTAAGAAATGGCCCATCTAGAAAGAAGGTTTTGAAAATTATAAAATAAGAATAAATTCTTTTTCAAACCAAGATAAAATGGAAATTATGACAGTATAGGGACTTTGAAAAATGATTGGAAAATGATTACAACTCAAATGATATTATATATTATGAGTGTAATAGAAAAAAGACATGTTAAGGATGACTGTCCAATGGTTAAGTACAAAAAAATTTATCAGTATAACGATAAAAAGTATAACAATGTAATGAATGAAACATGGAGTGACACTAAGGATATTTCATGTGACGCAGACTAAACTCATTAATAAAATTCATAACGAAAAAATAGTTGCTTCATGAAAAATATATATGTGGTACCTACTGTGTCTCTGATAATTAATTATGATCATTTTTAACATGAAGAAAATGCTGATGATATGTACAAAACAGAACATATTTTTATAATTCTCTATGCTTGAATATAATTTTAATGAACTCATAGAAAAATAAAATGTTCTCAAGAGATATAATACTTTATCTGCTAGTGTTATTATTAACCTTACAATAGAAAAAAATCTAATGTTGAATCAAAATACTAAACTAAAATATTCAAAAAAGAAACTAAATAAATAATTATAGATATTTATGAATTTAAGATAAAAAGTCACTCAAATATTATAAAAAATTTTCTATTAAATACATTACTATTCTAGTTTATTAATATAGAGAAATAAGAGTTGTTAATATCACTTTTGTTCCTACGTCTAATTCGGTTAATTCTACTGTTAGATTTTATTCTAGTGGACCTAATAAAATATTTATTTCAAAGATTTTATTATCTACATTTATGAAACCAATTAACCAAATATATTTTTTTATATCCCAAATTACAAACATTTCTAGACTAAATAAAATCTTGGTAAAAAACTCATTCTTATTACAAACATTGTTTTTTAGAAAAAAATACTTGATTAGATAATGTTGAAATATATTATACTTAGATATGCATTTTTCTAATCTTATGAAAGAAGAATAATCAAGATTCAAGAACCTAATAATTTTTAATGGTGTTCATTTTAACTTTTTTTGAGAATGAAAAAGGAGATATCATCTTCCTTATTTAAATTGGTAACACAAAATCAGTTTTAATTTATAAATTAATTTTTAGTTGATTGTTTAAAATATAATACTTATCATTTCAAAATTATGTGATGGTGGTTTTCATGTCAAATTTTAAAACACTTATGATAATGTTTTAATATCTAAAAATGATTTAGTATTTACTGATTTGAGAAATGATAATCTTTATGTTGTGAGTCTTGGTTCTGCAATTTCTCACAATGGTTTTTTCGTAAGTGTCTTCAATAGAGAATATTGGATTAGGAATACAAGAGTAGGAAACTATGATAATAAATCACATATAGAGAATAATAGAAATGGTTTAGTCAGTGATCTACCCAAAGTTGAATTCCCAAATGAAAAAATTCTATAACCCCTGACAATAAAGGAAACAACACAAGATATCCTTTAAATTAAAGAAATTTGTTTCAACTTCTCAACCTCTTTAGTTGGTGCACATGGACTTGTTCAGAACATACAACGTTTCTAGTTGAAATGGAAAACACTATGTCTATATACTTGTAAATGATTTTTCTATGTATAATTGGGTATTATTTTTAGATCAGAGAAGTGAATCTATATCTTAGTTTACTAGGTATGCTATATCTATAGAAAACATAAGTTGACTTAGAATTAATACCTTAATAAGTGACAATGTCCATGAGATTGAAAATTATAAAATTGAATCATTTTCCTCAAAAATAAATTTAATCCAAACTTATCTACTCCTTGGACCCATCAGTAGAATGTAGTTGTAGAAAGAAGAAATATAACACATCAAGAGATAATCTGTAAAATGATTAATGAATATAACTTACCTATATACTCTTGGATAAAGGCTATAAATAATATCTATTATATATTTAATAGATTTTTAATTATAAATATCTTAATGAAACCACCTTATAAAAATTTGAATAATATAAAACCTAAGCTTAATTATATTACTTTTTTTGGTTGAAAAGTCTTCATTCCAAACACTATGGATAATCTTGAAAATATTTCCTACAACATTGATGATGTAATTTTTCTAGGTTATTCTACTTCTATTAAATACTATATTTTTTAACAAAATCACCATGTTTTTTAAATAATATATTCATATCATGTTTTTGAGATATATCCACATGATCCTAAGACCTATTTTGAAAACCTTGAGGGTTATTTATCCACCTTGAGAATAAAATCCAAATCATATGATTCTACAATAAAAAAATATAGAAAACACATCTAGTTTAGAGGAACTTCCAGAACATGAACCTATAAACGACCCTGAGGTGACCATCCCTTATTTTCCTACACTTGTTAAAACTCTTAAATACAATCCATTTTATGTTGTTGTTGGAGAATTAGACAGAGGTACACAAACTATAGATTGAACATCATAAATTCTTATAATAGCTTGAAACAAAGAACATCAGGGATAAAATTAATGATAAATTTTGGGTAATGGATATATGGTAGGAAATTAATCAATTTACAAGAGATATTGTTTGGGAACATATTGATAGACCCAAATGCACTATGAAAATATGAAATAAATGGGTGTTTGGAAACCTGTTTGATGAATAATGAATAATACTATTGTACAAATATAGACTAGTTTCAAAAGGGTATAGTTAATAAGAAGGCATATACTATTAAGATAAAATTCCAAATGTATCAATAATTCAATCCATTGGAATAATTCTTTCTTATATAGAACATAATGATTTTAAAATTTATTAGATGAATGTCAAAATTGTATTTTTGAATAGGGATGCAGTTGAGGATGTTTTTGTGGAACAACCCCCTAGATTTCAAAATCCCCATTTTCTAAATCATAATTTCAATTTAATAGGTGATATAAATGGTATGAAAAAATCTCCAAGATCATGTAAATATAGGCTCAGTTCTTTTATTATTTCAAACGGATTTTTAGAAGGTATAGCTAATCCTATCCTATTCATAAAAAAAGTATAAAAAAATCTTTTGTAGTTCAAATTAATATAGAAGATATTATTTTTCGATCTTCTAATATTTCTTTATGTATTGATTCATTAAAAATGATGAAAAATTAATTTTAAATGATTTTAATAGTTGAAATAAAATACATTCTTTCTCATAGAATGTTTAAAAATAAAATAGGAATTATCTAAAATCAAAATAAATGTACTAAATACATATTAAAACATTTTAGATTTTATTGAACTAAGTGTAGTGACACTCCTATGAGTACCACATGTAATTTAAACCTTGATTGAGTAGGTAAGTCAATATATAAAACTATTTATATATGTATGATGTGAAGTCTTCAATACATCACTGTTAACTAGCATAAAATTATACTTACTGTTTATATGTGTACTCATTTCCAAGAAACCCAAAAGAGTCAATGTTATTTTATGTAAAAAGGATTTTTAAATAACTCATGTATACAAATAATTTAGTGTTATTCTATACAAGAGGACAAGAAGTAATCCTAGTTATTAATTCAGATTTTGGTTTTTGTAGTTTTAGGTTAGATTGGAAAAGAAAATCTATAACATTTCACCTTTGGGAAGTGTCTCTGGTTTTTTTTGTGTAGTTAGAAATAATTTTTTCATACACTGCCTACTACAGGTGCTAAATACATAGCTATTCGTACATGTTGTGATAAAATTTTGTGGATGAAACACCCATTTGTATAAAATAGATTTCAACTTCGACATGTCCCTTTAAATAGTCATAGCTCAATTGTTATAAATATTTTGCAGAACAATTTATATCTCTCTAGAATAAAACACATTGATGTAAGACATCAATTTTAGAGAGATCATTTTCAAAATGTTTATATAAATCTTGAATACAGTGAAACTAATCATCATATTGTTGATATATTCACTAATAATTTTATATATAAGGTAATTAACTACATCAAAAATTAATTTAGTATGATTAGTTTTGGTTATGTTTAATTTTATTTTACCCACCATTGAGTTTTACCAACCATTTCTTTTTACCCATTGTTGATTTTAGCCACCATTATAGTTGTACCCACAATTGGAGTTACCGAACATTCGAATCAACCATCATTTTTCAATTTCTCACAATTATTTAAAAAAAACAATTTTAATTTCTTTCTACAATTGTTTTTTGAGTTCATATAAATTGTATATCTTTTTTCATTTTACAAATTCCTAAATTTGTATGTTATATAAATTAAAAGTTTCCCAAATTTCATCAATTTTACTCCCTTGATCCCTACTCTCAATCTGTATTGTAATCCTTTCAATCCTACCTGTTGGGTTTCCATCACCTTTATCTGATCCATCCTGATCGATCTCCATGGTTAGAGTTAAGTGATATACTGAATCTTCTCCAGAATAGTCAATTTATTCAACAAAATAGAAAGAATAGTCAATTCATTCTGTTGTTAAGACCATGAACCCAAAACATTGTATGAATACAGTGATAAACAAAAAATAGGTTCATTATAAATGGTTACTATTGAGTAATTCGATGGTGCTCAGAGTTCTCAATGACTGGGATGGGGAGAATGGGTTTCGTCCAATTATAAACCTTTCAGTACATGTTTTTTTCACCAGTTCACTCAATATATTGTGTTCATCATTGAATAATATGAATACTGGGTAAGAAGAAAAATAAATAGCCAGAAAGATTTTTTCTCTTCAAAACAATGAGGAATACTATTGATGGTTCCTCACAAAATAGTTTCAAACGACTATTATGGAACTGTTCATAGTGATACTAAAAA
The DNA here is from genome assembly GCA_963277665.1 of Viscum album. NCBI lineage: Eukaryota > Viridiplantae > Streptophyta > Magnoliopsida > Santalales > Viscaceae > Viscum > Viscum album. The sequence goes on along the minus strand of OY728166.1, from coordinate 341,456,531 downwards.
TATTATTTCTGAGGGTGCCTTGGTAGATTTTATTAGATATGGGAAAATAAGAATACCATTTTCTACTGATCTTGCTGGTGAATAACACTTTATTTTCTTATTTATACAACATGTGTTATGACCACAGGTAGTTTATTTATTCCTAATGAGGTGTCTTGATTTTTATATTATCTGTCTTATGAAAATATAATAAAATACAAATATATTCATATATTTGATGGTTTACATGATGAAAATGTGAACACTATCTTCAATATCAAATTATATAATTGAAACCGTGTTCATTTAGGACACATTAAAGGCTAGGGGACTCATTTATGGAGGGAAAGAAATTATATTTAAATGTGCAGGTTTTTTTCTGCAAGGGTAATTTGAAAAATGATAAAAATAAGCTGGAATCCACTAAAGAGGAAATGGATTGATGACGTTGAACAAATCAATTAATATTTAAATTTTATTTAACATCAAACTAGAATAAAAATATTGTTGATCCTTTTTTGGAACCAAATGATGTAGTTGATTATTTAGATGAGGAAGAAGAGGGTGCTACCCTTGGTAATGAGGCAATGGAGTTCACATTGGATGAAGGAAGTGACCCAGATCTTCCCCAGAGTTCTCCATCTAATACTTATGCTGTTTCTAGACATCCCAAATCTCTCTATGTTCAAGAGACTCTCCATGAAGATGTTATTTATGAAGAAGTAATAGTATTTTCTGGTGATGAATAGTTCAAAATCACTTTAAATTCATTTGAGGAAAATATATGTGGGGAGAATTGTGATGAAGATGAACAAGAATAATAAATATGGAAGATTAAGAATATAGAAATATATATATAGAAATAGAGATGAATATGATGATAAAAATGATTGAGGTTCTAACCATTATAGTCTTAGTGGACTCATTGGTGCTGAGGATGGTAAAATTCCTCTGGCAATTATATCTTATCTAAGATTTTCAGATCTCTTTAGGTCTTTAGAGAGACCAATCTTAGTTCATGGTATAAAGACAGGTGATATAAATCAGAAATAAGAATCTATTGGGGAAGATAAATACCCATTCTTAGAATGTCACCATGTTGATCCTATTAGAAGAGATTATTTTGTGCCTACAACATATATGAAAAGGGTTTCCATGAAAAAAAATTTGAATAGTTAGTTGATGAGTAGATGGAGGCTGATCCTACTTTTATTGATCCTTCATTTTTCAAAGATACATTTCATGTGCATATAAATGATGAAGAGTATGTTGTTTCACCTACCATTATTTATTCTAATTCTGTAGATATTTATGTTGTTAAGATCGTCCTTCTATCAAATTTATTGGTCCAGTTCTTAAGGAATGGGATAGGTTTTTAAGGTTTGTCAGAATTGATCTAGACTACTCATATTAGGATTATGGGGACCTTATCTTTTAGATAATATGTATATTATTTGATAGATTTTAGATAATATTGATGTTGTATGAGAATTCCAAATGATTTCATCTAATTAACCTTCCAAAACTGATCATATAAAGGAACATACAATTAATAATGTTTCTATACCTATAATTACATTTGTGCCAATTGATTCCATATTTAGGGCTTACATGGAATAAAATAGATAAATTATTCTCTCTGATTTTAGTTTTTTGTTCATAAATCATGCACCTCGATTCACTTAGTTATGTTAGGGGGGTTAAAGGTGTCAATTTGATCTTCTGATACGTCACATCCATACATAAATGATGTATCACATTTAAGAAGTGAAAATAAGGAACATAAGGTTAGCCAATGAGTTGTAAACCCCGAGATCCCCAAAGGATGATATGAAAAAATATTTTTAATATTATATGGATTCTTTTCTACAAAGTTTTGAGAATATTTATTCTATGTATTTTAAATTCAGCGCTCCACCTAATATTATTTATGTTGATTTTATCTTAAAAATTGATAGGTAAGAGCTTTGTGTTGTTTTAGGTGATGTACCTGACCTACCTGAGGAAATTTTAAGGAATATCTTCCATAATAAAGAGCATGTTTATATAATTGTTAGATAATATATGAATTATATCAAATATGATATAGATATAATTACTAATACTATAAATTATTAACTTTCTGGGATTTAAGCTAATAATGAGATCAAATCTCATTTCATGTTCCTTATTGATAACCTTAGGATGTCGTCAGTTCCTCAATCTTTCAAAGAGCATGTGAATCCACTCAAAGTGATGACTCTGATCCGAAATATATTAATGTATGAAAATAATGAATTCATGATGGTTATAGAAAGGGAAATAAATATATTAATGGATTTCAAAAATATCATAAATCCATTTTTCCATGTTTCTGGAACTATAGTGGCCTCTCAAGATTTCATTCTTGTTACTGGTCATCTCACCCCTCCAGCTTCTGATCTAGATTTCATCATGCCAGGTGTATCCTGAGATCTAAATGCTTCCTTACATGATTATTTTTCACCCTTCCATGTGACTCCTTGATCTACAATCCAACATCTCATACCAATCATTATCATGGATACTCACACTTTGTATGATTTTCATATATTTGTTCCTTCAGTTACCTCATTCTCTGCTTCTATGTCTTATGGTTCTAAAAAGGAAAGGGAAAATAACTAACTAATCCTTCAACTTATCCTCAAAAGCATTTATATTAGACGTTTAGTCTATGATGGGAACATTTTTTGTGTCACATTTTTTGTACATTTTTTTCTTTACATAGATTGATTCTTTCAAAAGAAATTATCTTGTAATTCATTTTCTATTTCTTTCCATTTCTTATTATATTCTAACTTTTTTACAATCTCAATAGGTGGTGAATGAATCAATGGGATTTATTTATTCCTCTATAGTAATGTTTCTTTGAAACCATTTTTTGTGATACTATATTTTAGTTACCACTGATATTATTTCCTATTTAATGATCTATGATACTATTTCAATATTATTAACACTTATACAATATATAATTTAATTTCTTCCATTGATATCGTCTACATGATTCATACAATCATTCATAACAATATGATCAAATTAGAACATTTTTATTTTATTTAAAAATTTAAAATATTATCTATTTTAAACCCAATTTTTATTCAAATAATTTTTTATAAAATGACATGATTTTTGATCATAACAAAGGGGGATTATTGGGAGCACTATATTAATGATCTGAAGAATCATCTTTATTATGTTTTTAATGAGTTTTATGTTTTCCGGTATAATTTTATTCAATAAGGAAACTTACTAAAAATTTGGATAATTTTTGGAAATAACCACCATCAAACTCTACTCACTATAGAACAAGACTCAACATTTATGATGAGTCACTTAGAGATAATGGGTCACCATATAAATGAATATTTGGAAAGTGTTAAAAACTCCCACCATCACCAATGAGTCAGATTCAGGATGTGAATTTTCAAAATTATTGAAATAATTGTTCACTAGAGGATACATAACAATTATAACATTCACACCTTAAATTTTAAAAATTTCTTCATATAAACTACCTCTAAATGATGACCCACCATCATACATTACCTACCGTTAGAATAAAAAGTTGACAAATTATAGGAATGACCAACCACTAAGGTGACACACTATTGAGAATGACCAACCATCAACTTGAAACACTACTGGCTTAAGTCACCACCGGTTTTGTCTCACTATTCCAATGAGTCACTATCACTATTTGTGTTCATTTTGAGTTAAATATTTCTAATGGATATTTAATTGAATTTAATTTTGAGAGTTATTTTAAATAAAATCATTAAATAGTTCATAGTTTCATTATGGTTTGTTTCAGTTATCCAGTACGATTATCAGAGGATCCATATGTTTCAATTTTTATAATATTCATAAATGAATTAGTTGAATCCCTCATGAAAATTCATAGAGAGATGTATAAATTTAGAGTTATATATGTACATGTGAGGTGATTTAAATTAATAATGAAATAAATAGAGTGTAATGTGATGTGTGAATTACATTAAGAATCCATACTTGTGATCAACTATAGAATTTTGAAGTCCATCAAACGTCCAGTAATTCCCACACTCAGAACAATAATAGAGTTTAAGACATTCTATCTTACTTATATATATTCATAAACACGACTTGATCTTTTGTTCAAGCTACATTCAAAGAGTCGCAAGATTTAGAGCATAAAAAATTGAGAAACTGTATCATTTTCATATATTTACATTCTCTCTCTAGTGTATTATATTTACACCATGGGTAGTGTGTGTTTACTCTATATATTAAAAATGCACACTATCTCTTATTCTTTAACTATAAGATACTAAATATCACCAAAACTCCTTTTAAATTTATTTATCCATATGTTTTGGAAAATTTCTATGTGTGGTATGAATTTTTTCATATTTTATGGGTTAAATGTCCTTTTGTTGCCTAAGAAGGTGGTTTGTTGTTGTATACCTATTCCAAGTTATAGTTTAAGATTATATTATACAATTTTCTTGGTAGCGAGTGATTACTAAGTGTAGAGTATTAGGATTCTACTTGAGACCGAACCCCCAAAATTTATTCTGATATGTGTTTTATTTTTTTATTTGTATAATTTAAACTAATTGTTTTTAAAGTGTGAACAAAAAAATACTTTTATAGTTAGTAATAGTTAGTGTTTATTTATGGTTTTGATTGAGTAAATTTATATCAAAAGTAAAATTAATATTTATATATTATTTTAACTAAGACATAATCAACCTTTTAGAAATCACTTAAAAGATCACAAGATATATTTATTTTCTATTTTTATTAACTTTTATATTTCACTATTTTATAAATTTCATTTAAATAATTTATGATCAGATTTTTTGGGTAGTCAACTAACCCCTCTTCTAGGATAGTCACTCTGACCAACACATATCATAAATGTGAGTGTAATCATCATGAGTATATATATCAATTTGATATATCAAGTTTAACTACCAAGACTATAGAATCAAGCCTTACCACCTATTTTAAATAATCGATAAAGAACATCGACTATTTTCCCCTAACAGATTAAGAACATCGATTTGTATCCCTTTAAAGATCAACCACATCAACTTATTTCCCAAAATTATCTCCTGAGATATAATTCATTACACAATGAATTGTAGGGAGATATGGATCCAACCAATCCAAAATTGAAAACTATACTTATGTTTTCCATAAGTATATAAATCATTCACCATCCTAGAATCCATGTCAAGAAAAAAAATTTATATACTCTTCATTATAACCTACCTCATGGAAAAGAAATTAGTATCATCAATAACATTTCTTTATAAAAATAAATCATTTAATAAAAAATTAGAATTGAATCCTTGGGTAATATTCCTAGTAAATCCTATGTAATAGAAAATAATATCATCTTAAATAGAAAATGATATTTTTGAAATAACACTGAAAATAATTCTTTAATAAAATATCATTTCTTTTATAAAATACTTTTCTAAAAGTACCATTAAATTCTAAAGGAAAAAAATTCATCAAAAAGTACATTAATGATTTTAAAATATTCCTTAATGTATTAATATATCATTATTACATAAAATTATGTTCATATCGTTTATGTAAAAACATTCTTTCTGTATATTTTTTGTTAGAAAAGTCACAAAGATCCTTGTTTAGAAAATTATATTATTTTCAAACGATTTCATAAAAACTCAAACTCTGAAAAAAAAATCAAGCAGTGGTAAAAAAAATTATTGAAAACATTTTCAGAAAACATGGGCATTGAATGTAAAAATTTCCCAAAATATACATTAACAAAAAAAATCTTGAATAATGATGTGATATTGAAATAAACCTTTACCACTTTATAATTACTCCAACCTTATGCTCCATGAAATAATAAAAATTATATGAATATGAAAATAAATTAATATTCATAATTAAACTCATAAAATAAATTTATGGTTTGTATATACACAATGTAGAAGGAACAATTTGTGTATAGGACTTGTGTCCCACAGAAATAAAAGTGAGACAAAAATCACTAACACTATGTCCTGAATTCCATCTAACACATTCATAAATCCTATGTAATAAATATAAGTTCATTATGAATGTACTATAAAACCATATTAATATATATAATTCAATATATGATTTTTTTAATGACCATAAATTACTCAAATATTAAAAATTATAATTTAATGTTATGTTTTTGTCATTAACCGCTCTGTTTTTCATACATATTTTAACTTGTTATTCCTCATCATATTAAATACATAATGTTTTAATCATCTTAGAAATTGTAAACATGCCATAATTATAATATATATTTATAATATTTTTATTTATGTTGATTCATTGGTATCACCCAAATTTACCCATGTTTTTAAGGATAGATGGTCACTTTTAGTCTCTCTTTGGTTGTCAGATCCTCAGAGACCTATGAAGAAACCTACAGACATGTACATTCTATGGATTTTTTTGTCTATGAAGTGGTCATATTTGGGTTAAAATTATTTGGATATATATGATCACTAAGAGATATAGATTAATTTATATTTTGATAAAATGATCGGGCCTTAGGTTATCCTTAGGGTGGATTGGATAAATTCTTTTTTAGACAATTTCAATTTCTTAAATTTTAAAAGGGTTTATTAAATAAAGTAAAAATACCATCCTTGATTAAAAATTAATTACCTACACACCCTAACACTAATCAATTATACAATTATAGGATAAATTTTTGAGAACTCCAAGGTAAAGGTTTGTATTTTCAATTGAAGTTTGTGGCCTTAAAATTCAACAAGGATAAAGAGATTTCAAGATCATCAATTTAAATTCTCAAATAAAATAAGTGATTAAACATTAATAGAGTGAGAAATAATATATATATATATATATATATATATATATATATATATCCCATTTATACTCCCTTAGATCAAACAATTAGTGGGTAATCTGATAATTTATTTTATGAACTTATTTGAAGAAGGAAGTATACTCATAAGGGTAGAATTGATGAAGTGAATAACAATGAAATAATGAACAATCCACCATTATTTCAAGGATTTACCTCTTCATTGTGTGAATAAATACACACATTAATGAAATAGTACCAATATGTTCACAAAATAATTGATAATTAGAAGTAAAAATTGAAATTTAATTAATAAAATTGTGTGATTCAATAAACATACAATTGAAGAAATGCAGTTATAACATCATATTAGAAGCATAACATTAACATGAAAGCATGCACAAATATACTTTTCTCCTTCACCACCACTGAATTAAATAGGAATTTTGGAAGAATTGGTTTGATCCTCCAAATATTAGAAGTCACCCCAATTATTTGTGGTAAGCTTAGGTGGGTAAACATTAAATAGAGAGAAGAATTTTCGACCCATAAAATTTTTTGGAGCCAGCTCGCATCCACTAAATAGATACCCCAAAGTGACCTTCTAGATGGATGAATTGGGTTGCGTCATAAAACACTACATTGATCATCAGAATTTCCCCTGAAATCCTATAAAATTTCATCCTAAATATATATTATCTTTTCAAGATATTTTTAAATTGTGGGTTGTTTTTCGAGCCATAGAATCTAGCCAAGAAATTCATTATTATCATGGGACACCTATAACTCTATTAAAATATAATAAATATATTGGGAAAAATTTTAATTAAATGTTCCCCCTGATTTTTTCTGATCTCCATTTCAAATAACAAAATCATTGGACTTGGATCGTGGAACCCTTAGTCATTTTATTATGTTGTTTACCATTTAACTTCTCTAAGAATGTGTTGGCATGATATCCCACTTTGTTCATATTCCAAAGTGATTATAATTGTTCTCAAGAATATTGAAATATTCCCAATGGAATGGTAAACCTGAAAATTAAATATTAAAATAAAATGAAGACCATTGGTTATTTTTGGAGGTGTTAAAAAATGTAACATGTAATTGTTCATTTTAAGAAGGAATTAAAATCATAATGTGATATGATTTTCAATTTTAAAATGATCAAAAAATGGAATTTATGAGTAATAAATAATATGAAAATTATATATATTAAAAATGAATATTAGACTATTTTAGTGTATAATTTCACCCCCAAATTTAGTTTTTCCAGTCCTATGGAAAATGTAATTAAAAATTATAAAATTTGAATTACATTTACAACCAAAATAATGTAAAATGATAAATAAATACCCCATAACTAAAAAAGACGAAACATATCAAAATAATTATACCAAATATGGGCTCATAATCATATCCCCAACCCCGGTACATTCTGTTTTTCAAATTTGTCTCCTAATTTCATCTAATTTAATTTAGGCCTAATGATATGTTGTGAATCACAATAGACATGGGGGTTATATTTTCATGGGGGGAATATGGAAGTTCAATGTGTAATAACATTTTAATATTAATATGAGTATTCATCACTTTTTTTAATTTCTTTTCAATTTCATAATTCTAATTGAAATTGATCTCAATCAAGTAATCCCATGTAGTGAGACTTTTCTAATGACTCTCAGCCTCATAGACCATAGGAAACCAAGTGAATAACACATTCATAGGCATCATCTCAGTCAATCTCAGTCAAAAAAATTAAAATTACCACAAAAAAGAGATAAAATTCCAAACTCTATGCAAGAAAACTATAGAGTCATATTCCCTGAGTATCTAAATCCCTGCATTATGTCAATCAATTTATCTACGTTTAAATTTATTTTTTCCCTAATTTTTTTCAAATAACAATGTTATAATTATAGAATTCACCAAACCTATTTTATTTTTTATGGGACACCAAGAAATCAAATTAATACCCCAAAATCCAAAGGATGTGGGTTGTGAATATTTTTGTTGATTGGAAGAAATTGTAAATGGTGGAAAATCATATTAGAAAGATATAATTTACAAAGTCTATGCTCCTTAACACAGAAAATAATTAAAATAATAACGAAATAATGAATAATTATTTGATATTCTGTTTCCAAATGTGAATTATCATGGTCAATGATAGATAAAATATTTCTTCCAATAACACATAGTATTTTTCATTTCAAATATGTTTTTTGGTTTTTGTATTTTAAGCACAAGAAATCAATTTTTTTATATTATCCTCCCCCCCCCATAGAGAATATTATTGTCCCTATTGATTAAAGAAAATCAAATTTTGAAGGAGATAGAGTAATAGAATATGTTCAAGAAGGAAATGGGAAATGATAACCATGGAATGAAGTCACCTGGCTGTTTATGTTGAAGTTCATATTACTCCAATTCAATCCCTTGATATCCATGTCACTTGAAAAAACCTCATCAATAATTATAGATTTTTTATGAAATATTAGAATTAAATTGATATTTATTTTAAAATACCCCAACCTCATCATTACATGAATCTTACACACCAACACCATTAGAACACAATGGAAATATTTTGAGGTTTCCCTTAAATAAAACCAAACAAGGAAAAATGTAATGCCTCAACCCTAGAAGCCCAGAGTCACTGCATTATTATATTTCACTGGCATGATAAAAAAAGATCAAGTCTCGAAAGACCTATTGGTTTTGTATCCTTGGAAACACTAGATACATTCATAAGGTTTACATTACATCATAAAATGGAAAACTACAACAACATTGTTTTCATAGACAACACTGAGATCCCATAGACTATCCATGCAGGCCAGTCATAATATACTTATTTGCGTCCTAGGAAAAATAAAACATAGAAAGGGGTTAGCTCAGATGCTTGGTAAGGATAACATTATAGCATAAACTTTTATAAACAAGCATAAACACTTAAGGCAGTGTATAAGACTAAAACAAAAGAATTTTAAACATGAACTTCAGCATGATATAGCAAAGATAAAATTAAATAATTCCATTTACTAATTCACATGGATATTCTACTAGTCAAATAATCACATGAAATATCAATAGCCACTTTCATAATGATGGAATGCATAATGCCAGACTATCATAACCACATAGTCAAGGCCTTCTTCCAAGACTACAAATATGATTTTTTCAAGGCCATGTGCTAAGACACCAGTTTGTCTCATGAGACCTACTAATTCATCGAGGAGCTATAACGGGCTCCACCCATCACATACTAAGTCCAATGAATTTCTCTTATTAAAAGTTTGACACATAACATAAACATTCGTATTAAAACTAGCATACAAAATGTCAATACTTTATCCACAAACTATGAATGCTATAAAAATCACACATCCACAGTCAAACATAACTCAATCATTATAATATGGAAGATTGTGTTGTAACAGATTAACCTAAATTGAGAATAATGAAGGATATTGATATAGATAAAATTAATCATAAAAACTATTTAAGAGAAATATCCCCCCTTTTCTTGAAAACGTTTAAAAGTCACACTATTTGTCACGAAGTCGTTTAAATATTGATTTCTGAATCAACGTTACCAAAACCACTTTGTAAATTTTAAAATTAATTTTAATTTTAAAACATTAATTTCCATATAAATAAACCCTTATAAACATTTTTAAAACATGGAAATTAATTAGAATGATTAAGAACAATAAATCTTTATAACATTTTAAAATTATATTTTAGTTAGAGTTCCTAACCAAAAGAGAGACACTTGAATAAAAAAAATTTGGTAATAAAAACATTGTAATATCATGAGAATAAATTGATGCATGATATAATATGTCAAAGTACATTATATACACCCCATAAAAGTTATTTGGTGTATAACAACAAAGAAGTCTCAATGGAATGTAAATTGAGATGAAATATCATATAAAGACCGTATCTTTAGGTTAAGGATAAATAAATGACATAATTATGTGTGAAAAATATTAATACACTCGATATGATTGGATATTCAGTGTAAATTAATCAGAGTACATTCACAAATATTGTTGTAAAAACAACACCAATTAATTTAATATTTAACTGAACAAATGGAGATTTAGTTAAAATTACTCATATTCAGTTCATAACATTGAATTGAGAATTTATCAATGGAGTGATTATGTGTATCAAAATTATATCCATTGAAAGGGGAGATTAAATTATTACATAACCAAATGAATAGTGATTCCACACCTAATCGTGGAGTAAAATAATAAAAGAAGTATGCATAAAGCCGATTGAGATAAAATTGAAATTTATAATTCCCTTACCAATTTGGAAACTTAAGAAACATACATCCCATGAAATATGGATCATACAATGATGATGTAAATATCCATAAATTAATGTATATTACACCATGAATACCATCATGGTTAGTATACACAACACGTGAAATAAATAAATAGTAAACAATGGAAATCTCACAGAATTAAAAGTGATATAAGAAACCCCATACATTGTACTTTTTCCTTTGATGAGGGTAGTTTAACCTCTTGTATAATAGTTAAATCATTTTTATTAAATTATACAAGAATCATATACATAAATATGATATCATACATGATCTTATAATATTTCTTTGTTAATAATATTTTAGTGTTATCATCGTTTTGGGTGTTCACGTACTCATTTTCTTTTATATGTTGTGATACATAAGCCATGTTTATTATGGATAGGTTTTATTTTATTTATATACATAATGATATCAAGTCATTAAACATTATTTTTAATTGTAAAATGAGAATTATTCTTGAATGGATATGATGAGGAATGAATCTCATCGCGTTCATGGAGAAGGTAGTCTGTGCGTACGCATGAGCGACAATATCATTATTTTGATATTAAAATAATATATATATTGGATGGTATATCATATATAAAGAATAATTATCATGTTATATATATTATTTAAATTAATTACACATCATTATTATACCCATACAAATAATAATGTATTTAATAACAATTACAGCACGACGTGGAGACTGTAAGCCGTACGTACGCACGTATGGTGACATGTCATTCAAAGGATGGATAGAATAATGAATATGGTTGTACCATATTTATAATAACATTGCAGTATATAGAAGATATTGGAGTAATTATTTTATAATGGAAACAACAAAGAAAAAGGAAGTAGAAGAAGAATTGAACTTAAAAGAGGTGATGAAATATTTACCGCTTCTTCAGGTTATTCCTTTTGACTTGAACAAAAGGGCTCTTTAGGTTGAATTTTTGACCAAATAAAGGCCTCTAGGATTAAGGTAGGACAGTTGAGAGGGTATTTGGGTAGTGTTTTTCCAAGATAAATGGATTTTAAGGTGTTAATTTTAGGGAAGGGGGAGTTCCCTTTTTTAAGGGGGGTGAGGGGAACCTTAGGAAAACATAAAGTATTATTTTATACTAAATTAATATTCGGTTTAAAATTGCTCCATATTTTTTATTTCAAGGATGTGGTGGGTATGGGTCAAAAACCACTCAACCAATAGGTTTTAGACAGGTTTGGGTCACTATATTAACCTTATCCTTTAGATTTAACTCTTAGTTAATTAGTTTAACATTTACCATGTCTCTTTGTATTTTTATATTATATAGTTAATAAACTTACTATATACTTCCAAGAGACCCCCAAGTGGTCCATTAATGATACACCTATCATTATATAATTCATTTATCCTAACATTAAATTTTTAGGAATAGAATATCAATTAATAATATAATATTTTTTAAAAAAACTCCTTTATGTCAATTTTGACACTATTTAATAATTTATTTTTGTTAAAGTCTTGAAAAATTTATTAATTAGAAAAAAAATTATTTAATCAATCATAACATGTCATAGTAACCTATAAAATTCGTTCATGTAATCAAAACTTCCAAATTATATTTATTTTAACATTTAAAATACTAATTATTTAATTCTTTCATCAATAAAGAAAATACCGCATCATTATTGTGTCATAAATAAATTTAATTATCCAATTTCTAAAAATTATAAATAAAATACAATTATATAGGAAATATTTTAATATTTTTAATTAATATTTATAGGAGAAAATATAACATATATAAACCTATGTAAAAATTGTTTTTTTAAAAGATATATGCTTATGTCATTTTTGTATTTACTTTAACTTAATAAATATAAAGTGTAATTATCAGTTTCAAGTGATTACATGGGGTCCCAAAATCGACAAAAAGATGCCCATGGTTGGAAATGTATCAAAAAATAGGGTTAGGACACGTTTTTGGATAATTTTATATTATTATTATATTATTTTATTACCCTTATTTACTAGATTTACCCTTTTACCATGGTAAATAAAATATTTAACGAAATAATTATTCAAAATGTCTAGAAATAAAAGTTACATATTTACACAATTTGGAACTCATGATTATAAATATGGAATCCATTTTTCTAAATTCAAAACATAGAAGTGGTAGAAATTAATTTAAAATTAATTCCCATTGTCAAAAAAAGCTTGTTTTAAGAAATAATAACTATCAAAAGATTGACATTTGTTTTTGTCCAATTTTAAAGTGAAATTACTTCCAATGAACAAAATTGGATTAAATGGTATGAATATATAATAATTATACATCCAAACCATTTATATGTTAAGTTGAACACTATAATTTATTTTTATTTAAAAAGTTGTTTTCAGTTAAAAAATATTATTTTTCACTATTCACCTAGATATGAAAGTTATCAGAAAAACACCAAAAATTTATTGAAACTAAATTCTTATGTCCCTATCCCAAAAAATATTATTTTTTAAAATTGAATATATAAAAGATTTAAATATTGGATTTTAAAAGGGTTCTCCATTAAAAGGCTGTAAAATTACATTTTTTTCAAATATACTTCTTTTATCTGAAAAAAATGAATTTGTCCATATATTATGTTTAAAAAACTCATAATATGGATTCTAAAATTATAAGGGTTATATAAAGTTCAAAATTATGTTAATACTATTCATAACTCCTTTTTAACGGCTAGTTTGGTAAGTCGTGATGCGCCTGAACTCGATGGTGTGTGTAGTGTAAGTTACTGAATTACATTGAAGAACTAAAGTACTATGAAATCTATGGGTCTTACATTCTTCCCTCCTTCAATAAATTGCATCCTCGAAATTTTTGAAATTGGACTCGGAAATATAATAGAAAGTCGCACATCGGAAAAAGATTCAATAAAACTATGAATTAAAAAAAGAAGTACAAAGGTCACCCAAGATAACCCACACTAGGATTCCATGAAGGAAAACATGGATATGGATTATAAAATAAGTGTCATGTTCTGATGGAGGGGGAAAGAAAACATGATCAGGACAATGATAACAACATGAAAACCACAAACTTGTAATGGGACAAATGGTAATTAGTTTCCCAGTAGTAAAATTAAATGGAAAACTTTTTTTATGATACATTTTATAAAGATGATGAATTTAATTATGAGATTGACTAAGAACATAAAGAGATATACATACTTTTTATGTAGAGTTTCATTCATTAATAAATTTCTACCACTAACTCATTTTTTCCAACTATGAGTATTCAATAAGACATGGTCACACTGGATGAGTTAGAATAAACTTCTAGAGAATCACATGATCCACAAATGATAAACCATATATTTACCATGTCTTTAGAGATTAATCAAAACCAAAATGTTTAGTACAAGATTAAATGATTCCCCAAAATGATATTCCTTTAGAGAAAGAAACCTTAATCTTAATTTCTAAAAATAAACCAACAATACCCCAAAGTTAAGTAAATACCATTCAATAAACAATTGTCGTTAAAATCCTTCAATATAATCCAAACTAATATTGAAACCCAAAACATAGAAGAATTTAGTTATATAGTCTTCCACGTTAAATTGTATCTCTAAATGACATCGACTACTCTTAAATAGACATACTTAAAAGTAATTAAACTAATCACATATTATCTATTATAAGTTAATCACTTCCATAAATAACCCAAATCACTATAAATACACAATAGAAACATAGATGAAAATACACTATTACTCTTCAAATGAAATCCCATAGTATTCTAGTTTCCTTAGGAATATAGTGTTCCCAACAGAGCAAATCTCTTCCAAAATAACATTTATCACATAAATTCTAAATCATTTTCATATATTAAGGGTATTCATTTGATAATACATAAGATCCCAAATTAACTTAGTATTGATCAATAAAATCATTTAACTAAAAAAAATTAGTCGCACTAAGCAGGGACTTCACATAGTCTAGTGGTAGGTGATAAATCCGAATCGCACTCTGGTTGTGGGTTCGATTCCCACAGCTTCGTCCGAAGCAACGAGTTGTCACACGGTCTGCGTGTTGTCCATTTTCAAAAACTGCATTTTAAAACATTACCAAAATCAGAAAAATTCCTAAATATAACAAAAACATAGCTTAAACACAAATGTTATCTCATACCTTTCATTTTAATCCCAAAATATTATAACTTTTAATTGCCTCAAACGTAATGATCATATAAAACCAAATGGTTTTTTATAACTCTATCCACAACAGAAAAGATAATTCTTCCTCAAATATAATTTTCACATGAAAAAATACAGGGTTAGAAATACAAGAGAAAGTTATTCCAATGTAATCCCATCAACAATGAGAACTAATACTTTTAAACATTTCTCCAACCATTTATTTCCACATAGCTTATTCATTGACCAATAAAATATCCTATAGAATAGGGCATTCACTCGGGTAATGTCCAGGTCCCCAACATTTATATAAAATGACTATGAATGGATTATTGGGACCATTTTTATTTTCTTCCATTGTACTCTTCATTTTTCCTCAGCAATTCTTTACATTATTTCCTTCTTTCCCACATGTAAATAATTTCTTTGTTCCATTGAGAAACATTCCCAGGTGTCTCCTTCCACATTTCCTGCATAATGGAAATTGAGGATTCTTTTCTCCATGGTCTCCACTGATGCAGCTCCTGTCATTAATCACCTTTATCTTCTTTGTTGAGTCAGGGAGTTGGTTAATATATATGTTGTTGATCATATTTTTGGAAAACTAATTTCTCATGAACACAATATCATTTAAGCCTATCAATATTCCATTTTTTTCTCATTTCCAATCCCACTCCCAACTTGTACATCATGCTCAAAGTTTCCATGACTTCTTTGAAATCCATCCATTGACTAAAACCTGAATGCATTGTATGAGTAACATAAGTAATAAAATAATTTAGATAATATCATGACACAATATATTCAATTTGAAACACATTGGGATTGACCAATGTCATTTATTCTCATTTTATATTAAAACCCTTCATATTGGTTTGTAAATAAAATGTAAATTATCCTAAGAATATCCCCCGGGAGTGTTGTAAACAAGAGTACAGCAAGGCCCATTGTCGTGCACCTGTTCAAGTTTGAGTCTAGATCAAAGCGGTGTTTTTAGGTTTTACCCCTAGGTACATCTGTGCCAGAGACGCCTCTACCTGCTCGTATCCAGACAGGGATATATTTCTCTAAAATCTCAGAAACTTCCAACAATACCAAAATTTTAATATGTTCTTCTATACTAATCCTCATTGTCTATCTTAGGGTTATGTGATATAATCAAATTTTATCTAAATCTAGTTTCCAAGGATTGTACTAAACTTTCTCTGATAGCAACTGTAATGCCCCGACCCCAGAAACCCAGAGTCGGTGCATTATTAAGTATAATTGGCATGATCAAAAAAGATCAAGTCTTGAATGTCTGATTAGTTTAGTAGATTTGGAAACACTAGATACATTCATAAGGTTTACATTACATCATAAAATAGAAAACTACATCAATATTGATTCCATAGACAACACTGATATCCCATATACTATCCTTGAAGGTCAGTAATAATATACTTCTTTGCATCCCGGGAAAAATAATACATAGAAAGGGGGGAGGTCATATGCTGAGTAAGGATAACATTATAGCTGAAACTTTCATGAACAAGCATAAACATTTAAGGCAGTGTATTAGACTAGAAAAATACTTTAAAACTTGCACTTCAGAATAATATGGAAAAGATAAAATAAAATAATGCAATTTACTTATTCACATGGATATTCTACTAGTCTAATAATCACATGCAATACCAATATCCACTTTAATAATGATGGAATACATAATTCCAGACTATCATAACCACATAGTCAAGGCCTTGTTCCATGACTACAAATAAGATTTTGTCAAAGCCTTGTGCCAAGACACTAGTTTGTCTCATAAGAACTACTGATGCATCGAGGAGCTATATCGGCATCCACCTGTCACTTACTAAGTCCAATGCATTCCTCATATGAAAAGTTTGAAACATAACATAAAAATCTGTATGAAAACTATCAGACGAAATGTCAATACTTTATCCACAAACCATTAATGGTATAAAAATAGCACATCCACAACCAAACATAACTCATTAAATAAAATATGGAAGATTGTGTTGTAACAGATTAACTTAAATTGGGAATAATAAAGGATATTGACATATATAAAAATAATCATCAAAACAATTTGAGATAAATATCCCCCCTTTTCTTGAAAACATTTAAAAGTCACACTATTTTTCAAGAAGTCGTTTAAAAATAGATTTATGAATCAAAGTGTCTCATTCCACTTTAAAACTTTTAAAAAGAATTTTAATTTTAGAACATTATGTCCATATAAATAAATCCTTAAAACTATTTTTAAAACATGGACATTAATGAGAAAGATATAAAACAATAAATCTTTAAAACATTTGAAAATTATAATTTAGTTAGAGTTCCTAACCAAAAGAGAGACACTTGAATACAAATAACTGAGTTAATAAAAACTTTTTAATATCATAATAATAAAGGGATTCATGATATACTCTGTAAAAGTACATTATATACACCATATAAACGTTATTTGGTTTATAACAACAAAGAAGTCTCAATCGAATGTAAATTGAGATGAAATATCATATAAAGACCGTATCCTTAGGTTAAGGATAAATAAATGACATAATTATGTGTGAAAAATATTAAAACACTCAATATTATTGGATATTCAGTGTAAATAAATCATATGTAATTCACACATATTGTTGTAAAAAACACCAATGAATTTAATATTTAACTCAACAAATGGAGATTGAGTTAAAATTACTCTTGTCAAGTTCATATAGATGACATGACAATTTATCAATAGAGTGATTATGTGTATCAAAAGTATATCCACAGAAAGGGGAGTGGAAATTATGACGTGACCAAATGAATAGTTATTCCACACATAATCTTGGAGTAAAATAATCAAACAAGTATGTGTAAAGCTGAATGAGTGGAAATTGAACTTTATAATTCCCTTAACAATTTTGTAACTTGTCAAAATTGCATCCCATGAAAGATGGATCATACCATGATGATGTAAATATTCATAAATTAATGTATATTACACAGTGAATACCATCATGGGCAGTACACACACCACATGCAATAAATAAATGGTGAATAATGGAACTCTCACGGAATTAAAAGTGAGATAAGAAACTCCTTACATTGTACTTTTTCATTGGTCAAGGGTAAGTTAACCTCTTGTATAATTGTTAAATAATTTTTATTAAATTATACAAGATTCATATATGTAAATATGATATCATACATTATCATCTAATATTTCATTATTAATAATATTTTAGTATTACCGTCATTTCGGGTGTTCACCAACTCATTTTCGTTTATATGTTTTGTTACATAAGCCATGTTTGTTATGTATAGGTTGTATCTTATTCATATACCGAATTATATCAAGTAATTAAATATTATTCTAAATCATCAAATGATAATTAGACTTCAATGGATACAATGGGGAATGAATCCCATCGCGTTCGTGGAGGCGGTTGTTCATACGTACGCACGAGCGACAATATCATTCTTTTGATATTAAAATTATATATAATTGGATTGTATATCATATATACAGAATCATTATCATGTTATATTTATTATTTACATCAATTATACATCATTATTATACCCATCCAAATAATAATGTATTGAATAACAATTACACCACGATGTGGAGACGGTAAGCTGGATGTACGCACGTACGGTGACATGTCATTAAAAGGATGGATAGAATAATGAATGTGGTTTTACCATATTTATAATAACATAACATTATATAGAAGATAACGATATTATTATTTTATAATGGAAACAACAAATAAAAGGGAAGTGGTGGAAGAATTGAACTTAAAAAAGATGATGAAATATTTGCATCTTCTTCGGGTTATTCCTTTAGATTTGATAAAAATGGCTCTTTATATTGGATTTATGACCAACGGAAGGCCTCTAGGATCAAGGGAGGATAGTTGAGAGGGTATTTGGGTAGAGTTTGTCTGATCTAAAAGTATTTGAAGGTGTGAATTTGAGGGAAGGGTGACTGACCTTTTATAAGAGGGGTGAGGGTCACCTTAGGAAAACGCAATGTATAATTTTATAATAAATTAATATTCTGTTTATAATGGCTCAATGTTAATTTATTTCAATTATTTGGTGTGGATGTATCGACAACCACTGAACCAATAGGTTTTAGACCGGTTTGGGTCACTATATTAACCTTATATTTTATATTTAACTTTAAGTTAATTAGTTTCACATTTACCATGTCTCTTTGAATTTTTATATTGTATAGTTAATAAACTTACTATATACTTCCAAGAGAACCCAAGAGGTGAAATAATGATTCAATTATCATTATATATGTCTTTTGGCTGAACCCTACATTTTTAGGAAAATAATATCAATTAATAATATAAAATTTGTTTTAATAACCCCTTTATGTCAATTTGGACACTATTTAATAATTGATTTTTGATAAAGTCATAAAAACTTTATTAATTCGAACCAAATTAATTTAATAAATCATTACATGTAATGGTGTCCTAGAAAGTTCTTTAATGGAATCAAAACATTCAAATTATATTTATTTTAACATTTATAATATCAATTATTTGATTCTTTCATTAATAAGGAAAATACTGCATCATTATTGTGTCATTAATAAATTTAATTATTCGACGTCTAAAAATTATAAATAAAATCCCATTATGTATGAAATCATTTTATCATTCTAATGAATATTTATAGTCGAAAATATAACATATATAACCCTATGTCAAAAAAATTTTTCTAAAAGATATAATCTTATGTCATTTTTGTATTTACTTTAACTTAATTAATATAAAGTGTCATTATCATTAAATGTGGCTCCATGGGGTCCCAAAATTGACCCAAATATTACCATGGTTGGACATGTATCATCCAATAAGGTTTGAAAAAGTTTTATGGTAATTTAATATTATTATAGTATTATTTTGTTTACCCTGATTTTCTGGATTTACCTTTTAACCATGGTAAATAAAATATTTACCGAAGTAATTATTCAAAATTTCGAAAAATAAAAATACATATTTACACAATTTGTATGTCCTGACTTTAAATATGCAATACATTTTTTAAAATTGAAAACATAAAAGTGGCAGAAATTAATTTAAAATTAATTCCCGTTGTCAAAACAAAACGTGTGTTTTTAAGAAATAATAACCATCAAAAGATTGATATTTGTTTATGTCCAACTTCAAAGTGAAATTACTTCCAATGACCAGAATTTTATTAAATGGTAAAAAATATAATCTAATTATACATCCGAACCATTCATATCTATAGTTAACACTATAAATTATTTTGATTAAAAAAGTTTATTTCAGTTAAAATATATTATTTTTCACTATTCACCCAAATATAAAAGTTAATAGAAAAACACCAAAAATTTATTGATACTAAATTCTTATATCCCAATCACAAAGAAGTATTTTATTTTTTCAAATTTAATATATACAAGTTTTAAATATTGGATTTAGAAATGGTTCTCCATTGAAGTGCGGAAAAATTTCATTTTTTGAAAAATACTTATTTTATGTGAAAAAAATGAATTTGTCCTTATATTATGTTTGTGAAACTCATAATATGGATTCTAAAATTATAAGGGTTATATAAAGTTCAAAATTATGTTAATACTACTCATAACTGCTTTTGAGCGACTAGTTTGGTAAGTCGTGATGCGCTTGAACTCGATGTTGTGTGTAGTGTAAGTTATTGAATTACATAGAAGAACTAATGTACTATGAAATCTTGGGGTTGTTACAAAAAAATTAAAGGGAATAAATATACCTAATTATTTTATAACACCAATGATCGATATAAGGAACTAGTAAAAATAATATATATATATATATATATATTAATATATATATATATATATATATTTGAATTTTCAAACATAATTATACATAATGAAAATAGAACATATAAGCACTCTATGTTATAGTTGAGTGGAAGGTGCACTCACATGTATCCCATTAGTCACAATTTCGAGTCTCATGGCTTCACTGGTCACAACGGGGTTGTCCCCATGACCTACAGTGTGACATTCTATGAATATATATATATATATTCTTTTTATTATTTTATCTTTTCATTTTAATTACCCATTTTTTTAAAAAAATAAATATACATATATTTTTTAAATAACATAAAATAAAAAATATATTACACAAGGGAACACAAAATTGAAAATAATGAAAATAAAAAAATAAACCCATTAGTAAATGAAGGGAAAGAGTTGAAAAAATGTTTTCAAAATTTTATTTTCTTTAAAACCCAAATGAATAATAAAAATATAATAAATAAAATAAAATAAAATCAATGTTTATACTGGGTTGCCTCCCATGAAGTGCTAATTTTAAAGTTGTTAGCTCGACGTGGACGCCCAAACTTACCCAATGCCATCATTAATGGTTTTAAAGACCACATTTTCACCAATTATTCTATATTTACTTGATTCATTATTTATAATATGTTTTATGCACAAAACAATTATTTATATAGTGTGGGGAAACCCACTAAAAACCAAAAATGGGGGATACATATTCTCTTATATTTTTTCATAATACATCAAGGATCATTCCTCTTTTATTTGTGTTAAGAGAAGAAAAAATGAAAAAAAATAATGTTTTGGCTAACCCCATTAAATGATAGCCTGATAGAGGGTGGAAATTACATGTATTCAAGTTTAGGTAGGCTAACACTTTCATACATTGTATGGTACTTTAAATCAAACATAGTTTCATTTTCAAAATTTTCAAATAGAATTGGTTCCTTTCGAATAGAAGGTTCAACCAGAAAATTGGGCATATCAGTGTCAGGAATGTATATGGAATTGAATATTTTGAAATTCTAAAAATGATTATATCATCAGTATTTCTAAAAAGTAAACAATAGGTCACTATTCTATATTGCCAATCCATTATGTAAAATTTTCAATTTTTTAATTTTGAAAGTCAATATTTTCTTGATTTAAATACCATTCAATTATTCATTAATCATCTTAAGCTACCACAAATAAATATGTAGAACCTATAAGAAATTTATTATAGGTTTTTAGGAAATTGGAAACTCCACAAAAGGTTATTAAAGGGACAAATGGTGGATATATGGGTTCCTGAAATATTTTAATGCTTTGTAGTTTTAATCTCAAAGATGAAACCTCTGAATTAATTATCATTATTTGAATAAACAATTTTTCAACCAATGTCTTAGAAATATATTGTATAGAAGGATTAACATCATCTAATTCCCAATTATTTATCTCTTTGACAATCCGTGAGATAGTGTGAAATTTATCCCTAAAATAGACATCATCCAAATGATTGTGCATCTCACCAGGTGTGGGTTAGTCTTTTATAGATTGATAAAATAAATTCCCTAATTTATGGGCCTCCCAATACTAATTTAAAATTTTATTCTATCACAATTTTATGATATAGTACTTTACAATAGCCTAAATTGGAGTATAATAAAACAAGGATTCAATATTCTTAAGACACATACAAATAGAAAGGTGAAAAATTAATTGAAATGTGTGTGATGATCAAGTACATGGGGTGATAAAGGATTATAGTGACTAATATAACTTACATGGGTCCCCAGAAATGATTAAAAAAAATTCATTGAAAAGTTTACCCATGTTTTTAGGGTTAAGAAGTCTCTTATAATATAGCTTGGGTTGTCAAATCCTTAGTGTCATTTGAACAAACCTATAGAAAATTAAATTAGATGTATTATTTTTGGCTATGTGGTGCATGAATTTGGATTGATTATATGGGTATAAATTATCACTAATAGATCAATGTGATTTCAAATTATGAGAAAAGTAATTGACCCTAGGTTTTTTCTTTGGGGTATATTTGATGGATTCATTTTTAGACTATTTCAATTTTCTAAATTTGATATCGTTTCATTCAATGAACTAAAAGTACAATAACTACTTAGTAATTTAATACATTCACACACTAACACTAATGAAATATAAACTTTTAGAACCATATTTATGAGAACTCTTTAGTAAAATTTTGTATTATCACTTGATGTATCTGGCCTTAAAATTCATAAGGGTGAAGATTTTTTAAAATTGTAAGATGAAATTACCGATTAATATAAATGTTTATATATCAATAGAGTGAGAAATTACAACCAATTCAGCCCCTTTCTAATCTCTTGGATCATCACATAAGAGTGATATACCTCAATTTATGTTATGATCTTAATAGAGAGGGAATTTAACCCATTAGGGTAGAATTGAGTAATTTAAAAACAACGAAACAATGAACTATCCACCATTGATTGATGTGTTTATCTATTCTCTATGTGAATAAATTCATATCATATTGAATTTGAATCAATTTGTTAATAAAAAACAAAAAATAATAATAAAAATAGTACTTTCATTAAGAAACAAAGGTAATTCAAGAAACATAAAATTGATGAAATGTGATTACAACATCAAATTGGAATCCTAACATTAGAATAAAAAACAAAAATATTCTTAACTCCATCACCACTAATACCTTAAATTTTCATTTGAAAGCCTTGGGTTGAGACTCCAACATTTTATGTCACCCCAATTAATGGTGGTATTCCTCAGTGGGTGGAAATTTATTGCAGAGAAGACATTTCCACCCTTGACAAAAATCAGATCCAACTTCAGTCCACCAAACATATGCGCATAAATTACCTTCTATATGGAAGAATTGGGGTGGTCTATATCATAATAAAATTAATCTCTAGATTTTATCAGATAAACAATAAAATTTCACTCCAAATTAATATTGTGTTTTTTAGATATTTTGTAAAATGTTGGTTTTTTTCTAGGCCACCGAATATAGCCTAGAATTTCATCATTAACATGTGATGCCTAACTCCATTATATAATCAAGATTTTATAAGGAAAATGATTAATAAAACGTTCCCGAGTATTTCCAATATCTCCAGTTTAAATTTTATAATCATTGGGCTTGAATCTTCACTACTAAATTCATTTTATTGGTCTGTTGTCTAATTCACTTCACCATGACTGTGTTTTCATGAAATCACACATTGTTCATCTTCCAATGTGATTATTCATGTGATCTGGAAGAATTAGATATTAAAAATGCAATGGAAATATTAAAATAAAATAATAAAATAAAATCAATATTTTTTGGTGATTTATAATGACTTCAAAAATGTATCACGTAATAGTGAATTTAAAAAAGGGATTACAATCATAATGTGAAATAATGTTCAATTTGTATAATTCACTAGAAATGGTGTTTATGAATAATACAGATCAAAAAAATTATATATATTATAAATTAATATTATCTGATTTTATTTTCTAATCATTCATTTAATTTATATTTTGAATATAAAACAAATCGTTCCTAGAGATGCAAGGGCATACGTATGCATGAAAGTTGTACACATTTTTTTATCATGATAAAAGAATGAAAATTATATTGTATATTATCACTATGGGATTATTTTTATGTCATATATATAACATACTTTTATTAAATCACTCTTAATACATTCCATGTAATGTTTGAACAAATCACATCACTTCGTGAGGCGGTAGTTCATCGTACAGTTGAACGACATTATCGTATTCCCACAAAATGGAATGGATGATGGTATGTGTGTTATAACAATTCTAGAATCAAAATAAAATCATAAAAAATAATATTTATAATATATATAATATAAATTCATCATTTTTACAACTTTTAAAGGTGTTAATGGAAGAATGAACAACTTTGGTTTGCACGGTAGTAATCTATCGTACACCTGAACTATGATTGTGTATCCGATTTGATTGAACTATGTAATGTTTTAAGTTATAAATTTTTTTTCAAATATTTAAGATACAATTGTTATTATATAAAAATGAAATAAAAATAATTGAAATGTTTTATGGAAGAAATAAAACAAAAACATTGGTTGACGAATGTTACCTCTTATTTGGGTATCTCCTTTTGATTTTCACAAAAAGACTTCCTTGGTTGAATTAATTCCCTAAGTTAAACTTCAATGATTAAGGTATTGAACATAGAAAAACATTTAGAGATATTATTTCCAAACCAAATAGGTTTTAACGAATAAAACATGAAGATGAGGTTCTCTTTTAAAAGAGAGTGGAGGGGCACTATTTGAATTTCTCAAAATATTATATTAATATAAATTAATTTTGTATTCCAAATAGATTAAAACTGATTTATTTATAATATAAGGTGATTATGGGTTTAAATTAATTCATTTTATAAAATTTATAAAAATTTTACATTTTATAATACTTATCATTTTTATTTAACCCTTATTTAACCCCTTTGACTCTTACCATGACAACTTGGATTTTTTCTCTTTAATGATTACTATAGTTACTATAAACTGAAAAACATACCATAAATGAATTACGGATGACATGATAAACCATCTCAAAATATTTTGGATAAATTTAATATTTTTATGAATTTTATATCATTTAATAAATTATTATTTATTTTAAAATGTCAGTATTGTCAATTTTAACAATATTCCTTACTCGAAATTTCCAAATATCATAAAAATGATAAATTGAAAGAAAAAACATTAACACATCTACAACATATAAAAGTTACCTATAAAATTATTTTATTTTATTAATTATCTCCAAAATATTTATTTTAATATTTCTAATATCATTTATTTGAAATTTCCTGTAATTAAACATTTACCGCATCATTATTATCTCATAATTGACGGCAATGATTTATTAAATTAAAATTTTTAAATAAATTAAAATTTTTAAATAAATTATAATTATGTAGAACAATATTATATATTTTATATAACTATTTATAGTCAAATATATCATCTAAATGACTTTATAATTAAAATTTTATATATTTTAAAACATAAGTATGACATCATTGACTTCTCATTTAAATAAAATACTATAAGGGGATTAATGTAAACCAATCTTCTCAAATAAGTCTTAAAATTTACACAAGGATTATTTTTGTTTTAAATCATTCATAAAATAAAATTTGGAAAAGTGGTAAGTAATTTTCTAATATTTGTAATATTATTTTTACTCTTAATTACCTATTTTATCCTTAACTGTGGTAATAAAAATTACTAAATTTACTATTCATATCATCAAAAAATATAATGGGTAATATTTTATAAAATTGAACCTTATGACTCAAAACATGAAATACATTTTTCATATTTCATAAAATATATTTTTTTAAAATTAATTTAAAATTCCTCCCATAGACAGTGTGTGAAAATAAATTTTTAAAGTAAAAATGTTCAAAATATTGAAATGCTTTTAAATATAAATTTAATATGGAATTGACTCAAAGTACTAAATAACATTAAATTATTTAAAATTTATCAGATAATACTTTAATAAAATATAAAAAATTAACACTATAAACTATTTTGAAGAAAAACATGTTTTCGATAAAATTTATTGTTTGTCATTATTCATTAAAAAATAAAACTTATTAGGAAAATAAATAAATTAAAACAAATGAAATTTTGATATTAATATTTCAATAAGAAGTTTAATTGTTTAAAAATTTTATTTATTAATGTTTCAAAAAATTCATTTAAAACATTTTTTCATTAATAGGGAGAACTATCATTTCAGAAAAATACATATTTTATGTGTAAAATTGGAGTTATTTTTTTAAAATGTCAATAAAACTCATAATATGAATTTTTAATATTATATTGAATATAAATTTCATTAATATAATCAAAAAAAGGATAATTTTAATTTATTTTTATAAAAACACTTCTTTAAATTTAAATATTTTTTAAGAAAAACAATTCCATTTATGTTAAAAAGGGTTTTATTTTCATTTATAATTAATTGGTCACTAAATAATTAATTATATAAACATGTAAAACCATCTTTTGACTATAAAATTAACCATGTTCTTACCCTTCATTATTACCACTAG
This sequence comes from Viscum album, assembly GCA_963277665.1. Taxonomy (NCBI): domain Eukaryota; kingdom Viridiplantae; phylum Streptophyta; class Magnoliopsida; order Santalales; family Viscaceae; genus Viscum; species Viscum album. The sequence continues at coordinate 341,429,254 of OY728166.1, read as the reverse complement.
ATTATAATTTTCATGTTAAAATAATTATAATAATAAAATGATGCTTTATAGAAACTCATTGGTTAATGTAATGAAAGTTAATCTAGTAATGCATATAATGAAAGACATCAGAGAAATAAACATAAATAAAAAATATATTTAATAAATATATTACGGTCTCACATTCTAACCAACTTAAAATGAATTTCTCACATAAAATTTATCAAGGTCATCAAATTTTTAATACCAAAATGTTACTTTCATTGAAACCCTCATCTGAAAAATTAATTCTAAAACATTATTTAAAAAGGGAATAATGGAAAATTAATGGTTGCACAATATAATTCATAACTATTTTTACGCAAAGGATAACATATCTAGAATGTGATAAAAAAATACATATAAGAGGAAACTAACTATCAAGTTATGATGTTGAGTGATAGATACCATATTCAGGTTAATGTAAATGACCAAAAAACTATAAAACAAATACATCTAGAAATGTATATTAATATCATAAAAAATCATGATAATAAGATAAAATAATATTTAAAAATCCATTAATAAATTAAATTACATGATTTAATCTCATAAGTACAATCTATTTCTATGGTATTCCTTGATCAATTTCTGATTCATCTCTAAATCTAACAAAATATGGTGTTAAAATTACACTTCTAGAAGAATTAATGGAACATAAAATCTACAATGGGACGATAAGTCATTCCATGTATCTCTAGTTTCATAAAATATTGATATAACATGTTATCCATTATGCATAAATATTTATTTTACAAAAAATTAGTTTCTAAATCCTTATTTAAGGGGAAATACATACATTTTCATAAATGGTTAATTATATAACCCTTTAAACATTCAACATTTATAAATCAAATTACTAAATTTTTCCAAATAAACATAACACTAATTCCTCAAAAAACATGATGTAGACCTTAATTTTCACATACCAAACATTTAAATTCCATTATTATATATTATATCAAAACATGAAACTAATATAAATTACCATAAAACCAGAGTGAAAATATACACACTATCGAAAATTAACTCTTTCCTCGTACCATAATTCTGAAAACACTATAAACTCAATCCATGATACAATAAACCACATTTTCATCTTATCAGTGCAAAGGTAATCAATACTGTCACATTTATTTTCTCCAAGTCAAACATGGATTTATTTTTTTATCCTAACATGATGCACATATTAAGTGTTTTCCTTCCCTTAATGATGTTTTTTTCTAAAAATAGCTCCTTACCACTTCAATAACTTTTCATGGATACCAGTTCTGTTCAGAAAATTCACTCAAATTATTAAGAAAGAAACTACAGTTGACCAATCATTATATGTTTCATTATTTCATAATACTGTGCAAGTAATTTTACAACATTATTCTTTAATTACATTATAAAAAACAAACAACCATTCCACCACTTAATTGACATACTCCATGTCACCAGTATTCATAGCATGTTATTTCCCTTTTCTTCCTTTTTAAGGTTGTTGAAGTGAAACATCATTTTTAACTCTTATATTTGGTCACAATTTAGCATAATGAAAATTTTCATTACACATTATGTATTTTAGTTTTTGGGAAACATTTTTTGTATTCTTGTCTCTATTCTCGTCGTTATCTAACTTATTCTCATTACAACAGCATTCGTATTCCAGATGACTTACCTTTCCAAACATGAAAAACTTATCAATACCCTTATGATAATCTCCAATTTTTTTCTTTCCACACATCGAATATAAAGGAAACCCCATATTCTTTTCTCAATGATTTTTATATTATTCTTTTAAATCCATATTCTAATACCCTTCAAAACCATGAGATTAACTCATTACTCGAACCTCCATTTCATCCATGATGGCTCATCAAACTACTTCTTCATAGCTATTGAAGTCCCTTATAGATAATTCCCCACAATGACATGGTTTTAGGCCACTAAAAATGATCAACATTGCATTCTATTTGGATGATATTTCCATAAACATTATAGAGACCCAGCCTTTTCTTACATTACTATTGCATCATTTTAAATATAAACAACATAATAGTATTACACATGGAGAATCCAGAGGTTTAGTGTCTTGGGAAAACTAGGACTACACATAACAAGTACAACATCAAGCATAAAAATTCATTTAATCTCTTCTTCTATAGCTTCTTAGTAGCACTTTTCCTCTCCTTAGTACAGGTAACCACATGAGGATATACATGAAAAGGGGTGAGCTAAAAGCCCAGTAAGGGGATAGATAAGAACAATATAGCATGGGGTGAGCATAATCATGACATAGGAAGAAGATCTTGAACATGATAGGAGCATAAACAATAAACTTGAAATGTGGCAAAGCATAAAAATGAAACATCATGTCTTAGTGGTTAACTACCACACATATTTGTGAACAAAGCTAGCATCATGTTCACGAATCATTTCACATTTACTCATTAGATTCATCACTTTACCCAATGCATTGGAGCACTATATTATTCCGGGCGCACCCGTCACATTTAAACATTCATGTTGCGCTATATAATTCCGGGCGCACCCGTCACATCATAACATTAGCATTATCATGCTTGCCACAAGGAACACATATCAAACATGTACATAAATAACCCATGGAAAGGAATGGGTTTCATCTCATAATAACACATTCATAAGCTTTGGGTTCCCAAAAGAAAGAGGGAACAACATACTTGATATAAGAACCATCAACCTTGAATGAGAGGCAAAAGGTGAGATCTTGAAAGAAGTTCTTTTGGAAAACATTTTGATGGACATAAAAACCGGTGAAAAACATGTATATCCCAGAAAAGTAAAGTAAATGATGAACAAATGATCTTTGAGAAGTAACCATATCAAAAAAAAATTAAGTGAAAGAGGGAGAACCCGAAGGAAGAAAATTGGGTTCGAGGTTTCCCCTTACCTTGTACTCGAATGCCTCCTTCTCTTTAATGTCCTATATAATGACTTTATATTCATTAATTAGAAATTCCAGAACCTTTTATACATTAATAGGGTTCATTATGGTTTCATTATTTCATATTATGTTCCTTTGGATGACTTATAGAGTTTAAAAACATTGATCGGGGATGTTCGTTTTCATGGTTTTCTTGAGCGGTCCACTTGTATTCTTAATTTGATGTTTGGGTAGATCATGGGTAAACATACAGAACTGATATTACATGTAATTAATGATATTACAGAAGCTTTAATGATTTTATAATGAGTTATATTAGATCCATGTGGCCGAATCATTAGTTAAGAATTAAATGAAGATTATTTGGGCTAATTTGAGCGGTTTTTGGATCACAACCAACTCATTTTAACTTTTCACTTAGTAGTATGGCCATAGGTTATTTCCAGAACTTAAAATAGAACATAATACATATAAAACATTCTGTTTCAACCATAAAAATGGTTTCATAATCAGATTGAAGTTATAAATGGAAGAAGAGAGCATGTTTTTTTTTTAAGGTGATAAATTATCACCACATGAACAACGTTCTCTAAAATAAAAGGAAGATGGAAAGGGTGTGGGGTGATATGATTAGAATCATAATATTAAATTATATATATAATAATGGATTTACAGAACAATTTGGATGAAGATAGATAGAGAGAGATCAAGAAAGGAACTTGAACTTGAAAGGAAATTAAAGGAGAAAAGAGAGAGAAATTACCTTTAGAATCCTTGTCTTGAGATCCTCGTTAAGGAAGATAGTCCTGGTCTTTTGATGAGACCAGAAGCTTTTGGACGTGGGGGATGAGCTAGGGAAGGTGTTTGGGCAGAATTTATAGAAGGCTTGGAGCTTGAGAGCTGTGAGGAAAAGAGGGAGTGAAGGGTGGCTTTTATAGTGGAGGGGAGAGGGGTTTCCTTAATATAAAATTGATTAGTTTATTAATTTCACCTAAGACAAGGAATAGTGAGTCTTGGATGAATAAGAATAGTAAATTTTACTTGTGAATTCGGGATTTGGGTGCTTACATCACTTGTGATGTCAGGAATAGTGTGTTTTAATTAAAATGTATTTATATGATAAATTATTGTATTCTACTATTCATCAAAAATTCAAGTATCTCGGAAAAATCCCAAAATTTTACCCCAACCATTTTTTGACGTGTAGAATCCAAAAATGAAGTCCATTTTTCAAAAATAATTTTCTAAATATTATTAATTTAATATTTAATTAAAATCATAATTTACTTAAAAAACAGTTTTTAAAATTAAAACTGATTTTGTAGTTCTTTCAAAAATTACATAGGGTCTTATAAAATTATCTAAAAACAATTAGACATTGATTCAATAATTTATGAATATATTTCAGGAAAATAAATATTCTTTTAAATTATTTAATTAATTATAATTAATTATTTATGACTTATAAAATACCAAAAACGTTTACTAAGCTCAAATTATCACTTTCTATGATGTCTAAATTTTATTTTTTTATTCATAGTTAATGTTACTCTTATTTAATATTCATAAGGGTAGGTTACTATTCATAAGGGCAGGTTACTATTCATAAGGGTAGGTTACTATTCACCAAAAAATATTTTTGTTTTATTAGACTCCAAAAACTGTCTTGAACACAACTGTGTATGTCAGATTTTTAAAATTCCAAACATAGGGGTGAAAAAATTATGTTTAAAGGTCACTTATCACTTAGTGGTTTATTATTTTGTGTTTTTATGACATAGATATAAGAAGGGAATTTTGCATTGAAAAACTTTGGGTCGTTACATTCTTCCCCCCTTAAGAAATTTCGCCCCCGAAATTTCACTTTACACAAACAGGTGAGGGTACTTCTCCTTCATTGCCTCTTCCGGTTCCCAAGTTTCTTCCTCAAACTTTTGGTTCCTCCACAACACTTTGACAAGGCGGGTTGTCTTGTTGCGTAGAACCTTATCACTTCGGTCCAGAATTTTTACCGGCTGCTCCTCATATGAGAGATCATCTTCCAACTGTACCACCTCTGAGTTTAGTACATGTGAGGGGTCTGGAATGTACTTCCTCAGTAGTGATACGTGAAACACATCATGAACTTGAGCCATATTCGGTGGAAGTGCCAGTCGATAGGCCACGGCTCCTATACGATCAAGGATCTCAAAGGGGCCAATGTACCTTGGACTTAGCTTCCTTTTCTTCTTGAATCGCATGACTCTCTTCCATGGTGATATTCGAATGAAGACTTTATCTCCAAATTCGAACTCCAAGTCCCTTCGACGATTGTCAGCATATCTCTTTTGCCGACTTTGAGCAGCTTTGATATGTTTCTGGATGACTTGAACCTTCTCTGTCATCTCTTGAACAAGATCGGGACCAAGTAGTTTTCGTTCTCCAACTTCATCCCAATAGGTTGGAGTTCTACATCGCTTCCCATAAAGAGCTTCATACGGAGCCATCTGAATACTCGAGTGGAAGCTATTGTTGTATGAGAACTCAACCAATGGAAGGTGCTGATCCCAACCACTTTTGAATTCAAGAGAGCAGGATCTTAGCATATCTTCAAGTGTCTGAATAGTCCTTTCAGACTGGCCATCAGTTTGGGGGTGATAGGCCGTGCTGAAATTTAATTCAGTACTCAAATCATGTTGAAGGCTCCTCCAGAATTTAGAAGTGAACCTTGGATCACGGTCAGAGACAATCGAGAGCGGAACACCGTGCAATCTCACTACTTCCTTCACATATATCCTTGAAAGTTTTTCAAGTGAGAGGTCTTCCCAAATAGCGATAAAATGGGTAGCCTTGGTGAGTCTTTCAACCACAACCCATATCGCATTATTTCCTCTTGACGTTTTCGGAAGACCCATGACAAAGTCCATAGTAACATTTTCCCATTTACACATGGGTATAGGCAATGGCTGCATCATACCTTTGGACTTTTACCGCTTAGCTTTAACTTGCTGGCATACCAAGCACCTTGATATATATTCTGCAATCTCCTTCTTCATGTTATCCCACCAGAAGTGTTCTCAGAGATCACGATACATCTTGGTACTTCCAGGATGAATAGAGAAAGTTGAGCTATGTGCATTATCCAATAGCTCCTTCTTTATTCCGGGTGATGAAGGCACACAAATCCGCGTTCCAAACCGAATCACACCATCATCATCGATATGGAACTCTTGCAGCTTCCCTTCCTTTACTGCATTCACCCTCTTTTGTATCTCTACATCCTCCCTTTGTGCTTCTTTAATCTTCTGTTGGATGGATGGTTGCGCAATCATTTGGGCAAGGTAGGATGTATCCCCTACCCTTACGATTCCCAAATCCATCCTTTGCATATCCATGAAGATAGGGTCTTTCTCAATCCTCAACATGGATAGAGTAGCAGGTTCTTTCCTGCTTAAAGCATCACCTACCTTGTTCGCCTTTCCAGGATGATAGTGAATAGAGCAATCGTAATCCTTGATTAGCTCTAACCATCTCCATTGATGCATGTTGAGCTTCTTTTGTGTGAATATATACTTTAGGCTCTTGTGGTCGGTGTATATGTCACACTTCTCACCATAAAGGTAGTGCCTCCAGATTTTCAAGGCAAAAATCACAGCTGCCAGCTCTAGATCATGCGTCGGGTAGTTCTGCTCATGGATCTTCAACTGTCGTGAGGCGTAGTCTATCACATTATAATTTTGAATGAGTACACAACCCAAGCCTTTCTTTGAAGCATCACTGTATATCACAAAACATTCTCCACTTTTCGGTAGTGTGAGTACAGGTGCAGTGATTAGCCTTCTCTTTAGCTCTTTGAAGCTTCCCTCACATTCTTCCGTCCATACATACTTTACCCCTTTCCTTGTTAACTTAGTTACCGGGCTTGACAATCGTGAGAAGTTTCTCACAAAACGTCGGTAGTACCCAGCTAATCCAAGAAAACTACGGATTTCTGTGACACTAGAGGGCCTGGGCCATTCTTCAATTGCCTTTGTCTTTGAAGGGTCCACAGAAATTTCCTCGCTTGTGATCACATGTCCCAAGAACGTGACTTGATTCATCCAAAAGTCACACTTGCTGAACTTGGCGTACAACTTCTCCTTTCTCAATGTCACCAACACAAGTCTTAGATGTTCTTCATGTTCCTACTTGCTCTTGGAGTAGATGAGAATATCATCGATAAACGCTACCACAAATTTGTCGAGGTAATGTCTAAAGACTCTATTCATCAAATCCATGAAGATTGCATGGGAATTTGTAAGTCCGAAGGGCATCACCAAAAACTCATAGTGCCCATACCTTGTACGGAAGGAAGTCTTCTGAATATCTTCCTTCTTCACCATTACTTGAAGATATCCAGAACGAAGATCCACCTTTGAGAAGTATTGAGCTCCTCTTAACTGGTCGAACAAGTCATCAATCCTTGGGAGAGGATACTTGTTCTTTATGGTGATCTTGTTGAGTTCCCGATAATCGATACACAGACGCATGGTACCATCCTTCGTCGTCACAAAGAGCACTGGCGCACCCCAAGGTGATGCACTAGGGCGTATGAACACTTTGTCCAGATGCTCTTGCAGCTGCTTCTTTAACTCCTCCAGTTCGATAGGAGCCATCCTATAGGGGCACTTTGATATAGGAGTAGCTCCGGGTACAAGTTCAATTGAGAACTCTACCTCACGATCCGGGGGAATTCCGGGTAACTCTTCGGGAAATACATCGCCGTATTCCCTTACGATGGGAATTTCCTCAAGGTTGGAACTTTCCTTCGACTCAAACATTTGGTAGAGGTATGCTTCTTCATGGGGAATCATCACCCACACCATTGAAGGATTTCTCAAAGGAGATTCATGATCTTCCTTGCATTTGTAGAGGAGCATGGAATGGTTTGGAATATGAAAATATATTTCCTTTTCCCGACAATTGATATGTGCTCTATATAACGAGAGCCAATCCATTCCCATTATAGCGTCGAATTCCACCAAGGGAAGTATTACGAGATTTTCCGGAAGAATCTTCCCACATAAGTCAACAGGAGAAGAATCAAACACTTGGGTTGCAATGATTGCACCACTTGGTGTTTTTACAGATATCTCTACTTCAAGGTTTCAGGGGTTCGATTCTATAGTTCTAGCCAACTTGAAATATATAAAGGAATGCGTAGAACCGGAATCAAATAAGACTTTTTCCATTCTTGAGTGAATAGGAAGTGTACCTTGTACGACTTCATTATCATGTTCCACCTCCACAGTAGTGATGGCATAAGCCTTCCCTTGTTCCTTTGGCTTTGGTGGTTGTTGGCGCTGATTACCCTCGAAAGCTCGAGGTTTAGTGCACTGGTTTGAATAGTGCCCTAGCTCCTTACAGTTGTAGCATTGAACCACAAGTGGTTCTCTCCTTTCATCGGATACATTATCCTTCCTTTTCATGTCTTTTCGACACTCGTGAGCTAGGTGTCCTTCTTTCCCACACTTGAAGCATTTCCCCGTCCCTTTGAGGTAGTTCCCATTGTGCAACTTCCCACATTTTTGGCAAGTGGGTCGTTGTGTTTTCTTCCCATCTTTGTCACTAGATCCACCAGCTTGAAACTCCATATTTCTTTAATTATCACCATAGCCATGGGACCATTCTCCAAACTCCATCTCCACTTTGAGAGCACACCGAACAACTTCTTCATAACTCTCAATGTCTCGAATTGCAAGAGCTTTTCGAAGATGTGGTTTTAATCCACTAAAGAATCTATCAATTTTGCTATCATTGTTGATAACAAAACCCGAAGCATACCTTGCGAGCATTGTGAAATTTTCTTCATAGGTTGTGATAGATTCTCCTTCATTTTTCTTGAGCTCTATGAATTCTATCTCCATCTTCATGCGAAGAGTTCGTGGGAAGTACTTATTAAGAAACATTATCTTAAATTCTTCCCATTCCATCTCTTGAATTTCATCCCTTGGCTTGGTGTTCTTTATCAAAGCCCACCATTGATCAGCTTCTCCATCTAGACGATAAACAGCTAGAGTCACCTTCTCCGTCTCGGAACAGTGAAGAACAGAAAAGATCTTCTCCATGGAGTTGACCCACTATTCCGCAACTAGTGGATCTGAAGATCCACAAAACGTCGGTGGTCGTTGCCGCATAAAACATTCGATAGCTAGTTGCTCCCTCTTTGGTGAAGGAGGGAGTTCCCCATTATTATGGTTATTATTCATAACCCAGGATAATTGGGTAAGCATCGCCATGAAGTTTTGAACTCCACCTCCAAAATCATTGGGTATTTCGTTCGGGAAATCGTTGCATTGGCCTTCGCAAGAGTTGTTGGCCTGATTTCTCCTGGTTCCCACCATTTTCTAAAATAGAAAAGGTTAGAACAAAACATAAGTAAACATGTCATGAATAACTTATCCTTTTAAACAATTATACCAAAAACATAACATATGGGATCCCTAGGTAAATATCCTTCTGTGCATACTTGTACTTAGTCTCATGCTAGAGGTTTTCTTTAGGGTTCACTAATCCAAATTCCCAAATTAACTAAACCTTTCCTCTGATACCAACTATAGCGAAACGGAATTTTCCTACATTACTATTACATCATTTTAAAGATAAACAACATAATAGTATTACACATGGAGGATCCAGAGGTTTAGTGTCTTGGGAAAACTAGGACTACACATAACAAGTACAACATCAAGCATAAAAATTCATTTAATCTCTTCTTCTATAGCTTCTTAGTAGCACTTGTCCTCTCCTTAGTACAGGTAACCACCTGAGGATATACATGAAAAGGGGTGAGCTAAAAGCCCAGTAAGAGGATAGATAAGAACAATATAGCATGGGTTGAGCATAATCATGACATAGGAAGAAGATCTTGAACATGAGAGGAGCATAAACAATAAACTTGAAATGTGGCAAAGCATAAAAATGAAACATCATGTCTTAGTGGTTAACTACCACACATATTTGTGAACAAATCTAGCATCATGTTCACGCATCATTTCACATTTACTCATGAGATTCATCACTTTACCCAATGCATTAGAGCGCTATATAATTTCCGGCGCACCCGTCACATTTAAACATTCATGTTGCTCTATATAATTCCGAGCGCACCCGTCACATCATAACATTATCATTATCATGCTTGCCACAAGGAACACATATCAAACATGTACATAAATAACCCATGGAAAGGAATGGGTTTCATCTCATAATAACACATTCATAAGCTTTGGGTTCCCAAAAGAAAGAGGGAACAACATACTTGATATAAGAACCATCAACCTTGAATGAGAGGCAAAAGGTGAGATCTTGAAAGAAGTTCTTTTGGAAAACATTTTGATGGACATAAAAACCAGTGACAAACATGTATATCCCAGAAAAGTAAAGTAAATGATGAACAAATGATCTTTGAGAAGTAACCATATCAAAAAAAATGATGTGAAAGAGGGAGAACGCGAAGGAAGAAAATTGGGTTCGAGGTTTCCCCTTACCTTGTACTCGAATGCCTCCTTCTCTTTAATGTCCTGTATAATGACATTATATTCATTAATTAGAAATTCCAGAACCTTTTATACATTAATAGGGTTCTTTATGGTTTCATTATTTCATATTATGATCCTTTGGATTACTTATAGAGTTTAAAAACATTGATCGGGGATGTTCGTTTTCATGGTTTTCTTGAGCGGTCCACTTGTATTCTTAATTTGATGTTTGGGTAGATCATGGGTAAACATCCAGAACTGATATTACATGTAATTAATGATATTACAGAAGCTTTAATGATGTTATAATGAGTTATATTAGATCCATGTGGCCGAATCATTAGTTAAGAATTAAATGAAGATTATTTGGGCTAATTTGAGCGGTTTTTGGTTCACAACCAACTCATTTTAACTTTTCACTTAGTAGTATGGCCATAGGTTATTTACAGAACTTAAAATAGAACATAATACATATAAAACATTCTGGTTCAACCATAAAAATGGTTTCATAACAATATTGAAGTTATAAATGGAAGAAGAGAGCATGTTTTTTTTTTGAAGGTGATAAATTATCACCACATGAACAACGTTCTCTAAAATAAAAGGAAGATGGAAAGGGTGTGGGGTGATATAATTAGAATCATAATATTACATTATATATATAATAATTGATTTACAGAATAATTTGGATGAAGATAGATAGAGAGAGATCAAGAAAGGAACTTGAACTTGAAAGGAAATTAAAGGAGAAAAGAGAGAGAAATTACCTTTAGAATCCTTCTCTTGAGATCCTCTTTAAGGAAGATAGGCCTGGTCTTTTGATGAGACCAGAAGATTTTGGACGTGGGGGATGAGCTAGGGAAGGTGTTTGGGCAGAATTTAGAGAAGGCTTGGAGCTTGAGAGGTGTGAGGAAAAGAGTGAGTGAAGGGTGGCTTTTATAGTGGAGGGGAGAGGGGTTTCCTTAATATAAAATTGATTAGTTTATTAATTTCACCTAAGACAAGGAATAGTGGGTATTGGATGACTAAGAATAGTAAATTTGACTTGTGAATTCGGGATTTGGGTGCTTACATCACTTGTGATGTCAGGAATAGTGTGTTTTAATTAAAATGTATTTATATGATAAATTATTGTATTCTACTATTCATCAAAAATTCAAGTATTTCGGAAAAATCCCAAAATTTTACCCCAACCATTTTTCGATGTGTAGAATCAAAAAATGAAGTCCATTTTTCAAAATTAATTTTCTAAATATTATTAATTTAATATTTAATTAAAATCATAATTTACTTAAATAAACAGTTTTTAAAATTAAAACTGATTTTTCAGTTCTTTCAAAAATTACATAGGGTATTATAAAATTATCTAAAAACAATTAGACATTGATTCAATAATTTATGAATATATTTCAAGAAAATAAATATTCTTTTAAATTATTTAATTAATTATAATTAACTATTTATGACTTATAAAATACCAAAAACATTTACTAAGCTCAAATTATCACTTTTTATGATGTCTAAATTTTATTTTATTATTCATAGGTAATGTTACACTTATTTACTATTCATAAGGGTAAGTTACTATTCATAAGGGCGGGTTACTATTCATAAGGGTAGGTTACTATTCACCAAAAAATATTTTTGTTTCATTAGACTCCAAAAACTGTCTTGAACATAACTGTGTATGTCAGATTTTTAAAATTCCAAACATAGGGGTGACAAAATTATGTTTAAAGGTCACTTATCACTTAGTAGTTTATTATTTTGTGTTTTTATGACATAGATATAAGAAGGGAATTTTGCATTGAAAAACTTTGGGTCGTTACAAACATACCTTGCATGTCCTTTAAAATTTTCTCCATAGGTTCCAACAGATTCATCGTCCTTTTTCATTAACTTTGGGAATTCATTTTCCAATTTCAAATGAATAATACCAGAAAATTACATATTCAAAAACTAGTGTTTGAACTTGTACTATTCCAAATAGAAAATTTCATCCCATTTGCACATATTCTTTATAAGATTCCACTATTTAACTCCTTCGCCTTCCAAATGGAATACAACCAAAATAAATTTCTCATGTTCTGAACATTGGTAACAGAAAATATATAAATAGTGGTAATAAATAATTTATTATCCACTATTGTATTAGAATAATAACTGAAATAAGGTGGAAATTATATCATAAAAGAATCAATAGAATATTTTCCCCTCATTTTTTCATTTGAATGTCCAACAAGATTAATAGCATGGAAAAAAAATTGAGCATAGAACCTAAATTTTTATTTACTTCTACAATAAAATTTATTTTCTCAAGAGGAAGATCTTGTAAAGACCCAAATTTTACATGTAATATTATTTAATTATATGGAATTATTATGAGTCTGCAAAAATTTATGTCACTTGATTCTGATGATTGGTGTGCCCAGAATGAATTTCTCATATTTTTTAAGGTACATTCATCAAATGCGCAAGCGGAATTTTATAACATTTGAACCAATTCTCGGATTAAAAATCTGAGGGAACCGTTGAATTCGAAGTGATTGGATTCACATAAGTGAGGCTACACATCGACCTCAGTAGGTTTGGATAAAATGTTATATTTTGGGACATTTAAAAAAGTAATAATAAAATAACTTTGTTATTTTATTAATTTGTTTTTTTTCTCCATTTGAAAATTGGAAGCATGGGACCAACGGTAGGTCAAGCCATTAAATTTCATGACCCTTCAAATCCTATGTAATATCTTCGTTAGAATTTATAAATATTCGTATTAATTGAACCCTCATAAATTCTACGATTTTGGATCACCCTCCCCCTCTCTTATTTTTATAGACCTTGGGGAGAGGTAATGACATGGCTTTACCAAGCAATGAAGTTATGATATGGTGTTGTGGCCCCATCCTTGGAGGATGGAGCCAGTTCTAGTTGCTGGTGACCTGTGAAATCGAATCACGAACCGATAGATGGAGATTGAGTGACAACATTGGTGGATTGTTGCGGGTACAAAAAACACTGACCCACTTCCTCAATCATGGGTCCTCTCTATCTTTCTTGAGGAAGGAATTTATATTGTTATAATTTTATTTGATTTTTGAACCCATCACACATTCTACAAATCTAATGTGGAGGGTGTGGGCCAAAAAAAATTGCTAGACCCTACGCCCTTGTTTGAATATTGGTGAGTTCATCGCAACCATTATCCTCAGTTTGGGTGAGATCCCAGATGGTAGACGATGGTAGGAGCCGACACCAGCTTTCCATGATGGGGGTGGCACATTGATGAGCACCGTCAGAGGAGGCTACGACACTATGTCGTGGTAGTCAACGGAGCGGCCGAAATTGGCCGACTATGGCGGCGATAGGGCACGTCATCGTGCGCCACCGACAGAGAAGGTCCATGACTTTCCAGCCATGGGAGGGCCAAGGAGGGCAGCCAGAAATGGCTAGCCATAGGTGGAGGCATCGACGTGCAACAGTGCGGCGGTGGGACCCACAGTGGATCTCGTGGATAACCTGGAAGCCCCCCTTAGGCGCTACTACTTTTCCTTCCTAATATGGAATGGTTCACTCTACTTTCATGCTAGCTCGGGCGGACATCATGGACCAGTGGGCCATGCCCCGTCATGAGCCAGGCCGCCCATCCCAGTGGGCCACACAAGCCCAGTAGGTCGTGCCTCACTAGGTCGGGCTGTGCGAGCCCAGCGGACCATGCCTCCATGGGCTAGGCTAGACCTAATACTATCTGGCTGAGCCTAACTTGGCCTAGACTAGCCAGGTCAGACCCAGACTAGACCCAGACCCAATGAGGTCCAGTTTCTCTTAAAGGGCCATAACTTAAAATCTGGGCGTCCGTTTGACGAACTGATTGTGGCACAGGCACCCGTGAAGTATAATGGTTCTTTTGGTTTACATTACATTATTTTTGGATACATATGGAGTATGATAGGTTTGGATCAAACCTCAATCCAACCGGGCCCTCAGAACAAAAAGGCTTATAACTCACAGACTAGGATTCTAATTGACGCACTGTCTATCACGTTGTAAGACTAACAACATGGAGGTACTTTGGGTTACTCCTTTATAGAGATTAGTGTAGGTCAGGTACAACTAATATCTCAAGGGTCAGATTCGACGGATCTCAAGCGCACTGAGTGTGAGAAATCATATGGTTGGCTGTAATGTGAATAAAGAACATCGATCCTAAGTGGGTCAGCATCTAACCAAAAAGTGTGGGTCAGCATCAATCAGATCTTATCTGGGTCAGTGCTCAACTATCATGTGTGGGTTAACGCATATTGATCTTGTGTGGGTTAGATACTATGTGGGTCAGTGGGGGTTTTTACCTAGCGATCATATGTGGGTTAGAAGCAGTGCCTCTTAATAGAGTAATATGATCTAGCATATGACTAATCATATGTAATTCTGTATTTAAGTTATACCTAGTGTGAGCTGAGACTTTACCTATGTGGTACTTATATCTTCATGGTGTTACCTATGTGGTACTTCTACCTTCATGGAATTATCTTTATGGTGTTACCTATATGGTACTTCTATCACTGTAGTGTTATCTGTGTAGTTATTCTATATTCATGGTGTTACCTTTGTGGTATTCTTCTCTCATGTATTAGATGAGTATATCTTCATCACATCGGTATATGTATGGGCATATACCGAAGTAGAGTTGATGTCTATCGCTTTTTGGTTGTGATGGTGGTCTTTCTTTGTGTCTTTTCTTTTTTGGAACTCTGGTAGACCTACAAGTGTCTTGGGTCCCTACTGAGTATCATTATACTCACCCTTTCATGAGCTACACCCGCACCTTGTTGTGTCTTGTGTAGACAATGGACACAATTGATCAAGGCTAAGGGAGCCAAGGTTGGACTGTACTTGAAGGAGGACCATTTTGCGTGACGTGACACAGACACTACTGTTCGTGATCGGTACCTACCCTTTATGTATGATCCTCAGTAGATGATCTAGGAGATTCTTTCCACTTTAAATTTGTACTTTTACTTTTCAATTATGCTTGTAATCCAGCCCCTTTAATTGCATCACTCTTTTTACTACATCAGTTACTTTGTGTTTTCATCTTGTTGTATTCTAGATTGTGATTTTGTACAGGTTAAAAAGGAAATGCCTTCCCATTTTAGGGATATGCCTTTGCAGTGTTATACACCAGCCCATGGCCTATGGAAGGCGGGCTATGGGAAGACACGTCAGGGACCCTGAGGGATGGGTCATGACAAGGTGGTATCATAAGATTTCAGTTTTACAAATACACTATAACTCTGACCTTTTCTATATGGAAATAGTGTTAAGGGTTATGAGTTTGTTTTTCAATTTGAGGAATCCATTGTGGGTGTGGCGGCTGACGTATCCATACTCCAGGACCCTGAATTCATATTTCTGACTCTGGTCATAAAAACATTGATTGTATGTGTTTTTTAAATTTTTTCTTACAATCTCCTTGTGTAAGATCACCGAGTATAACTTATTAGCCATGGAACACATGTCTTTTTCCGGGATGTCTCCACGTAGATATCCAGCCAGGATTCCCAATAGTGTATGCGATGACGGACCACGAAGCGATGAGGCCTCAGTGTAGGGCCCTCATACGGTATTAGTACCTTTGGGTGGTGTACCGATAGCATCACTACTCGTTGGGCAGCCGTTTCCACCAGCCCCACCAGTATAGGATGCTTATCAACTGAGCGTGTTTCACAAGTTCCAGTAGCAGAGGCCTCTAATGTTCTGAGGCAAGAAGGATATGAAGGTGGCTGAGGATTGGCTGGAGGCTGTGACCAGATTTTTTCACTTAGATGGGACACCATCTGATATGATGGTTATCCAATCTTGCAGTCTCTTCTAGAGAGTAGCCTAGATATAGTGGGGTCTGACACACTAGATACATGATGAGGCGACCCTCATCATGGCGGTCATTGAGATACTTTTCAGTTTAGAGTTCTTCACAGTGGATCTATGATCAATGCATATATAAGAGCTGCAACACTTATAGCAGGACAGCTGGATTGTCACCCAATACTCAGAGAGGTTCACTATCTCTCCTACTACTCCAACAAAATGGTACAATACCCTATATTTAGGGATCAGACCTTTGAGAAGTGTCTTCGATGAGAGATCAAAGTATCAATGATATCACTTGGCATTCCGACACAGGCTGGGGTGCATGAACGAGTGCTTTTGGTGGAGAGTGTCCTAGATGAGTAGGCACCGACAGTAAGAGGAGCCACCGGAAGTCAGGTAACAATGTCATTAGTAGCAGGCAGTAGATAGATGACATTGGGGACTATGCGGGCCAGACCTTCTGGTGGATGACCTCAGGAAATAGGGTTATTGGTGCGGGGCTCACGAGATAGAAGTGGAATTACTAAGAGTAAGCAGTGCTACTCATGCGGTGGGTTGGGTCACATGGGTCGCGATTGCCTAACCCATCATATGGACAACCAACAGATGGTCAAGGGACAACTGAGGTAGAGGAATATATTCAATCGGGGAGGTCCACGGGTAGTAGGAGGACGTGGTAGAAGAGTTGGCTTTGCAATATGAGGTGGGCGATGATTCAAGGTTCTACCACCACCACCTCCAGGTGGTCCACCACGACCACAGGGAGAAGGTAGATAGGGATGATCGCATCTCCAAGAATCTAAGCCCTATGACCATGATTCTTTATAGCTAATTAGATGTATAATATATGTCTACTATAACTTTGTGGCAGTACTTATGGGCACAAGTGTTAGTTGAACATTTATTTCCACTTCCCTTGTTCGAAGCTCGAAGATTTTGGTGGAGCCGTTGGCTTGATCCTTACAGCTTGAGACTCTTACCAGAGGGGATAAGATGATTACACATTGGTTCTAACACAGTGAGCTTACTCTAAGAGATGAGATATTCTACTGTGATCTTATAGTAGTGGCATCGAGGCCTTATGAATTCATCTAGGTATGGACTAGTTATCCATAGTCCAGGATCAGATTGACTGTATTAGGTGAAATGTGTGGTGTGTCTGGGAAGATGTGACTAGGTTTTCCTTAACTGGTGAGAAAGGATCCTTTGCATCACATGATAGAATTTCTTGGAGGAGGGTTCAGCCCATCACACATCAGTTTTCTCGCCTTACCCTCAGATGGGTTGGTGTCGAGAGTCCCAATTATCTTGTAGTGGTGGACTAGTATGTTGATATGTTTCCTAATGATGTTATAGGACTACCTCATCATAGAAAAGTAGACTGTTACATAGACATGTACCCTGAGATAGAACTAATATCTTCACCAGCTTATATGATGGCTCCCATAGAGCTTCATGAGTTACGGGTACAGTTAGAGGACTTGTAGAGGAAGGGGTTCATATGGTCTAGTGTTTCTCCATGGGAAGCCTTGTTTTTCTTCGCCATGAATGTGGATGGGAGTTTGAGACTATGTGTGGACTACCAAATCCTGAACCAAGTGACCATGATGAACAAATATCCACTTATGAAGATTGATGATCTTTTCGATCGGCTGATGGGATATCATTGGTTTTCAAAGATATACCTCAGATCATGCTACCATCAACTCATAGTACGAGATGAGGATATGCAGAAGACAACCTTTAGATGCTGGTATAGACACTATGAGTTCTTTTTTATGCCATTTGGTGAGACCAATTCCCCATCAGTTTTCATGGGACTCATGAATAGGATTTTTCAGCAATACCTCGATTGCATTATGGTGGTCTTCATCAATGAAATCTTGATATACTCGATGTCGTAGGGGAAGCATGCCTATCATCTACTGATAGTTCTAGATAAACTCTGATAGCACTATCTTTATGGTAAGATCTCTAAGTTATTGTTATGGATACGATAGGTTCACTTTCTATGACATGTTATCTTGAAGGCTTGGGTTTCAGTGGATCAAATAAAGATAGGGGTTGTTCTAGCTTGGAAGCCACCCAGGAGTGTGACTGAGGTGTGAAGTTTCAGGGGGTCGGCTGTATATTACCTTCGATTCGTGCTTTCCTTTTCTAGAGTTGTGACACCATTTTCATCATTGAAAAAAATGGACAGCCCTTATTATGGATGAATAGATTCCATTAGAGTTTTCAAGATCTGGGTAAGAGACTGAAGAGTTCCCCCATCTTGAGGAAACCAAAAGAGGGAGTTGCGTATATAGTCTACTACGACGCATCAGGTACCATACATGGATGGGTCCGGATACTAGATTGACCCAGGACCACTTGTAGTTTGCGACAGCTGAGGAAAAATTAGTAGAACTATGCTACCCATGAACTGGAGTTAGAAGGAGTGGTCTTCCCCTTGAAGATGTGGCGACATTACTTATTGGGTGAATGTTTTATAGTCTACTCTAGTCACAAGAGTCGGAGGTATATATTCTCTCAGACGGACCTGAACCCGAGAAAGCGACGATGGATAGAGTTCCACCATGACTATAACATTGAGAGATTCTATAATCATGGGAAGGGGAATGGGGTAGCAGATGCACTCATCAGGAGGTCTGATATGCAGTTTCTAAGTGAGGTGACAGAGTAGCTAGCCATATTGCAGATATCTTTCATGGGTAGAGATGGAACAGCTTACCTCCCGTCAATGACTGTCACTCCCCCACTTCTTCGGTGGTTTTGAGAGGCATAGCATGGGTACATTGATTTCAAGGCTTGAGATGGTCAGATATACTCAAAAAACACACCAAATTAATTTTTTAAAAGTGGGGAGCACATTATCCTCTTTAATGGATGTACCAAAATAGCAGCGGTACTATGGGAGGAGTTGTTGAGGCAGTTCCATACGTCCCCTCTGGTGCTACATCCTAGTATGGCGAAGATGTACCAGGACCTCAAACATCAGCACTGATGGCCAGGGATAAAGAAAGCAGTGGCACAGTTTGTATCACAATGTATCACTTGTCCGCAAGTGAAGCCTATGAATCAGGTTTTAGCAGGTTTAGTGTAGACACTAGAGGTGCCAGAGTGGAAGTGGGATAGAATCTCCATGGACGTTGTGACAGGGCTTCCACATATGTCCATGGGACATGATTCTATCTAGGGGATTGTTGACTAACTCCCCAAGTCATCCTAAATTCATCGTATTTGAGGGAAGGGATCGGTAGAGGGATTTGGATGCCTCTATGTATAGGAAATTGTGTGACTTCATGGGGTGCCAGCGACGATCGTCTCTGACCATGACACATGTTTTACATCTTGGTTGTTGAAGGGTTTATAGGAGTCTTTTGGGACTCAACTACATTTTAGCAGAACCTTTTATCCATAGAAGGATGGTCAGATGTAGTGGACCATTCAGACACTAGAGGACATTCTACATGCTTGCGTCCTACATTTTCTATATAGTTGAGAGGATCACTTTCCCTTAGTGGAGTTCATATACAACAATAGTTATCACCCCACCATCGGTATGGAACCATTATAGGCACTATACGGCCAACCTTACATATTACCTCTATGATGGATAGACCCATGGGAGTCAGAACCTATGGGTCTAGAGTTGGTATGAGCTGCCACTGAGAAGGTTCAGATCATCCAGGAGTAGAAGAAGACTGCACAGTGCAGACTGAAGCCTTATGTTAACAAGAGATGGAGACCTTTGGAGTTCCAAGAGTGGGACCATGTATTCATGTGAGTTTCCCATTGTTGTGGACTATGGATATTTGGATGAGGCGGAAAACTCTCCCTGAGTTTTATCAGACAATTTCTGATACATCAAAGGATTAGAGAGGTGGCATACCACTTGGAACTTCCACCATAGTGAGAGATGGTGCATGACATCTTCCACATATGCCTGCTGAGGTGATGCATGCATAACCCATCTCACATCATCGACCACGATGAGTTGGAAATTGATGATGGTGTGGCATTTAAAAAGGCTCCAGCAGAGATTGAGGATTGACCAGAGCATGTCCTTTGTGGATGATCAATACCTTTGGTGTGCGTTCTCTAGAAGCACGAGAACCTCCAAGAGAGCACTTGGGAGCAGGAGTCTCAGATTAATTCCCAGTACCCCCATTTTTTCATAGTTTATGTGATGACTTTTGGGGATGAAAGGCCCTAAGGAGGGGAGAATTTAAATACTCAAATTTTAAATGTAATTTTTTTTATTTATATGGAGTTATTACAAGTCTGTGACAATTTGTGGCACATGATTCTGAGGACTGGTGTGCCTGGAATGAATTTTTGAACATTTTTTAAGGTACATTCAGTAAATGCATGGGAGAAGTTTTCTAACATTTGAACCAGTGCTCGGATTATAAATCTAAGGCACTGTTGAATCCACAATGCCCATATTCGCTTAGTAGAGGTTTCACTTCAACCATAGTAGGTCTGGAGAAAAAGATAAATTTTTGTAATTTTTAAAAGAAATATAATAAAATACCTATGTTATTTTATTAATATCATTCTTTTACCCCAATGGAAAAGGGGAGGCATGGGACCAATGGTGTGTCATTCCATTAAATGGTTTGACAATTCAAATCCTATGTAATCTCATCGTTAGAATTTAGGAAGGTTTATAATAATTTATCCCTCAAAAATTCTACGAGAGTTACTCTCCCTCCCCCTATTTTATTTATATGGAGCATGGGGAGTTGTAATGGAAAAGCTTCACCAAGAAACAAAGTGAAGATAATGTGTTGTGACGCCAACCAGGGAGGGCGGATCCAGTTCCATAGGGTGGTGATGGGTGACGCTGAATCATCAACTGAACGATGATGCTTGGGTGGAAATGTTGGTGGATTGTTTCAGGGTCAAAAAACACCGACCAACTTCCTTAATCATGGGTTCTCTACATAGTTCTTAAGGTAGGGATTTATTTTGTAACAATATCATTTGATTGATGAATCTTATCCTCTTTCTATCAAGATAATGTAAAGGGCGCTGGAAAATCAAACAAGGCTCGATCCCTTTCCCTTGATGGAATTTTGGTGTGTTCATCTCAAACATTATCCTCGGGTTGAGTAAGATCCTGGATGAAAGATGATGGTGTCCTTTGGCACTATCCGGTCGTGATGGATGTGACACGTCAATGTGAACAATAGGAGGAGGTCGTGGAATTATGTTATGGTGGTCAACGGACTGGCCGACAATGTCCAATTGTGGTGGTGATGCAGTGCACCACCACACACTACCAGCGGAGAAGGGTCGTAGCTTACCATCCACGGTGTGAGAAATCAGGGCGGTCGGTAATGGCTGGTCGCAGGTGGAGGCAGCGGCATGCAACGACGTGCTGTTAGAGGAGTTTTGGCTCTGAAGCTGTAGTGGTGGGACCCACGGTGGGTCCCACGGGTGACCTTGCTGCACCCCTTAGGCACTGTCGCTTCGCTTTTCCAAATTGGGAGGGGGTCACTCCCCTTTCATGCCCGCACGGGCGGAACACGTGAGCCAGCAGGTGGCACCCCATCATGGGCTAGGTCATTCATGCCAGTAGTCCATGCCCCCTTGCAAGCCAAGCTTCATGTTCCCATTGGTCAATGCTTCCACCGGCCTTGCCATGTTGGCCCAGCGGATCGCGCCTCCACTGGAGGAGCTGCAGGAGCCCTGCGGGCCACACCCGTGTGGTCCAGGCCGAACCTCCGCCTAGTAATTTGAGCCTTCCATGGTCCATCCCAGCTGGTTCAGACCCATACCGGGTCAGGTGGTCCCAAACTAGGTCGTTTCATCCCATACCGGGTCTGGCTAGGTCGGTCCGACCAGGTCTGACCGGACCGGGACCCAACGAGGCCCAGTTTCTATTAAAAGGCTATAATGAGAAAGTTCGGTGTCAGTTTGACGAACCATCTACAAATATGAAAACCTTATAGTAGGAAATTATTATTCCTATACCTCATATGATTATTGGAGACAGTAGGAGTATGGGCGGGTTGGATCAAACTTGTATCCAATTAGGCCCTCATAATGAAAAAACCTATAACAAACAGTTCTGGCATCCGATTGATGCAACATCTGTCACGATGGAACCCTTACGACATGGTATCCTTTGTGTTACTCTTTTTTGGTTCTTAGTGACCATCGTTTTATGACCGATATCTCGAGGGGCAGATTCTATGGAGCTCGAGCACACCGAGTGTGAGGAATCCAGTGGCTGGCTGTAACGTGATAAAATAACATAGATCCTAAGTGGGTCAGCATCTATTGATCTTGTGTGAGTCAGAATCTATCAAATCATGTGTGGGACAATGCTCAGTGATCTTGTGTGGCTTAGCGCATACCGATCCTATGTGGGTTAGATCTTGTGTAGATCAGCGAGGGTTATAACCTATCGATTTTTTGTGGGTTAGCAGCAGTGCCTCTTAATAGATTAAGATGATCTAGCTTATGACTAATCATATGTACTTCTATAATTAATTTATACCAACTATGAGTTGATTTTTTACCTTTGTGTTAATTCAATCTTAGTAGTGTTACTTATGTGGCACTTTTACCTTCGTGGTGTTATCTTCGTTCTGTTACATGTGTGGCACTTCTATCATTGTGGTGTTATTTCTGTAGTACATCTACCTTTGTGGTGTTACCTTTGTGGCAGTATTCCCTCATGTATGGAATTTGTTTATCTTGATAACATAGGTATATGTATGGGAATATACCTATGTTGTTTTTTATCATTTCATGCTTGAGATAGAGGTCTTTCTTTGTGGTTCTTCCTTTGTGGAACTCTAGAAGACCAACAAGGGTCTTGGGTTCCCTACTGAGTATTGTTATACTCACCCCTACACGGGCTACACCCGCAAATTATTATGTCTTGTGCCAATGAAAGACAACATTGATAGAGGATGGAAAAGAAAGAATTAATGGTTCTTGGAGGTGTACCATTTTGTGTGATGTGACACAAAGACTATTGTTCATTATCTATACCTACCCTTCAGGTAGGATCCTCAGTGGACGATCCGAGAGCTAATTTCCACTTTTCAGTTGGGCATGTATTTCATCCCTTTTACATTCAGAAATCTTGTTACTATAGGAGTTACTTCATGGGTGCATCTTTTTGAATTCTAGTATGTGTGTTTCTACATGATTAAAAGTAAATTCCTTCTAGTTTTAGGGATACGCCTTTCTGGTGCTAGTCGCCAACCCCTGACCTATGGAAGGAGGGCATGGGGTAATCATGGCTTGGGCCCCGATGTATGGGTCATGATAGATCATTTCATTGACCATCATATTAATCATTAAATATATTCATTTATGTGTTATCCGTTGACTAAAACATGAAATTATTGTGTGAGAAACACAATTTATAGGAGTTGAACAACATAATCAAAGTAGATTACGTGCAAAATTTCAATATATGACACATTTGGTTTAATCCTAGATTATTCATAATCATTATAAAAATCTAGGATTTTATCATATATATAGACTTTTCCTTATGTATCTTACTAAGGTTTTCTCATCCTCGTTCCAAATGGTTGTCTAAACCATTCCTCTAATACAAACTATAACGACCTTTCATTTTCATACACATATATTATAACTTTTTTAAAATAAATAATCATTTTATGCCACACCAAAAAATTACATGGGACATTAATAGTTTAGTACCTTTGGAAACATGTGAAAAAAATATTTGATCTAGTGAATGATCTCCAATTATTCCCATAAATATAATCTCCTTTGGTTCCCCTACTTAAAACTATTCTTCAAAACTGTTGGAATGAAAACCTAACAAAAGGGTGAGCTCGGATGATTAGTATGGTTATTCATGGATGATTTGAATTTATTATCTTATTAAACCATAAGATTATAAATATGGTTATGTGGTCCTGAAAATATTTCATACCTAACCTATCATTGATCATAAAAATGAGTCATGGATTAAATCACTATCATTTCAAAAGACATGAATAATAAGAATGAAACTTCATCATAAATAAATCATGAAACATAGGATCATAACATAATTCTTTCCCACAACCATAAGTATATAAAATCATTTCATATGTCAAGGTTAACTACTAAGACTCTCGTATCAAGCCTTATAACCTGTTTCACATAATAGATCAATTACATTGACTTGTATAACGGTTTAATATCATCAATATGTTTCTGATTAAAAATCAAGCACATTGAGTTATTTCTCATAACTAAATCATGAGATGTATGCATTTCCAATAATTAGAGGGATATATAGGTCCATCCCATCATTTAAAACTATATATATGTGTGTGTGTTCTATAGGACCATAAAGCATTCACCATCTCAAAACCCATATAAGGAAATGATTTTCATAAAAAACGCATCATGGCATTACTCATGGAAAATTGATAGGTTTCATAATTAACCATCCATATAAAACCTGAAACATTCATTGATAAAATAATAATGGTATCCTAGGTCCATACCACAACTAAATCAGATATAAAATATATATTTTCTTCTTAGATGGAAAATAATTTTTTTGAAAGATCACATCAAATAATTCATGAGAAAAATATATTTTCCTTTATGAAGTACATTTTTAAAAGAGTTATAAAATAATAAATAAAAACATTTCTATTGAAAACAACCTTATAATCATTTAAAATAAGCTTTAATTCATTTACAATTCATATTGTTGGAAACATTGTTAGATACCTTATATGTTTAAAAATCTTCCCTTCTATATATTTTTTTTCAGAAAAGTCACACAATATCCTTGTTTAGAAAATAGAAAAATATATTTGTTTCAAAATAAAATTAAAAAATAAAACATGGGTAAAAAATAATTTTAAGTAATGGTAAAAAAAAATTAATTTTTTTATAAAAAATGGAATTGTAATGTAAATATTCCCTGACAAATAATTTAATATAAACAATCTTGAATAGTTATAAGATTTTAAAATAAATTGTTACTCTACTATAGTAAGATGAATAATATAATCCATGAAAGAAATAAAACTATATGTATATTAAAATACTCTAATATTTAGGGTAAGACTAATAAAATACATTTATGGTCATTATATACACAATGAAAATGAAATAATTAGTTCATAAGGCATGTGTCCCAAGAAATAAAATTGAGAAACAAATCTATTATTGTAAGAATTGACTTCCATAGTACACATTAAAACCTTTTTTATAATGAATAAATATTTACTATAAAAAAATAGAATAATATTCATATATATAATACATATATTACTTAATTATGAATTTATTTTACACTCTTATAAAAAATTCTAAGTTAAATTTATGTTTTAGGTAGTTATCGCTTTGTTTTTTCAATGATATTTTGACTTGTTATCTCTGATCCTCTAACTTAGATAATGATTTAATAATCATTTAAATTTTAACCATGACATAAATTTATTTTATATTCATATTAGTTTTATTTATGGTTATTTATCAAATATAGAGTTATAAAATAAAATACTCCATTCATTGAGATGGAATTCCACACGTACGAATGGAATCTATTTTCATTTTTTTATCATTTTAAAAGAAATTTAAATTTATGAAACATTATCACTATAGATTCATTTTAACTTAAAATATGTCAAATATTTTTTACAATATCATTCTAAATATATTCAATTTAATTTTATAATGATTCACATCGCTTCGTGAGGAGGTATTCTATTGTACACATGAACGATGTTATCATATAACCATAAAATTAAAAGCGTGAAGTTACATGTGATATAAAAAGATTAAAATAATTATAAAATCACAAAAAATAATATAAATATTATACACCATATAAATCCATAATCATTTAAAACCTTGAATGGTGGAAATGGAAAATCAAACGTCATCGGTTTGTGAGATAGTAGTCCACTATAGACAAGAATGTTGATTGTGTATCCCATTTGATGAATGTGTTTGATGTTTTCAGTATTAACCATAACATAAAAATAATAATTATATTTATGAAAATATTTATATTATCATAAAATAAAAACAATTTTTCTGGTTTAATTAAAAAATAAAAAATATTTATATTGATGAATTTTACCTCTTCTTATAGTATCTTCTTTTGAATCTCACAAAAGGACAGACTTGGTTGGATTTATACCCAAATGATGGATTATAGGATGAATGAAAAAATGATGGGTGGAGTTTTGGGTATATTTATTTCAATAAAAATATGTTTTTAAGTATTAATAATATTAAATAAGAGGTGTAATTTTATAAGAGAGGGGATGGACACTTTTGAATTTTCTAATAATAATAAATTAATATAAATAAATTTCCAATTTAAAATTGATCCAAACTATCAATTTTTCTAATATAGTATGATTATGTGACAAAATAAATTCAACCAATGGAATTTATACTTCTTTTTAATATTTTTAATCCTTATCTTTTGGCTTTAACCCTTGTTTGTCCCCTTTAACTCTTATCCTGAAAACCTAGATTCTTACTCTTTAATGGTTAATATAGTTACAATGAAATTTTAAATGGTCCATAAATAAATAATGTATGAAAATTTAAAAATTAACCCAATATTTTAGATTAATTTTATAACATTCAATAAATTATTATTTATTTTGAAATTTCATTATTTTTATTTTTGAGAGTATTCATTATATAACTTTTAAAAATTTCATAAAACATGATGTATTCAAAAAAATTATCTCATCAGTAATATATAAAAGTTATGATGAATATTATTTTATTTCATTCATTATCTCAAATTAATCTTATTTTAATATTTTTTGTAATGTTTATTTGATATTTTTATTAGTCAAATAATTATCATAGTATCATTGTGTCACCATTTAAGTTATTAATATACCACGTAAAAATTATAATTAAATTACCATTATGAAAAATACTGTATATTTAAATTTAATTTTTATTTTCAAATACATATTCTATGTAACCCTATAATAAAAAAAATATAGTTATTAAAACATATGTATGACGTCATTGAATTTTCTTTAAAATAAAATACTATACGGGTTTTAAGGTCATCCAAGCGGCTAAAAGTAGTGATAAAATATTCTAAAGGATATTTTTAGTTAACAATAACTCATACAATAAAATTAAGACATGTTTTTGCTTAATTTTATAATATTTATATTTTTTTATTTTTTTAAAGGTTGGGGTCGAAGCCTCAATTTATTATTTAAATCAAATACCTCTTTAGACTGGGTAGACGGAGACCCATTACATAGCACGAAGGCCCAAGGCCAAGTGGCCTGAATAAAAGGCATGAAATTCCATTTTTTGGCCCAAAGGACCCCTCGTTGAATAGTACTACTACAGTACCCTTGCTGCTACAGTGCCTGCTACAGCCCTCCGCCACTGTAGTGCCACCACTGCAACAATTCCGCCGCTGCTACAGTACCCCCAGAAATTCTTCCCTGCCCGTATTTGATCCTGGGTCTTTTGGATGCCAAGCAGGAGCCTGTACCACTAGGGTACATGCTCGTTGGAATTTTATAATATTTATATTATTGTTTTTACTATAAATTAATTATTATACCCTTAACCATTGTAATAAAATATACTCAAGTTACTTTTATTATTATACCAAAACAAAATCAAACTATTTATTAATTTTGGAATATAAGATTTCAAATATTGAATCATTTTTTTAAAATTCAAAACACAGAAATGGATAATATTAACTTACAATTAATCATTCATATAGGGTGAGCAAATATGTTTTTAAAGTGAAAATGTTCCAAAGGATTAAGTGTTTTTATATAAAAAATCAATGTGAAATGGATTCCAATGAACTAAATTGGATTAAATGATATTAAATGTATCTAGTTATACTTTAAAACCAATCAAAAATATAATGTAACACAATAAATTATTTTTATGAAGAATAGATTTTCAATTAAAACTAGCTCTCGAATGTGTTATTGCATGACATATTTGATTACTGGTTTTTCATTTAATAAGAGATTAATATTTATAATATATGAAAATAAACAGTATTTTGGAATAAATTTTTATTAGAATGTAATGGTTTATGATAATGGAATAAGAGTGTATATAATATAAATACACCATTCTAATAGTTGACCAAGAAAAAAGGATAGAGTAAAAGTATAAGAATTTTTAAATTTTGAGGAAGATTATTTGAATTCATTTTTAGTTTTGATCATAATAACTGTAATTCCAGCACTAAGAAAACTAAAAGATAAATCAAAGATAAGAAAATGGTAGTAAAACTAAAAATGAGAAATGTGAAAATAAATAAATTAATAATAAATGTAATGAGTTGGATTTTCGAGAAAAAAAGAAAACATAGTGAAACTAGTCTTCATGAATATTGAACAATATGGAATGAGGGGCGTAGAAATTAGAGACCAAGAAGAAATAGAAGATTCAATTGAATAAAATAAATAGATTAATATAGAGAATCAACATCAACTTAATTATTATTGTTAACTTGAAATTTAATAAAAATATATATGAGGAAAAATATAATCTGGTTATTTCATCACTAAATGTCAACAGTCTTGAGTTATTGTTTTTAAAAGATTAGTTGAATAGAGGACATTCCTAGGTAAGGGGAGGGGCATCAAGAATTATATTCCCAGAGTAGATACATGCACCAATGCCAAGAGGCTTCAAAATGTAACAATAATTTAGAAGTGATCAATAAAACATAATAATAAGTATGTTGAAATTACTATTGTCGACATTGTTATCAAATATGAATAAGTAATAGAAAATACTAAATTATGTAAAATGAAAGAAAATAGAAATAATAAATGGAAATAGAAGTTATCAATATAAGAAGTGTCTAAAACATGTAAACAGAAACATAGAAACATAACTTAAATATGAAAAGAACATCAAGGTTCATTGTAAACAAATAAACAAATCTGGAATATTTTTCACCCTAGAAATTAGACAATGATATGTTCTATGACTTTGGTAATAGTACATAAATATGTTTTCAATAAAAGATACAAGAATGATAATAGTAACTACAACTATGATTTTCAATAGTAGTATGACCACCCATCAGAGTTCACCTCGTGTCATTAGAATGTGAATTCAATAGCCTCCCAGTACATCCATCATCTATCGATGTAGAGAAGAAGTAGTTCATCAAGTTTTTGTATATTTATATTGTTCTCTACAATAGGTAATTAATCTTTAATGTGAGTAAAATTAGTATATTTCTTGGAAAACCCAAGAATTCAAATTTTTATTCAAGATGTTTCAAATGATACTTTCAATCAAAAAATATAAATTTGAATGAGTTGAGCAAATACATAAGAAAACAAGGTAGGTTTCAATAACTAAATACAGAAAAGAACATTTATGCATGATTCCATAAAATAAATAACATGAAATTTAGAGGGATTGAATTTCTAAGATATAATGATACACTACTCTATAGACCATAAAAAATAATAATTTATCATTTTTGCGGGAGAATAATATTTAAGAGTGAATAAGATCGACATCTTCAAAATTTCTAGAGGTTTGTATTCTCATTGATGAGAAATCTTTATAAATATTTTTTTTCATTATTGATGTGATATCATTACTTCTTAGTTCTAATAGATTTTATTTGTTTATGGTAAAATCCTTTCTCAAATAATTTTTATAATAAGACGGGAAAATATGCACATTTGATAAAAACCCATGGGTCACATGGGACATTGTAATCATCAATAGAAAACATTATGTGTCGATTTTATTTACAGCATCTGTGTGGTTCGTTATATAGGTTCTATAAAGTCTTAGGACATGTTCAATCTCTTATCTACCAGTGTTCTAGTATTTATTTACCTAATTCTATTAATATTAATGAAGTCCCATAAACACTATTAAGTAGAATGAATAAAGCTTCACATTAAATCTCTATAGATCTTTGTTATCATTTATGTGGAGTTTTGGATTCGATTTGATAGATAATATTTATGCGTAATATATAAATTATTGGAGAAATACAAACAAAACAAAATAATTATTGATGATAACAATAACCGTTCAAATCATAAGAAAAATCAATCACAGTGATTAAGATAATGCCAAGGGTTATTTAAATAAGACCCAAAAAATAAATTGATAGAGACAAATATTCTATATAATGGGTATAGATAAGGGATGTGCTGGATATGATATATTAAAATGTGTGACATCTTATTGGTAGAAATAAATAATAAATTAAACCGTGATAAATTTCTAAAAATGCATAATATAACTAAAAAAAGAAAAAATGATCCACTAATACCTGAAAATGAAAACTCATTTCTACTCACTTTCATCAATATGTCTTCCAAATTATGGTGAAAAAGGTACGTGAAAATTAAAATTCATTTATGCCCTGAACAATTACCACAAGCATATAAAAATGGACTCACGAACTGAGGAAAATCATGAATGTGACTATTAAGACCTACAAAAATGTGTTGTTTTGAGGATTTCAGACCATTATCCTTAATATCACTAGATGATGGAATATAAATCTGGACCGACTAACCACTACTAAAATCAATCAATTATTCTGATGACAATGTATTAGGAAAATAATATAAACTATGGAAAACACTATGTTAGACACAACCAAAACACACCATGGATGGTTCTTATGAACATACATGTCCCTAGAAGACATGATATACCCAGAAAAATAAATAGAGATGCCCAGGTTTGAAGAAGAGGGATATCTTATCTCTGATATAGAATCCTGAAAAATTCGGAATTGAAGTTAGCCAGAGGTTTGATGTGGATTTGTAGGATTGCTGGAGGTAGGTCTGTTCCCATTTTTTTCCTACTAAAAACCTAAAACTATATTACAAAGATCTATCCAAAACCTATTGATTTGCAATATACATATGAAAAATGTTAAAAGTTTTATTTGAGTATTATATCATTGCCACAAATTTAGTGAAATTGGAAGGTGATTGTTCTGAATTTGTATACTAGATTTAGAAACATCCATGTACACATGTCCATAAATTATCCATGTAATTAACATATTTCTAGACATGAACTACTATTCAATAGTTACAGTTGAAAATTTATTTGGAAACAAATTAATTAAAACAGATTACATGTTTGGTATATGAATTAAACAGAATGAAATAGAACACATTTTCTGTTATATATATATATATATATATAATATCATTATTAAAAAATTATGTAACATTGAAACTATTTATAAAAAATAGAAAGATATTTTCAATTGAAAAGAGAAACCAAAAATAGAAAGAATGTTCTATTATAATCTAGTTAAATTCAACAATCCAAACCCACACTTAATCAAAAGAAAATTAACAGTGTGTGGAATTACCTATCTAGTGGTGTTAAATATTTTTGTAATAGCATGTGGGTGTGTTCGTAAAGTAATAGTTTATAGATATACAGGTGACAGAGACTTTATCTAATGTAATAGAGTATTCATATTAATGAAAAGAAAGTTAGATAATGAAAATAATGCACAGATGGGCATACCAATTATAGAATGAGTAGTGTTGTGAAAAACATCTAAAATTACCAAACACTACCCACCTGGAATCTATATGCATATCCTTTGATTTTAACCAAATTGAATCCAAAAATAAATAAAATATAAAAACATATGGAGCAGTTTTCATTGTTTCAGTTACTAACTTTGGAAAGGAAGGAATTTTTTTTCTGAGTCTCCAATCTAAGTAATATTTTAAACCCTACACAAGTGTATCGATTTATACAATATAATTAATGTATTTATAATAATAAATAGATCATTTAGTTAATTTTTTGAAAACATTTATTTAACATTTCATGATTATTTTTCTCAATGGGTTTAGAAAATGATCTTTAATTTGAAGATCATTATTAAAAGAATCCATTCAACAACAATTATAAATGTTGACAAATCTAAAATTTTATTTTTTTATTTAATATTATAGATGATTTTTAAAAGAATTGGAAAATGAAACATAATCAATAATTATTAATAATTATTAATTTAAAGTGACATTTTTATATTTGGTTAACTAATATTATTTATTATTTAAAATTTAAATTAAATATTTTGTTTAATTATTAGTTTGTAATTATTTAAAAACAAAATTACTGACGTAAAGAAATTCTAGAGTATTTAAAAATTATATTAAATTCAAAACTCATTAAAAATTTCTTCTATAACAATGAATTTGAGGCACCATATCACCATATCATTGTTAGTTTTTTATTTTTCCTATGTTATTTTCAGAGGAGAAATATTTTTCATAAATACATAGAAGTACTAAAATTTATTTATTTCAAATAATATAATATTAATTAATAAAAAATATAAACTAATGATTTGAAATATTAATAAGAATAATCAATTATTTTAATTCAAGTGGAAAATAGATGTCCACACATTTTTCGTCAATTTGATTTTTGATGAAGGCAATATTTCTATATAATCAAACAGAACATGGTATCTACAAAGTAAACAACTAAAAAATCCACTTTTGGGGAGGCTCTTGGGAAGTATCTAGCCACAATGGAAATTAGGAAGTCTTCTCGAGAAGTCAGTGGTGAAAATAATCAAATTCATTTCTATCCCGGCACTGTATCCCATCGGCAGGCTAGGATGTACTTGAAGAGTTTGTATATTCTACTATATAAGCTTTCATGATGTAGAAGAAAACACTATAATTTTTCATATGGACTCAAAAAAGAATGTAAATATACTGGGGACTCTAGATATTTTAATTAGTGAAACATTCCTTCAAGAAATCAATGATACCTTGAACCTCTTCATTCACCACTCCATTGAAAACAAATTCGTCTTTCTCTAAATATTATATTATTTCAACCTAAAGACATCGAAATTATAGGATCACATTCAAAGTATCCTTTTTTAGTATGAAATTTGAAAATAAAAACAAAGGCTAGCTTTATCTTCCTTACTAATTACATATGTATTCTCCAGATTACTTAAAAATTCAGAGGACAGCCATCACCTACTCTTCACCTACAACCATTTTGTGACATAAATTACTTAATGAAAAATGTGCGCAACATGGACATGATCAATCAATTTCAAACTTTCTTCGATTCACACTATTATTTCCATCATTGATCATATATGGAAATAAAGAAAATTCTTGCATAATGGTTGAGTTTTACATGAGATTGTGTTTGTTTTCATGTAGTGTGTTTGTTAACATAAGGTGGTTGTTGTTTTTATCCACCATGTTTGCACAAACATTATTACATATATAGACTAAAAATAGTTTTAACTAAAATAGCAATGGTAAATCTGCCTATATGCTAGAAAATGCCCAGTGGATGAGTGAGTAGGATGTTAAGGGATGTAAATATTCTATAAAAATTATGAATTGGACAAGGTTGTTCAACAAAGAAGAAAGTATTCCTAAAAAATATAATTTAGTACAAGGAAAAAATGGAATATCTACAAAATAAAACATTGTGATAGTCTTATAAGCCATGATTAATTATGATGTTAATGGGATTGTATTTAAATAAATAGAGAAAAAAATTATAGGGAGCATTAACTACTTGTACGAACAAACAAATGATCAATGGTAAATATTTTGATTCAAAATGAAATCCTATGAAAGAATCATTTTATTCATGATCAAGTGTGAAATAGTTATATAGGATACAACATTATGTATATTTTTTCAGCAATATATAAATATAATTAATATCGGTGGCTATTTTTCATGCAGTAAATTGGTATATAGATGTTCTGAAATTTGAAACATCTATATGATCTATGAATGACCAGATGATGCCAACATATAATGTACATAAAAAATTAAATTACCTGGTTAAATTGTAATTTTTGTAGTGGAGACATATTACATATTCTTAAATAAAAAACTATTGGAAAAATTTCATAATAGTTGAAAGATGTCATGTCAAACCTGAACAATTATCATATTGGAGGGATACTAAGAGTTGTGGTTTGCATGTATTTAGAGCATGAAATTAACTTTTTGGGTGAAATGGAAGCATATTTGGGTGACATTTATGAAAATTTCACCCTTATTTAGTATGTAAACGTGATTAAAAAATATTAAAAGTTATCAAATTAAATCATAGAATTCTAAAAACCATCTGAATTACTTGAAAATCCACAAAGTACGGACATATTGACCAATTCTAAGATGAATGTGTAGGAATTCATGCTTCGAACCCAGTAATATCTTGTACATACTAAAAAACATTATAATTTGTTTTCAAATAAATGAGGATATAAACATATAAGTTCATATAGATTCTGGAAACATTTCTTTTGTGTTCAATAACAAATTATGAATAAATCGAAATAGAACACATAGAATATATAAAAAATAAAACAAAATGATAGTCATATAATCCACCCATAATTATGATGTTAATGGAAATGTATTTAAATCAATAGAGAAAAAATTATATGAAGTAGTGAATACTTTTACAAACAAACAGATGATCAATGTAAAATATTTTGATTCAAAATGAAATCCAAAGAAAGAATAATTTTATTCTTGCTCAAGTGTGAAACAGTGATATATGAAACAACATTATGTATTTTTTTAGTAATCTATGGATCTAATTAATATGGGTGGATATTTGGAAAGAATTAAATAGGTATATAGATGTTCAAAAATGTGAATCATTTATATGATATTAGAAATACTAGATGACACCAACATATAATGCACATAAAAATGAAATTACCTAGTTAAATTGTAATTTGTGCAATGGAGACGTATTACATATTCCAGAATAAAACTATGTTGGAAGAAATTCGTGATTTTTGAGTGATTTCATGTTAGACTTGAGTGAGTATTATATTGGGGGGATACAAAGATTCATGGTGTGCACGTATTTGGAGTGCAGAATTTACATTTTGGGTGACATGTAATCTCATCTGGGTGACATATATGAAATGGTCACCCGTCTTTATTATGTCAAATTGATTATAAAAATAGTAAAAGTTATTTTATTAAAACATAAGATACAAAATATCATATGAATTACCCAAAATTCCACACATCATGGACATATTGACCGATTCTAGGATGAACTTCTAGCCCTACTTGCTTTGAACATAGTAATATCTTGTACATACTAAAAACCTTTAGAGTTTGATTTATAAAAAATGATGAGGCAAACACATAAGTGTATATAGATTCTAGAAACATTTCTTTGTCTTTCAATAACAAATCATGAATGAATTGATAGGGAATAGGATAATGATTAAAATATTTTATGTAAACACCATACCTGATTTATGAGAACATCCGTCTTGAACACTCTTATTGAAGGTGATGTTTTTAAAAGGGAACATCCATCTTGAACACTCTTATTGAACATCTAAGAAAAAATATATGTAATTCCAAAATAAATTAGGATAAAAGTAAAATAATATTCACTTTTTGAGCCTACAATCGATACTGAAATAATAACATTGAAGAATTGTTTTCGGGTATAATTAAAATACAGATGTATAGTAAGAAAACATCCATGGTAAATGAAAGAGGTCCAACATTTCATCAATTCTGAATGATAAAACTGTAATGTGGGGGTCATTTAAATAGATTATATATCAAGAAAACAATAAAATGAAATAAAATTTAAAAAAATATTCATACCTATCGATAAGAATAATATTATTTCCAGACTAATCTTCAGGAAGCATGATTTATTATTTGATGGTTTTTGTGTCATCTCTGCAATTATACGATACAATAATAAATAATATTAATTTTCACAGTTAATAAGGTACTATTTAAAAAAATTAGAAAATAGCATATTTTAAAATATCAGATTTTGCAGTTGAACTTATAGTTAAGGTGTGTGTGTTATCTCTACAATCATATGATAATGCATCAATTTCCAATAGTCAAAGAGACAAAAAAATTAATTACTAATGATTATATGTAGAGGCCATGAGTACAAATTCTCTGAACCGGAGACATGAATGAGGTAGTCACAATTTTAGTACCTAATTGAAATTATATATAAAGAAACTGATGTAGAGCATGTAGTTGTATGATTAAGGTGGAACACTGACTATGTAAAAACCTCACTACCTCTATGCTATAACTTCTATTCAAGATCAAAATCATACCAGAAAATTCCAACATATAACCATTAGTTGCATAACATCCCAAAAAATGGAAAAAGAGTCAGATATGTGCACTAAGAACATAGAAAATTTTACTATGAAATACATAATTTTAATATGTCATTGAATATCAATTTATATTCCTAAAATAAATGAAATTTTATTGGGATTCCACACCGTATTTACAAACCCTCTTTTAGTTTCTTCCTTCTATCAATGCTAGGCTAGTAAAATGGTTCACCCATAGGTTCCCACCTATAAATAATCATAGAAGAAAAACATAAAAGCATCTAATAAATCTTTTTATAAATAAAAAAAGTTTTTTGGATGGAAAATACCTAATCATAGGAAGTTAACATAGAAGTTACAACTGTAACATCACCTACAATTCATCTATGGTCGCCCCTAAAGGGAAAATAGACATCCTCATGCCTCGATGTTGGGATCGTAGGATGTTTAATGAGATAAGCAGGTCCAATCACTAGAATACATGATCCACTACTCTAAAATACATGATCCACTACCATAGAAAAATGATCCACTACTCAAATAAAACACATGATCCATTATAAAATTCCTGATCCACTACCCAAAAAATGCATGTTCCACTACTCATATAACAAACATGTTCAACTTCTCTAAAAAAATTCCAATAGTGAAATCAAATACATGATCCAATCCACTACTCATAAAAAATGCAGTATCCACTACTATAAAAAATGTTACACTGGTCTAATACATTTCAAGTCATATTTAGTTTAACTATATATAACTAATAAATAAAATTAAATATAATGACCAACTGCTCTATAATATGAAACTAACCCTATATTACACCAAAAATATATTGTTAGTAAATCATGTCACCTAGTATTCTAGATCCAAACAATGTATCCCCACAAAGGAATGGTTCACTGAATTCCTACTTATGACTTTAAATTCAGTTTTATTATGTATTACATTTGGATGTTAAAAGCATCATGAACAATCTTACAAAATTTCTTGTAATTAAAGTTGTTGTTTTACATAGATGAGTAATCTTGATGAAATGTCTAATAATCAATATGGAAATATTTATTTATAAGAAATATAAGGAAAATTATGTCAACAAAATCCATAAATCAGAAATCATACAATGGAAAAATCTCAGTATGTGGTTATAACCATATACTCATAAAACTAAAAAGAAAGAGAATAAAGTCAGAGGTTATCTTTATCTTATATGAGAAGCTCAACAATGGGTCTTTGTTGGAAGGTAAATCGATCTGAGAACCAAATGAGTATGAAAAATGTGAAGGAGTTCTCGAAGGAGAGACTGAAAGAGATGAAACCAATTTTCTTGGGAAACTGAATAAAGAACCACGACTAGGGAGAGAAAATAGAGATGCTGAGGAAACCCTTGATTGGGGAGACAAAAGGAAGAGGATTCTAGCATAGGGGATTTGCGGAAACCCTATGGCGTGAAGAGGTGAAACCCGATCCAGTGCGGGAGAATGAAGATGGTGGAGAGGTGAGGTTAAACCAGCCCATATTCTCTATTGGAGGAGGAGGAGGATAGAGTGTAGCATAACTAGGAGCTAGAGTTTGAAGTAGGAGCACATTGGCATCGAGGATTTTCACAAACCCTAGGTCATGAAGAGATGAAACCCGAGCCTACACGGGAGAAGGAAGATGGAGGAGAGGTTACGTGAAAATAGGATAAGGAGCACATCAGAGAAGGGGGAGGATAGAGTGCAGCATAACCAGGAGAGTAAGATTGAAGGATGTGGGGGATTACAGGGAGTTTAGGTCGTGAGGAGATGATACCCAAGCAGGAGCGGGTGTGGGAGAGGGACAATGAATTTGGAAGAGAACATGAGCGTATGAGGATTGTGGAGCTTTAGACGGTGTACACGTAAGGATAATTGAATGTGGATGATCATGATATGTATATGTGGCAGATATAAATCTAGAATTAATATATATAGTAGATTCAATATTTTCCATAATTCATAAAAACATGAAACTAATCAAAAAAATACCAAAAAATCAACCAAAGAAAATTTTTATATAAATATTTCAAATAATAAGTTTATTTATTTAAATATTATTTATAATGTTATCAAAATATAGATTTAAAACAATTGTTCCATCAAAAGAAAGCAAAAAATTCTTTTGAGAAAGCATAAATATTTTATATGTAATGTTGTATTTGTTCTTATATAATATCTAGAAAACACATAAGATGAATGTTAAATATTATATTGACTGTATATGTCACCAATATCATCATGAAATAGTTATTTTTGTATTTATATAAAAAAACATTTGCACATTTAAGGATTTATTAAGGAAAATATTTCCTTTTAATTTTAAATGGTTTTTATTTTATTTTTTAATTAATTGATAAAAAATAATTAATTTTATAATTATATATAAGTTATATTTTACTAATTATGTTAATATGGGTCATAGATTCCATTATAATGGTTAGGTTATAATTTACTTATTTAAATAATTGTAATAATAAAATGATTCTTAGAAAGTTAATGTTGTGTGTAACACAATCTAAGTTGGTTTTTCAAGGAATGGAAACCATAAAATAAATAAAATTATTTTGAAAAAAATTATAACAATATAGGATTTACAATAAATCGTTAATAGTGGGTTATAAAGAGATTGTGAATAATCGAAATAATATCCCTCAGGAAATCATAACCAGAAGTATAGTCTTAGGACCACTCATTTTACATCATGGTTATTATGGAGTTAATTCTAAACAACCATTTTAGGGATAATTACCAAATTTTGTATCTATATTATTTCCTCATCAATGTTCCAAAATCAAGATAAAATATATTTCTAGGAAAACCAAGCAATCTATACATTACTAAAATTTCATGATATTATCTTATAGCTAGACATATCCCATAAAATTTTCCCTTAGCTTTCCATAAATTTTATCTAATCCTAATTAAAAAAAACTAAACTAATCCTCAAAAATAACTAGAATGTACTATAATACCAATTGTAAATCCTCATTTTTGCACACCTAGATTTGGGGCTAAAACATGTTATTTAAGAACTACATTTGATACAATGTCAAATGAACCTATAATTATATTATATAATTACCATAATATAATAATTATAACTCATAAAACATAGAAAAATCATATTGATGTATTTCTTGTTCTATTTGAGGATAAACTACATAAATAACTAATTTTATGATATTTTTGAACATTTTTTCACAATCAAACTACACTAGATCCACTTATAGACACCTCATTGGTTAAAATTACTTTTATACCACTTGGATATAAAAAAAAGAAATGTATGATGTCAAATGATCAGTGGAGGAATAATTTTCAGCATGTTATCTAGGGTCGGAACATAAGAATATTACAAAATATGAGCTGATGAAAAATATACCTTTAATATAATGTGTAGGATTATATGTTTTTCCCAACCCATGCTATAAGGAAACACAATGCCAATTTAAAAACATATAACATGGAAAAATATTGCGAAATCATTTTATAATAAATAGGATCCATGGAGCATAATCCTAGATATATTTCTTGGAAATGTAACATTCCCTTTAAATCTAGCATAACAAATAACATTGGACTGAACATAATCATGGGGAAATTATAACATTGGGAACAAAAAATGTCTATTCCTCATGTTGTGAACAAAAAAAATACCCATAGTTTTTTGTGCACTAAAGATTTTACATGCATCATTATCTAAAGAAAATAATTTCCATACTCTTTACGTCTTGTACAAAAAAAATTCATACACCATGTAAGGTAAAAAAAACAACTGTATATGCTTCATGTTGTGAAAAAAATAAATTCCCAAAATTAATGTAGTGAAAAAATTCCCACGCTACATACTATGAACAAAAAAATGACCACAATTTATATTTTTAATAAATATATGTTCCCACTTCATTTTGTGAAAAAAATAACCATGTTTCATGATATAATCAAAAAAATCCCAGTTCTTCCCATTATGTACAAAACAATGTTCATCATTTTTGTTGCAAGAAACAACAAAATTTCACTTAAAAAACTTGTCTAATGAGATATAAATCTTTAACCAATATAGTTAAGGGATAATTAGGTCTGTACCAAAAGCATACCTATAAATATGTGTTCCACTTGAAAACAAACATTTATCATATAATAATTATCCCATGAAAAAATACATAGTTTCATAAAACCCTTAAAAACATCACATATCCTAAATTTAATAAAACCTAAGACAAAAAAATTAATTTTCCAAATTTATTCATAATATAATAAAAAATATGGTGTGATCAAAAAATCAATTAGTGAATCAAAAATATTTTAGCGTAAATAGAAATAATAATTTAATGGCTTTAACTAAAACATTTAAAAGATTTTAGTCCATATTATATTTAATTTTTTTTAAAAAAAATTCAGGATAATACTTCTGAAAACTCTATTATAAATTTTTTCAAATAAATTATCCTTTATAAGATAAAAAGGTCATAGAAAATGTGGGGTGGAAAATAAAAAATAATTTTTTGAAAGGAATAAAAACATTTTGAATATCTTGAAATGAATTTATGCAATACTCATATAATAAAAGATTTAATAAGACATTTATTATAAAATAATAAAATATAAATATAGATAACATATCAATAAGTAAATATTTATGATTAAAAATAATAAATTTATTTTTTTGGTATTAATTAATAAATGGATATAATAAATATAATCTTTAAAAGATATGATAGTTTTTTACTCAAAAATATCACACTATTAGGAGAAATAAATTAAGATATAAATTATATATTTGTTAA
The DNA here is from genome assembly GCA_963277665.1 of Viscum album. NCBI lineage: Eukaryota > Viridiplantae > Streptophyta > Magnoliopsida > Santalales > Viscaceae > Viscum > Viscum album. The sequence goes on along the minus strand of OY728166.1, from coordinate 341,388,017 downwards.
AAACCTAATTTTTGTAAAATATATGAGTAAATATCTTATTAAATAAAAAATATATTTATTTATCAAACATAAACGAATGAAGCTCAAGGAATAACATTTTTACTCAAATAATTGATATTTCTGTAGACCAAATCCATAATGGGTGTCATAATTTATGAATCAAGAATAAAAATTAAAAATTTTATATGGTATATATATTAATAAGTAAAATATAAAAAAATATCAAATAATATAATAAAAGGAAATAGTTTACCCATCTTATATGAAATATGTTAAAGAAGAACAATCATGACTTAATAAATGATAATTGAGTTTATATAAAGACTTACGATAATGTTAAAAAACAATAAAAGGGATACAATTAAATTTAAATTCAAGTTTTGTGAAAAGTGTTATATTTATTATACATGAAATACATGGGTAATTTTATGCAATATATTATATTAAATATTGTCTTAAATGTCACACATGTCTCATGGATTTAAAAATGAGACATTCAATCTCTTATCTTTTGTTAGTTCTTAATAAAATATGCTCTAAGCTCCTATTTAATGAACACAAATATTTTAATCACTCAAATAATATCCTTAATATAAACATACTAAAATTTTATAATTACCTTATAACCATATATTATAAATATATTATCTGATTAAAGTTTATTTTCTTTATAGGGTATTAGAACTTTTGTTTTCTTATTTCCTACTAAAATCATGATGGTGGGATTGAATCTCGCTAATAGGGTTTATTTTTATAATTCCATGATCATAAAATTTATAATAATAATTTGTAACATTGTTACTTTAGCCAAATTTTCATTCGGTGAAAAAACAAAATATGGTAATTGAAATTAGAAATCATGAGGAACATGTTTTCAATGTCTTTGACGCTTGAATAGAGATATATGAATAAATATTTTAACTATTGGAACACCTTTTTGAAATAAATAAAAAATATCAAATATATCATTATTATATTAAATAATAATTATATTAAATCCCATAATCATTTATAGGAAATCATTATAACATCATTTAGATAAATAATAAATCTAACCCAAGAAATAACATATTATAATGTTTGAATGTTCAAGGTAATACCATTAGATAAAGATAATATTAAATATTAAAAAACATAAAAATGTCATAATTTTCATACCACCTTCTTAAATACTTTAGAACCGTCCCATATGGGTTGTTATAACATATGATATTCTTCGTTCGTGGCAGCAGCATCAGGATTACAATCTCAATTCTCAAGGAATGGATATAAAGATTATTTATGATAAATGATAATTTATAAATCCTATTTGTGACTTAGAAAACATATTTATTCATTAAATCAGTCATTTATACCATCAATTAGTGTTTTTGATGAAAAAAATAACAATTTATTTATTGAGGTGGCATTCTACACATATGCATGGTCAATGTGATTCTGTTTTCGATGTGAATGAAAGGGATTTTTATAATTTCTAAAATATTAATAAAATGAAATCATCATATACTAATAATACTAATTTTATTTTACTTGTTTGGATAGAGTTTGTTTAGAAATGTGTAAATTAAATTTAATTATTAAGAAAATGTAATTCTCATATTAGAAACCAGATTTTTATCATGAAAAACCCCCTATAAATGAAGTCCATTGTAAAACTAATGGTGGCCATAATCCTATTATAACATCCTCATTTTATTTCAATGTTTGAGATATTTTGGTTTTATAAATTTATCCCTTATTTTTTTGTTCTTCTCATATAGGAGTTGTGAAAATGATGATTTTTAGTGAAAACGATTCTTGGAAGCAAAGTTGTAACTGTTGAGGAGGGAATAGCCATGGGGATGTCAGAAAATAGCTATTTTCTAGTCAGTAGACCCAATTCAGGGGAGAATTTAATGAGCCCTATGGGTTTAAATTGTATTCATTTTTAACCTTTGATACACAAATTGAACCACCTTGATCCAATCTTCAAATTTAGAGCTCCCCCTAAGAATATAATGTTCTCTCATCTATATCTCTTTGATTCATCAACCATGTATTGATCTAGTGGTGTTTTATTGATATGTTCATTATAGTTATATTCCACATTTATATTATTCCTTGTTTAATAAGTATTGTTCCATGTTGGATCCATGTTTTCCTTGATAATCATGTGATGAATTCCTCGTTCCTCATACATGAATGTATGCTCTACCTAGTTGAAATAATTTATTAATTAGACCATGATATTTCTTCAACAACATGTGTTCAATGGGTAATTGTTGATGAATCATCTTTATATACCACTTCATAGTCCTATTTATATTACTCAACCATAATTTTTGGATGAATTCATGTTATAATGGAGGTAAAATAGACATCTCAAAGATTTCCCCTTTGTCAGATAATATAATTCTTATGAGTGGTTATATTTTCAGGTAAGTATTTGTTGAACAACCTTTTTTAGAACATCTTCTTCTTTATTCTAATATTTAATGTCATTTCCATTAACATGTTGATGATGTATCAGTTATTATTGGATAGATTAATTGATATATTTTACAATTGTCCATGAATTAATGTTCTTTTCTGGGATTAATAATGTATATGGTGAAATATCTTTCCTTATTTTGACATACCTCCAAATTAGCATTGTTAATGGGAAATTAAAGGTATTTGATTATAAAACAACATTATTAACATGTAATTTTCTTGAGTTTCTATTCTAACAATCTATGTTCATGAACAAATATAGAGATAAAAATATTATGGAATGTTATCCATTTTCTGTGGGTGTATTGTGTGTTTGGTCTTTGAGTTCTTGATGAACATTAGATTTATTCATTTTAAACCATGGGGTATGAAGTTCCATAATATTTAGGAATCTTGTATACTATTTTTTCTATAGTGTAATTCTTGTGATCATATTCTTTGTCTTACCATGCCTGATTGTGATTACATATGGGTTTGTCTGTAGCCTGTGAGACCCATTTATGTTACATGATGCCATCAGTAAGTGTGTAGAATGTTTAACCATGTTTGATAATGGATCACTTGTACTCTTGCTATGAAAATTTTTATCATAATGATATGATTGATTTTTCAACAATGATATACCATGTTATATATGATACCATGACCTTATAGGTTGTTCTTAGTACTTGGCATCAGTATACTATCATGTATAATTATCTCTTAGTGGGTTAGTGTTCATAGATTGTGATGACATAAATGATGGACATGATCATAGGTTAGGAGCTTCATGGATTGGGTACCTAACCCAAGGTAGAAGTTTGATGGGAATAATGTTTTGGAGGCCTGAACTAAGGAATAGGTATTGTACAATGACCCTAAGGATTGACCCATGATGGAGACGATATACGATGGTCTGGGGGCCTAACCCAAATTAATTATTTGATAATTATAAGAGATGTGTTTATGATATTTATGGATAGTTATTTATAACATTCAATCCTTGGAATGTACTTCTACTGTGGACCCAGAGTAGGTATGGTTTGGGGATTTGGTTATATTTGTTAGCACATGAAGTCTTGGTATGTGATTGTATGTTAGATATTATTACATCAAATTTATTATTATCATGTAATACACTTATTATCCTTGTGAAAACATGTTAAATATTTCTTATTTGTGTCCTACTAGGATTCATTAACCACAAATTGTATGATAATTTCAAAGTTCATACATCCTTCATGTATTAGGATCACAACAAGGTCAAGGGGAACATGGTAGATAGTTGAGTCAAAGTTAATTGAAATATGATCATTATAAAGGAATACACCAATGGATAATATTTTTTTTAATTTTCTAGTTGAATGTTTTAATTTTTTCTGGATTGCCAAACTGGAAGACCTATTTTCTTTTATTTATAACCTATATTACTTCTATAGAGTTTCAAAAAAATTTATCTAATTATTATATTTTTTAAATTCTATTATATTAATACTTATGTGAAGACGTAATACAAAGGGTATAGTCTCCCCAGTTATGGAAATAGTCCATTTCTGATATGTTGTATCCTCTTGTCTATGGGAGGCACACATGTAGTCATGTGACTCTCTAGCTTAGACTTGGTGGATCAGGTTGTGTAGTTAGAAAATGGTGTCAGAACATGGTTTCCCGTTTATTTTTGGACTAGCCTATGATATGGTAGAAAGGAAAAATATATATTAAACTTGGTAGGGTATTTTCTATGTCCATATCTATCAAATGTGTGATGGGACTCTAGGTTATAATTTATTGGATTGCTATTATATTTTTTTTTGATACTTTTGGGTGGTTTATGAAACATGACAAGGCTTGTTGGATGACATGGTCTATATATATCTATAGATGTTGTTTTATTGCATAATAATTCATAAATTTAAATCCTTTAAGTGTTCTCTCTTTTTTGGTATAGAGTGTTATTTGTGACTCAGTGATGTATCTCTTTCCCATGTTTCAGTTATATATCTATGTTCTAAATGATTAATTGAACCAAATAATTCTATCATCTTCTATATATATATTTATTTGTGATAAATATTTTGGGGTGGAGATCCATGGTTACTTCTATGGGGGTTTACTGTAGGTTATGCTTAGACTCCGAGTGGATTTTTTTTTCATTCCATATAATTTTTAGGATCTATATTGATCAAAAAGATTTATATCACTATAGAATTCTCAAGAATTGGAAATTTAAGAGAATATAGCTGAGAATTCTCCCACATGTACTCTGTGATTTGGAAGTAGTTTCTCTTTAGTTAAAATTCACTCTCAAAGTCACTATCTGTGGCATAGAAGACAAGATCTACGATTAAATGTGTTGTGGATATTCAAATATTTCATTCTCCTTAATTATAGTGCTCTTAATTTCCTTAGGGTGCTATGGAAGGGGTTGAAATCATTTTTAGAATCATTGAATTAGTATAGACTCTAAAGGATCGATAGGTTAAACTAGTGGATTTGATGATTTCAGTGTTACCCCTTAGTTTATATATTCAAATGATATTATTTTTATGTAATTAAAGGATAAGTTTTATTCTTAGTTAGTTTCAATAAAACACCATTGGGAATGAATATAGAACATCTTTTATGATAGTAATAGATTCATATAGTAATTATTAATTATGGAAATTTGTAGTAATTCATGAATCTTGAGATAATGTGCTTTGATGTTATTCTTGGCCTATACTAGTTGACTAGATCCCAAGCACACATTTATTAATATCATTGATAGGATTCACTAAATTAACTGAAGAGATATATGTGCATAAAAATCGAAGAATGGTAACTGGGAGTATGTAGAGTTTATTGAGAATTGTGTTAGTTTAGGATGATCTTGGTATATATTGTAGGCCTGGATCGTTGGGAAGGATCAGTGGTATCCCATCCACATCTTTTCCTCAAATCACTGATCTTTATCATGTTTTATTTCAAGATAACTTCATAGAAATTCCACATAATAGTGTAGTTTACATTGAGATAAACCTTTTTTTGGGTATATAGCCCATTTCTATACCTCCATAATGTATGTCACTATCCATGTTGATGGAGGTCAATTTTCAATATGAGGACTTATAACATAAGAGACTTTTATGGTGGAGTACGTCACCTTGGGTTGAACCTTTCTTATTCCCTAATAAGACAGATGGTGTTCCATGACTATACATAGACTATTATACTCTAGAAAATGTCATAGTGAAGAATATATATCCTTTTCATAGGATTTATGATCTTTATGAACATTTATGGGGATTATAGTGGTCCTCCAAGATAGATCATTGATCAGGCTATCATGAGCTATGGGTTAGAGAGAAGGATATCCCTAAAAATGAATTTCATAGTAGTTATGGGCTATATGAGTACATGTGGATATCTTTTGGACTTAAAAATGGGTTCGAAGTGTTCATATATATCATCAACAAAATCTTCCACCCATATCTAGACTTCTTCATCACAGTTTTCAATGAATATATCCCCATTAACACATTCACCACAGAGCAACATGCAATACATTTCATGATAGTTCATTGTACAATTAAATAACACATGATTTATGCCATGATATTGATGCATATATTTTGGATTTAAGAGGTGAAATTATTGGTGAATGTTTTATTTGAGATTGGGATATTTTTTCACTTGAAGAAACATGAAGTAGTGATGTTCTTGACACACCCCAAGAACATGTTCAACATTAGGGACATTCTTGATTTAGCCTGATACTAATAACATTATATCTACGACTTATCTCATTTATCGACACCAGTGACAATATCGATGTAGAAAAGAGTGATGTTTCAGGGGTTATACTTGTGTTAGTAGGTGATTATTGAATTAATTGTGAGGTTTAATATAGGTTTGGTGTTGATTTTACCTAAGTGTGATGAACCCATCATGAAAACCCTCTCAAATTAGTAACCTACCTAAGGCTTCATGTACCCAAAAGTTGTTCCTAATCCGACAGGATATCATTTATCTCTTTGGATTGAATAAAAAATAGAGGGAATTATTTCTCACAACATGTAGTGTAAAAAAACATATATACACACATATAAGAAGATATAATTTATAAAAACATGGATATATATATATCATAACTGAAAGATAACAAATAAAGTGATACAATTGAAAAGGTATAAAAACAAAATCTAAGGGAAAATTCCAACATCCAAGGATGAAAAAACAAAAGGAACTACTCCAACAATCTAAATATGAAATAATGGGATACATTACACCTTCTCATAATCTAGGTATCTAAACCCATCATATTCAAAACCTTTCCACCTCACTACGGATCCTTTCGTTTCCCTACATCGAAACACATAACCAGGTCTATGCACCACTAAAGGTGTACACTAGGTGTGAGATAATAGAATTATTAGGGTTCTACCTAGTTTTTCTATATCAACTTTTTAATAATAATCTATGTCTGCTCTCAACATTAAATAAAATAGGTCATGATATATAGTTTAACAATTTTTATCAAAATTAGGAAAAAAATTAGTTAGACCATTTTCCACATTCCCAACTAAAATAGGTAAATTAGTTTGAAATCATTACATATAAATATGTCAAATGAGATATATCAAATCAATGAAAATAAATTGTCACATGTCATATGAAATCTGTGGCATCACAGTAAATATATTATAATCCAAAAGCATCCCAAATCGGCCAAGAATAAAAGGTAACAACATGTGATTATCACACTAGGTTAGGATATTTATGACACTCATACCTAAACATAGAAAATCATGCTCACACCAAGCCACTAGACATATGGATTGAGTTTAGATATTATAGAAACACCCTAAGAATGTAAATACTCTATCAGGTCAAGAATGTCTCTAGAACATTGAGACTAGGGAAGGGAGGAAATACCCATGGACCCCCCCCCCCCCCTCGTAAAGTGGACAAGACCTATTACTACACATTCCACCTAATTACTGAAGCCTCCCATGTTCTATTTTTTCTAAAATATTTTCTCAAACCATTTCATCATATCATGTATTGAAAATCATTTCAAAATGCTTTGAAAATATATATATATGTTTACCAAACTAGGGAAACCCTATCTTTTATCAAAAACTCACTTCCCAAAAACACACAAAAAATTATTAAATCATTACATTTATATTAATAAAATAATTTATTAAAAATAAGAGAAATGAAGTTCACCAAAAGAAGTTATATACATAACCACCAACCTTAAATCTTAGGTTTCACACACCAACAAAGGGTTCAACCAATATATGAAACAAAATAATGAAAACAGAGCCCCTAGATTCAATATACACATCTTAAAATATATTCAATTTTATAAAATAATTGGAATAGAATTGGAAATAGCATTGACCAAAATAACGCACACCCACCACACCTTAAAAAACAAGGAATCATCCCTTGAAAAATATCACACAATAGGTGTATAAAGAAATAAATAGGAACCTCATATCAGATCAATGGATCTGATAACACAATGTAGTGGAACTATTATTATCAAAGTAAGTGAAGAATCAAAAATTTTCTCTTTTCTGAATAGTTTAATCGAAACAACCATGATCATCCAATACTGAATGAATCAATATCAAAATGAATTAAGGATACCCTAATCATTGAATAAGGATATATATCAAGATAAAGGAGGGATTCAGAGTAATGAAATGACATTCATCTAATTATGCACCCTAAACTCTATGTCTGCAACATATACATGGTGTGTAATCCACATACACATCTTGTAATCCTCAAGACTCATATACACTAAAAACTATCTTTATTTTATTAAAAACTGATATTTTAACATTAGATGAAGTGTAAACCTTACATAGTATGTAATTTTTCACTCTGTGTACTCAAGTCACGAATTGAGCATGGTGATAATTACATGTCATGTACTACATAAACTTCTTGTATATTTACTACATACATTGAAAAATATATATTCCTTATAAAAACCTCAAAGCAACATGTGTGTTCTCTAAACTCATGGTGAACCCCAAAAATCTATTAAAAATTATACCTAGACTCCATTTCATAAGAAAAACAAACATCCAGGAACATTATGTCAATTTTTAAAGAAAATATTTTTTATTCTTAAAAGTATAGATATTCTCCCATATAAAAGGGAAAAACAAACATGAGAAGGAAGGACCTGAATGTGGCTAATGAGATGCTATAAACTCCTCGCCATATGAATTTCCATCAATAAGAAGTCATGTAGAAGATTGAATTATAGTGAAGAGGTTAGGATACTACTCCCTTAGAAATGAATTGAACTCCCAAGTCTAATGATAATCAAATCCATGTCTATGTAACAATCTGAGAAATGAAATCAATAATGCATTCATGGCTTTGAATTGATAGGAAATGGTCTCTACATGATGCTCTAATAGAAACATAGGGTTGTAACTCAATATCTATCCAACCTAAAAAATTTATGGGATTGGGATATTATTTTCTAATCTATGATATGTGGAAAACATTTTCAGTACCTATCAACCAAATCAGAAATTCTAACTGATAAGCAACCCGCATAAGCTGCTCAATGACCTCAAATTGTCTAACATATCTCAATGATATAGAAAATACAAGTGATCACATCATTGATCTAAATAATAATTATACTCACTCTAATCTATAATAAGATGTTGACATATATTTCATTTCATTCTAGACATAATATGATTCAAACTCATCCACACTAAATAATATTTTCCCACATCTACCCAAAAAAGCAGTTATATACATTAGAAACCCTAAAATATTTAAAAGGATCAATTCAAAAAGAATAAATATTACTATTGTTATATAGAAACTATGTCCTTCCTTGCAAGCTATCCAATGAATCACTGAAATCCAAGACATTAGCATGGAAAATATCCTCTAAGATCTGAATAAAATTCTCCATTTAAATGACTTTTTGTGGATGATAAGATGTACTCAATATAAACTAAGTCCTCATAACCTCATAAATACTTTCATAAAACCATAAATTAAACCTACTATACCTATATGAAACTATAGTAGAAGGTACCCTATGTAACCATTCAATATCCTACACAAATATTGTACCCCGATATTCAACTTTAGTAGTTTCCCAAACTGAAATTAAATGATTTGACATTTTCAATTGATCAATCCCCACACATAATAAATTCCTCCCTCTGTGAGACCATAGTAATAAAACAACAGAGTCATTGGATACCTCATTGAATTTCTAACCTGAAATATAAAGTGGCTATAGAAATCCAAAATGTTTCAAATGTTAAATCTTTATCTATTGCAATGTGTAACAGTGGAAGACATAATCAGAAATTAAATCCTTCATTCCCAACCACCAAGATTATTTTATATTGTAAAAATACATATTTATAGTTCCCAGGTTAATATATAATCAATAACTATGATAATAAGACCAATATGAGCTCCCCATCGATGCTATAATGAAAAACTGATCCAAAAAATGATGAACACCATCTGAAGGGAGGGACCAACAACAAATAGTATCCCTACATTTTAGGGTTTCTATAATTAATCTAAAATCATCATCATATTCTAAATATATAGAATATAATCAATGAGATATGATAATAACTAAACAATTGTCATAACCAAACCTAAAATAGCATCTTGAGTATCTAGTTGAAACAGTGTGAAAAAGGCCATAAGAATCCAATATTCCTTTGATTTCATGATATATTTCAATGGATATATTCTACTAATAGAGTCTACAAAAACATTTACCATCCTTGAGTTGTATGAGATTCCAATGTAAAAATTCTAAAGGTATCTCATCCATTTTCTATGTCATAGATTCATTTCCTTCGAATAAAGGATATAGATCAAACTCAAATAGTTATAAAATACATTCAATATCTCTAAAAATATATATTTCCACAAAAATGTAAGCACGGACATAAATGAGTCAATATCTAAATCATGAGTTGGGTAATTCTTCTCATGTGGTTGAATCTGTCAAGATCCACAAGCTACAACATGATCATACAACAGAAGCACACAACACAAACTAGATCTTGAAGCATCACATACAACCACATACCCATTACCAGGTTCATGTAATATCATAATTGTAGTCAATCCCATAAGTTGTTTTAGATCTTTGAAATAAAACTGACATTGTACATCCCAAAGGAATTTCAAACCTTTTCTTTTAAGAGAAATCAAAGGTGATGAAAGCTATTAGAAATACATGAATAACCATCGGTATTATCCAACAAGACTAAAAAAGATATGAATTTCAACAATATTTCATGGTTATTACCATTAAAAAATATCCTTTAACTTCTTTGGATCAACTGATAGTCCCTCATTTGAAATCAAATTCCCTATTAACTTCAATCCATAGATCTATATATTTCATTTAGAATTATCTTGATAAAAATGGTGACTCTGTGCGATTTTAATAAGCAAACATAGAAGGTGATCATACTCATGATTATAACTTTATTAAACCATAATAACATGCATGAACACTACCAAAAAGGTATTGAGGAACATATGGACTATATGATTTATCATAGCCCAAAAATATTCAGGAGATTTATTCATCCCAAACAGCATTGCAAGATATTTATATTGGACATTCCTACTCCAAAATTTCATTTTCGGTATATCAGTCTTCTTAACAATGAGATGATTATAACCTAACCAATAATAAATATTTAAAAACTGTGTTTCCCCCATTAAAAAATAAAACATATAATCAATTGAATGAAAATGATACTTGTACATGAATATTACATGGTTTAACTTCTAATAGTCCACACACAATCTGAGTGAACCATATACCATCTTGGGAAAGAGAATTACTGCTTCCCAAAGGAAAAAGATAGGGTAAAAAATCCTTTTCAGTAGGTCTTCCAACTGAATCTTGAACTCTTTCAACTCTATTGGTTCCATATGATAGGAATTTATAAAAATTGGATGTGTATCTAGAACAAGGTCAATTTTAATCTTGACCCCCACTCAGAAGGAATCCTAGAAAAATCATTTGGGAAATTTTAGGAAAATATTTAAAAAAATGGGAATATCTACAATAAAAGAAACACCATTGGGAAACACTGTTAATCCATAAACAAACTCTTGAGATCAATCAGGGATGGTATTGTGTGACAAGACCTTAGATCCCACACTCCTTCAAAAAAATCACAAGCTCCCATCAGCCGTAATAAATGAGACACACTGATGGTAACAAAAAACATCATCATGATGAGTGACTATCCAATCCTTCCTGATGATTACTTAAAAAAATTAATATTAAGAATGATAAAATCACATACAAACCCTATATCAGATATCGATAGTTCACACGAACAGAAAAATTCCTTTTTTTCATTTACTGAGATTCATTACTAAATCCAAAGAAAAAAACATGAGCTCCATTGGAAGGTTATGAATATCAAAAAATCCCAACAAAAATGAGTGGTAACATCTAGTATCAAATAAAGAAATTTATAGAGAAGATACAATTATGATTATAGATATCACTACCATTGGACCTACATCTTCCACCACCAGAAACTCATATATTACATGAAGGTGATTCAATTTTAATTACTATGGATATATACCTACATTCTAAGAATCATATGACTATGTTGCATTAGCCTTTATATCCAACAATCCTAAACTTTATCTGGGAGTAGACATATCCTGACAGGAATTCTATAGATGGAAATGATTTCAAAAACTTTTACACAAATTCCCTAGTGAAAGAAAATAATTCCATGTGTGTTTGACTTTTACACATAGGTAGAAATTTATAGTCACACAACTATTTAAAAATTTACTTTCCAAATATAACTACTATAAATAACCTCCTTAACCACTCCTCTGATAATCCTTCCACTTCAACTTTTTCCATGTCACTCTACTAAAGCATCGAATAAGTAGAAGAGAATGGGGGAAGATCCAACCTTGACATTAATATTCAAATGTTTTTTCATATCCTTTTCCGTTATGTTTTTATTGGTTGGAAGTTTTAGTATAAATACCTATGACATGATATAGGGATGAAAAATCTCTAGGTTAATATAGGATTTTAGATGGACATTTCATCACAACCTCTAGTGAAAATAATAACTAACTCCATAAACTAATGGTGTACAGTGACACTAAATGCTCTCCCTATTGTAAAGTGATGAACTCTATAGACATCTCCATTATTAGTGAATTTGACAAAAAAAACTACAAGAAGAAAATAATCTTGATTCTCTTCTAGGCCCAACCCATATTCATATCCTCCTATACAATGGAATCCCACTATCACTTCATAGGACCTTTAAGTATTAATTTCACACACATCACCTTCATGCTCTTAGATGTATCTAATAAGTTGAAGATCTGATCAGTATTTTCTAGCCACTACTCCAACCCTTGAGGTTCATTAATTCCTTTAATGGTTTTTGTCTTCTCAGGCAAGAATTCGCCTGATAGATCCTTGTCTCCTACACCTCCCTAATGTTCCTCAACAACTACATTATGAGTTTTGGTGTATTTAGATTGATATCTTGAACTTATTTCATGATATCATTGGTAAATATTTGATCTATAGGAGGATTACCTTGAGTATCATCAGTTATACCATCCTATGGACATCTTAGAACACATCTCAGAGGCATAACACTACACTTCATAATATAAAAAATGATTATACAATAAAGTAATTTCAATTATAACCTAAAACCCCATAATAAAAAAATAATATTAAGACCAATAACTCAAAATTGGAGACATGCATCCCAAAATCCTCAGGTAACATGAGTATCATCAAGGAAAAATATAGCCAGTAACACACTACAATATACCTGTCATGTTCTGAAAATCATATCTCTAGTCTAAAAAATATATCAACATAATGGCTCTTGAAGAAATACCAACTCTAATAAAAACTATGATTAAAATGACTCAGATACCCTCTCAAACGGGTACCGAACCCAAGTCATCGTGTACTCAATGTTCTTTTTTCATCCCCATGGGCATCCATCTATCTCCCAGCATCAAAAAAATGGAGGGAATTATTTTTTCTAACATTAAGAAAACAAATATATATATATACATGTAAAAAATAATAAGTGTAAGAAAACATAAATATTTATATTTCAAAAAAATGTGGAAAAATTTAAATACAACATAGAATATAAAAACATAATCTCTAATAAACAATTCCAACATCCAAGGATGAAAAAACTAAAATAAATACTCCAATAGTACCTATATGATATATTGTGAAAACCAAAATAATGTCACCATCTAGTTACCTAAACAAAGCTGACATAAAACATCATTACCTCACTATGGTGACTTTCCATTCCCTACATCAAATTACATAACTAGTTAAATTAACTATCAAAGAGGTATGCAGGATGTGAGCTAGCATTAAAATGAGAGTAAAACCCATTTGTTCCATATTATTTCTCTAAATAATAACCTCAAAAAAATCAATTTAATGAAAACAATGAATGATATATAGTTTAGCAGTTTTCTTCACAAGAATGGAAAATCACATAAATTTACCCTTTTCTACATTCCCAAATGAAATAAGTTAATTATTTTCCAAGTATTTCATATAAATATATCATATAATATATATCATATAAAATAAAATCATTCATAAAATATCATATAAAATACATGTAAGTGAAATCAAAATGGTACAAACAAAAAGATTCAAAAATCATCCAAGAAGAATAAGTAACAGCATGTAAAGGATCACACTATGTCAGGATAGCTAGGAAACTCATACCTAATCAAATAATATAATGTTTCAATAAATCCTCTAAAAAAATGCATCAATTCTATATAGGAGAAGAGAACCCTATAAAGTAAACCCCAAAAAAGTCTAACAAGTCCCTAGAACAATGGGCCTAGGGAGCAGAAGAAATACACATTAGAAAACCCCCTAAGAGTAGATGAAACCAATTACTATACCATCAACCAATTTACCCATATAATCCTATGTTATCAATTTTCTAAACCGTTTCATTATATAATGATTTGGAAACTATTTCACGGAACCATTTAGAAATGCTTTGAAAACACCTTTCTGATAGAAATATCCAAGTGAAAACACTCTATAATCAAAAAAACCAATTCCACATACAAAAAACAAATCATTGAATCATGATATTTCATTTGATAAAAAATTTATCAATACTGTAGAAATGTATTTCAACAACACTTTATAGAGACGAAACCACCAACCTCAAAACTCGGGACACATGTGCCTGCAATGGTATCTACCAACATGAAAAACACAACTACAAAAATGAAGGCACTAGAATCAATATATAAATATCATAATTGATACAATTTAAAAAAATGGTTATAATAGAATATGAAAAAAGACATACCTCAAGAACTTAGACCTGCTACAGCACAACTAATAAGGAATCATCCCCTAGAATAGGATCAGATAATGGATCTTGAAAGGAATAAATAGAAACATTATCCTATATCAAAGGATTTGACAACACAGTGAAATATAGATATCATAATCAATTTAAATAGATAATTATAGAATATATCGTAGAAAAAAAATGAAACACAACTTCCCATATTATTCAATGTCAACAAAATCAATCTGGAATGAATAGAGGCTCACAAAATCATTGGGGTTATCTATTTAAATGGAAATGAGGTTTCTCTAAGAATGAAATATGATTTTGAAGATACATCACACTAAAATCTATGTCTATGAAATTTTCATGATATATAAGCCCCTAACACATTCTGTAATCCTTATGAATCAAATACATTGAAAACACCATCTACAATTTATTTAAAATTAATCTTTCAACATTACATTACAGGTAACCCTACCATGGAATTTAAGAATTCATGAAATATAGTCCTCACAAAACATAATCATAGACATAATTACACATCATGTACCACTTATAATATGTTTCAATTTTCTACATACATTGAAAATAATATATTCCTTAAGAAAATCTCAAACCAACTTGGGGGTACTCTGAAATCGAGGAGAACCCCAAAAATCTATTTACACATTTATAACTAAACTCCATTACATAAAAAAATACATCGCCTACCATTAGTTATTTTTTTTCAACAAATATTCCCCATCATTGGGAGTCCAAAGATACACCCATATAAAGAGAAAAACAAAATAAATATTGGAAATGCTTTAATGTGGATGACAGGATGCTTTAATGAGCCCGGGGTAAGAAATATTGTGTACTTTGATGCATGAGGTGTTAGAATGGGAGAAATACTATTGTATATAGAGTTAGTAGTATATTATTGTTCATGTAAAAATTTTCACCATGATAAGTATGATCATACTAATGATATTGTCTTGATAGTCACATCCCATGTTCTAAGAATTTATGACACTATGTATTCAATGAGAGGTACATTTTATATACTGAACAGAATATCCATTTTAATTCATCACACTATGGGATATAAAAATGAGTTAGATACACTAGTTAGAGTATCTATATATGTTGGAATAGAGATGCCTTATAAACCTTGTAACGATGACTTCATTTCATATTCTCTTAGTTGTAAGATTCATTTTGCTCAGGAGCATGGGGAGTGGCCTTATGAGGCTTAGTAGAACCTTATGATCTTGTGGTCTTATTGGAGGATGAATGCTTATAATGAAAAAGGACCAATGACATGTTCTCCTTTAGTGATCACATATTTTCATAATGACACAGTGAAGGTTTGTCGTGATTCTAACCTATAGTGAATTGTGTTGTAAGAATAACAACCAATTCATGATTGAGTACTGGGGTGGAAGATGGAAGGTTATGATATGATCAGGCTACATGTGATGTTTTGGGTCCTTAAATCCATCAAGGAAGATAAAATGAGAGACTTATGAACTAATGGGTGGGTGTTACATCCTTTAGTGACATTGTTGTATCACAGAATTAGGTGACGGTTCTACTGAGCATGGATAATGATAGGAATCACTAGATTCGTTACCCAATTCCTTACCTGGTTGAGGATAAATTTCAATCACCAACATTTTGTAGGTTCACTCTAACCAATTAAAGTACCATTGTATATTTTTGAGAAAATGATTATGGACATTGTTTCTAGGATACAAATAACCCTGAGAAGCTATGATGCTTCATGGGTGATTTTCAGTCAGTTGATTATGGTTTCTCACTTCGTACTAATCTATGAGACTTACTCGATATAAAAGATTGAGATTTTCTATGTATATAATATTTTAGTATTATATGTAGTTATTTTGAACATAATATATTATAGAAATTCATGTTTTACATTCCAATTTTAGAACGTCTTGTAGAACGATCTATTGACCTAGTTGATATTGAGCATAACGACCATCTCTAAAAATATAGACTATTTAAAAGAATAATTTACATACTTGAGGATTTGCTTCAGGATTTTTCCCTAGACTTTGATGGATGTTGGAATTATTTCCTATACCTAGTTGAGTTATCATAAAATAAAATTTAATATATTTTGATTTGTATGGTGTATTATAAGGCTCTATATGAAAGTCTATAATGGTCACCACTCTGTGGGCATGATGCTGGTGAGGATGCGGTTGTGGAGACCAATTGTTTATAGGAGAACTCCATGATAATATAGATAATTTAGTAGAGTTCGATCACATATTAGATATAATTGAAGTTATATTCCAATTATAGGAGGATACCTTTGGAGTTCATTGTAGCTGATCGGGACTTTTGGAGAGTGAATACTTGGTTAGGTCACGAACAATTGAGGAAGCATGGTAAGCAAGCATCATGGTGTATTTGACCTGTATAGATATCCAAGAGGGTTGGGATAGTGGTGTAACACCTGGATCTTTCTTCTCATAAAAATTTATTGCATGGTGTATATCATTTTCTATAGCTCCATAGGTACATGCCCGGTCCTTCACATGTCATTGATTGTGACGATGTTGGGATAGATATTGACTCATCATACATGGAGTTCCCATTGAAAATTGTAGGATTAAAAATGAAATTTCATTGAGTAAAGATGATATAAATTTTCCATATCCTTTGATTTCAGGGATGGATTCAATAGGAGACATGGGAGCTATATTCTATCTTTTAGATTCAGTGGTCTGTGTTTTCTAAGAAGAACATTTTGAATAACTTCTAGAGGATGAGATTTTTTTCGAGGTGGATAATGGTATCATCATAATTTTATTACAATATATGAAAATTTTAAGGTCATTAAATTTCCTCAATCACTTTATTTATTCTCTAATATGCTTTGTGAAGAGGATTTTTTTTTTGGGACAAAGGGTCCAAGAACTAAAGGAGGAAGAGTTAAGGACGGTATGTTCATAGTGTGGCTAGAATATAGTCACAAGCCAACCAGTGGAACGCATCAGCTATCTAGTGGGATTCCACTGGGTCTAATGACTATATAAGTCCCCAATGGATGGTTAGTGATTCCCACATACTCCCTAGTGCACCTAGTATAGTGCTGAATTTAATTCACTCCATATATTTAAATTTTCCATTTTTTTCACCTCATTTAATACCTATATCTAACCTTCCTAAGCCTATTTAAAATATAGAACTCCCTCTTGGTCTCTAAATCTCTCTCCATCTATCTCCCCTTGATAACCAACCATGAAATGGTACTTTGGTGTTTGGATTGTATGTTTATCTTAGATATATTTAATTTTCCTCTTCCCTCTTATGAAATGGGTATAGATTTAGGTAGGATATTATTTTCCATAATGATCCAGTGATGAATACCCCCTATTGATAGGCTAGTGGTGAATCTAGCATATTGAAATCATTTTTTGATCAAACTGAAATCTACCTTCAACAATAAGAATTTAATGGGTAATTGTTGATGGGTAATATTTCTATACACCGTCTAGGTGCAATATAAATTCTATAACCTTAATCTATTGATGAATTATTTATAGATAAATTGTGACATAAATGAGTACATGATTGTCTCTCTTGAATGTAGCTAAAATTCTATGTAATGGTAATGATTTTGGGTAACTATATATAGAATGATCATTGTAAGAATTTATTCTTATTGATTCCCATCTTCAATCACTGTTATTTTATGAATTGATAATAGATTTATGATCATTGTCTAGACCTAAGGCCCAATTCATGAATTTAAAAAAATGATATGATATTTGATTAATAATGGATTTACTGAATTAGAGTTTCTTACTTCGACAAAGATCTGAATTAAATCTGATGTTGGAATTTTTAAGGTATGGGATTATAGAATGCCCTTGTAGACTAGAAATTCTCTGGTTTCTCCATTATAAACATCCTGATTGATGGACCAATAACTATATTGTCATCCCTTGGAATGTGAACAGCTATTTAGCGTGGTGCGATGTGTTCGGTCTTTAGTTTCATGATGAACTTTGGAGTTATTTTTCAACAACCTTTAGGTGGGAAGTTCCATACCATTTGAGGATCTAATATGCGCTTGTTTCCATGGTATAATTCTTATAATAATATACAGTGTTTTACTAAGATTGACTGTCATCGCATGTCGGTGTGTGTGTCTTTAGCCTAGGATACTTGTTGACATTTTATAATTTCTTGATTATAACTATTGCTAATTTTACCATGTTTGATGACTAATCACATCTATTTTTGTTTGTACTATTTTTCTCATGATGATATACTCTGTATTCCATGTATGATGTCACGAACCAACCCAGGTTGACCTTGAACCAATCACTTGAGCCGGTTCGCAGCAAGGCCTGAGAGGCGTTCCCGATCCTCCTGAGATGGAGACAAGCACTAGCCCATCAATAGAGTAAAATTGGGAATGATTTCTGCAAGTGAAAATAAATAAAGCAGTGGAAAAAGTAGAATAACACAAAGTAAATAAACAACACAAAAAGACAGAATGATCAAACACAATCAACTAACCTAACCATGACCAAAACTCCTCACGACATCGAGACTCGCTCACCAGTCCACAACCAACTCTCACCCATTGTGACCAAACTCAAGTCAAACCTGCAACAGAAACTAAAAATAGGAAAACACTACAGGAGTGAGTATTAAAACTCAGTTGGGGTTACAAACAAAATATCCTTAATCACTACCTTTAAATAAAAAAATTATTAATTCTAGGTTTGAACTAAATTATATAAAATATGGGCTTCCACACACACACTTTCATTTTTAAAACAAGTAATGGTCTATTGACCTTTTTAATTTAAAAACAAGTTTAACGATTGAAATAAACAGGTGCATTTCATTTAAAATCATTTTTGGGAATAGTTAAGAAATTCAAATTTTAGTTCTTAGTCAAAAGGAAAACCACACACAACACACATCACACACTAAGGGAAAGGGAAAACGTGGTAGATAGGGGCCAAAAACCGATCTAGACCTATCAATCGTCTGCCAAATACAAATAAGCACTAAAATAAACATGGGTCGATCCTAGGAGATTGTGAAGAATATAGAACGTACTATACATGTGACTCATCCTGAATGCATTCCTACTCTTGTTGATGTCATAATGCCCTAATTCCTAGTTGTCACCCTACCTGGCCTGGTTGTGGGGTCCAGTACCATACCAATAATAACAAAAAACCTCTCGGTTATGGGCCACTAACCTGTGTATAATCTAAACTAGTGCAGCAATCATTCTCAGAATATTCACTTACTATGCCAGGTTCCCATGTCAACAGACGCAACAAAACGGGTTGATTCAATAATGTCAATACAGTAACCAATCACGTTGCACAGACATCACACAAAATTCACACAATCAACATACACAAAATATCACCCTTGAGTTACCCCAAAGATTGTTTTACAAAATAATTTATTTTTTAAAAGTGCCAAACGGGCATTCACCAACTTTAACGAAAAAAAAACCTTATATCTCAAGAGAACCAAAACACTAGTTCATGCTTCAAAAGAAATAATTTATCATTAAGAAATAACTAATCTTGAAATTCTGTAAATTATGTTCAAAGACCCAACAGGTATTCTTTTACTATTATGCATCTTTCCATAAAGAAAATATTTCAGGTGTCATGTAAAAAATAAAGAGCTCTTTTTTACATCCAGAAATTATTCCAAAATTAATATTCTAATAATATTTATCATTTTTTAAAAATTTTAAAATATCAAACAATTAACAAGTTTTAAATTTAAAGGAGAGTGTAGAGGGTGTCCTACCTCGATGCGTAGCTTGAACATGACGACGCGACATGCCTCACACAGGCACACAAGCACGAACAAGCCGATGACCACAATATCACGGGTTTTCCTTTCCAACACACTGCAACAACCGCACAACTACTAAATTACATTTCCATTGGCTTAAATCAATCCAAACAAATAAATAGCATAAAATAACCACCTTGAAAAGTTTTCAAAACACAATTCACACCACCTACATTATTTAACAAATAACTTTAAAAAAAGAATGAAACAATTTTCACAAATAATATCACATATTTACATTAACAAAAATGATTCAACGAACACATTTTTTATCAAACGTACACTTGCGTCTTACTAAAATATAATATGTACCGCATTCATGGTTAAATAAATTAATTTCATAATTTATAAAAAACAATTAAACAACTCAGGATTAGTTCTCATAAAAACATATCTTAATTCACATGAACATGTTATAAGATATAAAACACTAACTATGTTCATTTAAAAAACTAAACTTCTCAATGAACATATTAATCACAAAACATGCCAAATTAATTAACCATATGAAGAAACAACACAAAACTCACCCTAGTGCACTAGCGGGCTTAAACAGCGGGGTTGCACGAAAAGGGAAATGGTTGGCAAGATGTTGTAGTGTGAGGGAAAACCACCAATGTCATCAACAACAGCATGAAGACAAGCTTGGTTGATGAAGGAGCTGGTTGGAGCAGTGGGGGTGGCCATGACGTGTGGTGAAATGACCAGAAGATGAAAAAGGGGTTGTGTGAGGACTGTGTGGCGAAGCGGAAGGTTCGTGGGGAAGAGCACTGTTGAGTCAGAGGCGCATCGGGCCAAATATGCACGCAGAGACCGGAAAAAATGGTGTCTTATGGCCAGAGCCATTCCAGCTAGTCAGAAATACACCGGAAGGAGGGTGTGAGGTTGAAAAGATAATCGTCGACTAGTAGGGGCACCCTGAAGGACTTTGAGTCCGCCAGTAGGGGTTGCATCAGAGGGATTTGTGCTGGATAGCAGGGGGTCATTCTGGAGGTATTCATGCCAGCCAACAAGTGGACGTGCCAGGGGGATTTTCACTAGACAACAGGGGGGTGTGTCAGAGGTATTCATGTCATCCAACAAGTGGTTGTTCTAGATGGATTTGTGTCAGTCCATAGGAGGAAAAGAGATAAAGATGTTGTTGAGTTAGGGTGGATGGCCGGAGGATGCGTGCATGGGGGGTTTCATGGTCTAGGTCACACCCGGGTGGAGGAGGCGGAATATGGGTGCGCCGGTGAAACATACAGCCAGATAGAGGGGGAACAGTGGCCAGACGGAAGGCTGAAACCACTGGGCTGGAGGTCGCCTGGTGGTTGGAGGCGCGGTGCAACATGGGTGAGTCCAGTTGGAGGTGCAGTGAGGTATGGGTGAGGCCAGTAGGGGGTGCAGGAGGCTGGTTCCACATCTTGTGAATAGGGAGAAGCAGTGGCCCACGCAGATAAGGATGGTGGAGCTTTTAGTGAGGAGAAGACTGCTCATGTGGGAGGAAGGGAGAGGGTTGGCGGTGCATGTGGGAAAGGGAGGAGGTAGGGGTAGGGTAGTGTGGATCAAAAAAAAGAACCCTAGAAAAAAAATAAAAAAATTATTTAAATGAAATGAATAATTAAAAAACAAAGCCTAATTACATTAGTAATAATAATAATAATAATAACAATAATAATAATACAAATAAAAATAATAATCATGCCTTCAATCTATAATATTAATATTAATATCAATAGAAATAATAATAATAAAAAAACAATATTGATAATAATAATAATAATTGATAAAAATAACAATTTTAACCACAATAATTCGTTAATAATAATAATAACGTTAATGGAACTTTTTGATAATAACAATAATAATTCCTTAATTACAATAATAATAATAATACCTTGTTAATAATAATACTAATATGAACATTAATAATTATACCAATATAAATATAAATAATAATAATACTAGTTCACTTTAAAATTAATAATAAAACTTTTAACAATAACAAAAATTTTAAATATC
This sequence comes from Viscum album, assembly GCA_963277665.1. Taxonomy (NCBI): domain Eukaryota; kingdom Viridiplantae; phylum Streptophyta; class Magnoliopsida; order Santalales; family Viscaceae; genus Viscum; species Viscum album. The sequence goes on along the minus strand of OY728166.1, from coordinate 341,365,305 downwards.
ACAATAAATTAGAAAATATGGTCATTTTAATATTTTGATTACAAAAGGATCGTGTCGATGTCTGTGCAAAGTCGCATGGGGTTCCCAAAATTCACTCCACCCGTGCGTCGAACTATGAAAACTCAAAAATGCACACTTTTTTGAAAAACAAAACTCAAATATATCATACAGGATTCAACCCCAACCTCGAAAAAGATTTTTAAAATAAAAATAAAATAACAAAATAAACTAATTAGATAGGTAGGGGTGTGGAAATTCTCCCCACCATAATGCTTTCCACCCTTAGAAAGAAAAAATAAAATCTAAACACGATGATAAAACATATCAACTGTCACCCACCTCTAAAAGCTTAAGCACCTCCAGTTGATCAATCAAAATAGACACTAAAAACCCATGACACACAACTCATCCTTAAAAATAGATCACCTTAACCATCACCAAGAAGAACCCAAACCATCCATTCCAAACAAGGAACGAACAAAATTAACCAACCTCTGACACTTATTCCCATAATCCTAGTCCTTTGAAACCATTGGGTATACACCAATCCTAATTTTTACTCAAGAGGAAGAACTTAGTATTAGATGGTTCTGCACGATACCACCTACCACCAAATGATACATGAAAAGAATCTCTGATACTAACATGGCGAGGCTGGAATGAACTCCCCACCATAAGGATTGTGCTAACTCTAAATTACATTAGGTTTAACTTTGAATGACCCTTTGTGGGTCTCCCCACCATAAGAATAGACGAGATTAACCGAAATTGAAAACATTCTGCATGGACCAAAATCCCCCCATCACAAGGGGAAAGAAGGGAAGGTCACCACTGATAGAACATCAAAACTACCACTATCTTCAAATCAACTATGTCACACCCTCAAAAAAACATAAACCACATAGCACTAAGGACCGAGATTAAACCAAGGATTATTTCATCGTTGGGGTTCTACTGACTATGCACCATCTTCACTCTCGATCCTATGGCTAGAGAAATGATTATTGAAGCATACCTTGCCTCACAGTCAGGCTTCAGAAATTCCCAAAAATAAAAAACATACCAGAATTTTACCAAACACACATCCAATAAAAACAAAGCTTTCAATGAAATTAGAGAAAAACCATTATCACAAATGAAGGAAAAGAAACACCAAAAACATTATAAGATATGGCCACTACATCCAAGGAACATTAAAAATAGAAAACCTTAAAATGATCCCCAAGAATCGCCTTAGTCTTAATAACGGGCTAAGGTAACCTTCGATGAGCCAGGTCAAGATTCAGCGTGCTTCTTGGAAACACCAAGCCAGAATCACAGCAAGTGACCCCAATGTCCACCTGTGTGGAATAGTTTCAGACCACTCAGGTACGTCGGCCTCTTGTGACCCCACCTACCTCACTGGTGCCAGATCATGACATTGTGCTATGAAGAATATGACTGAAGTTCTGAAGGCCTCTTGATCCCTAAACCAGCACCACCAGCATCAGGTCGCTTCTCATTCTTCTCATCACCATGCTCTATATTACTTCCCAAAGCTGGAGGATTCACCACATCAAGACCTCTTACTAACCCAGCTTCATCCAAAAAGGTTTACCCCACAACATCCGAGAAGGTGATTAGGTTAAGCTCTACCACTTTCGACTACAGTTCTGGTCGGAGTCCTATCTCAAATTGTCGAGCCTTCCTGGGATCATTCGCAACAAACCACTAATCATACGGAATTAGGTCTATGAAACGTCGACACAAATCTAGTAATGATTCAACACCCTACTGAATACAACATAAGTTCAACCTCTTCCTTAGCTTAGCCAACTCGGAGAAATATTTTTGGATGAACGATTACTTGAATAACTCCCATGTTAGATCTTCCAGAGGCATATTCTGAGACACGAACTTCCACTATTTGTAGGTTGGACATTCAATCATAAAGGAATCCAACTTTACTTTCAATAACTTAGGAAACCCAATGAAACTTATGTTTCTCTCAGTCATCTGCAACCACTCCTCTACCTCAAGTGGATCTTCTTGACCATAATACATGGTAGGGTTCAACTTCTAGAATTACAGAACATGGTCTATAGGTTCATTGACTATATTATTTGTTAAGGATGCACTACGTGAAGCTGAACCTTGGGCATCCATCGTACCTTTGTGGGGGTGAACACTAAGCAACTAGTAAACAACGAGCGAGATAAAAACATGGTCATTGTCATTTCAAATTAAACTATTCACAATCTCTAAAATAAAACATTACAAAACAACTTTTTTTAAGTAAATAAGACCCAAAAAATCCACAAGGAAAACTAGTGCCAATGAGTGACTCGGACATATGGTTGGTGACCATATGTCTGCCATGCCACCGTCACAAGGAGCACTCTAGGGTAATGTCCCCGGCTCCACATGGCTTGACAGACCATGCGAGATCATGGAGGTCACATTCCCAGCTCCCCATTCATTTCCAAATACAAAACAAACCATAAGAAACAAGGACATAGAAAACCCTAAACATCCCATTGTAACCTGAGGTTCAGAATGAGCAAGGGTTTATGATGTCCTTCCCATTCCTAAACCACAAGTCACGACAATTCTACTCCTTCTACCTTGACAACCCCAAATTACAATGGTAACTCTAGAAAACAATGTTCGCTCAAGATCCTACCTCCTTTGATACCATTTTTTCACAAACCAACCCATGATAAACCAAAACAGATCACCCAGGCCAGTCCACCGCAAGCCCCGAGAGGTGTTCCCGATCCTCCCGGGCTACCGACAGGAACTAAGGCATCAATAGAACACAATTGGGAATGATTTCTCCCAGGGAAAATAAATAATATTGAGGAAAAATTAGAATAACACAAAGTAAATAAACAACACGAAAATAAAGAATGATCAAACACAACCAACTAACCTGAACACGACCAAAACTCCTCATGACGATGAGAGTCGCTGACCAGTCCACGACCAACTCTCACCCACGGAGAGAATGCTCGTGTCTAACCTACTACAGAAACTAAAAATAGGAAACTCTATAGGCATGAGCATTAAAATGAATTAAACATTCCCAAAAAATAATCCCCAAAACAATGCCATTTTTACTAATTCCAGGTTTGAACTAAATTATATAAAATATGGGTTTCCACATGCACACTTTTATGTCTAAAACCAAGTAACGGTCCATTTCCCTTTTTAATTTAAATACAATTTTAATTATTGAAAGTAATATATGAATTGTATTTTAAAAAAATTATGTGAATAATTTAAAAATAAAAATTTTAGTTTTTAGTCAAAAGGAAAACCACACACAACACACAACAAACATTATAAGAAATAGAAAAAATTATCACACAGGGGCCAGTAAAACAAATAGACATCTCAATCATATTTCACATTAAAATAATCACTAAAAGAAGCTTGGGTCAAACCTAGGAGCTCGTGAACAATCCAAAATGTGTTGTACATGTGACTCATCCTGAAGGCATGCCTACTCTCAATGACGTCATAACACCCTAATGCCCAACCATCAACCTATCAGTCCTGGTCGAGGGGCCCAATCCCATTGCGATAATAACAAAACATATCTCTGTTATAGGCCACTAGCTAGTTCGTAATCTAAACTAGTGCAGTAATGGTTCTCAGAAGATTCACTTGTTATTCCAAGGTCTCATGTCAACACATGCAATAAATAGGGGTGAGTCAATAATGTCAATCTAGTAACCAATCATGCTGAATAGACATCACACACAACTCAAACAATCAACGTACACAAAAGACCACCCCTGAGTATTCCCAATGAGATTTTTCAAAAATAATTTATTTTATTAAAGTGCCAAAGGGGCATTCACCAACTTTAAATAAAAACCTAATTTCTCAAGAGATCAAAAACACTTATTGATAATTTATCATTATGCCTGAACTACTCTTAAAATTCCGCAAATTATGTTCAAAGACCAAAGGGACATTCTTTAACTATTGTGTGTCCATTAATCAAGAAAATATTTCATGTGTCGTTTATATAATAAATAGCTCTTTTTTACATCGATTAATTATTATAGAATAAATTTTATAATACTATTAATCATTTTTTTGAATTAATAAAATACCAAGAAATTAATAAATTCTAAATTTAGAGGTGAGTGAAGTGGGGGACCTACCTCGACTCACAACTCGAACATGACGATGCGACACACCTCACATGGGCACATAAGAATGCACAAGTCGATGACCACAGTATCATAGGTTATCCTCACCGACATGCTACAACAACCGCACAACTACTGAAACACATAACCACTTACATAAAACAATCCAAAAGAATAAATAGCACAAATTTACCACCTCGATAATTTTTTAATACACATTTGGCACCACATACATTATTTACGAAATCACTTTAAAAAATTAAGAAATAATTTTCAAAAATTATCTCATATCTTTACATTATCAAAACTAATTCAACAAACACATTTTTGATTAAACACACACACACGTCCTTATAAAATATAATATGCACCACATTCAGGGTTAAATAAAATAATTAAATAATTTATAAAAATCAATTAAACAACTCAGGATTAGTCTAATAAAAACATATCTTAATTCACATCAACATGCTATAAAATATAAAAACTTAAACTATCTTAATTTAAAAAACTAAACTTTGCATTGAACTCATTAATCAATAAACATTCCAAATTAATTAACCAAGTGAAGAAATAGCACTAACCTCACCCAAGTGTGCAGGCACACTCGAACATTGGGGTAGCGCGAAAAGAGAGGAAGGTTCGAGGGGCATTGCAAGGTTGAGTCGGAGGTGCGTTGGGCTGGATATGCACACAGTGACAAGAAAACGAGGGTGTGTTGTGGTAAAAGTCTTTCCAGATGGTCAGAGCTACACCGGTATGAGGGCGTGTGGTTGAAGGGATACACTTCAACTAGTAGGGGGTTCCCCAAAGGGCTTTGCGCAAGCAAAAAGGTGTTGCACTGGATGGATTTCTGTTGGAGAATAGGGGGCGTGCTGGATGTATTTGCGTCGGCCAACAAGTGGCCGCGCTGGGGGATTCACACTGAAGGATGCATGTAGGGAGGGTTTCATGGGCTAGTTCACGCCCCGGCTGGAGGAGGTCAGATATGGATGCACCGTAGAAATGTACAACCGGATGGAGGTGGAGTGGTGGGCAGACATAACACAGAAACAACTGGGCTGGAGGTCGTCCAGCGGGTGGAGGCGCGGTGCAGCAGGGGCGAGGCCAGCAGGACGTGCAATGCGGTAGGGGTGAGGCTAGTAGGGGTTTCAGGAGGCTGGTGCCACGGGCTTGTGAAGAGGGAGGAGCGGTGGCCTACATAGAGAAGGACAATGGTGCTTTCAGTGAGAAGCAGGCTGCTCATGCGGGAGGAAGGGAGAGGGTTGGTGGCGCATGGGGGAAAAGTAGGAGGTAGTGGTAGGGTAGTGTGGAACAAAAAAAGGATCCCTATAAAAAGGAAATTAAAAAAAATAAATTAAAGGAAATGAAAATTTTAAAATAAAAACCTAATAACATTAAAAATAATAATAGTAATAATAATAAATATAATAACAATGCATTCAATATATAATATTAATATTAATATTAATACCAATAATAATAATAATAAAAAAACAATGATAATAATAATAATAAATGATAACAACAACAATTTTACCCACAATAATTTTTTAATAATTATAATAATGTTAATGTAAATTTTTAATAATATTATTAATAATTCCATAACTACATTAATAATATTAATAATATTAACAATAAATTTTTATTAATAATAATACTAATATTAACATTAAGAATTATACAGATAGAAATATAAATAATAATAATACCTAGTTCACTTTAATAAAATTAATAAAACCATTAACAACAATGAAATCTTAAATAAAAAAATAAATTAGAAAAGTTTCTCATTTTAATTTTCCGAAGACAGACGGGTTGTGTAGATGTCTAGGCGAAGCCACGCGGGGTTCCCAAAATGCACTTCACCCATGCATCGAATGACGTCAACTCAAAAATTCACTCTTTTGTGAAAAAAACTCAAAAATATCATTTGGGATTAAACCCAAACATCGACGATGATTTTAAAAACTGAAGGAAATAATAAAATAAATTAATTAAATAGGTCGGTGTGTGACATATGACATATCCTATTATGTTTTTCACCATTCCATTAGACATTTTTCATTTTACTTTGGATAGATAGACCATAAGGTGATGATTTTACAAAAGAGGGGGAGTGTTCACATATTACAATGATGAAGAATTTGAAACTAAGCATAGGGTAGATTCATAAGGACCTAGTGTCCAGACGTATGGTAGAAGCATGAGAGGAATGATGACCTAATATCCTAGCTTAAGGCATACATAGGGTATGATGGTTTGGAGGCCTGAATTATGATGTATATTAGATATGGAAGTTTATGAGCCTTACCAGAATTGATTCCTTGAGATAGTCGAGAGATGTGGTCTTAAGTGTTTTGTCTTGTTCTTTCTCAATTTTCATCCCATTAATGTACTTTTGGTGAGAGATAAAGCATTTCTGTTGGGAGATAAAGCATGTATGACCAGTAATTTATGGAAACTTTGTTATAACGTGACCACTCAATATGTAATTGTTTGTATAATATTATTACTTCTCGTTTTTTATTACCATGTAATAAACCTATTATACATGTGAACACTTGTTAGGGATGCATTTGTTATGTCCAACTAGGTTTTATACAAACACGCTATATATACATTTCGATATATGTGAAAACATCATGAATAGGTATCTAGTTGAGGTTCATTGGCCAATGTTATATAGTTTATCCAAGGATCATTGATTTTGAAAATGTATGAATATATACACAAGAGGGTTAATTTTTTTACTTACCTTCTTGTAAATTTTACGTTGGTTTGGAATGCCAAACTAGAAGCCCTAATTACTTTTTTATGACTAGTATTCTACCAACATAGTTTATGAATATTAACTATAACTATTATATTTTGTTAAATTTTGTTAAATTTTCATTTGTGTAAGAACATCATACTAAGGCTACAGTCTCACCACCGATGGAATTATACCATCAATACTTGTGGGAAGCCTCTTGCATGATGGGCGGTGTGCATGTGGTCATCTGAATCTCCATCTTAGACCCAATATTTCAGGTCATGGTTTTATAGATATAAAAGTGGTAGAGTGTTATATGACGATAAATTTGATAGTGTTACAATAATACATTTTAAGGATATGTGATTCTAGGAGTGTTGGAATGTTTCATTTTTTATAAGTGAAGGGAAGGGTTGTTTTAGGAGTAACCACAACATTTTTAAATATTTAAAGCTACTATTAAAGGTTCAATGGACAAAAACTTGGAACAAAGGATGTAAAAGAAATTATGTTCATAAATAACTTTAACCCCCCCCCCCATTTTTGAGACAACCAATACTGTTTAGTGCTATTTCATTTAAATTTTTATCTTTTACCCTACTTTCATTTTACCTTTGTAATTAATATTTGACAATATTAATTAATTTTATTGAATAAAATTTAATATTGAAACATTAAAAAATTAACAATTAAAATTAAAAAAATTATATCATTTTATCATATAAAATTTTTAAGGTTCTAATTGGATTATATTATGATTATCACACCTAAAGAGTAATAACTGTATATAGAGAAACTATGTTTTTATGTTAAAAATTTTATATGAAAGATATTCTTATAATATATACTAATTTTTCTAAAACATATATTTTATTATAAAATAAATAAAATTTCTGTGGCTTTTAAAGAAATCCAAACCCAGATTTTCCCATTCAAACACTTAATTATTGGAAAATATTGGGAATGGTTTTTTTATTATAGTAACATTTTAATTTGATTCTAAAAATTTTAGACATAGGATTTATAAGTTCATAGAATATTTCAAAATTTATAATTTTATTCCGTAATTAATTATTTATTAATTTAATATATTTTTCAATCTTCTTGGATACCTTTATGTACTGATATAATCATAAAATGTATAATTTTGGCATACCACTATATTTTTCAACTAAAAATCAACACTTTTAGAAATAAACTAAAGAATTCATTGTAATTTAAAATTGTTTTGAGTAATTAAGAAATGAATTTTATTTCACCAAATTTAAATTATATAACTTTTATACATAGTTTTTAATATAAACTAAAAAATATTAAAATATATAGTTTATTTAAAATACCCATTTGTTCAGTAATAATACATATAAATTATTTATCTTCCAAAGTTAATATCTTTTGAATAATTTAACATTGTAGTGTTTGTTATAGATTTATTAATAATTTTCTTCATATATTTTTTTCATTCTTTTGTATTAGGCATAGTGTGTAACACAAGTTATCAAACGTAACATCATTTTTAAAAGTTCTATAATGTTGGGTCATAATAAGCTCTCAACAAGGTAATTGATAAGGTTTATTATGGGGAGCTTCATGTTGTAACAAAAACATATTACGACATTATTCTTGAAGATGTGAAATTTAATATGTTTTTAGAGATATTGATGTTATGGTATTTCAAATACCACATTGAGGATCAATATTGAATTTATTGGGGATTTAGAAGAACATTATTTAGTATATTAAGGATATTAAGGTCTGAGTATTATGTAGATTCTCAAGTGAAATTAAATTATAAAATAATATCCATGTAGTTTTTGAATATTTAAAAAGTAATAAATGAATGAAGATAATGTTTTAATAACATTAAGAGAGACTAAATGATATATTTTTGAATCAAAGAATGTGAACTATGAATATCCATAGGATATTACTATACTGGTAAAAGGAAGATGATCAACAATTGTTATAAAAACCTCAAACCCACACTCTTTGATCTAGTGCTAAAAACATAATCTTTAAATTGATGTCATTAATACTAATAAATGTTAGACAATTTTAACCCTCCAAAATATATAACATCAAATGGAAATATTGAATCACTTATATACCCAAGGACCATTTAGTTCTATAGTTTTAGAGAATTTGGAAAAACCTTTACATGACAATACCCATTCTATTAAGTGATAACATTTCCCAACATAACTATCTTTTCTTAATCTGAATTATGTATTAAATATCTCCCAAAAAATAATTCACACGTGGAACATTTTTAGATATAATTAATTTGACATAAGTTTTTATAACATGGGGAAAATAAAAACATAAGAAGGGTGTGAACAATCATTCAGTAAGGATAAACATGATTATTAACAATTCAATATCATTAGTGAGAATAAGAGTTGAACAAGGGTATGATGACATATTAAAGTGAATTATTATAATATAAGATATTTCATACACATTGATATCTGGATTATTAATTAAAAAATATGGAATAAAGATTTTATATAAGATAGAATTTGTAACAATCAATAATCATGATCCATGTGATGTCTATATTAATCATATGAAGAATTTTAAACCCATAGAAAGAATAAAGAAAACATGTTTATATATTAGAAAATTATCTTCATAACATGTGTTCAGTCATGTTATAAATAAAATTCATCTAGTAAAATAAAAATCTGAAGCTATCCCAGTTAACTCGCTCCTTCCTTCCATTAAAAACATGGAACATTACAAAATGAATTGAAGAACTACATCGAGCACATCGATCTTAAATGTTTTACCGATCACATCCATTATATAGTTTATATGGGTCTCACATGTTATCGTAAAAAATTTCCAATTACCCTACATGAATATAACATTAGGTGGCTTCAATTTTCATCGCCAATGTTCTTACAACAGCTTCTATATCTTTATAAATTATCATATCCATGGAAATGAAATGGGATTCATTATAATCTATTTAAAATAGTCATCATAATCCACCAAGAGAAATAATTGGGATGGTATATAAAGATAATAATCCTAGTAAATAATAGTAATTATAAAGACATTTTGATATAGATGAAAAATATTTAATAGAAGATTTAATACAATTCATTAAAATAGAGGAAAATACCTTTTTATATTTATAATATTAAAAATAAAAAGAATCCCAAGATATTAAGAATATTAACTTTCATAAAATATCATTTGATAATTAAAAATTAATATTAAGTACATTTAATGTTCATGATGGTGTGAAAATCTGTTCTGGACATAAATGTTAACAATAAAATATTCTTTTTTATCTTTTGTAAACAGAGTCCAAAGTGACCCATAAAAACATTTTGGTTAATTATAGAATAAAAAATAAAATAAGGTAATATATCATGGATAACATATTTATGAAATAATTCTTGTTTAAAAAATTACATTTTTTAGATAATATAACTAAATGGGAGATTTTTTGTCTAAAATTATTTAAAACCATTAAAATAATGTTCTTAAATATAAAGTCTTTTAGAAAATTATAAAACCAAAAACTACATGATAAAAAGAAAATTGGAAAATAATAAAATAACAAGACAATAAAAAGAGTCCTGATATTATATTTCAATACACATTATACACACCATATAAATTAATATTTGTTTATTAAGACAAACATGTCTTACTGAAGGAAGTTTTATTTGAGAAATCATTTCCACTCGGTTAATGCTTGAATATAAATACATTAAATTATGGAACATTACAAGATTCTAAAAAAACATAATTTCCATGAAATGATTTGTCAAACAAATTCATGGGTAAATAATTAAACCATATTACATAAATCATAGTGAAAAAAATGATTTGTTCCTCCATCATTAAAAATTTTTTCAATGAAAACCCTTAATACTTTTATAACATTTAAAATGAACCTAAAATATCATTATAGAATTTTAATTAATTACATAATACCTCAATACATATCATAAACACCTTATGAAATAAAATATTTTCATATAAAATATACATCCCAATAAAGAAAATGGACAAACATAATCCTTACAAAGATCATATCGTTGAAGTTAGAATTTAATAAATGAAGTGATTTTGTTTAAAAATTGAAAAATAACCCAAAATAAGTGGAAATAAAAAAATAGAATACAATTTCTGTTCACAAAAAATAATAAAACTATAATGTCAATAAATAAGAAGTATAACTTAATGAATGGAAATTGAGTTAAGAAACCCCTTACCATTGGGTAAAATTAAATTTAAAACCCTATATTTTAAATAATTTTAATTGAGACATTAAATATCGTGAAATATTTATGATTTATTATATAACATGTAAATAGTAACTATATACACTAAATAAAATAAATTATGTTCATAACAATAAAACAGGCCACAATGATGCGAGATTGAGATGAAATCTATTACATTGAGTCCAGACAGTCCATGATTGTCCTTTAAATCATATATAATAAAGTTAAATTAATTATTTTCATTATTAAGAAACTTTTACTTATATAATTCCTTATAATTAAACCATTATGTTAATTTATTATAATTAAATGTTTAATTACCAAATAAATTATGTCAACATTGAGTATTTTGAGAACATTCGGCTTGTAATTTCAAAAAGGTTTCAATGTTTCATCCATAGTTAAAGGGGTAATTATTCCATAATATATAGAATAATTATCATGGAATAATTATCATTTTTATACATCAATTACACTTTTAACAACCAACCATGAAATATGGTTATGAAAAATAAACTATGCTACAATCATAGAGATGGTAGGTCGTACGTACGGATGGCTAATGTTTCCATTTAAAAAAATTGAGGGAAATAAGGTAAGAATTATTATATCATAAATATCATACTATCTCATCAAATATACTTAAATATACTATCCATGTAATGAAATTATGAAAAACATATCATGTTTCTTCAAGGACATGGTAATCCACACGTTTGCTAGAATAACGTTATCACTTTATAATAGATGAAAAAATAAAAAAATAGTTTATTTATTATATTTAAATAATTATAATTATTTAATTAAGTTCATATATATATATATGATGTGAAAATAATTATTACCTTCTATGATAGGAAGTTATGGAAAAATAATTACTCTGATTCGTGTGGTGGTAGTCCACCATACACACAAATGATGGTTTCAATTCTCACTTGATGGAAGATGGGAAAGATATAGGTTTCTTCATGAACATAATAAAATATATGTATATTTAAGATTATGATGTTATAATTTCATCATTATCTAATATTATTTGAAGGAGATAGAGGGAGAAATAACATAATAGTTTTTGGGTTGGATGATTACCTCTTCTTCGATAGACCTCCATTCGATTCCTTCTTAGAGATATTATAAATAGTATTTTAAGAATACTAGAACCTCTAATTCATGTCTAGATAATTTTATAAGAAACTAAAATAGGTGTTGGTCTATCTATTTAGATAAAATTTATGTATATAATCAAAATTAGGGGTGTTTTTTATAAGGAATGGAAGATGTATTTTTGGAAATTCATGAAATGTTATAATATAATATGTGTATAAATCATGTAAAATGTTCCAAAAATGATATCAATTATACAATAATATGAATATCATCGAGATATAATTATCCAATACAATTTTAACTGGTTTATATATCATTTTGAACCTTATATATTGGATTAAACCCACGATAAACATCTTTTAACATTAAATGTGAAAATTACTTTTTCAATACTAATGGTTTATAATTTCACTTATAAGGTTTCAATTTCCATAAAAATAGAAATTTGTTTAAATTTTATAAAATATCAGATACTAATTGTACTCTTGAATTTTTTTTAGTATTTTTAAATAATTTAATAAAATGTTATTTTTTTGTAAAATATATCATTAATGTTATTTTTTACACTATTCATTTAATTTGATGTTTAAGTCATCAATATAGTAATTTAATTTGAATATATACCGTTAAAAAATCCATACTAATTTAAATTTATCTGAAATATTTATGGGACACTATAACTCACCCCAAAAAAATTAACTTTTGGAGTTATTAAAATCATTTAGTTGATTTTTCTACCACTTTCACCAGCACTTAATCAACATTGTTGGATAATTTAGGGAAATTATTTCAAAATTAAAATTTTAAATTAACTTAATATGGTAATAAAAAATATTTTTGCTTCAAATAATCACTTGTAAAAAATTATAATTTTTTTTTTATTTTTCATAATATATTATTGATATTAAAACCAACAGAGTGAAATTTATTTAATAATCATGTATTAAAAATATTTAATGGTAAGAATCAATGATAGATATAAAATGGAAATATATTAAAATATTTTATGATTATTGTTGAAATATAATCATTTAATGAACATAAATAACATTTTTTAACGTCTTCGATGTATTATATAATTAGATTTAACCCTAATTATAACATTTTACTTTTACTATGGCATTAAAATTTATTTGTGTTTACTATTAATATTAAATAAAAATTAAGATTAAATTATTAACTAAAATTAATTAATTTTATGAAAATATGGAAACCATTTTATAGAATTAAATTCATAGTTGTGGAAAACTTTAATTCGAAATTAAGCCCATAAAACACGATGTAAATAAATTTTCCATAAAATGTCTTTTAAGTATGAAAATGTTTTTATATAAAATTAAAGTATAATTTTAAATAAAAGTAAATTTTTTGGATTATTTTTATCTATCAGAAACCAATTAAATTTTAATAGCAATCAAAAATATAATGTGACAATGTAGGTGCTTGAAAAGAACGGATTGTTTTCAATAAAAATAGTATTTTAATTAATATTTAAAAAATAAACAATTTCAAAAAAATATAAAACTTTCACCCTAAGATAAATTTAATCTAATTTATAAAAAATATACCCCTTTTATATAATTTAAAATCTGAAATTTCTGAATCATATTTTTAAATAAAAACATATAATGCATAAAAATCCAATTTGGATTGAAATAAATCCTTTTTGTTTTGAATGAAACAAACCTAATATTATTATAGTGATTATAAATATTTTAAATATAGATAATGAATATTAATATGTCAGGAAATTTATTTAATATATACAATACATGGGTTGTAAAATTATTCCCACCATTTTAGAAAAATTTCCTTTAAATGTTATCTTGTTTCAAAAAGAAATGTTCTAAAACAACAAAAATAAATTTCAATGAGTGAGAGAGAAAACATTAAAGAATTAAAGAAATCACTTTATAATATTTAAAATCACCTTTATTCAAAACACACATCATAAAAAAGGGATAATAAAACTTTTTTTAATAAGTGAAATAGAAATACGAACACCATCGTGAATAACACATACCAGGTTTCCAAAAAGGAGAAAACTAGTGGGAAGTGAAAATATAGACATGGAATAATAATATATTATTCATGGAATATTTAATATTGATTTAGAACATTAGTTAAAAAATATAAATTGTCATTGGAAATTAACGGAACACATAATCATCAACCAAAGAGTTTTTAAAAATTTTATTTATTCATCAGAAATTAATATAACTATATAATTTTTTTTCAAAATCTTTTTCCCTCAGTTGAGGTAATAATTTACCATATAGAAAAGAAACATAATAAAATATACTTAATTTAAATGAAAAATTTCATCCCTTAATCAGTTTCTACCATAGTATTAAATATTTCCCAAAAATATGAATAATCAAGATGACTATTTCATTCTTGATGAACTAAAATCAACATAGAAAGGATTACATAATCCACTAAAGGATACCAACATATTCCAATTATCATTATAAATTAATAAAAACCATAAAATTATAGCACAAGATAAATTATAATTATAAATGATTAAAACATTATATAAAAAAAAATATCCAAAATTCCACAATAACAAAATAGTTCAATATTGATCATTCAAAAAATAAAAACCCCTCTATCCCAAATGACCTCAACATTAATTAAACATTTAACCTCAATGTTTTTCTCTTACTATTCTTATTATATCCTTAAAAATGTAATAAAACTATTCTGAAATAATCATTTTTGTTAAACCAAATGTCTACATATACCACAAACCAAAAACATTTCTACCAAAATATCATTTATCATTTTAAAATCATATCACATAAAACCTCAGAAGATGTGTCTATTCCTTTGTGTGTGTGATCATCCTTAAACATATAAACCTATGATGGTATCTATATCCCATAACTTAAAATCACAAGAAAATATTCAAATATCCAATGTTATCAAAATAGTTTCTCAGATATCAACTATAACAACTCAAAACCCTCAATCCCAGACCCGATGCTAAAAATATAATCTTTACATTTATAGATTTTATATATATAAACATAGGCCAATTTTAACCATTCAAAAAATATAACATAAAACATAAGTATTATATCACTTATATACAGAATGGACTTTTAGGTTTATAGTTTTAGAGAATTGTAAACAACTCTAACATAACAATAACCATGTATTTAAATAATAAATTTTCCCACCATAACCATATTTTTCTATCCAACATTGATTATTCAACATATTCTATAAAATTATTAACATGTTAAACCTTTTTATACATAATTAATTTTAAATAAATATTCATACCCTAGGAAAAGGAAAAAATAATAAGGGTTAGTTCAAAAAAATTGTATGGATAAAAATAATTATTAATAATTCAATTTCATCTTAGAGAATAAGAGAATCATAAGGTCATTATGACATAATCAAATTGCATGAGAATAACATTAAATAATTCATTGCTATAAATACTTGGATTTTAAATCATGAAATGTGTCTTGAATATTTTATATATATGAAGATGCATAATAATAAATAATCATGGTCTATGTGGGGTTAACCTTTATCATTGGAGTCATAAAAAACCATATAAAACATAAATAAAATGAATTTTTATCTTGGAAAATTATCTTCCTAACTCCAATTGACTCATTTCAAAAATAACATGTGCCTAATAAAATAAATATAATAAACCTCCAAATTTAACTCCCTCCTATTTTCCTTTAAATTAAAGGAACATTACCCAATTCCATATAGATATATATCTATATCACCTATTTTATATGTTGTATTGGTCTCACCTATCACATAATCTAACATAGGCTCACATATCATCATGAGCTATATTAGGCCCACCATTCATCATCAATAATATCCAAGTACCATACATGAATATAAAAATGGGGATATTTCATTATCATCATCAATATTTTAATAAGATCTTTCATTCCTTTATAACTTGTCTTACCCCAAGAAATGAAATGAGTTTCAAAAAAATACCATTAAAACAATAATTGTAAGACATCTATAGAAATATGATGGATAGTTTCATAAGATATTATTCTTAGTGATGAAGATGAATAATTAAAGGATATTGATAATATGAAAACTCATATCATTAATACTCTATTATTCATGATTAATTATATAAATAAACACATAATAAAATATTGTAGGAATGTGAGACCTTAGGTCCTTGGGATAAGAGGTATATATAACATCAACATTAAACATGGGTAATTTTTTTAAAAAAAATTGTATAACATTTTATTAGGTTTATTTTTTCTTCTAAAACTACATGGGATAAAATTTGGAAGTACATAAGAACAGTGTGATATATAATGTCGAGTAGGTTAATAATTAATCCATTGAATGATCAATGTAACACATGTTTTTGAGAGGCATATGAAGGTTATATAAAAAGGTTGATAATCATAAACTTGATCTTCAAAGAATAAAATAAGATGATAACAATTAGGTAACATAGGAATGTGGGAACAACATAAAACATGACATCATAATAATAATTCAAATATAATTACAAGTCATTATATCATATCTTTCTTAGGATAACATTTAGAGCACTATTCATATCATATAATCTAAAAATAACATAACCCAATTCATTGGAGGGATATATAATTTTGATCCTTCCTATCACATTCATATCATGTAATTGTATAAGTGTTCTATATATATCCTAAAACATAAAAAATCACTTCCATCACATTTATTATAATAATTAATGAATTTGTGTTACATTAATTTAATTCCCTGATTAATTAAGGATAGTTATATCATGGTGAATACCCTTGAGTGAAAACGATGATGGGTATTCGCTACACAATTATTTGGTTTGGAAAATGAAAAGATATTTTGGCAGCATAATTGGTTCACATAAAGGGTTATGGAGGGTAAAATTATAGTGAAAGGGGGGATTTCCTTACATGTAATTCATAAGGATAGTAAATGTCTAAAAAATATTACATGGATAATTGGAAACCAAAATAGTCTTAATATAAGGAAAGTACATGAAATAGAATGGAAGAGAAGATAATCTGTTTCTTTAAGATGGAGCTTCTAAAGGATTATGAGGAGATTATTATGATATTGGAAAACCTTGGGGAGGGATATAGAGAGACAAATGAATAGTAAATTATTGTTTAAATGGTTTTAGTGAAGAGTAATGGGAGTTTTAGTAGGTTTTATAGAAAAATATAGGGGAATTCATTATTAATTTATAAAACATAGGTTATAGAATCTATATTGTAAAATAATCAAAATCCCGAATCATACCCTAGTATTTTAACCTGTTTTATTTTAATATGGAGTGTCTTTCAATATTATATACTTCTCAGAACTGAAATCATTAAAATAATTCCATTAGTGATGTGGAATTGTGTCATATTCAAAAAGAATTAATTTTAATAAGAAATATAATAGTTGTTTTAGAGGATTCATTAAAGGTTTTTAAGAAGAATTAATTGACTTTAAAAACACATATATATTAAACTTTAGACCTATTTTTGGGTAAGTATTACCATTATAGTATTTTTGAATCGCTTTTTGTCCATTATGATTTCATAATACATACTGTTTATTTGTACCATTTTACTTCTCACCCAAAAAATCAGTTGTCTCAAATAATTATGAAAAATTAAGTATTAGAAAATTTATACATGATTCTTTCAAAAAAAATTATTTTATAAAAATAATTATTAATATTTTTAATTATAAAAATTGAAATAAAAATACTAATTTATTGAAAAAATCAATTTTTTTACAATAAATATTTTTTGAACCTTATAAAAATTTCATTGGGAATCAGTAAATTATATTTTCATTTTTTAAAATAAATATTATTTAAAAATATTTTTATAATAAAATAATATTTATTTAAAATTTATTAAATTTATCTAAATGTATATTTTAATTAAAATAATATATTTTTGAAAAATGAAATTTTGGTTTCCTCATATAAAAATATAATTTTCATCAACTAATATAATTATAAATATAAATTGATAATGAAAAGGGATAAAAATAATTATAATTTTTTTCTAATGAAACACACAATACTAGGTTCTAGATACATAACCACTAATATCACCATCATATGCCCAAAGAGTAAGGTCTGTTAAGCTATTTCTTTCTTGGTGTGGTTCAGAGAACCTGGTTTTGGTAATTATTTAAATGAACAACAAATCCTCCTATAAAAGATTTATTTCATTAATTAGTTATAAAATATTTTCTTTTTCATGCTCAAGGAAAAATCCTAGTGATTTCATCTCCCTCTAAATCTATAATACATGGGGTTCATAGGGTATGATTCTTCTTATCAAGTTCAATGTTCCATATATATATTTCTATTAGATTTTATCATATCTGTTAGTATACTAATATTAATGTTCTTTTTATGTTGTCTATATGATGAATGATTATTATTTGTAATGTTTTTTTAAATTTTAAAGACTATATTACATTAAAAAATAATCAATATTGTCAATGTAATTTCTATAACTATAAGTCATTCACTAAAAAAAATGGAATTTCATTTTTAAAAGTCCATGTGGATACATTATTCCTCCCATCATAAATTTTACCCTTAAAATTTTATTTCCAACACAAAAACAGATGGTGGTGCTTCTATTTCACCACCTCTTCAAGTTCTCGGGTTGTCTCCTTGAACTTGTGCTTCCACCATAACACATTAACCATGAAAGTTGTATTGTTTTATTATATTTTTCTCTATGAACTAATATATTCACTAGATGATCCTAATATAAAAGACCATTAAAATGGGTACCAAATCTTGGTTGAATGCATGTGAGTGGTCTGATATGTACTTATTTAAGAAGTTTACATGGAACACATCATGAACTTGAGATAAGTTAGGGTGTACTTATAGTTGATAGCTCTCCACTTTGATGCGTTCAAGGATATAAAATGAGTAGTTGTATATTGTATTAATATTTACCTTCATCATAAACATCATTACATTATTACATTGTGATATCAAAATCAACACATTATTTTCAACAAAAAAAACTCTAGGTCTCATAAATAATTTTATGCATAGAATTTATGTCTGATTTTTACAAATTTAAAATGATTTTGAAAGGTTTTCACCTTCTCTATAATATCTTATATAAGACAAGTACCATCAGTTTCCTCTCTATAAATTCATCCAAATATGATGGAATTTGAATCCTATTTCTATAAAGATCCTCAGAAGGTTCTATCTATATTATAGAATGGAAAAAAAAAATTTGTGAGAACTCTAGTGGGGGAAGGTATATACCTCAACATCATTTTAAATCCATTAAACATTATAATTTCATATCCTATGGATCTTGAGTGGTCATTTTAGACTGAAAATCTATTTAAGGGTACTAATCGGAACTAAAATTTAGTTTTTTCTCCAAAAATTGTTGAAGGCTTCTGCAAAACCTTGAGATAAACCTTGGATCTTAGTCATATTAAATGGAGAATTGAACTCCATGTAGCCTTACCACATACCATATAAACATTTTAGTTAGATGTTTATGATATAAATCTACCTTCATAGTAAGTAAATGTGTTGACATTTTTATTCAATCAACTACCACCGATATTGTGTTATTACCATTAGATTTTTTTTTGATTCCTGTGATGAAATCCATGGTAATTTTTTCCTATTTATATACTGTTATTTTAAATTTTTTCATCATATTATTATACATATATTATTAATACTTAAATTTTTTTCATACCAAACATAAAGATATATATTATTTAATATCTCTATTATTATTATTCCACTTGATTTTTTTCTTCATATCTCTATATATTATAGTAATTATTGGATAAATAGAGAAGTCTGAGCTATGTGCATCATCAATAATTTCCTTCTTCACTTTAATTTTTTATGAGGCAGATATATGGGTTCAAAACATTATAACTACATCTTTAAAAAAATTTAACACCAAATATTTTTCAATCTTTTTCTATAGAACCTCATTGTCTTTCTTGGGCTCCTTGATCCTCTCAATAATGGATTGATAAGAATTTATTTGATTAATGTTGGATGAAGATCCATTTATTATTTTCATATATTTCATTTGAATGTTTAATAATATTAGATCCCTATCAATCATAATCATGGATAGGGTTACTTGATCCTTTATAATTAGAGAATCTCCCACTTTTTTACCCTTATTTTAATGGTAATGGACTTCACACTCATACTCTTTGATTTGTTCTGGACTCATTTTTTCATATTGAGATCATTTTGTGTGAATATAAAATTGAGTATTTTATGATCCATATGTATGTTACACTTATAAACAAAGGGATAATGTCATAAAATATTCATTTTGAATATCACTTAATCCAATTCCAGATTATATGTTTGTTAGTTCTACTCATATATCATTAGTTGGAAGGTGACATAGGTTATCACTTTATCATATGGAATTAGTACAGAACATATTCATTTTTTTGGATTCACTGACATATATCACATATCCTTACCCACTAGTGGGTCAGGTGAGAATAGGTGTCGTGATTGACCTCTTCTTAAACTCTTTAATGATTTATTCACATTCTTCAGTCCAAACAAATCCCATGCTTCTAAGATATCTTGGTTTATGGGCTTGAAAATCAAGATAACTTTATCAAAATTAATAAATAGTTATTGGATAATACAATGAAACTATATATATATATTAAATCCATTGCTCTTGTCTAATATTTAATTAATTATATTTTTTAAGGATCTTTATATATCTATTTGTTGATGGAAACATGCCCTGGAAATTTTACATTCTTCATTTAGAACTCACATTTACAATACATCTCAAATAAATTTTCCTTATGATAAATCTTCTATATAGAATTAAAATGACCATCATGTTCCTCCATTATTTTGAAGTAGATAAGAATATCATATATAAATAATACCATGAATATGTTATGGTAATCCCTAATGACTCAATTATTGAATCCGAGGAAGATATTTGTACCATTAGTTAATCCAAATCGAATCACTATAAACTTTTATTACTATATTGTGTATGAAATGTAGTCATGGGGATATCCTCATTATTCACCATTACAAGATAATATCCCCACCAAATACCAACTATATATAAGTATTGGGATCCATGTAGTTGATAAAATAAGTCTTCAATTCATGGAATTGAATACTCATTCTTTATCATGAACTTGTTGAGATCATGATAACCAATGTATATGAATTGAACCATCCTTATTATTGATGAAGAGATCTAGTTCACTATATGGTGATGAACATGGATGTATAAACCCTTTATATATTCTCTCCAATACTTTCTTCTTAATCTCTTCAATTTCAATAATGGATATTATATATAGAGTATCAGATATAGGAAAAGCACTGGGAATAATCTTAATTGAGAATTAAAACTCATTGATATTGAAGAGGAAAAAATGTCATTTATTTTCACCATCTCAAGAATGGATATTATTACATTATAGTAAAGTGTATCTGGATAAAATGATTTAGAATTAGGAAAATATAATCCTCTATGACATACCCATTGTAAGGGAATATGTTGATTCGTATCATGAATAATTGGAGAGCAATTTATGATGTGAAGGGTGATTTCATTTTCAAAAAAATATGTTTTCTCTATACATGGAATATAATTACATACTTAAAATATAATTTAATTCTACTATAGAGAGTTCCACAAGGTTCACTAGGATGTTAAGACTATAAATATGGACATGGAATGATTTATATACTTAGTATGAAAAAATTCACCCATTTTTTCTTTTCACCAATAACTGTAATTAAAATTTTCACATTGGTGCTTGAATAGTCATTCTAAACTTGAATGATATGATATAATACATATAAATTGAATAAAAGAAAAAATTAAATACTCATCATTGAATAAATAACTTACATGTAATCATATCATTGTGGGGATCAACCTCAATATTTATGAGTTAATAATATCTTCCTTTCCTTATAGGCCATAGAGGTTGTTTTCATCATATCTCATTGATAATCATTGGCTTAGTGCAATAGTTTGCATAGTGACCTTATTACCTGATGTTGAAACATTTATTAGAATTCTGAGGTTTGATACTATATTTCACATATTACATCAAATTCAGAGTTGTATTCTATTAGAATTAGTTACCTATGAGAACTTCCTTCCAACACATAAATCATTTTATTGTCCCATTATGATAATTTTCAATTTTACTTTTCCAACACTTTGGATGAGTTGTTTTTTTAATTTATTTCCCAAATGAGATTTCTCTATTTCACACCATGAATTAAAATTCATTCTATACTTATGATATCTAGACCCTTGAAACACTTGAGATTTTATGATCTCCATTTCAAAATTAATGGAACATTGGGAAATGACCACATAGATTAAAAAGATTCAAATATCTAAATCTTTTCATAGACGCAACATTATCACAAAAAATAAGTAGTCAAATTTATTTTTGAGTTAAATAAAAAATATAGAGGTGTATCTTGAAATTCAAATGATATTCACCTCAAATGCTCTAATGGATTATTCATTATCTTTTTTGATTCCAAGTAAATACCTCTTGATTTTAATTTGAAGAGTGCAGGGGATATATTTATTGAAAATAAATCAGAAATTACATCCACTCCATCAAATAATTATCATCATTAGGATTAATATTTTTTGTCAATATCCACCATTGGTCATCGTATCCCTCCATATGATAAAAAGACAGCATGAACTTTTCTTTCATAGGGACATGAAGGTGGTATAAAATATTCTCAATATATTTTATCTATTATTCCATGATTAAAGGATTAGATGATCCACTAAATGTCGTAGGTCATTAACATATAGAGTTTTTAATTGAAATATTATCTTTCTCTAGAAGATTTGGGTGTTACTCTAGTTTTTGTTTCTATTCAATTCATGTGTTCACAAAGAATTTATTTTCATGAATTTTTCCATTAACCATCCCATCAGGTTGGGCGTCTAATTTGGGAAGTCATTACATTTCTCATCACATTTTTGTTAAATCATTTCCTACTATTCCTAGTCATTGAATAATATTAAAGTAAAATATGGATAAAAATGTTAAAAATAATAAATTTATAAAATGGTTAAAGTATATTTCGTGGGTGGCCAAAAATGATGTGTGGTTATTGGGTATTTTATGTTACCTTAGTTTTTGACTAAGGTCATCTCTCAAAGAAAAAAAGTAATTAAAACCACATATTAAATTTATTTTTAAAATAAAATAAATCAAAATAACACATTACTTAAGAGTATGAGAATTTTTTTTATTGTTCATAAAACAATAATAAATATTCAGGAAGATTATTTTATTTTATTTTTATTTCATTTTTCAAAATAATATTGAAAAAAACAAGCAGAATATTTTTTTATAAAATATTTTATTAGTACTAATATTTGTTACTCTACCTATTTAATTATTTATTAATTATTATCATTAAGATTAAAATTCCTTTAATTTTTATCCACTAATTTTCTATTCCCCAAATAGAATCATAATTTACCTCAACCAAAAATATGAAGCGAATTAAAGCCTAGGCTAGAATCGGAACATGAAATCATAACAACCATCTTTGATTGTCATTCCAAGGACAAATTATGGTCAATGGTGAATTAGAGAAAAAAATCAACCTATAAATGAAGACAAATAGAATTTAGGGATTATGTTTTAACTCTATAAATTTATAAAATGTGGTTTTGTAATACTAATTAAGATCATGCGCCTGTAATTCACACATTACACAACCTCAAGATTTTTATGTTAATTGTTAAATTTCATTATCATATTCTTTTTAATTTAAAAAATTATTCATTGATAATTTTTGTAAAAATTATTGTATCAGATTGATTTTAATCAATTAAGTGAATAAAGTTATAATTTGACCACTTACTAAGAAGAACTACTCTTCCATGGGTGTTGTAGTCATCATAGAATCATTTTTAATCAGAAATGATTAGAAATGGTATAACCAAATCACTTTTATACTCATGGTTTACATCCTAAAAAGGATGAGGGTATAAGAAAAAAATATAATAATATAGAAGAATCAGAAGAGAAACTTGTAAGTTTATTATGAAAACACAAATATTATAATGTGAAGATGAAATACAAGGATCCAATTATGGGATCCTTTATCCAAGAGATAACCCTCTGTATATTCTTATATAATTCAAGTGGAGTCACTTATACTCTTACCTAAACGTACTAATTTACTTCCCAACCCCTCAGAAAGGATTAAAATACATATTTGTTGATTTTAGGTGATGATAGGATTGTAAGTTGTTTCAAGTGTGAATGGGGAAATTCTGCCAAAATTTTTAATCCAACTTCATCTTCCATATTGACCTCAAAAAATGTGAACCAACTATTCTTCCATAAGGATGTTTTTTATGAATTTATTATTTTGACTAATTTTATGATTTGATATCAATTCAATAATGAGTGTATAATATATGTTCTAAATTGAGAAGTGATGTACAATATGGTGAGTCTAGTCCAAATTTAAATTAATGTCCCATTAACTCCAATCAAATTCACAATCCATGTAATGTCCCTTGATCTGGAACTCTCTCACATGGATGAAACGGGTTTGTTGACAGAACTCAGGCACACATATCTCTATTATAAAGGATAACAACTTGAATTGAGTGTAATATATGTATAGTGGGGATACTATATTCCCTTTTTATAGAGTTACAACATAGAGGAATAATCATATAACAAAAATAAATAAAAATGATAACTCTAAAATTAGGGAAATGAAACAATACATCAAGAAGAGAAAACAATGAAATCCAATTGATTTAACCAATAATATTATAAGGGAATAATGTAATTTTATGTTGTAATGTAAATAAATTTCATACTAGAAGTAATAAAGAATAATATAGTAGATTACTCAAAGTCCAAAATTGAAAAACACCTATTGGATCGTATTCATGATCCATCCCACCCAAAAAAAAAATCAACAACATGGTCCTTTTCCCTTGTCTAATCCTACATCCATGTAATCTTCTTGTGTACTAAATGGAATCCTGAATAGGGTATGAGTATACTTTAGTATGTCAACACCATTATGTCTAATCATAATTTCTATGATAATAAGTTCATAAAATAATTCAATAAGTAAGCATATTAATTAATTAAATAATTAAATTGACTCCACGTCATCCTTCATTAGCATCATGTCGGAATATCACTAAGCATGTATAACAACCAATTCAACCAAAACCATATATAAAAGGTAAAACATAACCTTACTTGGCCCCATGATGGAATGCCTCTGAGCATGACTCACAACCTAGATAAACCTAACCCTATAACCAAGGGATAAATTACCCAAATTTTTCTCATAAACCACTATATGATAATTTTACCATTTTATCTTGGCTGATCCTAGTATAAAATAATTTCAGTATGCATAAGGACCAATCAATATATATATATATGAGTTTTATTATGTCTCAGGACCAAGCTAATTATATAATCCTATCAGCATATATCACTATTCATAGACTCCTATATAATAATTTCAGCATGTATTTGGGAATTTCTTAGTATGTAATCATTTTATCATGTAAATTAGGCCAGAACCCCATATAATCATTTCAACAATAAAATAGGACCAATTCCCCATATAATAATTGAAAAATATAAATCAAAATGCATTCCATAGAGATAATGATATCACAATATCACATCATAAGGCTCAATGGTTAATTATGAAAATTTCTATTTATCTTATAATTACACATTTTATTTATCATTTTTTCATAACTAATAACATGTCATAAATTTCAACAATAAAGACAAATAATGGTGAAATTATATCAACTTATTAGCCAAATCTTATGTCATGAAAAAAAACTTTAATCCATTAATCAATTCATTTATAATCAAGGGTTATCTCACCAAAAAGTTATCCACAAGAGAGGTAAAATACCAATTGGACACAAAGGGATTCCAAGGAATAATTGAATTCATCATTTAATTTATTTAGCAATTTATATGTTTGTGAAATTATATATTGTACACACTTTTAGGAAATCAAATCATAGGGTAAATGTTTAGACCACCTGGATTTAATTAATGATTAACCAATGATTCAAACAAAATTCTTCATAAGATTAATGTTGTGGATGATTGAAAACGTGTTCTTATATCATAACTGATCGATATCTAAACCAACATTGCTCACGGTCAAGTTATTACACAAAAACTCTTTTAGTAAAAATTTAAAGAAGGGAATAAATAACTGAAACCACTTATTAAAGATAATCTACATGATCGATAATTATTGAATCAAAAGAGGCACTCCAAACTCACATAAAACCACCATAGGGTCGATAGAGAAAATCTAAATGGGTTAATGAGAAATTATCAAAATCACGGCACACATAAAAAGTTTTCTCATGATAAATATATATTGTTTAATTCATTTACATGTCTTGTATTCAATTTAAAAGGGATATGCTGAAAAACACATCTCCTCTAGTTATTTTTAACTCCATTCGAACAGTACAAGATGTATAATTTCTAAAAATAAAGTATTAATCTCACATCATGAACTATGATCATGGCTTGAGTCTATATATAGATACACATCATGTAAATACATTACACGGTGCAAAATTTCATTTAATGTAGTCTTCATCCTGTTTCCCAATGAAGAACCAAAACAACCTCTAACCCCATCCAACGCATAAAACCCCTTAGAGACCCATTTAACAAATTATATATATACACCATTAATCCAAAAAAACATACATCCTAAGAATTTAATAAATTTTAACCAACATAGAATCTATATATCCAAATAATCCATTTCCTCCAAGGCTCTTAGAAAATTACTCTAAGAGGGGTGTGCCTAAGAAAATACAAGATCTTACAAACACCCCATCATATAATAGCTCATCCCCAAGCTGCTCAAATAATCCCTGTAGGGTATCAGTGAAAAAATATAGACGCCCTTCTTGTATATCGGAATCCATATCCTAGGTCTCCTAATTAACTCTCATATGCTTCCACTACACTCAAACTAAAGGAATCTCCCTGCACAGGATATATTTATCATTACAATCCATAATTTATATCGAATGATCCTCAATGGAAGAATCAAAACTAATCTCGATGCATACTATGTATTCCACATGTGAAGGGTCTGATCATATCGTTGAAGTTGGGACACATGAAACACTTCATGCATGGCACTGTATAACTGTGGAAGGGCCAATTAGTACACCACTATACGATCCCTATCCACTATTTTAAAGGGCCCAACAACCCTAGGTGCTAAATTTCCCTGTATCCTTATAAAATGTTTCTACAACCTGGGTGATACCTGTTAGAAATCATCCTAACCAAACTAAAACTCTATAGGTCCTCTATGTTGGTCATCATATGAATTCTGCCTACATTTTCTAGTCACAAACCACTGCTAAAACAATTGTACCTGCTATGATGTATCATGTATGAGACTAGGCCCAACAATCATTGATTCCCCAAACTCTGTCCAAAAAAGATATGAACAACATTTCTTTCCATAAAAGGCCTTGAAATGATCTATCTTGAAGGATTCATGTTGGTATTTATTATATAAAAAGTCCATGAGTACATATGCTTCTTCGAAGAACCATATATATCCAAAACATAAGCTCATAACATACCCTCAAAAACCTAAATTGTCCTCTTAGATTAACTATAGGCCTAAGGATGATAGGCCATGTAACAACCCAAGTTTTGTCAATGGAAATTACCTTCTAATAAATATGTCAAAAAATCACATGAAAACACAACATAATGAACTACTAAGTGTTATGTGACCTTTAAACATAAGTTTGTCAATTCTGTGTTTTGAATTTCAAAAATCCAACATACACGGTTGTGTTCAAGATGATTTTTGGAGTCTAATTAAAACAAAAATAATTTTTAGTGAATAATAACGTACCCTTGTGAATAGAAACGTACCCTTATGAATAGTAATATTACCCTTATGAATAGTAAATCATACAACATAAGAGTAACCTTAACCATGAATAATTAAATAAAATTTAGATATCTTTGAAAGTGACAATTTTACCTTAGTAAACGTTTTGGTATTTTATAAGCCATAAATATTTAATTATAATTAATTAATTAAATTAAATGAAAATTTATTTTCGTAAAAAAATTTTATAAATTAAAAAATGAATTTCTTATTGTTTTTACATACTTTTATAAGACCCTATATAATTTTTGAAAGCCTTATAAAATCAGTTTTAATTTTAAAAACTGTTTTTGTGTAAATTATTATTTTAATTAATTATTAAATTAATAATATTACGAAAATTATTTTAGAAAAATGGACCTCAATTTTTGGATTCTACACATCGAAAAATTGTTGTGGTGAATTTTTGGGATTTTTCTAAAATACATGATTTTTTGGTGATTAGTAAAATACATTACTTTACCGTATAAATACATTATAATTAAATCCCACTATTCTTGACATCACATCTGATGTAAGCACCCAAATCCCAAAATCACATGCCTTATTTACTATTCTTGGTCATGTATGACTCACTATTGCTTGTCTTGTGAAAAAATAATAAACTAATGAATTTTATATTAAGAAAACCCCTCTCCCCTCCCCTATAAAAACCACCCTTAACAACCTCATTTCCTCACACCTCTCAAGCTCCATGACTTCTTTCAACTCTTCCCAAACATCTTTCCTAGCCCCTATCCCACGTTAAAGATCTACTGGTCTCATAAAAAGACCAATCCTAGCTTCCTTATGGAGGATCTCAACACGAGGATTTAAAAGGTAATTTCTCTCCCTCTTCTCTATTAATTTCCTTTCAAGTTCAAGTTCATCTCTCCCCACATATCTTCATAAAAATGGTATTATAACTCTAGTATTATACATGTACTGGAATGTTATGATGCTAATGGGATATTATATCATCCAACCCCCTTTCCCTCTTCCTTTTATTTTATTAAAGAGAATGTTGTTCATGAGGTATTAATTTATCACCTTCAAGAATGACATGTTTTCTTCTTCCATTTATACCTTCAGATCTGGTAATGAAACCATTTTTATGGTTGAACTAAAATGTGTTATTTGTATTATCTCTTATTTAATGTTCTAGAACTAACTTGTTGTAACACCCTGATATTTTATGTGAAATATTATTTTAAATTTCTTTGATGTCTTGTGTTGTATGCTACAACAAAATTAGCTTATGCTATACACAACACCATATTAGCTTGTATTATATGGAAACACTATTCTTGGCTTATTTTTCACGCAAGAGCAACCTTCCTCAATGTCATGTGTTGTACGCAACACTGAGTTTCACTAAACGATGATATATTGTTATAATATTATTATGAACTACCATTTATGAAAAGTATTAACCAAATTTTGAATTTTATAACATTATCATTCGTCTTACACATTATCTAGAACATGGTATGAGAACAAAATAAATTTTTCCGGTAAAATATTTATTTTTCAAAAAATGTAGTTTGTCGCCTTTTAATGGTGCACCCAATTTAAATATTATTTTTTGACTTGTTTCTGAGTTCAATTTTAAAAAATAATCTTATTAATTGCAATAAGTATATAAATATTTTCTTTGGATAATTTTTTAATATTTTTCTGTTAACATTCATATTTTGATTAATAGTAAAAATACTATAAATTTTAATTAAAAACAACTTTTTCATGAAGATAATATATATGGTTAAATTATAATATTTAATGGTTTTAAAGTAAAAATAGAATATATTTTTACCATTTAATATAATTTAAGTCATTATAATTAATTTTACATTGAATTTATAGGTAAAAACATTTCAATCTTTTGCAAGGTTTTATCTTTTAAAACTAGTTTTCTCAACAGTGGGATTAATTTTAAATTAAATACTGAAACTTTTGTGTTTTGAATTTCAAAAAACGGAATCCATAATTGGAATCTGTCAGTCCAAATTATGATAATAGGCTACTTTTTATTTTTAGAATTATTAATAGTAACTACAGAAAATTTTATTTACTACTATTAAAGGTAAATCAGGTAATTAATGGTAAAAATAGTATTTTAAAATTACACTAACACTTGTTTTAATATAAATGGATGATTATATTTATCCTTAAAACATTTTTTGGTCGAAATGGAATTTATTAAAAACCACTTGGATGTGATTAAGACCTTCAATTTCTTTTATTTAAAGGAAAGTGATAAATGTCTCATTCAATCATTAATAATTAAAGTATTTTTAATATAATGTTATACAGAATATAAATTCGATTATAAATACTCATTTGAAATCTAAGATTTTTTTCTTTATTATGGTAATTTAGTTGTAAATTTTATAAAATATTTAATTGCCTAAATAACTTATACATTAATGATGAAGAAATTATATATTTAGTGAAAAAAATCAATAATATAGTTTTTATTCAAATAATAATACTCGTAAAAGGCCCAAACACCTGACTGAAAATTATAGGACGTTTATATAGAAACCATAATCATACAATGATAGAATTTGGGACCGTTTTGAGCCTTATAAATGGGATTATGACACTTATATTATTTTATTTTAAAAGATGTCAAAGTTGTCACATTCACAATTTAATAAAGATAAATATTTAAATGTTGTGATTTTAAGATGATAAATTCAACTAAAAGTATCATAACAAAATATATTAGATTTAAATTAATTATAGTATTTTATTTTTAACTTTTATGAAAAAATAATTGTATTAAATAATTATACAAAAATGTTGTAGTAATTATTTTTTTTAAAGAAATATCAAATAAATAATATTAAAAATATAAAAATAAATAGTATATGAACTAATTAACATGATCCATGAATTTTATAGTTTAATATGTCTTGTTATTAATCCATTAAATATTTTTGTTAGAACATATCTTCTATTTATATTTCATTTAAATTCAAATAACTAAATAGTGTCAAAATTGACTCTATTGATATTTTATAAAAATAACATTTTATTAAATTACTTAGAAATCACAAAAATATTTAAAAATTATTAATTATAATTTATATGGTCTAAAATTTAATAATGTATCTAATTATGGACAATTCACAAAACATATGTATATATTTATAACAATTTAAAATTTAGAAAATTATTACCACAAATAAGATTAAATATATTAAATAAGGATAAATCAAATTGATAAGGTTTAAAATAGTTTCCCAACATGTGTAAATTTTATGTATGATGAGATTAAAACCATATCCCATCACATATTCTAATTAGAGTCATTTTAGAAGTTTTTATGTGGTGTTTTAGTTTATTATAAATTAATATTTTTAAGAGTTTCCTAAAGTGCCCCTCTCTTCTCTTATAAAAGGGCAGCTCATCCCTCTACTCCTCACAAAATTTTGAGCCTTAAAGCTCAGAAAACCCTGTAAAATTACTCTTCTCAACTTCCCTAGTAAAACTATGGAGATTCTGGTCTTCTCAAAAGAACAACTCTAGTCCCTTAAGAGGAAGTTCAGAGGAGGTGCGTCGAAGAAGAGGTAATATCTTCTACCGATTCTTTCAAATTTATTTCTTATTATACTTACTTTTATTTAGTTGTTTCATTATAAATTAATAACATAAGTATCACTAGTATACTTATATGTTATTATAAATATTAAACCACCCTATTTCAACTTCTACCCATCCTACAAAAAATGAAATCATTGCGCGTGTGTACGTACTGCTTACCGTCTCCACATTGTGGTGAAATTTGTTTTTCCACCACCACCTTACATGGATGGGTATAATGGTGGAAATAATAACTACATATTATTATTATAACATAATACTAATTCTTATATATTATATCATCCACTCCAATTCCATTCAATAATAATGTGAACGATATCATCGCTCGTGCATACGTACGGATTACCGTCTCCACGATGTGATGAGATTTATTCAACATGTTATCCATTAATGAATGATTATAAAGAATATATAATAAGTAATAATGAAATTTATGAAATAATAATGCTACTAAATTTATGTATATATATATATATGTCATTTACATTCATTCAATTTAATAAGGAAATGAAAACAGCGGTCATGCGTACGTACGCCCTACCATCTTCATGAATGGTGTATTTCATTCCATTTATCGATCTATTATACATATATTATTAATATATATTATAAATAAATCATTTTTTACATTCTTTAATTATTTAATCATGATCTAAGTAATCATATGAATAATCAGAAGTCAAAACATGTATGATAAATGAAACGATTTTACCCAAAACGCTGCTTTAACATGGAATTGACAAATTAAAGTGTAATATAAAGTCATAAGTGATTCATATATAATATCATAAATATTATTATGGTTCTTTTATATGTTAATAATATGTTTAAAAACAATATATAGGACTCTCATATAGATATAGAAGAAATTGGACATAAGGTAAGGGATAATTATTACAATCTAATTCTTATCCGAGATTGTTTATTCGTAAGTATTTACTAGGGTTATGTTTATCATACATGTCCATGTTTTCTTAAACTATTTTCATAAAAATTTTACTATTCTTCCGAGTATGTTTAAATTAATTTTTACCCTTTTATGACTTTTACCACAAGGTACAAAAATAATCTTTATTTTGTTTATCATTGGAGGTACTTTTTGACTTTTCTGACAAAAGTGCGAGGAGAATGTTTTTTTAACTTATACGGCTTGAACAGATTTTTACAGTTTCATAATGCCTTATTTTCATGAAGCTTACTATACATGATTTCATTATTATTTTCAACAAAATACTTTTCTTTCAAATTTACATGGCATTTTGTGAAATGGAAATTATTTTGAAAATGAAAGGATATTTTCCTTGAAATTTTTTTTCAAGTGTTTTATCAAAACTATTTCCATATAAGAAGACATTATTATGTTTGATTATTTTTCAATTATAATTTCCCTATTATTTACATGGTTTGATTTTTCATATGATGAAATGATATCCATTTGTTTTATTTGGATTATGTTATGATGGGATGATATTTATGAAACCCATTTTTTATTTGGGTTATGTTGAATGATATATGTTTATTTTGTGGCACACATAAGAATGATTTCATTATGAGATGGGTTGGACTTATATCTCCCTTTAATTCATTGGGTAATGATTTATATCTCATGAGATAGGCATGGCTGGAACGGCAAGTAAACCCGGTTCAGTAATGGACTTTTTCCACTATGATGGTCTTGGAAGCAATGCCTTAGATACTATGAAAATCATATCAATTTCTTAATGGTTATTCACAATTACATGTTTTATTCGCATGATATTTTATCATTGTTAATGTTCCTTTATGATCTATGCCTTACATACTTCCAAGATTTATTTCACAACACAAGATTTTGATGTTTAAACTTTATGTTCATGTTTTTAAGTACAAATGTATATGGTTTGTTTTATTTTCTCCATGTTTACCCTTACTGAGATTTTGAGCTCACCCTTTTTATGTTTTTCTTTCCCCAAGATATAAATAATGGTTTTAGGTAAGAAAAAAATGGGTGAACTTTATGTGAGATGTTGAAGATCTTTCACCATGTTTAGATGATTTTGTTCCATGTTTCCAAAGACACCAAACTATTACGGTCCTTGGGTGTATTTTTTTGTTATTTATTAAGTATTACAAAAAAGTCATGAAATTTCCATGTATTTCAGGCATTGGGCCTCTACACTTGTGACCATATTTTTAGTGATAAAATAAAACAATTTCATTATGATTGAAAAATCTCTCAAATTAACCCAAACAATCATCATTTAATTATTATCTAATTATTCATCCACATGGATCTAATATAATTCACTATAAGATCATTAAAACTCATGTAATATCATTAATAACATGTCATATTAGTTCTGGATGTTTACCCATGTTCTTCCCGAACATTAATTTAAGAATACAAGTGAACCACTCAAGAAAAACATAAAAAAACATTCCTGAACAATGTTTTTTAAACTATATAACTCATCCAAAGGCACATAAAATCACTTTATAAATCCATAATAAACCATATTAATGTACACAAGGTTCTCTATTTCAAATTAATGAATATAATGTCATTATACAGGACATTAAAGAGAAGGAAGCATTCAGATACAAGGTAAGGGGAAATTCTAGAACCCAATTTTCATCCTTTGGGTTCTCCCTCTTTCACTCCATTTTTTTATATGGTTACTCCTTAAAGATAATTTGTTCATAATTTTATTTCCTTTTTTTAGGATATACATATTTTTCACTGGTTTTTATTTTAAATAAAATGATTTCCAAAAGAACTCTTCTTTTAGAAACACACCTTTTACTTCTATCTCAAAGTGGACGGTTCTTGTAACATGTATGTTATTCCCTCTTTTTTGGGAAACAAAGGTTTATGAATGTGTTCTTATGAGATGTAACCCATTACTTTCCATGGGTTAGTTATGTTAACTTTTGATATATTTTCCAGGTTGAAATCATGATAATGATAATTTTATGATGTGACGGGTGCACCTAGAATTATATAGCGCAATATGAATGTTTGAATGTGATTGGTGTGCCCAGAATTATACAGCGCTCCAATGCATTAGGTAATGTAATGAATCTCATGAGTAAATGTGAAATGATGTGGAAAATATTCTAGATTTTTTCACAAGTATGTGTGGTAGTTAACCACTAAGACATGAGGTTTCATTTTTATGCATTGCCAAATTTGAAGTCTTATATTTATGCTTTCTCTCATGTTCATGATCTTTTTACAATGTTATGATTATGATCATAGCATGATATATTGTTATTATCTATCCTCTTACTAGGCTTATATCTAATACCTTTTGATTTATATCCTCTAGTGGCTATGTGTACTAAGGAGAGGATAAGTTCCAATAAGAATCCAGAGAAGAAGAAATTAAATAAATGTTTATGCTTGATGTTGTAATTGTTATTTATAGTCCTAGTTTTCCCAAGACACTAAACCTTTGGATCCTCTATGTGTGTAATACTATTATGTTTTTTATCTTTAAAATGATGTAATAGTAATGTTGGAAAAGGCAGGGTTTCTATAGTTGATATCAGAGGAAAGGTTTAGTTAATTTGGGAATTAGTATTAGTGAAACCTAGACAAAACCTCTAGCATGAGACTATGTAAAAATATGCACACAAAATTATTTACATAGGGATCCAATATATTATGATTTTACTATAAATTGTGCAAAAAATAAGTTATTTATTCATAAAATTTTTACTTATGTTTTGTTCTAACCTTTTTTTTACAAAAATGGAGGGAACCAGGAGAAATCTGGCCAACAACTCGTGCGAGGGCCAATGCAACAATTTCTCGAATGACATCCCCAGTGATTTGGGTGGTATAGTTTAGAACTTCATGTAAATGATTACCCAATTATCTAAGGTTATTAAAAATTTCCATAATAATGGGTAACATCCTCCTTCACCAAAGAGGGAGTAACTGGCTATCAAATGGTTTATGTGTCAACGACCACCGACGCTTAGTGGATCTTCTGATCATCTAGTTGTGGAATAGTGGGTCAACTCGATGGAGAAGATATTTTCTTTTCTTCACTGTTCTGAGACATCGAAGGTTACCCTAACCATTTATCATCTGGATGGAGAAGCTGATCAATGGTGGGATTTGATTAAGAACACCTAGCCAAGGGAGGAATTTGAAGAGATGGAATGGGAAGACTATAAGATAACGTTTCTTAAAAAGTATTTCCGAAGAACACTTCGCACTAAGATGGAGAGATAATTCTTATAGCTCAAGAAAGAAAGAGGAAAATCTGTCACAACCTGTGTAGCGAATTTCACAAGGCTTGCAAGCTACGTTTCAGGTTTTGTTATCAACAATGATAGAAAATGTAAAGAGCCAGAAATTCCTTGGAAATTTTCTTTCTTAAATGTGTGGGATTTTTATGAGTTTGTGAAAATTTATGGCACTTGATTATGAGGCCCAGTGTTCCCAGAATCCATTTCCAAAATTTTGTTCAGGTACGTTCAGTAAACGTACAAGTAGGATTTTATATCATTTGAACCGGTGCTCGGAACTGAAATCTGAGGGCACCGTTAAACTCGTAGCACTGGTATTCTCTTAAGAGGACTTTCACCTCGATGGAAAATGGTCGAGAATAACAGTTAGTTTTACGATTTTTGTAAAAAATAATAATAAAATAAAGTGTACAGCAGTTTATTTTATTTTAAGCCGCCATGTGTGTGATTGTTGGTTAAAACATCCACTTGGGAGTTGGAGGTGGGACTGCCACACCCTAACCTCCCATGAGAGGTTATGTTGGTGGAGACCACCCTAATATAACCTCTAGCAAGAGGTAATGACGTGGGGTCCACCTGAGACCATAACCTCTCAACTCTCCCTCATTATTGAGGGAGATCCTCTCCACCTCCCCTAGTTTTTTAATTTCTTCCAACTCCTCAATTAATGTGCCAACCTAATGAACTAAATTGGAGGAGCCTCTTCAATTAATTCACCTTTTTTAATTTGGTGCTGATGATTAGAATAATAGACAAAATATAATTTTGGTCACTTCCATTTTGGTGGAAACTTTGGAGAGGAAGAGAGCTTTGTGAAACTTATCCTCTCCAACGAAGAACGCCCCTCTAAACAAAGAACGCGAAGAACGTCGATGATGATTCTTCTTCGACTTTATTCTCTAGACACCTACCAACGTAGATAATCTTTCCTTTTCATCGTCATCAGCGAACCGACGCACGAGCTTGGATTGGAAGTGTGTAGAGGACACGATGAATGACAGTCTCCTCCGTCTTCCTTTCGCGACTCCATCGACGAACGACGATACAATGGTAGGGGGTTTATTACTTGTTAAAGTTGTAACTTTTTCTTACCTTATTCAAATGATAATAAGGGATTGTTGTAGACATATTATTGATCATATTCTTCTCATGATGATCCAAATCATACACCCCTAAATGCGGTGGGTGTGGGCCAACCTAACATGGCCCGACATCCTATGTCGATCACTCTCTTCTTGTGACATTCTACAGCATGGTGACATATCAACGATAAGGAAAAGGAGGTGGAAACAACAGAGGCCACGCTACCTGTGGCCTCTGAGAATCATGACGTCGGCCCGTGCCTTCCCGAGCTCTGCCGAACCGGCTTGGCCGCGGCCTCCTAGCCCACTGTCTAGCACCTGACCGCCTGCTTGCGGCCTCCCAGTGCGCTGCCCGGTACCCAACCCACATGCCTGCTTCCCTTGGTGCACTGCCTGGTGGCTGGGCCGCCTACCCGTGGCCCCCAGTGCCCTGCCCGACGCCCAGCTGCCAACCTACAGCCCTCCGGGCACACAGACCGCATGCTCGCGACCCCCCCCCCCCACCCCACCCCGGCACCCTACCTGGTGCCAAGATCACCTCCTCACAGCACCGAGTGCCTAGTCCACCTTCCCGTGGCCCCCGAGGCCCTGCCTGACGCCCAGACCACCTGCCTGCGTCCCTGCCCAGTGCCCAGCCACCTGCCCTCCCCCCTTCCCCTGACATCCTGCCACAGCCTGCCCGGCCGCCACCAAGCAGACCTTAGCATGTGCCACCCCTAACCAGCCGCCCTCGATCCAGCCTCAACGTGACCAGCACACTCCTGGTTGAGCCAGTGTGCCGGAACCCTCGCGCCCTCCAGGCCGAGTCGTGCCCTCACAACGCTTCGGGCCAAACCACATTCATTGTCCACTAGGCCGGGCCCAGCGGACTGGACTGAACATAACGGGATGACCCACCAAATGGGCCATGTCAAACCCAACGAGTCTGTCCAGTTTGACCCAGACCGGGGTGGGCCGAGTCGGTCTGATCGGGTCAGACTAGACCCGGGCCAACTACTGCACCATTTGTTACTTTGGCAATAACATCGGCACTGAACGACCGTTTGATGAACCGTCAGTGACACTATTATTATTGGACCATGAAAATCTATTTGAGTATAACCCACCGGATTTTTGGGTATTTTTATGATACGGTCTGGTTGGATTGTACATGAATCCAACCGGGACCCCGGGACTAAAAGGCTAATAAATCATAGACCGGGTGTCTGATCGACACGTTGTCTTTTTCATTGAGACCCCTAAGACAAGGCGGACCTTTGAGATACATCTACGTGGGACTTCGTGACAGTTGGATTATCGACTAGTAGTGTGTGGAATGGATCTTCTAGAGACAAGAAGACATTCGTGTGCAAACCTAGAAGCTGGCTGTGACTTGACGACTGCTAACCGATTCGACTCAGAGTGATTCGACTCGCCCAGTGGGGAGCGCCATGGTGTTGCGATAGACCCATGGTGGAGAGCGCCTTTGTGTGATCACGATAGACCGATGGTACTCGACATGTGGAGTACCTCAGTAGGCTACGAGCGGGAGTTCCTTTGTGTGAGCACAGCAGACCCACGGTGGGGAGCGCCTCTGTGTGAGGGTGAGAAATCCACGGTACTCGTCAGGTGGAGTACCTCAGTAGTCCAAGTTGGTGGAAAGAGCCTCTGTGTGATGCGGCAGTC
Source organism: Viscum album (assembly GCA_963277665.1). Lineage (NCBI taxonomy): Eukaryota > Viridiplantae > Streptophyta > Magnoliopsida > Santalales > Viscaceae > Viscum > Viscum album. Next base: position 341,326,465 of record OY728166.1, on the reverse strand, counting down.
TCATTGTACTCAATAGAAGAGAAGTTCTCTAGCATCCAAGGGTTCATATTGATACTTATACCTAGAATAAAATCCTGGTTGAGCTGAGTTAGTAACTTTTGTGTTTACTTCATGATTGAGATGGATTACATGATAACTTAGGTATATGTATTGGCATATACCTAAGTGGGGTTATCTGTTGATTTCATACTTTGTGGTTTATCCTTATTAGATTTTTATGAGACCTTATGGGTCTCGGGGTCCCTACTGTGTATTGTTATGCTCACCCTTTCACGAGCTATGCCCACACCTCATTGTGTTGGTTATAGATGACGGACAGTGCTGATTGAGAATCAGAGTAGCAGGAATGGATGGTACCTGGAGGTGGACCTTACAACGAGTCGGTACACAGAGGAGACTGACAGATGTAGAGTTATGAGGAGGCTATATGTACCTACCCTTCAGGTAGGAATCCCCATAGGACAACCCAGTATTTGTTTACTTTTCTTCATTTGTACATTCACTTCAGTTGTACTTGTACTTTCGTGTAGGGCTTGTATTTCCATCCCTTTTTCCTTTCTGCCCTCCTTTTTGTATACAATTTTACATAGTTTTTTTCTTCCAGTTGTGTGTTCTATTGTGTTTTTTACAGTTATAAAGGCAATACCTTCCTAGTTTAGGGATTTACGCCTTTGGTGATAGTCACCACCCCATATCTTATTGAAGGTGGGTTTGAGGTAGTCAGGATATGGGCCCCGAGGGACGGGTCATGAGAAATTGGTATCAGAGGAGTCTGTTCTACCATAGAACTTAGGACTCTGATCATTCTTTTCTATGAATCAATAGTGTTAAGGGTACTATTTGTGGTTCTCGGTTTAGGGAATTGAGTGTTGGTGAGGCGGCCGACATATCCAAACAGTAGGACCCTAACTACAGATTTCCCACTCAATACACGAAAACACTGATTGAGTTTGTGTTTTCAAGAGTTTTTCTTTAAGTGAGCTCAACTAGGTAAGCTCACCAGGTTTAATCTTTTGACTGTGTCTCATCTATTTCTTTCAGAATTCCTCCCTGCAGATGACCAGTTAGAGCCCTGAGAGTCGTATGCACTGATAGACCAACGAGCGATGAGGCCTCAATGCATGACCCTTTACAAGTAGAGGCACAAGCGGTACCACTCCACATGGGGTCACTAATTCCGCTAGCCCTAGTAGTAGATGATGAATTCCACTTGAGTGCATTGCATGAGTTCCAGTTCCAGATGCCACCCAGGTTCGGGGGAGAGACGGACCCACAGACAACTGAGGATTGGCTGGAGGCTGTGGTGAGAGTCTTTATACTGGTAGGGACACCAGCCTACTTCATGGTGGTTCTTGCAGCCAGCCTTCTACAGGCAGCAGTAGGCTGATGGTGGATCTTGATGCTCTAGGTGCATGATGAGATGACACTGCTATGTACAGACTTTGAGATCCTATTTCATGTAGAGTTTTTCCCAGCCACCCTTCATGTGGTGTGGATACAAGAGCTACTACAACTACAGTAGGGTAGCATGACGGTAGCTCAATACTCAGTGAGGTTCACCGACCTCTCTCGCTACTCTAATGATATGGTATGGGACCCATCCTTTAGGGCCCAGACCTTCGAGCAGGAAATTAGGTGAGAGATCAAAGCTCTGGTGATCTCACTCGGTATCCCAACATAGGCAGGGGTGTTAGAGTGAGCCCTCTTATTGGAGAGTTTCCTTGATGTGCAGCCTCCATCACCAAGACCCACCACTAGTCAACACGCAGCGAAGTCTTCTGCAGCTGGTAGTAGAAATATGATGTAGAGTTCCAAGAGGACCAGACCCACGGGTGGATGACCGCATGACTCATGATCAGTTGTACAGGGCACTCGGGGCAGATACACACATGCCCGGAGCGAGCAGTGTTACTCATGTGGTGGGCATGGTCACATGGCTCATGATTTTCCAACCCACTATTCGGATGATCAGAAGACGATTGAAGGACTACCCAGGCAGAGGAAGAGATTCGATCGAGGCGGTCCGCAAGAAGCAGGCAGACGTGGTAGAGGAGATGGTTGTGCAGCAGGGGGTGGGAGATGATTTGAGGCGTTACTGCCACCACTACTAGGATGCCCACCCCGACGACTAAGAGCCGGTGGATGGGGGAGAGCTCATCTCCAGGCACCTGAGGATTACGATCATGGTCCTCTGGAGATGATTTGAGGTACGATCAGTCTCTACTCCACCATAGCTGTAGTTCTTATAGACACAGGTTCCAATCACTCTTTAATTTCCACATCCCTCATTCGGAGCTTAGAGATTCCTAAGGAGTCGTTAGTTCGATCCTTACAGCTAGAGACTCTTACGGGATAAGACTTGAATATTAAATACTTTTTTATGAGAATGAGCTTACGGATGGAGGAGATAGCTTCTGCCGGGATCTCATCTTAGTGGCATCGAGGCCATACGATTCCATCTTGGGTATGGACTGGTTATCTACAATCCATGCTCAGATCGACTGAATTAGGTGCAAAAGTGTGGTGTGTCCGCACAGATGGGACCAGTTTCACCATCACCGGAGATAAGGGAGCCTTTTCAGCATAGGATGTACTTACTCGGAGGAGGGTGCATCCGATCACTCATCAGTTGGCCTACCTTTCCCTCAGAGCAGTAGATGTGGAGAGTCTGACTTATCCTGTAGTGGTGGACCAGTGCAATGATGTTTTCCCTGTCAATGTTCCAAGACTACCTCCTCGCAGATAGGTGGACTTCTACATTGACCAGTACCCAGGGACGGCACCAATATCTACACTAGCATATCAGATGGCTCCCGTGGAGCTTTTCAAGCTACGAGTATAGTTAGAGGACTTGTAGGGAAAGGGATTAATCTGGCCCAGTTTTTTTCCCTGGGCAGCCTCGATTCTATTCGGTAAGAAGGAAGATGGGATCTTGAGGCTTTCTGTCGACCATCTTTGCCTAAAACAGGTGACCGTAAAGAACAATTACTCACTCCTGAGGATTTTTAACCTCTTTGATTAGCTGAAGGGAGCACAATGGTTCATGAAGATATACCTCAGTTCAGGCTATCACCAGCTCAGAGTTCAAGATGAGGATGTGCAAGAAGGCAGACTTCAGGTGTCAGTACAGCCATTATGAGTTCTTGGATATGCCTTTAGGTGTAACCAACGCTCCAGAAGTGCTCATGGGACTCATGAATAGGATCTTCCAGCTATACCTTGATCAGTTTGTCGTAGTCTTCATCGATGACATTCTGATCTACTCGACTACTAAGGAGGAGCATGCCTACCTATTGTGGGTAGTACTAGACACACTCCAAGAGAACCAGCTTTATGGTAAGCTCTCAAAGTGCTAGTTTTGGATCTAAAAAGTTTACTTTTTGGAACATGTCATCTCGAAGGTTGGATATGCAGTTTATCTAGAGAAAATTGAGGCGGTACTTGCTTGGGAGCCACAAAGGAGTGTGATGGAGGTACGGAGTTTCCTAGGTTTGGCTGGTTACTACTGGAGATTCATACCAGAGTTCTCCAGAGTTGCAGCACCACATTCAGATTTGAAGAAGAAGGGGAAACCCTTTGTGTGGTCGGAGAGATGCTAGTAAAGCTCTCAGGAGCTGAGGTAGAGGCTGACTAGTGCCCCCATATGGAGGCTTCCATAAGAGGGCGTAGGGTACATAGTTTACTGGGGCGCATCAGGGACCTGAAATTGGTGTGTGTAACACCGCAAGATTCCATGGTACACTTCTCTTTTAATAATATAGTAGTGTGTGTTGTACGCAACTTCGAGTTCTAACACACACCACAACCAATCAAACTAGCCGTTATGAATAGTAATTCCTACTTTTTGAAATTTTATAAATTTTATCTCTCAAAATGTACTTCATTTTGGGGTTCATAATATCTAAATTAGCCTAGGGTAAAATTTTGGAACTTTTCAGATAACATTTATATTTTGATGAATAGTGAAAATTTCTAAATTTTAATTAAAAACAACTTTTTTAATCGAAATAACTAATACTGATAAATTATGAATTTGAGTGGTTTTAAAATATATTTATAATATATTTTTACCATTTAATACAATATTGTTCATTGGACACAATTTCACAATTAAACCGGACATGAAAAAGTTTCAATCTTTTGATAGTTATTTTCTCTTAAAAACACGCTTTTTTTACAACAGGAATTAATTTAAAATTAATTTCTGCCACTTCTGTGTTTTGAATTTGGAAAAATGGATTTCATATTTGGAATCGGGATTTCCAAATTTTGTAAATAGGTAACTTTTATTTTTATACATTTTGAATAATTACTTCGGTAATAATATTATTTACCATGGTTAAAGGGTAAATCCAGTAAATAAGGTTAAAAAAATAATATTATAATAATAATAAATTTCCCTAAAATGTGTCTTAACCTTATTGGTTGATACATGTCCGACCATGGTCATCTTCGGGTTGATTTTGGGACCCCATGGAGCCACTTGTAAGTGATAATGACACATTATATTAATTAAGTTAAAATAAATACGAAAATGACATAAGCATATATATTTTAGAAAATCAATTTTTACATAGGGTTATATATTTTGGATTTTCGACTATAAATATTCATTAGAAATCTAAAGAGATTTCCTACATAATTTTATATTATTTATAATTTTTTTACATTTAATAATTAATATTATTTTTGACACAATAATGATGTAGTAATTTCCTTATTAATGAAAGAATCAAATAATTGGTCTTATAAATGTTAAAATTACTATAATTTGAACGTTTTGATGACATAAATGAATTATATTGCTTAATATGACATTATAGGATTGCTTAAATGAATTTGTTTCTAATTAATAAATTTTTTATGACTTTAACAAAAATCAATTATTGAATAGTGTCAAAATTCACATAAAAGAGTTTTTAAAACAATTATTATATTATTAATTGACATTAAATTCCTAAAAATCTAATTTTTAGACAAGAGACTTATATCATGATATTTGTATCATTAATGGACCACTTGGGGGTCTCTTTGTCGTATATAGTTTTTTTATTAACTATATAATATAAAAATAGAAAGTGACATGGTAAATGTTAAACTAATTAACTGAGAGTTAAAACTAAAAGATAAGGTTAATATAGTAACCCAAACCTGTCTAAAACCTATTGGATGAGTGTTTTCCGACCTATTCCCACCTTAAAATTTAAATAATCCCCTTTGGAGCCATTAGGAACCGAATATGAATTTATTATAAAATAATATATCTAGGCTTTCCAAAGGTGCCCCTTACCCCTCTTATAAAAGGGAACTCCGCCTTCTCACTAATTAACACATTAAAAGCCTTTTGTCTTGGAAAAACCCTATCCAAAAACTCTCTCAACATCCCTCACTTAAATCTAGAGTCCTTAGTTTGATCAGAAAGCCAACCTAAAGAGCCCTTTTGATCAAATGAAAAGGAATAACCTGAAGAAGAGTTAATGTTTTCACCACCCTCTTTCAAGTTCCCTTCTTCTTCAACTTCTTCTTTCTTTTTTATTCCCATTATAAAAAAATAACTCTAGTATATTATATATACTGTGATGTTATTATAAATATGTTACAACAATATTCAGTATTATATCCATCCTTTGATTGACATGTCACCATACGTGCGTACGTAGGGCTTACCGTCTCCACGTCGTGGTGTAATTGTTATTCAATAAATTATTATTTTTATGGCTATAATAATGATGTTTAATTAATGTAAATAATAAATATAACATTATAATTATTATTTATATTTTAAATACCATCCAATTGTATATTATTTTAATATCAAAACAATGATATTGTTGCTCATGCGTACGTACGGACTACCGTCTCCACGAACACGATGAGATTCATTCTCCATCGTATCCATTCATGTATAATTATCATTTGATGATTAAAAATAATTTTTAAGAACTTGATATCATTATGGATATGAATAATATACAACCTATCTATAACAAACATGGCTTATGTAACAAAACATATATGAGTAAGTTAACACCCGAAACGATGATAATACTAAGAAATTATTAACAAAGAAATGTTAAAAGATCATATATGATATCATATTAATGTATATGATTCTTGTATAATTTAAGAACAATTATTTCACCATTATATAGGAGTTTAACCTACCCCCATCGAAAGAAAAGTACAAGGTAAGGGTTTATTTCCCAATCTCTTCTTTATCAGAGGTTGTTTATACGTAATAATCTACTGGGACTTCTTTATCATCCACATCCATGTTTCTTAAAAATGTATTTCAAAACATTTTTACTATTTACTAGAATATGGGTTAAAGTCATTTATACCCTCGTTTGAATTTTTATAAGAGGTTTATAAATGAATCTTTTCATCATTTTCCAAACAAGTTCATTTTTAACTTTTTTAACATAATTAAGGTAAGAATGAATTTTTTAACTTATGTGGCGAGTGAGGCTATTTTATGCCGTTACAAAATCATCGAATCATCCCTTACAAGATTATAAGAAAATTTTCAAAGTAAATGTTTTATTTTATAATTATGTGACTTTTAAATGAATTAAAAAAAAGGGATATTTCTCTCAAATAGTTTTGATTTCATCTATTTCTACATCCTTTGATGGATTTAAAGCTTATTTGAAGTTGATTTATTATGATACAAAACTTCTATATTTTATTTAAGGTTTTTTATATGTTTGACTATGGATGTGTTAATTTTATACCATTCGTGGTTTATGTATGAAGTATTTACATTTCGTATTCTAGTTTTAATACGAATGTTTATGATATGTTTAAACCTTTTCATATGGGAATGCATTGGACTTAATAAGTGATAGGTGGATCCCGCTATAGCTCTTCAATGCATCGGTAGGTCTCATGAGACAAAATAGTGTCTTGGAACAAGGCCTTCACAAAATATTATTTTTAGTCTTGGAACAAGGCCTTGACTTGTGGTTATGATAATCAGGCATTATGTATTCCATCATTATGAAAGTGGTTATTGATATTGCATGTGATTATTCAACTAGTAGAATATCCATATGAATAATTATATGGAATTATTTCATTTTATTTCTTCTATATTATTTTGAAGTTCAATTTTTGAAATCATTTTGTTTTAGTTATACATTGGCTTGAATTTTTATGCTTATTTATGAAAGTTTCCACTATATTGTTATCCTTACTGGAAATTTGATCTCACCCCTTTCTATGTTTTATTTTTCCTAGGATGTGAAGAAGTATTTTATGAATGACCTATAGGGATAGTATGAGGGGATAAGAGTGTGGACTATGGAGACTATATTGTTGTAGTTTTCATTTTATGATGTAATGATAACTTTATGAATGTATCTAGTTATTTAAATGCTACTAAACTAATCGGCCTTTCGAGACTTGATCTTTCTTGTGATCATACCAATGTTATGTAATAATGCACGGACTCTGGGTAACTGTAGTCGGCGTGTTACGGTTGGTATCAGAGAAGTTTAGTACAAACCTTGGAAGCTAGATTTAGATAAACTCTAATTTGAGAACATAGACCTAAGATGGACTTTGAGGACTAGTATAGAAGAACATCCTAGAATTTTGGTATTGGAGAGATTTTGTGAGTTTTTAGAGCAATACATCCCTGTCTGGATATGAGCAGGTAGAGGCGGCTCTGGCACAGATGTACCTAGGTGTAAAACCCAAAAACACCGGTTTGAGCTAGACTCTAACGGGAACTGGTGCACGATAATGGGCCTTGCTGCACTCTTTGTTATGACACTCCCGGGGGATATGTTTAGGATAAATCTCATTTTCTGTTCAAATAATTATGAAGGGTTTATGAGAATATACTTCCTCAAAGAAAACATTTTTATGATTATGGATTATACCCATAAATAGTTAAATTTATATTAAGTGTTTTATAAGTATGGAATTGTGAATTTTGATTCATAAACTGGTCTAGTTTATGCCATTGTTTAGAAATGGTGCCTAGTGGAAGAAATGGAAACCATATCAATGCACGCACTCCATGTAGGGATTTCCCTCTTGCTCAAGATAATTATAGTGGAGCTGGTGATGCAAATGGTGCAGATCAGCTAATCACCATACTGGGACAACTCAGTCAGGTTATTAATAATAACCTGACCAGTTAGGAGCACCCTGATACGCAGCGTGGAGGATCAATATTAGATCTCTTCATGAGGCAACAACCACGAACGTTCAATGGGTGTACAAATACATTAGTTTTCGAGCAATGGATAAATTCCCCAGAGAAAATATTTCAGGCTTTGGGCAGTAGTGAAAGGGAAAAAGTTATCATGGCAGTTTACCGCCTCACTGGAGATGCTGATCAATGGTGGTCATTGATTAAAAACATGAAGGAAGATGATGAAGTATCAAATATGGAATGGGGGAGTTCAAATATCTGTTTTTAGAAAAATACTTTCCTCATGACCATCGAGCAGATATGGAAAGACAATTTCTGAGTACGAGACAAAAGGAGGATGAGAATTTTGCAAAGTATGAGGATAACATTACAAGGTTAGAAAGGTATGCTGGAGATTATATACATATCCCAATAAGATAGATTGATCATTTATTTGATGGGTTAAAACCATTTCTTCGTCGAGCATTTGTCTCACAATCCTTCTCATTGTACGAAGACATTGTCTCATGTGCTATTAAGATAGAAAAATAATTCTCTATGTCTTATGACTTTAAAGTAAAGCAAGAGAAGAAGAGATCTGTTGATAAATCTGGGAATGGAAATAAGGGGAATAAGGGAAAAGTTGAATATCCATCCTGTAGTAAATGTGGGAAGAAACACCTCGGTACTTTCATAAAAGGAATTGGAGTCTGTTAAAAGTGTGGGGAAAAGGCCACCAAGATCGTGATTATAAGGGGAATAAGGAAGCTACCGATGTCCAATGCTACCATTTTAGTGAGATGGGACATTATGCAAATGAATTTCCTAAGCGTTAGGGGAACTTACGTCTGAAAAGGCCATGGGATCAAGGCCAAGCATATGCTATCACTACTGCTGAGGTAGAAGTTCCGAAAGACATGGTGGCGGGTAATTTAATAGTTTCCTCGAGTTTAGAAAATGAATTATTTGATTCTGGATCATCGCATTGTTTCATATCCTCCCAGTTTTCTAAGAAAATTAGATATTTCCAATTTGATTTAACAAGGGAGCTGTCAGTTAAAAATCATAACAAAACTATCATTGCCACAAAGTTTTGTGAATCAGTCCCCATTAGAGCACATAAATGTTTATTATCCACTGATTTCATCTCCATACCTATGATTGAGTTTGATATAACCCTCGGTATGGATTGGATTTCTGACCATGATGCAAAGATTTATTGTAAGAAGAAGGATGTTACGATTTTTGATGATGATGATGATAAGGAACACCTTATCTTTAGAGAAGAATCATCACCACCTAATTCTTATCTAGATCCACCCCTAGTAGCTCAACTAAATTCAATTATTGGGGAGGAAGATAATGAAATGACTATGGGTGAAGAAAGAAATTTTCAAATAGAGGATGTACCTATTGTGAAAGAATATGTAGATGTGTTTTCAGAATATTTACCTGGACATCCTCTAGAATGAGAACTTGATTTTTCCATTGATTTAATTCCTGGATCAATGCATGTATCGAAGAACCCTTATAGAATAGACACTTTAGAATTAGTTGAACTAAAGAAACAACTAGAGGAATTGAGTAATGAGGGATTTATTCGCCCTAGTGTTTCTCCATGGGAAGCCCCTGTTAATTTTGTTAAAAATAAAGATGGATTGATGAGGTTATGTATCGACTATAGGGAGATCAATGATATAACAATAAAGAACAAGTATCCCCTACCTCGCATTGATGATTTATTTGACCAATTGCATGGATATCAATACTTTTCAAAGATTTAACTTTGATCTGGATACCATTAGTTGTGTTTGAATAAGGAAGGCATTCCAAAGACGGCATTTCGAACAAGGTACGGGCATTACGAGTTTACGGTAATGCCTTTTGGGCTGACTAATGCACCCTCTATATTCATGGATCTAATGAATAGATATTTCAAGGAATTTCTTGATGATTTTGTGGTGGTATTTATTAATGATATCTTGGTATACTCCTAAAGCTATGAAGATCATGAAAATCACTTGTGAATTATCCTGAAGACTCTGAGAAGACATGAATTATATGGGAAGTTTAGCAAGTGTGAGTTCTGGCATTAGGATATTTCTTTTCTTGTCCATATTGTCTTTAAAGATGGAATATCTATTGATCCTTCTAATACCAAGGCAATCCAAGAATGTCCAGCACCTATGAGTATAACTAAGGTACGTAGTTTTATTGGTTTAGCAGGTTATTATCGACGTTTCATCCAGAATTTTGCCTGATTGGTTAACCCATTAACAAAGCTCACATGTAAGGGGGTTAAATTTTTTTTGGACAAAAGAGTGTGAAGAATGTTTTGAAGAACTAAAGAGAAGATTAGTCAATGATCCTATATTGAATCTACCATCTGGGAATGATGGGTTTGTTATTTATAGTGATGCATCGAAGAAAGGACTTGGTTGTGACCTTATACAGAATGATAGGGTTATTGACTATGCATCATGACAGTTGAAAATTCATGAGAAAAACTATCCTACTCTTGATCTCGAGTTAGCAGCTGTGATATTTTTTTTGAAGATATGGAGACACTAACTCTAGGGTGAAAATGTGAGATTTATACTAATTACAAGAGTTTGAAGTATATTTTATCACAAAAAGAACTCCAACATGAGGCAAAGGAGATGGCTTGAATTACTCAAGGATTATGATTGTACGATACACTACCACCCGGGGAAGGAAAATAAGGTGGCAGATGCTTTGAGCATAAAATATCATGGAGTTTTGAACAATATGAGAATTGAAAGGGATCCAATTTTCATGGATCTAGTAAAGATGGACATGGGAATAACCATGGAAGGTGAAACATCAGTGCTTTTTAAAATGTTTGAAAACCATATTTACTAGAAAAGATTAAGAGTTATCAGACCGATGATGAAGAATATCAAAAGAATATTAAAGCTGTGAATGATGAGAGATTGAGTGACATTGTTTATGAAGAAGGAATTTTGAAATTCTGGAAGAGACTTTGTGTTCCCGATATACCTGATTTAAGAAATTGAATTGTTAGATGATGTTCATAGTTCCAATTTCTCTATACACCTTGGGAGAACAAAAATGTAAAGATATTTAATGGAACCTTTTTGTGGGACAACATGAAGAGGGAGATTGTTGATTTTGTGTCAAGATGTATGGTTTGTCAATAGGTGAAAGCTGGAAGGCTACATCCCGGAGGAGTCGTGTTACCTCTTCCCATACCTGAGTGGAAATGGTATAATATCCCTATGGACTTTGTCATGGGACTACCAAAGACTTCTAGAAGGAATGTTGCAATATGGGTCGTTGTTGATCGTCTTACCAAGTCAGTACATTTTCAGGCTATAAGGGAAGATTTACCACTTGAACCTCTATCAGGACTATATATTAATGAAGTTCTGAGACTTCATGGAGTACCCCTACCGATTGTTTCAGATCGAGATCCCCATTTTACTTCGAGATTCTGGAAGAGTCTTCAGAATCCCTTGGATACTGAACTTCATTTGAGCGCTGCTTACCACCCTCAAACAGATGGATAATTGGAAAGGACTATTCAAACCTTAGAAGACATGTTGAGATCTTTCTCACTTGACTTTCAGGGTATGTGGGATCAACATTTACCTATGGTAGAATTTTTCTATAACAATAGATTCCATTAAAGTATTCAGATGGAACCATATGAAGAATTATACGGAAAGAGATGTCGCACACCAACCTATTGGGATGATGTTGGTGAAAGAAAACTTGTAGGCCTAGAACTGGTGGAGGATACGATGGAAAAGGTGAAGGTAATCCAAAACCACATCAAAGCAGCTCAAAGTAGGTAGAAGAGCTATGCTGACAACAGAAGAAAGGATTTGGAATTTCAGGTGGGAGATAATGTTTTCTTGAAGGTATCTCCATGGAAGGGAGTTATAAGTTTTCGCAAGAAAGGTAAATTGAGTCCCAGGTACATCGGTCCTTTCGAAATTCTAGAATGAATTGGGGTCATAGCTTACCGATTGGCAATGCCGCCAAATCTCTCCAAAGTTCACGATGTGTTCCACGTATCATTGTTGATAAAATACATGCCTGACCCAACGCATGTACTCACCTATGAAGAATTAGGACTGGAACCTGATCTATCTTATTTTGAAGAGCCCATCAGGATTGTTGATATAAGAAAACAAGTGCTGAGAAACTCGACGACTCATCTGGTAAATGTTCTATGGATAAACCATAAGATGGATGAGGCGACGTGGGAACATGAGGAACTTATGATGAAGAACCACCCAATCCTTTTTATGAAATACTATTCTAGAAATTTTGAGGATGCAATTATTTTGAGGAGGGGTGAATGCAACACCCCAAGCTTCCACGGTATGCTTCTCTTTGAATAATATAGTAGCGTGTGTTGTACGTAACTTTAAGTTCTAATACACACAACAACCAATCAAACTAGCCGTTATGAATAGTAATACCCTAATTTTAAAATTTTATAAATTTTTTCTCTCAAAATTGACTTCATTTTTGGATTCAGAATATTGAAATTATCCTAGGGTAAAATTTTGGAACTTTTCTGATAACATTTATATTTTGATGAATAGTGAAAATGACTAAATTTTAATTAAAAACAACTTTTTTAATCGAAATAATTAATTGTGATAAATTATGAATTTGAGTGGTTCTAAAGTATATTTAGAACGAAAATTAAAATTTAATACAATTTTGTCCATTGGACAAAATTTCACAATTAAACCGGACATGAACAATTGTCAATCTTTTGATAGTTATTATGTCTTAAAAACACGCTTTTTGTTTTAACAATAGGAATTAATTTTAAATTAATTTCTACCACTTCTGTGTTTTGAATTTGGAAAAATGGATTCCATATTTGGAATTAGGAAGTCCAAATTGTGAAAATAGGTATCTTTTATTTTTAGTCATTTTGAATAAACACTTTGGTAAATATTTTATTTACCATGGTTAAAGGGTAAATCCGGTAAATAAGGGTAAAACAATAATATTATAATAATAATACATTACCCTAAAACGTGTCCTAACATTATTGGTTGATACATTTCCGACCATGGGCATCTTTGGTTCTATTTTGGGACCCCATGGAGCTACTTGTAAGTGATAATGACACTTTATATTAATTAAGTTAAAATAAATACAAAAATGACATAAGCATATATCTTTTAGAAAAACAATTTATTCACAGGGTCATATATGTTAGATTTTTTAATATAAATATTCATTAAAAATATAAAAATATTTCCTACATAATGGTATTTTATTTATAATATTTAGAAATTTAATAATTTATATTCTGTTTTACACAATAATGATGCAGTATTTTCCTTATTAATGAAATAATCAAATAATTGGTATTATAAATGTTAAAATTATTAAAATTTGAAAGTTTTGATGACATCCATGAATTTTATTGCTTAATATGACATTATAGGATTGCTTTAATGAATTTTGTTCGAATTAATAAAGTTTTTATGACTTTAACAAAAATAAATTATTGAGTAGTGTCAAAATTCACATAAAATAGTTTTTAAAACAAATATTATATTATTAATTGATATTAAATTCGTAAAAATATGAGGTTCGTCCAAGATACTTATATCATTATTGGTGTATCATTAATGGACCACTTGTGGGTCTCTTGGATGTATATAGTATGTTTACTTACTATATAATATAAAAATACAAAGTGACATGGTAAATGTTAAACTAATTAACTAAGAGTTAATTATAAAAGATAAGGTTAATATATTGGCCTCAACCAGTCTAAAACCTATTATTTGATTGGTTTTTACCCTATCCCCAACTTAACATTTAAATAATCCACTTTGTAGCCATTAGAAACCGAATATGAATTTATTATAAAATAATATTTCTAGCTTTTCCAAAGGTTCCACTCACCCCTCTTATAAAAGGGCACTCCCCCTTCTGACTAATTAACACATTAAAAGCCTTTTGGATCGGCCAACCCCTTCCAAAATACTCTCTCAACTTCCCACACTTCATCATAGAGGCCTTAGTTCGATCAAAAATCCAACCTATGGAGCCCTTTTGACCAAATCAAAAGGAAGAACCCGAAGAAGAAGTAATGTTTTCACCACCCACTTTCAAGTTCCTTTCTTCTTCAACTTATTCTTTCTTTGTTATTCTCATTCTAAAATAATAACTCTAGTATCTTATATATACTGTGATGTTATTATAAATATGGTACAACCATATTCAGAATTCTATCCATCCTTTTAATGACATGTCACCATATGTGTGTACGTACGTCTTACCGTCTCCACGTCGTGGTGTAATTGTTATTCAATAAATTATTATTTGGATGGGTATAATAATGGTGTGTAATTAATGTAAATAATAAATATAACAAGATAATGATTCTGAATATATGAAATACCATCCAATTATAAATTATTTTAATATCAAAACAATTATATTGTCGCTCGTGCGTACGTACAGACTACCGTCTCCACGAACACGATGAGATTCATTCACCATCGTATCCATTCAAGTATAATTTTCATTTGATGATTAAAAATAATGTTTAAATAATTGATATAATTCTGTATATTAATAAGATACAACCTATCCATAACAAACACGGCTTATGTAACAAAACATATACGAGTAAGTTAACACCCGAAACAATGATAATACTACGATATTATTAACAAAGCAATGTTAAAAAATAATATATGATATCATATTAATGTATATGATTATTATATAATTTAATAACAATTATTTTACCATTATACATGAGGTTAGCCTACCCCCAACCAAGGGAAAGTACAAAGTAAGGGTTTATTTCATAATCTCTTCTCTATCCGAGGTTTTTTATACGTAATAATCTACTGGGACTTCTTTATCATCCACATCTATGTTTCTGAAAAAAGTATTTCAAAACATTTTTACTATTTACTAGAATATAAGTTAAAGACATTTATACCCTTGTTTTACTTTTTATAAAAGGTTTATAAAGGAATCTTTTCATTTTTTTTCCAAAAAAGGTCCTTTTTTAACCTTTTTGAAAAAAATTATGGTTAGAGTGTCTTTTTTTAACTTATGCGGAGGCTGCGGTTATTTTCCTCCATTATAAAATCTTCAAAGCTTCCCTTACAAGATTATAATAAAATTTTCAAAGCCAATGTTTTATTTTATAATTATGTGACTTTTAAATGAATTCAAAAAAAGGGATATTTCTCTCAAATCGTTTTGATTTCATCTATGTCAACATCCTTTGATGGATTTTAAGATTATTTGAAGTTGATTTATTATGATCAAAACTTATATATTGTATTTAATGTTTTGTATTATGTTTGACTATGGATGTTTTATTTTTATACCATTCATGGTTTATGGATTAAGTATTTACATTTCGTATGCTAGTTTTAATACGAATGTTTATGTTATGTTTAATCCTTTTCATTTGGGAATTCATTGGACTTAATAAGTGACGGGTGGAGCCCTTTATAGATCCTCTATGTATCAGTGGGTCTCATGAGACAAACTAGTATCTTGGCACAAGGCCTTGATAAAATCTTATTTTTAGTCTTGGAATGAGGCCTTGACTATGTGGTTATGATAGTATGATATTATGAATTCCATCATTATGAAAGTGGTTATTGATATTTCATGTGATTATTCAACTAGTAGAATATCCATATGAATAAGTATATAGCATTATTTCATTTTATTTCTGCCATATTATGCTAAAGTTCAAGTTTTAAAAGGCTTTTGTTTTTGTTATACATTGCCTTAAATGTTTATGCTTATTTATGAAAGTTTCCGCTATATTGTTATCCTTACTAGGCATTTGAGCTCACCCCTTTCTATGTTTTATTTTTCCTAGGATGTGAAGAAGTATTTTATGAATGACCTGCAGGGATAGTATGAGGGGATAAGAGTGTGGACTATGGAGACTATATCATTGTAGTTTTTATTTTATGATGTAATTTAAACTTTATGAATGTATCTAGTTATTCCAAGGCTACTAAACTAATCAGTCTTTCAAGACTTGATCTTTCTTGTGATCATGCAAATGTCATGTAATAATTCACCAACTCTGGGTAATTGGGTTCGGGGCATTACAGTCTGTCCTAATGCCAGAGCAAGCAGTGATCACATATGGTTCTCGTTAGTTGAGACAGCATGAGAAGAACTATGCTACCCATGACCTGGAGTTAGTAGCAGTGTTCTTCGCCTTGAATATATGGTGGAACTATCTGATGGGCGAACTTTTTACCATGTACTCTGATCATAAAAGTCTCAGGTATATCTTCTCTCAGAAGTACATGAACCAGAGATAGCGGTGATGGCCTGAGTTCCTCCAAGACTGTGACTTCTTGATAGTCTATACTCATGGGAAGGGGAACATTGTTGCAGATGCACTCAGTAAGAGGTCTGGTATACAGCTTCTAGGAGAGGTGACAGAGCAGTTGGCTGCATTGAAGTTATCCTTCTTTGATAAAGATGGAGCAGCATTCATGCAATCCCATACGGTCAGTCCCTCACTCTTTTACTGAGTCAGGGAAGCACAACATAGGGGTGCTGATTGTGTGACATGATGTTCTCAGATATCCATAGGACAGACACCGAATGGATTTTCTGAAGTTAGGGGGCACGACATCTTCTTCAGAAGACATACCTTGGTACCAGTTGCACCTCAGGGGGATGTTTTGAGGGCGTTCCACACATACCCTCTAGCGTTACATCCAGGAGTTGCGAAGATGTACCAAGACCTTTGATGACAGCACTGGTGGCCTGGTATGAAGAACGTAGTAGCAGAGTTTGTTTCTCGACGCCTCACTTGTCAGCAAGTGAAGGCGAAGCACCAGGTACCAGCAAGCTTAGTCTAGCCATTAGAGGTCCTAGAGTGGAAGTGGTATGGGATATCCATGGAAATCATGATGGGTCTACAAAGTACATTCAAGGGTCGTTACTCTATTTGGGTGATCGTCGACCGCCTCACCAAGTCAGCCAACTTCCAACTGATCAGAGAGCAGGGTTCGGTAGAGAGCTTGGGACACCTCTATGTGTAGGAGATTGTGCAGATACATGGGGTAACTTCTTCTATTATCTCCAACCGTGTTTCACAATTTACTTCCCGGCTAGGGAAGTGGTTTCAGGAGGATTTCCGGACATAGCTTCACCTGAGCACTTCCTTCCATCCTCAGACAGATGGTCAGAAAAAGCGGACCATTCAGACCATCGAGGACATGGTTCGTTCTTGTGTCCTCGACTTTGGTCATAGCTGGGATGATCACTTACCCTTGGTGTAGTTTTCCTATAACAACAGCTATCACTCCACCATTGGTATGGCACCTTTAGAGGAATTGTATGGTCGGCCTTGCAGATCACCATTATGCTAGACAGACCCAGGAGAGTCAGCACCAGTGGGACCAGAGATGGTACGAGCTACTATAGAAAAAGGTGAAGATCATCCTGAACCAGATAAATACTGCACATAGAAGGCATAAATCATATGCTGACAGGATATTGAGACCTCTGGAGTTCAAGGATAGTGACCACGTCTCTCTACGGGTCTCACCTCGATGAGGTCTACGGAGATTCCGTAGAGGTGAAAAGTTATCTCCGTGATTCATCAGACCATTCCAGGACATCAGCAGAGTAGTCGAGGTGTCTTACCGTGTATCTCTTTCACCTAAGTTGCACAGGTTTCACGACGTCTTCCATGTATCTCAGCCAAGGAGATACGTGCACGACCCTTCTCATATCATCGACCATGGGGAGTTGGATGTCGACGATGGGGAGACTTTCACGGAGGTTCTAGTGGATATTGGGGATCAATAGGAGTGGGTCATTCGTGGATGATTGATACCTATGGTGCGTTTTCTCTGGTAGCACTGAAACCTCAAGAGAGCACATAGGAGCGGGAGACTCAGATGCGCACCCAGTGCCCTCAGTTTTTTCCTTAGTTCGAGTTGTAGATTATGGGGATGTTAAGCCCTAAGGTTGGGAGAATGTAAAGACCTTGAAATTCCATTGAAATTGTATTCATAAATACATGGGATTTTTTCAAGTCCAAGAAAATTTACGGTGCTTGATTCTGAGGCCAGGTGTGCCCAGAATCAATTTCTGATGTTTTTCTTGGGTACGTTCAGTAAACGTATGAGTGGGATTTATAACTTTTTAACCGGTGCTCGGAACTGAAATATGAGGGCACCGTTGAACTCGCAGTGCAGGTATTCGCTTAAGAAGACTTTTACCTCGACGGAAGATGGTCGAGAATAATAGTTAGTGTTTGGAATTTTATAAAAATAATAATAAAATAAGGTGTACAACACTTTATATTATTTTAAGCTGCCATGTGTGTGATTGTTGGTTAAAACCTCTACTTGGGAGTTGTAGGTGGGACTGCTACACACTAACCTCCCATGAGAGGTTATGGTGGTGGGGCCCACCCAAATATAACCTCCCTTGAGAGGTTATGACATGGGGGCCACCCGAGACCATAGCCTCTCAACTCTCCCTCATTAATGAGGGAGAGCATCTCCACCTCCCCAAGTTTTTGAATTTGTGCCAACTCCCCAATTAATGTGCCAAACTAATGAATTAAATTGGAGGATCATTTTCAATTAATTAACCTTTTTGAATTTTTTGCCAATGATTAAAATAATAGAAAACCTATTATTTTGGGCACTTTCATTTTGGTGGAAACTTGGGAGAGGATGAGCACTTGGAGAAACTTATAGACTCCAACAAATAATTCCCCTCCCAACAAAGAACGCGAAGAAAGCCGAAGATGATTCTTATTCGAATTTCTTCCCCGGACACCTACCAACGTAGAGCATCTTTCCTCCTCATCGTTGTCAATGAACCGATGCACGAGCATGGATTGGAAGTGTGTGGAAGACACGATGAATGACAGTCTCCTCTGTCATCCTTTCGCGACTCTATATACGAACAACGAAACAAAGGTAGGGGGTTTATTACTTGTTGAAGTTGTACGTTTTTCTTACCTTATACAAAGGATAATAAGGGATTGTTTCGAACATATTATTGATCATCTTCTTCTCATGATGATCCAAATGATACACCCCTAAACACGGAGGGTGTGGGCCAACCTAATATGGCCCGACATCCTCCATCGATCTCTCTCTTCTTGCAACATTCTACGGCATGAAAACATATCAATAAAGAGGCGACAGAGGTGGAAACGACCAATGTCGTGCTACTTGAGGACAGCGTGAATCACGTCGGCCCGTGCTCCGCCTAACCGGCCTGCCTGAGGCCTCCCGGTGCACTGTCTGGCACCCAGACACAAGCTGGTGGCCTCCAAAGGCATTGTCCAGTGCTCAGCCACCTACCTGTGGCCTCCGCAAATCGCACCTCCTGCCCATGAGCCTCGGTGCCTGGCTACATTCCCACGGCCCTCCTGGCGCCCAGGCTGCCAGTTCGCGGCCCCCCGGCACCAAGCCCGGCCCTCGAGCCACCTGCCCATGGCCCTTGGCGCACTGCCTGGTACCCGGGCTGCCTACCCGCGCCCCCTAGTGCGTTGCCTGGTGCCCAGGCTGCCCGCCTGCGGCCCCGCCCGGCACCCAGCCGCCTACCCCCCCCCCCCCCCCCCGGCGTCCTACCACGGCCTGCCGATCCACCCCCAAGTCGGTCTTCCCACGCGCCACCCTGAACAAGCCACCCTGAGCCAACCTCCATGAAAATCGCGCTCTCCCGACCTAGCCGGCGTCCCGAAACCCCCGCGCCCTTCGGAACAAGACGCGCCCTCACAATGCTCCAGGCCGAACTGCCCCCTAGCCCAGGCCAAACCACCCTCACGGTCCGCTGGGTCGGGCCGAACATAATGGGATGACCCACCCAACGGGCTGGGTTAAACCGAGAAGGTCTGACCGAGTCATCCCAGAATGGGTTAGGCCGAGTCGTTCCGACCGGGTCAGACCAGACCCTAGCCCGCTACTCACCCATTTTTTTACTTTGGACAAAACTTTTGCACCGGACGACCGTTTGTCAAACCTTCAGTGGTGTTGAAATTCTTGGAGCGCGACGGTCTCTTTGAGTATAAACCACCAGATTTCAGGGTATTTTTGAGATATGGTCAGGTTGGATCGTACACGAATCTATGCAGGCCCCCAGGACTAAAATTATAATAACTCACAGACTGGGTGTCCGATCGACGCACCGTCTATTGCATTGAGACCCCTATGACGAGGTGGATCTTTGAGATAATTCTATATTGGGCTTTGTGACAGTTGGATTATCAACCAGTATCTTGTGGTGAGGATCTTTTAGAGATGATCAGGCATTCGTACGAGAACCTAGTAGCTGGCTGAGACTTGACGACTGCTGACTGATTCAACTCGGAGTGATTTGACTAGGAAAGTGGGGAGCGCCTTGGTGTCACAGTAGACCCATGGTGGGGAGTGGCTCTGTGTGAGCACGTCAGACCCATGGTACTCGAAACATGGAGTACCTCAGTAGGCTATGAGGGGGAGCGCCTCTATGTGAGCGTAAAAAACCCATGGTGGGGAGTGCCTCTGTGTGAGTGTGGAAGATCCATGGTAATCTACAAGAGGAGTACCTCATTAGTTCATGTTAGTGGGAAGCACCTCTGTGTGATGTGGTAGGCCCACTGTACTCGATAGAGGAGTCTTTCTCTAGCATCCGAGGGTTCATATTAATAGTTATCCCTAGACGAAAATCTTGGTTGAGCTGAGTCAATAACTTCTGTGTCTACCTCATGATTGAGATGGATTGCTTGATAACTTAGGTATATTTATGGGCATATACCTAAGTGGGGTTATCTGTTGATTTCATACTTTGTGGTTTATCCTTGTTGAATTTTTGTGAGACCTTGAGGGTCTCGGGGTCCCTACTAAGTATAGTTATACTCACCCCTGCACGAGATATGCCCTCACCTCATTGTGTTGGTTGCTGATGACAGACTGCGCTGACTGAGGATC
This sequence comes from Viscum album, assembly GCA_963277665.1. Classification (NCBI taxonomy): domain Eukaryota; kingdom Viridiplantae; phylum Streptophyta; class Magnoliopsida; order Santalales; family Viscaceae; genus Viscum; species Viscum album. The sequence goes on along the minus strand of OY728166.1, from coordinate 341,305,354 downwards.
AGAGTAGCAGGACTGGACGGTACCTGGAGGTGGACCTTACGACGAGTCGATACATAGAGGAGGCTGACAGACGTAGTGTGCCGAGGAGGATATCTTTACCTACCCTTCAGGTAGGAAACCCCAGAGGATTACCCATTAGCTCCTTTACTTTTATTCAGTTGTACTTGATTTTTAACTGTACTTTTACTTTCCTATTGGGATTGTATTTCCGGCCCTTTTTTCCTTCCAACACTCCTTATTGTATACAGTTTAAATTAGTGTTTGCTTCCAGTTGTGTTCTTTGTTATTCTTGTTTACAGTTATAAAGAAATTCCTTTCTAGTTTATGGATTTAATCCTTTGGTTCTAGTTGCCAACCCCTGGACTATAGAATGTGGGCTTGGGGTAGTCATGATATGGGCCCCATGGAACGAGTCATGATAGAAAAATTGATAGATTATTTAGTGGATTAAAACCACACCTTCGAAAGTAACTTGCAATTCCAGAATTCGGGAGTTATAAAGAAGTTGTTCGATGTGCTCTCAAAGTAGAGATGGAGTTTGGAGAATGGTCACATGGCTACGGTGATAAGAAATGAAAGATGGAGTTTCCTGTCGGTGGTTGTAATGATAAAGGTGGGAAGAAAACTCAACGACCCACATGCCAAAAATGTGGGAAGTTACACCATGGGAACTACCTCAAAGGGATGGGGAAGTGCTTCAAGAGTGGGAAAGAAGGACACCATGCTCAAGAGTGTTGAAAAGACATGAAAAGTAAGGATAATGTGGCAGAAGAAATTAGAGAACCACTCATGGTTCATTGCTACAACTGTAGGGAACTAGGGAACTAAGTAAGTCAGTGCACTAAACCTCGAGTTCTCGAGGGTAATCAACATCAGCAACCAAAAAATCCAAAGGAACAAGGGAAGTCTTATGCCATCACTACTACAGAGGTAGAGCATGATAATGAAGTCATACAAGGTACACTTACTATTCAATCAAGAATGGATAAGGTCTTATTTGATTCTAATTCTACGCATTCCTTTATATCTTTCAAGTTTTCCAGAAATATAGAATCAAAGCCCCAAAACCTTGATGTAGATATATCTTTAAAAATACCAAGTGGTGCAATGATTGCAACCCATGTGTTTGACTCATCTCATATTGGCATATGTGGAAAGATTTTTCCAGCAAATCTTATAATACTTTTTTTGGTAGAATTGTATGCTATAATGGGAATAGATTAGCTCTCGTTATATAGAGAACATATCAACTGTATGGAAAAGAAAATATCTTTTCATATTCCAAACCATACCATGCACCTCGACAAATTGAAGGAAGATCATGAATCTCCTTTGAAAAATCCTTCAATGGTTTGGGTTTTGATTCCCTATGAAGAAGCATACCTCACCCAAATGGTTGAGTCGATGGGAAGTTCCAACCTTGGGGAAATTCCCATCGTGAGAGAGTACGGCAATGTGTTTCTTGAAGAGTTACCCAAAATTCCCTCATATCGTGAGGTATAGTTCTCAATTTAACTCATACTCGGAGCTACTCCTATCTCAAAGGGTCCCTGTAGGATGGCTCCTACCGAACTAGAGGAGTTAAATAATAAGCTGCAAGAGCATCTAGACAAACTGTTTGTACACCCTAGTGCATCACCTTGGGGTGCACCAGTGCACTTTGTGAAGAAGAAGGATGGAACAATGCAGCTGTATATCGATTATAGGGAACTGAACAATATCACCATAAAGAAAAAGTATCCTCTTCCAAGGATCAATGACTTTTTCGATCAATATAAAGGTTCTCTATACTTCTCCATGGTGGATCTTCATTTTGGATATCATCAGTTAAAGGTGAACAAGGAAGATATTCAGAAGACTGGCTTCCAAACAAGGTATGGCCACTATGAGTTTTTTGTGATTCCCTTAGAGCATACTAATTCCCCTACAATTTTCATGGATTTTATTAATAGAGTCTTTAGACATTACCTAGACCAATTTGTGGTAGTGTTTATTGATGATATTTTCATCTCCTCCAAGTGCATGGAGGAACATCAAGAATATCTAAAACTTGTTTTGGTGACATTAAGAAATGATAAGTTGTACTCTAAGTTCACCAATTGTGACTTTTGGATGAAGAAAGTCACTTTCTTGGGATATGTGATCACAAGTGAGGGAATTTCTGTGGATCCTTCAAAAACAAAGGTGATTGTAGAATGGCTCAGGCCCTCTAGTGTCATTGAAATCTGTAGTTTTCTTGGATTAGCTAAGTACTACTGACGTTTTGTGATAATCTTTTCACAAATTTCAAGCCTTATAACTAAGTTAACAAGGAAAGGGTTAAAGAATGTCTTGACGGAAGAATGTGAGGGAAGCTTCAAGAATCTAAAGAGAAGGCTGCTCACTGCACCTGTACTCACACTACTGAAAAGAGGAGAATGTTTTTTGATATACAGTGATGCTTCAAAGAAATTCTTGGGTTGTGTACTCATGAAAAATGATAATGTGATAGCCTACGCCTCACGAAAGTTTAAGATCCATGAGCAGAACTACCTGACGCATGATCTAGTGCTGGGAGACGTTATTTTTTCCTTGAAAATTTGGATGCACTACCTTAATGGCGAGAAGTGTGACATATGCACTGACCATAAGAGCCTAAAGTATATATTCACACAAAAGGAGCTCATCATGCGTCAAAGTATATGGTTAGAAATAATCAAGGATTATGATTTCTCTATTCACTATCATCCTGGAAAGGAAAACAAGGTAGTTGATGCACTAAGTAGAAAATAACCTGTTACTCTATCCATGTTATGGATTGAGAAAGACACTATCTTCTTAGATATGCAAAGAATGTATTTGGAAATCATAAGGGCAGGGGAGACATACTATTATTCCCAAATGATTTTGCAACCATCCATCCAGGATAAGATTAAGGAAGCACGAAGGGATGATGTGGAGATACAAAAGAGGGCGAATGAATTAATGGAAGGGAAGCTGCATGAGTTCCATATCGATGATGATGGTGTTATTTGGTTTGGAACATGGCTTTGTGTGCCTTCATCACCCAGGATAAAGGAGTAGATATTATACAATTCACATATCTCAAAATTTTATATTCATACTAGGAGTACCAAGATATACTGTGATCTTTGAGAACACTTCTGGTGGGATAACATAAATAAATAGATTGTGGAATATATATCAATGTGCTTGGTATGACAGCATGTTAAAGCTAAGTGACAAAATTCCAAAGGTATGATGCATCCATTGCCTATACCCATGTAGAAATGGGAAAATTTCACTATGGAGCTTATCACGGGTCTCCCGAATATGTCAAAGGGAAATAATGTGATATTGGTTGTGGTTTATCGACTCACCGAGACTTCCCATTTTATCGCTATTCGGGAAGATCTCTCACTTGAACAACATGCAAGGATATATGTGAAGGAAATGGTGAGACTACAGGGTGTTACACTCTCAATTGTCCCTAACCATGATCCAAGCATCACATCTAAATTATAGGGGAGCCTTCAACATGCTTTGAGTACTGAATTAAATTTCAGCATGACCTATCACCCCCAAACTGATGGTAAGTCTGAAAGAACAATTCAAATGCTTGAAGATATTCTAAGAGCCTGCTCTCTAGAATTAAAATGTGGATGGGATTAGAATCTACCATTGTTTGAGTTCTCATAAAACAATATCTTCCACTAGATTATTCATATGGCTTCATATGAAGCTCTGTATGGAAAGTGATTTAGAACTCCAACTTGTTGGGATGAAGTTGAGGAAAGAAAGCTACTTGGACCTGATCTTGTGAAAGAGATGATAGAGAAGGATCAAGTCATCCAGAAACACAACAAAGCTACTCAGAGTTAGCAAAAGAGCTCTACTGACAACCGTCGAAGGGACTTGGAGTTTGAAGTTGGTGATAATGACTTCCTTCGAATATCTCCATAGAAGAGAGTCATGTGATTTGGAAAGAAAGGAAAGCTAAGCCCAAGGTATATTGGCCCCATTGAGATCCTTGACAATATAGGATCTGTGGCCTATAGACTTGTACTTCCACCAAATATGCCTCAAGTTCATGATGTGTTTCATGTATCACTCTAGAAGAAGTACATACCAGACCCCTCACATTTACTAAACTCAGAGGTGGTACAGCTGGAAGATGATCTCTCTTATGAGGAACAACTTGTAGAGATTTTGGATCAAAGAGATAAGGTACTATGCAACAAGACTACCCATCTTGTTAAGGTGTTTTGGAGGAACCATTTTTTGAGGATGCAACTTGCAAACCGGAAGAGGCAATGAAGGAGAAGTACCTTTACCTATTTGTGTAAAGTGAAATTTCGGGGGCGAAATTTTTTAAGGGTGGAAAAATGTAACGACCCAATGTTTTTCAATAGAAATTTAATTCTTATAAATATGTCATAAAATCACATGAAAACACAACATAATTAATTACTAATTGATGAGTGACCTTTAAACATAAGTTTGTCACTTCTGTGTCTTGAATTTTAAAAATTCGACATAAAAGGTTGTGTTCAAGATGATTTTTGGATACTAAAGAAACAAAAATAATTTTTTGTGAATAGTAATGTATCATTGTGAATAGAAATATACCCTTATAAAAATTAATATGACCCTTATGAATAGTAAATCATCTCACATAAGAGTAACCTTACCCAGGAATAATTAAATAAAATTTAGACATCTTAGAAAGTGACAATTTGACCTCAGTAAAAAATTTGGTATTTTGTAAGTCATAAATAATTAATTAAAATTAATTAATTAATTTAAAATAAAATTTATTTTCATTAAAATGTGTTCATAAATTTAAAACTCAATTTCTTATAGTTTTTAGATAATTTTATAAGACCCTACATAATTTTTGAAAGCACTATAAAATCTGTTTTAATTTAAAAAATTGTTTTTTAAGTAAATTATGATTTGAATTAAATATTAAATTAATAATATTTTAAAAATTATTTTCGAAAAATGGACTTAATTTTTTGATTTTAAAATTCAAAAAATGGTTGAGGTGAATTTTTGGGATTTTTCTAAAATACTTGAATTTTTTGTGCATAAAAAAATACATTAATTTACCGTACAAATTCATTATAATTAAAACCCACTATTCCTGACATCACAAGTGATTTAAGCACTGAAGTCCCAAACTGACATGCATTATTTAATATTATTGGTCATGGATGACTCACTATGACTTGTCTTGTGAGGAAATAATAAACTAATGAATTTTATATCAAGAAAACCCCCCTCCCCTCCACTATAAAAACAACCGTTCACAACCTCTTTTATTCACACCTGTAAAGCTCCAAGAATTCTATAAAAACTTCCCAAAAATACACTTTTTCCACTCTCCCACTTTAAAGAGCTTATATTATCATCAAAATACCAAGCCTAGCTTCCTTAAGGAGGATCTCAAGAGTAGGATTTAAGAGGTAATTTCTCTCCCTCTTCCCCTTTAGTTTCCTTTCATGTTCAAGTTCATCTCTCCCCACATATCATCATATAAATGGTTATTTAACTCCAGTATTATAGATGTACTGGAGTTTTATGAAACTAATGGTATATTATATCATCCAACCCCCTTTACCTCTTCTTTTTATTTTATTAAAGAGAACGTTTTTTGTGAGGTGTTAATTTATCACCTTCAAGAACGACATGTTTTCTTCTTCCATTTCTACCTTCTGATCTGGTCATGAAACCAATTTTATGGTTGAAACAGAATATTTTATATTTATTATTTACTATTTAATGTTCTGGAACAATCTTATGGCCATATTTTTAGTGATAAAATAAAACAAGTTCATTATGATCGAAATATTGCTCAAATTAACCCAAATAATCATCATTTAATTATTATCTAATGATTCATCCAAATGGATGTAATATAATTCATTATAAGATAATTCATACTCCTGTAATATCATTAATAACATGTAATATAAATTCTGTATGTTTACCCATGTTCTACCAGAACTTTAATTTAAGAATACAAGTGAATCACTCAAGAAAACCATAAAAACAAACATTCATGAACAATGTTTTTTTAAACTCTATAACTCATCCAAAGGCACATAAAATAACATAATAAAACCATAATGAACAATATTAATGTACAAAAGGATATTAATTTCTAATTAATGAATATAATGTCATTATATATTACATTAAAGAGAAGGAAGTATTCAGATACAACGTAAGGAGAAATTCTCGTTCCCAACATTCATCCTTCAGGTTCTCCCTCTTTCACTCCATTTTTTTATGTGGTTACTCCTTAAAGATAATAAGTTCATCATTTTTTTCCATTTCTAGGATACACATGTTATTCACAGGTTTTTATGTCAAACAAGATTTTTTTGAAAATAACTCTTCTTTTAGGAACACACATTTTACTTCTCTCTCAAAGTGGACGGTTCTTGTAACATGTATGTTATTCCCTATTTTTTTGGGAACCCAAAGTTTATGAATGTGTTCTTATGAGATGTAAACCATTCCTTTAAATGTGTTAGTTATGTTTACTTTTGATATATGTTCCATGTGGCAAGCATGATATTGATAATGTTATGATGTGATGGTTGTGCCCGAAATTATATAGCACAATATGAATGTTTGAATGTGACGGGTGCGCCCAGAATTATACAGTGCTCCAATGAATTGGGTAAAGTGATTAATATCATGAGTAAATGTAGAATTATTTGGATAAGATGCAATCTTTTTTCACAATTATGTGTGGTAGTTAACCACTATGACATGATGTTTCATTTTTATGCATTTCCACATTTCAAGTCTTATATTTATGCTTCCTCTCATGTTCATGATCTTTTTCGCATGTTATGATTATACTCACCCCATGATATATTGTTCTTATCTATCCTTATACTATGCTTCTAGATGAACCCTTTTAATGTATATCCTCAGGTGGCTACATGTACTAAGGAGAGGAAAACTTCCAATAAGAATCTTGAGAAGAAGAAATTTAATAAATGTTTGTGCTTGATGTTGTAAATGTTATGTATGGTCCTAGTTTTCCCAAGACACTAAACCTTTAGATAATATTTGTGTAATACTATTATGTTGTTTATCTTTAAAATTATTTAATAGTAATGTATTAAAAGGATGGGTTGTTATATGCCATACTCAAAAGAACATGTGATCCCATATCCTTCTGAATACCCTACTAGAAACACGATGTGAAATGACAATCTCTCTCCAAAATTATACTCCTTGGAAGATCGTTCAACCAAACTCCCTTGAAAAGGTAAAAAATACTTACATCCATGACTATGAAGGTCTCCCTAAAAGAAAAAAGTGGGTTTCCATCATCAGTTAATCAATAATAACCCATAAAAATCATTCTCATTAGTTAACCTGTGTAATCATGTAAAAACATCCATATTGGCATTATATTATTTCCACTCAGGAATGGTAAAAGGATACAAAATAATATTTGGCCTCTATTACATGGATTTTATCTTCTTACAAGTGAAATATCTAATCATAAATCCAGCTAACTCCTTCATTCCAAACCACCAGTATTCTCTACATAGATCATGATACATCTTTTTCAACAATGATGTACCACCAATATAAAAGCATGATACTCTCTCATTATCTACTTGTAAAATCCCATATTAACCAGCACCTGACCATGTAATAGAAGATAAGTGTTTCTTCCAAGATACCATCCCATTGGTTTCTCCTCCCCATTGAAGATTTATATCAGATCTAATCCCTCTAGATCAGATAATTTCAAAATCAGGAGATGGTCCAAAAGCAGGGTATTACAGTTGTCAATGTCTGATCCACTTATCCCTAAGAATCATAAACATCTAGATTCATGTATTAAAAGGGTTAAGTCATCCACCACCAATCGCAAGACTCCCACACTACATCTATCTATGTCACCCAGTTCAATACATCTAAAATGATGTTTCCCTTTCCTAGTGTATAATCTAACATGAAGTCAAAAGACTGGAGATACATGACCCACCACCTCTATTGAAGGTTTTGGTCCCACTATAAAAATATGTACAAGAGGATCTTGTGGTCTGGGTATACCAAAAACTTCTCAGAAATGATATAATCCCTACAACATCTAATGGTATTTACCACGGCTTCTAACTCTTAATTGTGAGTATGGTAATTCCTCTCATGTTTTCACAGTTGTTTAGAGCCATAAAAAAACCATTCATTCCTCCTAAATCATAATGACTCTGATTCCAACTTTTGATGCATCACATTAGAAAATATATGATTTTCCAAACATAGTTAATGTGAAGATAGGTGCAGAGCTCATTTAAATTTTCATATCTTGAAAAGATCTCTTGTAAACATATGTCCAAACAAACATCATTCCTTTGTTTGTCAAAACTAAAATTAGTGCTACCAAATGGGAGAAGTCCATGATAAATCCCCAATAAAAACATGTTAGACAAATCAAACTAAAAATCTCACATACATTCTAGGTATTCTCCCAAGATATCATAGCTACTCATTCTATAGATCCCATGACACTCATTCCTTTGAGATTACATGGTCCAATAATTGTACTTTATCATACTAGAAATATTATTTAGTTAGATTGAAAAAAATATAACACTTTCTTAATGTACATAGGATGATTTGAAGATGTTTTTAATGATTTTCTACTGACTAGGAATATACTAATATGTCATTGACAAAATCCACCACAAACGGATCTAGAAATCGATTAAATATCATATCATCAAGGGAATAAATATCATAGGTGTGTTAGTCAAAAAATGGTATCACTACAAAATCATGCAAGCAATGCATTCCTCTAAACTTTTTCCGAGTTATATCTGATGTTCTTACCCTCAAGTGGTGGTATCTAGATCTCAGGTTGATCTTGGAAAATATCATGCACCTTTCAACTGATCAAAAAGTCCATCGATATGGGTTTGTGGGTAAAAATTCATGACAATCATCTAGTTCCAAATCCTTTTTAAAATTTTTTCTAAAGACACTATTTATGGTTAAGTGTGAACACTAAAAAATACAAACCTGTAGAAAAAACCAAAATAAAATTTCAACCTAGAAAAGCCATTGGAAACAAAAAAATTCCCTACCCTCCAACTTAGAACACATATTTGAATTTCAAAATCCCAATAAATAATTTTTCACCCACCACATCACCATCAAAAAAAATAAATTCATTCAAAATTAAAAAGAAAACAAAATAGTGCAACAAAAACCGAACCACATGAACCTTGAGTCCTGAAATCATTTTTCAGCATTAAGTCATGCCCCAAGATGAATGGATCTTCACTGAACCATCAATAAAAATTATTATCTAAGAGAACATAAGATCCCAAAGGATATGTACTTGGATGTGTGAAATCATTTGTTTCCAGATATTCAAACTAATCATTCAACTCCTAAAGCTTTATTGATTCCATTCTATAAGAGGAGATAGAAACTACATATGTTCCTTCCACCGAATTTATCATCAACTTGATCTATCATTAGGGAATTAAGTCATACAAATCATCTATAAAAACATCTTGAATATTTCATACCAATTAAGAAATTATTCATGTTATATTCCACTATCATGTAGGGAAATATTGATTATTTGAGCCATGCGACAATCCAATATGCACAGAATTGGTCATGTATGAACAACCTAAAGATCCCACTCATCATGGTGAGAATATTTTCATCCTTTTTTATATTAAAAGGTAACTATACTATAGTAATGTTCAATATAATCCATGTCTCGAAATAACCAATCCATACCATGTTTTAAATTGAAGTATACCATTTCTAAATTGAAAGGTTCCCAAAAAAATGGTAACCACCAATCATTAGAGAACATGTCTGGTAACATTTTTTATTCATTGACAATGCTCCCAATGGTGTGTCAATAGTAAAAACAACACCCATGATTTACACTTCCATTCTGAAACCATATTAAAAATGAAATATTAAAATGAAATTTTATTCTCATGTATCAAAAATACATAGGAAAATTTAGTTCATACATGAATCGTACCTCTGGCAGTAGATGGTCCAACATCCACACTAGATGAAGTTGTCATAATAACATGTAGCTGACCATCCCCATATCCATTATATCTATCCTAATTCCCCCAAGATATACCCTCAACTTGGTACTATCATTCATGCATATGGTTACCATATCCTCTATCTTGACTAGAACATCGTGTGGAACTCCAGCAACCTACTTGTTGAGGAGTAGTTGAGTCCTTCAAAAACTCTAGTACCCATCATGTCTCCATTCCACTACTGTGCTGCAACATACCCCTACAAAACCTATTTAGGTATCCCAATATTCCATATTCTTGACACTCCAATGTAGGGTATGGTCAATAAAGATGTTTGTAGACCATCTTGCCACACTGATTTCACCATAACATAACATAATACTGATATGGATTATCACTACCCTAACTACTCTAACAATTACTTCATTAACGAAAAAAATATATTAACCTTTTATTCCACTACAAGAATAGTTCACAGTTTTCACTACTAAAATGGCATTTCCACTTCTTGAGGCCTCTCTTATATTCCCTTCAATGATGTGTTACTAATTCATTCTGTCTTCAAAGCTAATCTGAAGGGATTTTAACACCTCAAACCTAATATCATAGTGAATACCATCCTAGAAATGTATCACCCAAGAGATTGAATTGGCTTCCAAAGATGGTGAAAAGTGCTATAGGTCGGTGAAATGCCCAGTATAGTCTATTACTAACATTCCCTCCACTTTTAGGTGGTTGAACTCCTGAGCCTTTGTATCCCTCTTGTATCAAGATAGAAATGGCTCAAGAACATCATGTTAAATTATTTCCATGATAACTACTCATGTCTCCCTTTGTGCTCTATAATATCCCATCAACGTTTGGCAGGTCTATGAAACATATGTTCAAATGGATTCAGCATCCTATTTGGAGGTACCTCAGGATTCATAAATGACATCTGTAATGACTCGATCTAGAACCAGTTTCTAGGGGGATCCTTATATATTGAATATAGTTAGATTATATATCTAGAACTCTCTATTTATCTCAATCATCAATGTCTGTGTGCAAGTAGTCATCATCTCCATTGATCACATGACCCTAAAGATGTTTTCAAAAAGCTAAATATCAATCGAATCCCAAAGATCAATAGGAATATCTGGCTAAACCGTCTTAGTATCATGTAGATTTCAACTATGCTGATTATCAACTCCATGAAAACAATGATGGATTTTCCCTATAAGATAATGAAAATCTATAGAAGTGTGGATATAACAAATTCAAAATCAATAGGTGAAAATAATAGAGAACCACAAACTCAGGGTCTCCATAAATATGGAATATATGTGTTTTATCATGAAATAACAAGTCATTTATTTCAATTAATTTGATATATATAAAAAGTATCTAATACCAAAATTTAAATAAGAAAGTATATATCTCTTCGTAAAGATATTTCTCTATCGTGAGAAATACATGTCAATATATATCCCTATGTGCCTATCATGATCTTTTCATACTAAACTCATGACATACTGAGCTATGATTATAAATATCAACAGTGAATAACATCATGAAATAATAATCTTACAGAACATTTGAATCCCTCAGAGCGAAATAACATCAAATGTAATATAAAAATAGTATATACAGCATTCCACCCCTGAAATCTCAGATTTTCCCCCATACATGGGATCACTAATCTCATGCCCAAGATCATTTCCAATTATTGACACATCATAGCCACTTTTATGCCTTTCTTAAATTGTAAACAAATAGAAAAAACTTCCTATAATAACACTCTATGGAATCCCCTAATATGGAACTCTCTTACATGTCTAAAACATAATGGTTACAAGACCTCAAGTGTGCCTTAATGTATGCCAGAGGTTTTAGACTAGTAAAAGGAGTGTGATATGTATTTTGGGGAGACTATATCCCGAGGTTATATATTTAAAACACATTGGAATAATCATATAAAAATAATAAATAAATATCAGTGTGCGAAAATAATTGAAACAAGAAAACATAGTTGGAAAAATCAATCAGTTAAATCCTATTGATTATCCCAATAAAATATTAATAGACTAATTAAATTTATTTCATGAATGTAACTAAATGTCATTCTTGATATAATAAAAAATGAGACACTAGTAAACTCAATAAAGACTCAAAGTCCCCTGTCCTGAACCCCATTTTGGATTGTCTCCAAACTCCATCCCTTCATGAAATAAAACAATCAATATAAAGGTTATATTACCTATCCAATCCAACATCCATGTAATATTTTGATGTAACAAATGGAAACATAAATAGGGTGTGAGTATAACTCAGTAGGCTGACAACAATGTTTCTAAATATAACTAGTCTGATAATAAGTGCATGAGATAATCAAATAATAAAATTATTTCAATACCACATAAACATGATTTGGCACAATGATGGAACATATCTAAGCATGTATCAAAACCATTAAAACAAAAAACCATATAACCAAGTTAAAAAAATCTTCCTTAGCAACATACTGGGATTTCATTATGCCTGCCTCACGACCATGCAAACAATAACCTCAAAACTAAGGTGTAAATTAAATAAATCTCTATCAAAACCTATTAAAAGAGCATTCTGTTTTTTTAGGGATGTGAATGATATATAATCATTTTACCATGTGTTAGGGAAAATATGGTTGTATATGAATTTCAGACTATCTTAGGGCCAAGCCTAATATATAATCATTCTTGCATTTGTCACTGGGTATAGCCCGTAATAAAAGCATTTCATCATGACTCAAGGCATATATCAGGATATATTAATTTCAACATGTAAACTAGGCCAATACCCATATAATCATTACAACAATAAAACTAGACCAACACACTGTATAACCATTATATCATAGACATCGTAATATATGACATACCAAAAAGGATATCACAATACAACATCGTGAGGCTTAATGGTTAAATTTGAAAATTACCATTTATCTTTCAATTAAATATTTCATTTATCATTTGGTCATAACTAATAATATTTTTCTCATTTCAATATCCAATAAAAATCATTCTGAATCTATATCATGTAATCACCCAAATCCCATGTAATGTCAAGGACACATTAAGCCACTGAAAAATTCATTTATTATCATGGGTTATCCCAAATAAATGGTACCCACAAGACATGCCAATAAAAAATTGGATCCAAAGAAATTATAAGGAATAATAAAATTCATATTTTAATTTTTTTAGTGAATTATATTTTGGAACAATTTCCATATTACACATACATGAAAAACATAAAACCATATGGTTATGGTTTCGACACCCTACTGTTAATATATTATCAATCAATGCTTCGAGCATGATTCCCCACTAGTACAAAAGAGAATATTATTACAAGAAGGTTTCTAGATCAAAAAAGACATTGCTCATAATCAAGATATTACACTAAATGCATTTTAGAACAATTGGCAAGAAGGAAAAACCTAAAAACCACTTACAAGGGATTAAATGCATAACTAGGACATCTGTAATCAAGATAGGTGCTGAAAATCACATAGAAACCACACCCGAGAAAATATGGGGAAGATTAATGTGAGAATGATAAAATATAAAATTCATGACACACTTAAAACCAATACGTGTGATAAATATATGGTTTTAAATTAGTTTAAACATCATGTATTCCTTTTAAAATGGATATGTTGAAAAACATGTTGCCCTAGGGATATTTTTAACACATCTAGAAAATTACACGATGTATAATGTCTAAAAGGTGTGTATTCATATAATGTCATGAAATATGATCACATATTGAGCCTTAATATAGTTATATGTCATGTAACAATATAATAGGACCTTTGATTTCTCTACAGATAGCTATCATTCTGATTCCCACGAAAGAACCTTAACCACCTCTAAATCCATCAAAATTAAGGAAACCTTTTATAAACCAATTTAACCCATTATACCTAAAATAAATTATTTAAAATAACCATTCATCCACATACATTATTTAATTTTCAACAAATAAATCTTTAATTATTTAAAAAATAATTTCTCACTAAGGCTCAAACTAAATACTCAAGGATGGAAACATTGGGAAAAAGAAGGGAGCTTACAATCCATCTCAAATGATATAAATGAAATTTTTATCCCATTGAGTTTGGAAATATTTTATCAAATTTTATGTCCATATAATACATAGATATATATTTAGTGGAAAACTATATAGAACCCACTAAAGGGTCAATGGTGGATTGTTTTTCAAATTTCAAAATGAATGATCAAATTAAAAATATTCCATAAATTAACATATTTAAAAAAATTGGAGGAAATTATGACATTTATTATCAATTAAATATTTAATAAAAATATATTTTACTTATTCCCACACAATTAACATTTTTCATTATTAGAAAAAGTGACATGTATTTTATTCATGAAAATTGCGACAAGATATGCATGTTCATACTTTCAAATTAACAATAGAAATATAGGCAAAGTAAGAATCACATCAAGAGTAAATATAAATAAATTTGAAATTAATTTTCTCCTAAATGTTATCAAAATAGAATCAAGTGATATAAATGAAACTAATAAATTTAAAACAATTTATGGGTCAACCAAGCCATTAATTCCCCTTTTATGATTGCATGTAAATCATTTCATGCTCATATATCCACCATTTATTCAGTCTATTTAGCTCAACTAAAAAAATTCTTTTTACCAGAATTAACCCCACAAAAACTAATCTACATTTTTTCCAATGAAATATCAAGACCTATATGGAATCCTTCATTTTGGTTAAATAAATTTTCATTACATGGTGCAAAATAGAGTGTCTTTTCCAATTTTGTGTTTTGGAATTAAGGATCGTAATACATACAAAAATAAAAAAGTATTATTAATACACCAGAAATATATATTCATGGGTTCCCCTAATATATAATTACTATATATCATATCCCAGGGATATAAATCAAAGGAATGGGGTGATAATGAATCCCAATAATGGAATAAACATGTGAGACATAAAACAAGTGATCTTGAGACATAACAATAAGAACATTAGGTATAATGATTAAATATGAGAAATAGGTATATTATAATAACAACATGAATCATAACATGGGAATTTTGTTACAACATTTAAATTGTACAATCTCAATCATACAACCATGGTTTGTTACCAATGTGTGATAAGTTAAAATCACTAAGGTTTTTCACAAAGGTATCATAAAATATTTCATCTCTATATATTAAATTATTTACAAAATGAATTGGAGTGTTATAAAATAATTAACTTAATATGTATTCATTTAGTGTGATCGACATAGATCACAATAAAAAATTTCATTAATAGCCCATGAAGAATAAATAACGTGTTTCTTATAAAAAATATTTACATACAAGAGAGCTTAAATACACTATCGTAAAGTCATTTTTAACCCGCAGAAGGTAATTTAGGTGTCATATATGTAAATACATGAATAAATTAGTAATTGTTACAACTATTTGAATACCAATATATTGGAAAAGTGTTTTGATTATTTAAATAATAAGAAAATTTTAATTTTTCATGTAAAATAGAGAAATTGGATAAATAAATTCAGCAGCATGATAGGTATAAGACATGGTTTTATAAAAGGAAAAAATGAGAGTTGATAAGGTTCTCACATTGATAAAAGAAACTTATATTAGTAATGCTATAATAAGAACTGAAAAAATCATATAAAATGGAATACATTCCACCAAATTGAAACATGATTGGAAAGAAGAAGTGAAGATTTTCCCTTACTATGAAGTGTTCTTCTTAAAACATGTGGATGGAACATTGGGGTCATGAGGAAAACATGGGGGACTCCATGGGAGGGATAAGCACCATATATTTTAATGAATATATTTGTATTAAATGGAAATGGATAAATGGGTTTTTATGTATAAGAGAAATTAAGGATTTGTTTAATAATTTCAATATATAGGTCTTGATAAATGACGTCGTGGAAAATGAAAATCCATTTGCACTGTAACACCCTAGGTAAATAAATAATATGACATTTTTATATTTATCCATATTTGTGAATAAAATATTAATATGACTTTAAAGGGGACGCTATGCTCGATGGCGTACCCAACACGCAACAACGAGTTTCTTGGGAATCTTACGTTGCACTCTAATAATAAAATAATATTATTTTAAATGGTAGTTAACATGTAGCCGTTGTATTGGAGGTAATGGATAGAAATAACTAAAATATTATTATATATGTTTTTAAATGTTTTTACATTTATCCTATAAAAGATAAAGTCTTAAAATACGGAAAGAATTCAATTTTAGGCGTATATGCCCTAGTTTTCACTAAAGGCTCACTTATCGCCTTTTGATGGCGAACCATCATTAAATATAGTTTTTTTCACTCTTAAATATTCTATTGGACCAAATAAAACTCTTCTTATGAATCGGGACATCAAAATTTACTTTGTGTAAATTTTTGGTATCTTTCTGATAAAGTTCATTTTTTTAATGAATAGTGTAAAATGTTGTATTTTAATTCAAAACCTCTTTTTAATCTTATTTTTTTTATATGATTAGATTATCTTTTGAATTGGTTTTAAAGTGAAATTAGAATACATTTTTACCATTAAATCCAATAGTGGTTGTTGGAATTAATTTCACTTTGAAATCAGACTTAAACTAGAGTCAATCTTTTGATAGTTATTGTTTCATAAAAACACGCTATTTGCTCGGACATCGGGAATTAATTATTAAATTAATTAATGTGAATTATATGTTTTGAATTTTGTAAAATATACTTCATTTTTGAATTCGGAATATCAAATATAGCATAGGGTGAAGTTTTGGTAATTTTCTGAAAAACATCAATTTTTTATGAATAGTGAAACCACTAAGTGGTACTTATAAAAAACTGATTTTCCGTTTAAATAAAATTTTGCCATATTTGTGTTTTGAATTTCAAAAATCTGACATACATGGTTGTCATTAAGAAGTAAAATTTGGTTCAATAGGATTAAAATAATTTTTTGGTGAATAGTAACTTATTAAGTTTTTAATCGCGACTAGAGGTGATTAGTGTAGTTTAAGGTAAAAATAATGTTTTAATAATATGATATGAGCTTGGAACATGTTATACCCTCATTGGATGTGTCATGGACGAGCAATAAAATACATGGGTCAACTTGGGGACCCAATGGGGCCACTTTTGTTGGAAAATGACATAAATATCTTTTTATTTAATGTTAAAGTAAAAATGACACAAACATGAAATGTTTTACTAAAACAATTTTAACATGGGGTTATACAAGTCTGATTTTTGACTATAAATAATACTTGGAAATCTAAAAAGATATCCTACATCATAGTAGTTTTTTTATAATTTTTAGACACTAAATAAATTAAATTATTTATGACATCATGATGATATAGCGATGACCTCATTATTTAACGATTTAAATAAAACGGAAAGATAATGTAATATATAAGACCTAAACATGTCCAAAAAATATTGGATGAGTGGATTTCGAACTCTTATCACCTTATCCTATAAATACATCAATTTGGGACCTTTAAAATCCGAAACTCTTTTGAAAATAAAGTAACATTTTGTAACTTTACAAGAGTGCCCCTCCTCTCCTCTTATAAAAGGCCCCCACCTCTACCTCCTTACCCACACTCCCAAAGCCTTTGGCTCGGCCAAAACCTGACCATTTTGTCTCTCCAATTACCTCTTTTACTCTTCGAAGCCTCACTTTGGGCAGAATTCTTCCCAAGGAATCCTTTGAGCTCAAACCAAAGGGAGTTACCCGATTTTAAGGTAATGTCTTCACTTGAGTCATTTTGTTTTATTTTGATTCTCCAACCCCCTAAACTCTTTTTATTCATTTCTTTTATAACAAATACAGTATCTCCAATATACTAGTATTTTTTTATAATAAGGATTCGAGCTAAAATTACACACACCTACATCTAATGGTTAAAGAACGTACTGTTTCTGTGGATGGCGAATTTCTGCCTCACGAAACGATGATTGTTCAACATTCTTCTAACACCTTAAAAGGTTTCCATTAATATGACACTATATTTATATATGATATATAATATGTTTATGTTTTACTTAATCTTCTGTATTTTTCATTTATTTCATACCTTTATGGTTCCATTATGGGTAAACGCGATATCTTCATTTAAGGAAGTGCGGATTACCGCCCCCTCAAAGTGATTTGATTCGTTATTACCATATGTGGTACGTATAAAGGGTATATTTAATGATATTATATATGATACCATACTGGAATTAAAATAATATTATTATGTTTTAATTCTATTAAATATGAAATAGAAATGGAAGTAGCGTTTAATGCGTACATACGGCTTACCGTCTCTATGAATGGTACATTTCATTTCTTATCTCAAAATGTTATGTACTATTATAAGTACATATATATAATGGATATATATGTAATATATTACATCTAAATTATGGATATCATTCTGGAATTATAACATATTTATATATATATATATGTAATTTTGTTTTAATTCCATTAATATGACAAAAAAAGAAAGTAGTGTTCATGCGTATGTACGGCCTACCGTCTCCATGAACGGTGCTTTTCGTTTTTTATCTCCAAATGAAATGGAATAGTAAAAAATTAATATTTACTAGATATATATGATATTTTAATCATTAATAATATTCTGGAAATTATTTACTTATAACTACATGGGCAATCTTTTTTCAAACAAGTTCATTTTTGACTCATGTACCAAACATCGGCAAAAACATCAGATATGAACTAACATTAATAACAATTATTGTAACATTATAATATGTGATATGAACTGAATAATAATATATAAAGGAGTTAATTAGGCAATTATTAATTGACCAATGTTTATTATTCAGGAATATAAAGAAATAAACAAGACAAGTTGGATTTTAGGTAAGGGATCCTACTCCTCTTTTTATTTTTAAGTGCACTCTTTTATGTCATTCCTTTTAAGATCACCTTTCTTATTATTGGGATGATATTTTATATTACTATACTGTAATTTTTATGTTCATATGATGAGAGATCCTATTCTCTCTCATCAATCCATTTTGTAAGTTTTGAGTGGCGCTGTTAGGCTGCCGAATTTTCGTAAGGGATCCTACTCCTCTCTTTCTTTTTAAGTGCACTCTTTTATGTAATTACTTTTAAGATCATATTTCTTACTATTGGGATGTTCTTTTATATTACTATACTGTAAGTTTTATGTTCATATGATGAGAGACCCTATTCTCCCACATCAATCCATTTTGGAAGTTTTGAGTGGCGCCGTTAGGCTGCCGAATTTTCGTAAGAGATCCAACCTCTCTCTTTATTTTTAAGTACTCTCTTTTATGTCATTTCTTTTATGTTCATCATTCTTATGTTTGGGGTTGTTACTTTATATTCCTAATACTGTAATTTTTATTTTCATATTATGAGATACCCTATTTGATCTCATAAATCCATTTTTGGAAGTTTTATGTGGCGTCGTTAGGCTGCCGAGTTTTCATAAGGGATTTTTTCATCTCACTTTTATTCCCGTGAGATTTATGCTACATTTTCCACCATTTCCTTTGAGTGCTATATGTACTACCCATTATTCTAATCTTTGTGTAATATAATTTCTTTTCTGAGTATTTACATCAATGTTGTATGACCCATCTTCTATGGGGTGTATGTTTCAAAAGTTACCCAACTCAGTAAGGGGACCTTTCACCCTCCTCTTTTTAAAAGACTTCTTTTGTTATGTCTTTTAATTTACATCTTATTATTTTGGGATATGTTCTTCTATATCCTTACTGAGGTAAAGTTTACGTCAAAGTGATGAGATACCATTCACTCTCTCATCGACTAATTTTCTAAATTTTGAAGTGACGCCTTAAGGCTGTCGAATTTTTACAAGGGAACATCTTAACCCAATTTCAATTTCCTTGGGTTCAACTTGCACTTCTTGAACATGTCATCCTATGAATATGTGTGAATGACCTCTGATTGTTTCACACTTAATATCCACTTATATTGGGTGTATTTGTATTTCTCACACATAATTATGTGATAGATTTATTATTAATTTAAGGATACCATCTTTATAATGGATTCCATCTCAATTTACATTTCATTTGAGACTTCATTGTTGTTATGCACCAATTCACTCTTATAGGGTGAGTATACTATCCTTGGAAATATTTTATCATGAATCCCTTTATTTTCATGATATTATAATGTTCGGATTAAAATTTATTCTGCAATTATTTGTATTCAAGAGTCTCTTATTTTGTTTTATACACAACTTTCTTTTATACAGTGTATAAACCCCTTTGAATTTTATGCTTATTCAAAAGGAATCTTTTTTATACGAAGCGTTTTACTAAATTAAAAAGGGAATGTTTTTCTTGTCGTACGTATGCGGCGACAACGACTTCTCCGCCGCTATGACCATTATTTTAATTTCGGCTTCCTCTACAAGCCATACCCTCTTTTCAAAAGAAAAATAAATACCATGTTTTACTTTTCTTTTATTTTGGGTATTGAAAATGGTTTTCATAATGTTTTATATCAATGTGTTTTATTGATATCTTGTTATTGAACGGTGGAAATGTTATGTTTACTTTATGCATGTTTTATGTGATAAGATTATGTTATGGTTCTTGTGCATTGTTATGAATACGGGTGACTCCGTGATAAACTAAGGGCGGGTGAGCCCGATATAGCTCTCCAATGTATTGGGTAACGCGAAGGAGTGAAACGTTAAGGTTTCTCTGAAGAGATTTAGGGAATATACTATGATGGGTATTCCAAATGTAACCAAGAGGGTTACTCCCTACGTAAGAATGTTATGAATGCCTCAAGTTACCTTTTATGTCTTATGATTTCTATGATTTATTCATGATTTGATGAGGTATGTTAAAGTGCCTATGTTTTATGGGTAAACTATGATTTCATTCTTATGTATATATGAACTCATGTTTCCTTTCCATATTTTTATAACCCTTACTGAGCTTTTTATGCTCATCCCAAGTTTTTTGAAATGTTTTTCACAGGTCAAGGGAAAGGTACATGATGTGATGATAGTGTCAAGGATGTGTCAAGAAAGAATCCATGTTTTATTTTAAATATGTTTCCGATGATGGGAAGAATGAATACTGTCTTTTATGTAACAACTTTGTTTAAATGTGGAATGTAATGAAAGTTTCATGATCTAATTCTCTAAAACTCTAAACCTAAAAAGATCCTCAATGTGTAATCTTGTAATAACTCAAGATTAAGTAAGGTTTAAGGCTGGGGCCTTATAGTTGGTATCATAGGTCGGTTTAGATAACTTTAGATGTTAGGGTATTCTCTAAGAATAAGTGACAGTACCCTAATGGATAGGATTTCAGAAAGAGTCCTAGTTTTAGATAAAGTGAATGAGTAAGTATATCTTAGTGGTTATATCTCTCATTAGTACATGATGGTTTTGTTGATATACTCACACTAACATTTCTGTTTTTAGTGAAATGATGGATCTAGCAGGCACCAAAGAGACAATAGGTTTGAAGGAAACTGTGGTGGTTCTCTGATTAAGAGACTGGATGAAATGGGGGATTCAATAAGAAATCTCATGGTTGTTCTAAACCAACTATCAAGGAGTCATGATCAACAACTTGAACCTTGGTATGATCTTTAATGCATCATGTACGAGATGACCAATCGATGTGGAAGTTCAGGTAATAATTATAAAGGTAGCCATTAGAGTTTATATGATCCTTACTTTTGAGGTAATTATGGGTTACTATATGTTATGATGGAAGTGAAAGGCATGAGATAAAATTGAGGTTAAATTATGTTATGGTTATTTTTTATGATTTTATCTCTTTTTGGGGAATGATTTGAGAATTATATAGTTTTGGAAAAAAGAAAACACTCAGACCATGTGACTACCCGTCGCGTTAGACAAAGCTGCGGGAATGCACTACTAAAAAAAGGCCTATACCCATGGTTCAAAACCGTGGGTATAGCCCCCAAAACCATGGGTATAGGCTATACCCATGGTTTTGGGAACCATGGGCTGGAACGGCGTCGGGATAGGTCCCCAGCCTATACCCACGGTTTTCCAAAACCGTGGGTATAGGTTTTTTGCCACCGTGTCAACAAAACATTCCCAATTTCCACGGTGACAATGGCTTTTACCCACGGTTTCAAAACCGTGGGTATAGATCCTAAAATAAAGCTGCAGGCGGGTTTCAATCCCACAACCTCTTCGCTGCAAAGTACCGCGTCTAACCACTACCCTACCATAAATTATGTGTATATATATTTATATTTAGTTAAAAATAGTTATATAAACCGTGGGTATAGAGGGAAGAACTGTGGGTATAGGACTCCCGCCAAAAAAAATCTTTCCCGCGGAAAACAAATTTCCCGCGCACACATGGGAAACCTATACCCACGGTTTTTCAAAACCGTGGGTATAGGTTTTTTATCCTAGACCTATCCCCACGGTTTTCCTCAAAACCGTGGGTATAGGTACCCCTATACCCACAGTTCTTGAAAACCGTGGGTATAGGTCAATTTTCAAGACCTATCCCAACGGTTTTGGAAAACCGTGGGGATAGACCCCCCTATACCCACGGTTTTTCAAAACCGTGGGTATAGGTCTTGAAAATTGACCTATACCCACAGTTTTGAAGAAAATCATGGGGATAGGTCCATTTTCCAGTAGTGATTGAACCCACAACCAATGTGCAACTGGTATTTATCGCCTACCACTGGACTACGTGAAGTCCCTGGTTAGTTTGACCAATTCTTTTTAGTTAGATGATATTATGAATTAAGATTAAGTTGATTTTGGGTTATTTATGAAAATGATTAACCTATCATGTAGGATATGTGATTAGGTTAATTACTTTTCAATATGAAACTTTAGGACCAACTGATGTTGTTTGGAGATAAATGTTACGATTTAACTTGGAAGACTATGTGACTAAATCCTTCAAATATTTGGGTTTCAATCTTAGATTGGTTTACATTGATGAATTTTATGGACAAATTAGTTATTGAATGGTCCTCGTTGAACTTTGGGTTTTGTTGGACAAATTTTGAGATTAAGAATAGATTTTCTTTTTATAAAGGGTTATCCTTTTCTGGATTATCTGATCTTGTAGTAACCTTTTTGGTTTTAGTTTTGGTTATGGTTTGAATACATGGGAATTGTATAGTTCTTTTTTTGTGTATTAGGTGCTCCTCTAGAATTTGTTTATAGTACTCTTAATGCAAACAAGTCTTCCTAAATACTCGTCTTTTGGAGAAAGTATGAGTCTGTGTAAGAAATCTAGTAAAATTTGAAAGTCAATATGACAAGTAAGTATGTTTCCTTATGTTTTAGTTATGCTCAAAAATAAATTCCTCAATAAAAAGTAACTTAAAACAAAAATGTTTTCTATTAACTTTTCCTACTGGGGAACCCAACACCGTTTAACCCATCACAAGTTTGTGATTTTATTATTGTTAACTTTCTCCTAAACATGTTTTTTATCACTCTCCATCAGAATATGACCCTATGTTTTCTCCTCCATGTCCATGTTTTCCTACATGGAATCCTAGTATGGGTTAACTCAGGTGACCTCTGTACTTATCTTTCATTATTTTAAAGTGATTGTTTTACCGACTCTTGTTTTGATGTGGGATTTTCAATGAGGTTTCCGAGCCCAATTTTAAAATTGTTAGGACGCAATTCCCAAAAGGGGTGAAGGATGTAACACCACAGGTAAATAAAGAATATAACATTTTTATATTTATCCATATTTGTGAATAAAATATTAATATGACTTTAAAGGGGACTCTATGCTCGATGGCGTACCCAACACACAACAACGAGTTTCTTGGGAATCTTACGTTGCACTCTAATAATAAAATAATATTATTTTAAATGGTATTTAACATGTAGCCGTTGTATTGGAGGAAATGGATAGAAATAACTAAAATATTATTATATATGTTTTTAAATGTTTTTACATTTATCCAATAAAAGATAAAGTCTTAAAATACGGAAAGAATTCAATTTCAGGCGTATATGCCCTGGTTTTCACTAAAGGCTCACTTATCGCCTTTTGATGGCGAACCATCATTAATTATAGTTTTGTTCACTCTTAAACATTCTATTGGACCAAAGAAAACTCTTCTTAAGAATTGGTACATCAAAATTTACTTTGTGTAAATTTTTGGTATCTTTCCGATAAAGTTCATTTTTTAATGAATAGTGTAAAATGTTGTATTTTAATTCAAAACCTCTTTTTAATCTAATTTATTTATATGATTAGATTATCTTTTGAATTGGTTTTAATGTGAAATTAGAATATATGTTTACCATTAAATCCAATAGTGGTTGTTGGAATTAATTTCACTTTGAAATCAGACTTAAACTAGAGTCAATCTTTTGATACTTATTGTTTCATAAAAACACGCTATTTGCTCGGACAGCGGGAATTAATTATTAAATTAATTAATGTGACTTATATGTTTTGAATTTATTAAAATAGACTTAATTTTTTAATTTGTAATTTCAAATATATCTTAGGGTGAATTTATGGTAATTTTCTGAAAAACATCAATTTTTTATGAATAGTGAAACCACTAAGTGGTACTTATAAAAAACTGATTTTCCGTTTAAATGAAATTTTGCCATCTTTGTGTCTTGAATTTCAAAAATACGACATACATGTTTGTCATTAAGAAGTAAAATGTGGTCAATGGGATAAAAATAATTTTTTGGTGAATAGTAACTTATTATGTTTTTAATCACGATTAGAGGTAATTACTGTAGTTTAAGGTAAAAATAATGTTTTAATAATATGATATGAGCTTGAAACATGTCATACCCTCATTGGATGTGTCATGGCCGACCAAGAAAATTCATGGGTTAACATGGGGACCCCATGGAGCCACTTTGGTTGGAAAATGACATAAATATCTTTTTATTTAATGTTAAAGTAATTTTGACACAAACATGAAATGTTTTACTAAAACAATTTTAACATGGGGTTATACAAGTCAGATTTTTGACTATAAATAATCATTGGAAAGATAAAAATATTTCCTACATCATAGTATTTTTTTATAATTTTTATACACTAAATAAATTAAATTATTTATGACATCATGATGATGCAGCAATGACCTCATTATTTTATGATTTAAATAAAATGGAAAGATAATGTAATATCTAAGACCTACACATGTCCAAAACCTATTGGATGAGTGGATTTAGAACCCTTATCACCTTATTCTTGAAATACATCAATGTTGGACCTTTAAAATCCGAAACTCTTTTGAAAATAAAGTAACATTTTGTAACTTTACAAGAGTGCCCCTCCTCTCCTCTTATAAAAGGCCCCCACCTCTACCTCCTTACGCACACTCCCAAAGACTTTGGCTCGGCCAACCCCTGCCCATTTTGTCTCTCCACTTCCATATTTTACTTCTTGAAGCCTAAATTTGGGAAGAAGTCTTCCCAAGGAAGCCTTTGAGCTCAAACCAAAGGGAGTTACCCGATTTTAAGGTAATGTCTTCACTTGAGTCATTTTGTTTTATTTTGCTTCTCCAACCCGCTAAACTCTTTTGATTCATTTATTTTATAAAAAATACAGTATCTTCAATATACTAGGATGTTGTTATAATAATTATTCTAGCTACACTTACACACACCTACATATAATGGTTAAAGAACATACTGTTTCTGTGGATGGTGAATTTCTGCCTCACGAAACGATGATTGTTCAACATTATTCTAACACCTTAAAAGGTGTCCATTAAGATGACACTATATTTATATATGATATATAATATGTTTATGTTTTAATTAAGCTTCTGTATTTTTCATTTATTTCATACATTTATGGTTTCCATTATGGGTAAATGCGATATCTTCATTTAAGGAAGTGCGGACTACCTCCCCCTCAAAGTGATTTGATTCGTTATTACCATATGTGGTACGTATAAAGGGTATATTTAATAATATTACATATGATAAAATACTATAATTAAAATAATATTATTATGTTTTAATTATATTAAATATGAAATAGAAATGGAAGTAGCGTTCATGCGTACGTATGGCTTACTATCTCCATGATCGGTACATTTCATTTCTTATCTCAAAATGTTATGTACTATTATAAGTACATATATATAGTGGATATATATGTAATATATTACATATAAATTATGGATATCATTCTGTAATTATAACATATTTATATATATCTCTCATTTTGTTTTAATTCCATTAATATGACAAAAAAAGAAAGTAGCGTTCATGCGTACGTACGGCCTACCGTCTCCATGAACGGTGCTTTTCGTTTTTTATCTCCAAATGATATGGAATAGTATAAAATTAATATTTAATGGATATATATGATATTTTAATCATTAATACTATTCTGGAAATTATTTACTTATAACTACATGGTCAATCTTTTTTCAAACAAGTTCATTTTTGACTCATGTACCAAACATCAGCAAAAACATCTGATATGAACTAACATTATTAAACAATTATTATAACATTATAATATGTGATATGAAATGAATAATAATCTCTCAAGGAGTTACTTAGGCAATTATTAATTGACCAATGTTTATTATTCATGAATATAAAGAAACGAACAAGACAAGTTGGACTTGTGGTAAGGGATCCTACTCCTCTCTTTCTTTTTAAGTGCACTCTTTTATGTCATTCCTTTTAAGATCATCTTTATTATTATTGGGAAGTTATTTTATATTACTATACTTTAAGTTTTATGTTCATATGATGAGATACCCTATTCTCTCTCATCAATCCATTTTGGAAGTTTTGAGTGGCGCCGTTAGGCTGCCGAATTTTCGTAAGGGATCCTACTCCTCTCTTTCTTTTTAAGTGCACTCTTTTATGTCATTTCTTTTAAGATCATATTTCTTATTATTGGGATGTTCTTTTATATTACTATACTGTAATTTTTATGTTCATATGATGAGATACCCTATTCTCTCTCATCAATCCATTTTGGAAGTTTTGAGTGGCGCCGTTAGGCTGCCGAATTTTCGTAAGAGATCCAACCTCTCTCTTTCTTTTTAAGTACTCTCTTTTTTGTCATTTCTTTTAAGCTCGTCATTATTATGTTTGGGGATGTTCTTTTATATTCCTCATACTATAATTTTTATGTTCATATTATGAGATACCCTATTTGATATCATAAATCCATTTTTGGAAGTTTTAAGTGGCGTCATTAGGCTGCCAAGTTTTCATAAGGGATTTTTTCATCTCACTTTTATTCCCGTGAGATTTATGCTACATTTGCCACCATTTCCTTTGAGTGGTATATGTACTACACATTATTCTACTCTCTGTGTAATATAATTTCGTTTTTGAGTATTTACATCAATGTTGTATGACCCATCTTCCATGGGGTGTACGTTTCAAAAGGTACCCAACTCAGTAAGGGGACCTTTCACCCTCCTCTTTTTAAAAGACTTCTTTTGTTATGTCTTTTAATTTACATATTATTATGTTGGGATATGTTCTTCTATATCCTTACTGAGGTGAATTTTACGTCAAAGTGATGAGATACCATTCACTCTCTCATCGACTAATTTTCTAAATTTTGAAGTGACGTCATAAGGCTGTCGAATTTTTACAAGGGAACATCTTAACCCAATTTCGATTTCCTTGGGTTCAACTTGTACTTCTTGAACATGTCATCCTATGAATATGTGTTAATGACCTATAATTGTTTCACACTTAATATCAACTTATATTGGGTGTATTTGTATTTCTCACACATAATTATGTGATAGATTTATCCTTAATTTAAGGATACCATCTTTATAATGGATTCCATCTCAATTTACATTTCCATTGAGACTTCATTGTTGTTATGAACCAATTCACTATTATAGGGTGTGTATACTATCCTTTGAAATATTTTATCATGAATACCTTTATTCTCATGATATTATAAAGTTCGTATTAAAAGTTATTCTGCAATTATTTGTATTCAAGAGTCTCTCATTTTGTTTTATACACAACGTTATTTTATACGGTGTATAAACCCCTTTGACTTTTATGCTTATTCAAAAGAAATCTTTTTTATACGAAGCGTTTTACCAAACGACAAAAGGGAATGTTTTTCTTGTCGTACATATGCAGCGACAACCACTTCTCCGCCGCCGTGACCATTATTTGAATTTCGGCTTCCTCTACAAGCCATACCCTCTTTTCAAAAGAAAAATAAATACCATGTTTTACTTTTATTTTATTTTGGGTACTGAAAATGGTTTTCATAATGTTTTATATCAATGTGTTTTATTGATATCTTGTTATTGAAAGGTGGAAATGTTATGTTTCCTTTATGCATGTTTTATGTGATAAGATTATGTTATGGTTCATAGGCATTGTTATGAATACGGGTGGTACCGTGATAAACTAAGGGCGGGTGAGCCTGATATAGCTCTCCAATGCATTGGGTAACGCGAAGGAGTGAAATGTTAAGGTTTCTCTGAAGATATTTAGGGAATATATTGTGATGGGTATTCCAAATGTAACCAAGAGGGTTACTCCCTACGTAAGAATGTTATGAATGCCTCAAGTTATCTTTTATGTCTTATGATTTCTATGATTTATTCATGATTTGTTGAGGTATGTTAAAGTGCCTATGTTTTATGGGTAAACTATGATTTCATTCTTATGTATATATGAACTCATGTTTCCTTTCAATATTTTTATAACCCTTACTGATCTTTTTATGCTCATCCAAGTTTTTGAAATGTTTTTCACAGGTCAAGGGAAAGGTACATGATGTGATGATAGAGTCAAGGATGTGTCAAGAAAGAATCCATGTTTTATTTTAAATATGTTTCTGATGATTGGAAGAATGAATACTGTCTTTTATGTAACCACTTTGTTTAAATGTGGAATGTAATGAAAGTTTCATGATCTAATTCTCTAAAAATCTAAACCTGAAAAGATCCTCAATGTGTAATCTTGTAATAACTCAAGATTAAGTAAGGTTTAAGGCTGGGGCCTTATATACATAAACATATTTTTTCCATTGTTTTGGAGATTTTGGTCATAATGTATGATAATTTAATCCGAAAAATGTGGAAACAAATATTTATCACATCTATTCTCCTTGATAAGTAATTATTCAACAAAGAAATGTTTTAAAAATAAAATTTTCTTTTTTAGACATTGGTAAGTTACTTATAGTTTTAAAATATGAATAAAATATAGTAAAATGATTAATATTAATAAAATAACATGTTTTCTGTTGTTTATTTTGTTTAATTAGGTATTACATCATTGAGACATAAATATTATGTCATAAAATATACCAAAACCCTAAAATAATATTTTTTTTTACTATTCACAGAAAAATAATATATTTCATAAAATTCTGATAAATTTACCCTAACCTAAATTAGATTTATGGATTTAAGAATGATATTTATTTTATCATAAAAATTATATAAATATTATACTTTTAACATTTAAATATAAATTTTTTTTTTATTTAAAAATAGTAGTTTTTAAGACACAATCAAATTTCTAGTGCTTATAAAAAAATTTATAGGCCACTAAAATATTATATAATCATATTTATTTAAATAAAATAATTTTATAATACACTTTAATTTAAAAACATAATACTTATAATACCATGGATTATTATAAAAAATTATATCTTTTTTTAAATAAAATTATGTTTTATTTACATAAAAAAATCAAATTATCAAATTCCTCTCAATTAAACTTATATTTTTTAATGAAAAAAATTATTAAAATGAATGGATTGAATAAAAACATTTATAAAAAGGAATTTCTGATTGTATAACTTATTTTTGGATACATAACACTGTATTACACCTACATACTCCCTCGAGGAAAGGTTTGTGATTCTTGAAGTTTTGGAGGATTCCTCGGTTAACATAAGAAAATTTTCAAAGTAAATGTTTTATTTTATAAGTATGTGACTTTTAAATGAATTTAAAAAGGAGATATTTCTCTCAAATAGTTTTCATTTCATCTATGTCAACACCTTTTGATGGATTTTAAGCTTATTTGAAGTTGATTTTTTATGATACAAAAATTCCATATTGTATTGAAGGTTTTGTGATATGTTTGACTATGGATGTGTTATTTTTATACCATTCATGGTTTATGGATGAAGTATTTACATTTTGTATGCTAGTTTTAATATGAATGTTTATGTTATGTTTGAACCTTTTCATATGGAAATGCATTGTACTTAATAAGTGACGGGTGGAGCCTTCTATAGCTCCTCAGTGCATCGGTAGGTCTCATGAGACAAACTAGTGTCTTGGCACAAGGCCTTGACAAAATCTTATTTGTAGTCTTGGCACGAGGCCTTGACTATGTGGTTATGATAGTCTGGCATTATGAATTCCATCATTATGAAAGTGGTTATTTATATTGCATGTGATTATTTGACTAGTAGAATATCCATATGAATAAGTATATGGCATTATTTCATTTTATTTCTGCCATATTATGCTGAATTTAAAGTTTTAAAAGGCTTTTGTTTTAGTTATACACTTCTTGAAATGTTTATGCTTATTTATGAAAGTTTCCCCTATATTTTTATCCTTACTGGGCATTTGAGATCACCCCTTTCTATGTTTTATTTTTCCCAGGATGTGAAGAAGTATTTTATGAATGACCTGCAGGGATATTATGAGGGGATAAGAGTGTGGACTATGGAGACTATATTGTTTTAGTTTTCATTTTATTATGTAATGTAAACTTTATGAATGTATCTAGTTATTTCAAGGCTACTAAACTAATCGGTCTTTCGAGACTTGATCTTTCTTGTGATCATACAAATGTTATGTAATAATGCACCGACTCTGGGTAACTAGGGTCAGGGATTTACAGTTGGTATCAGAGGAAGTTTAGTACAAACCTTGGAAGCTAGATTTAGATAAACTTTGATTACAGCACATAGACCTAAGATGGACTTTGAGGATTAGTATAGAATAAATTCCTAGAATTTTGGTATTGTAGAAATTTTTTGAGTTTTCCGAGAAATACATTCATGTCTAGAAACGAGCATGTAGAGGCAGCTCTAGCATAGATGTACCTAGGGGTAAAACCTGAAAACATCGCTTTTAGCTAAACTCCAACGGGAAATGGTGCACGACAACAGGCCTTGCTGCACTCTTGGTTACGACACTCCCGGTGTATATTCTTAGGATAACTCTCATTTTCTTTAAAAATCATTATGAAGGGTTTATGAATATATACTTCCTCAAAGAAAACATTTTTATTATTATGGATTATATCCATAAATATTTCAATTTATGTAGTGTTTTATAAGTATAGAATTATGTATTTTGATTCATAAAATGATCTAGTTTATTCCATTGTTTAGAATTGGTGCCTAGTGGAAGAAATGGAAACTGTATCAATGCACTCACTCCATATAGGGATTTCCCTCCTACTCAATATAATTATAGTGGAGCTGGTGATGCAGTTGGTGATGATCAGCTAATCACCATACCGGGACAACTCACTCAGGTTATGAATAATAACCTTACCCGTATGGAGCACCCTAATCTGTAGCGCGGAGGATCAATGTTAGATCACTTCATGAGGCAAAAACCACCAATGTTCAATGGGAGTAAAAATCCCTTAGAAGCTGAGCAATGGATAAATTCCCTAGAGAAAATATTTCAGGCTTTGGGGAGTAGTGAAAAGGAAAAAGTTATCATGGCAGTTTACTGCCTCACTAGAGATGCTGATCAATGGTGGTCATTGATTCAAAACATGAAGGAAGATGATAAGTATAAAATATGGAATGGAGGGAGTTCAAAGATCTATTTTTAGAAAAATACTTTCTTCGTGACCATCGAGAAGATATGGAAAGACAATTTATGAGTTTGAGACAAAAGGAGGATGAGAATGTCGCAAAGTATGAAGCTAACTTTACAAGGTTATCAAGGTATGATGGAGATTACATACATAACCCAATAAGTAATATTGGTCATTTCTTTTATGGGTTAAAACCCTTTCTCCATCGAGAATTAATATGACAATCCTTCTTGTCGTACAAAGACATTGTCTCATGTGCTATCAAGACAAAAAAAGAATTTTCTAAGTCTTATGACTTTAAAGAAAAGCAAGAGAAGAAGAGATCTATTGATCAATTTGGGAATGGAAATAAGGGGAAGAAGGGAAAAGTTGAATATCCATCCTATAGTAAATGTTGGAAGAAACACCCCGGTACTTTCTTAAAAGGAATGGGATTCTGTTACAAGTGTGGTGAAAAAGGCCACCAAGCTCGTGATTTCAAGGGGAAGAAGGAAGCTACCGATGTACAATTCTACAATTGCAGGGAGATGGGACATTATGCAAATGAATGTCCTAAGCGTCAGGGGAACTTACCTCAAAAAAGGCCAAGGGATCAAGGCCAATCTTATGTTATCACTACTGCTAAGGTAGAAGCTCCAGAAGACGTGGTGGAAGGTAATTTAATGGTTTCCTCAAGTTTAGCAAATGCAGTATTTGATTCTGGATCATCACATTGTTTCATATCATCCTAGTTTTCTAGGAAAATTAGATATTTCAAATTTGATTTAACAAGGGAGTTGTCAGTTAAAACTCCTAAGGGAAGTTTCATTGAAACAATGTTTTGTGAATCAGTCCCCATTGGAGCACATAAATGTTCTTTATCTGCTGATCTCATTGTCATACCTATGATTGAGCTTGATATAATCCTTGGTATGGATTGGAATTTGGTCCATGATGCGAAGATTTATTGTAAGAAGAAGGTGGTTACAATGTTTGATGATGATAATAAGGAACACCTTATCTTTAGAGCAGAATCGTCACCACCTAATTCTTATCTAGATCCACCCCCAATAGCTCAACTAAATTTAATTATTAAGCAGGAAGAGAATGAAATGACTGTGGGTGAGGAAAGGAATGTTTAAATAGAGGATGTACTAATGTGAAAGAATTAGTAGATGTGTTTTCGGAAGATTTACCTGGACATCATCCAGAATGAGAAGTTGAGTTTTACATTGATTTAATTCTTGGATCAAGGCCTATATCGAAGACCCCTTATAGAATGGCCACTGTAGAATTAGTTGAACTAAAGAAACAACTAGAGGAATTGAGTAATAAAGGATTTATTCTCCCTAGTGTTTATCCATGGGGATCCCCTGTTCTTTTTGTAAAAAAAGATAGATGGATCTATGAGGTTATGTATCGACTACAGGGACATCAATGCTATAACAATAAAGAACAAGTTTCTCCTACCTCACATTGATGATTTATTTGACCAACTGCATGGAGCTCAATACTTTTCAAAGATTGACCTTCGATTTGGATACCATCAGTTGTGTGTGAATAAGGAAGACATTCTGAAGATGGCATTTCAAACAAGGTACGGTCATTACGAGTTTACGGTAATGCCTTTTGGGTTGACAAATGCACCACATGTATTAATGGATCTAATGAATAGAGTTTTCAAGGAATATCTCAATGATTTTGTGGTGGTATTTATTGATGATATCTTGGTATACTACAAAATCTACAAAGACCATAAAAATAACTTGCGCATTATCCTGAAGACTCTGAAAAGACATGAATTATATGGGAAGTTTAGCAAGTGTGAATTCTGGCTTCAGGATATTTCTTTTCTTGGCCATATTGTCTCTAAAGATGTAATCTCCATTGATCATTCTAAGACCTAGGCAATCCAAGAATGTCCAACACCTACGAGTATAACTGAGGTACGCGGTTCTATTGGTTTAGTAGGTCATTATTGATGTTTCGTCTAGAATTTTACACGATTGGATAACCCATTAACAAATCTCACACGTAAGGGGGTTAAATATTATTGTTCAAAAGAGTGTGTAGAATGTTTTGAAGAACTTAAGAGAATATTAGTCAATGCTTCTATATTGACTCTACCATTAGGGGATGATGGGTTTGTTATTTATAGTTTTTCATCGAAGAAAGTACTTTGTTGTGTCCTTATGCAGAATGATAGGGTTATTGCCTATGCATCATGACAGTTGAAAATTGATGAGCAAAACTATCCTACTCATGATCTTGAGTTAGAATCTGTGATATTTTCTTTGAAGATATGGAGACACAAACTCTATGGTAAAAAATGTGAGATTTATACTGATCACAAGAGTTCGAAGTATATTTTCTCACAAAAATAACTCAACATGAGGCAAAGGAGATGGCTTGAATTACTTAAGGATTATGATTGTACGATACACTACTACCCGGGGAAGGAAAATAAGGTGGCAGATTCTTTGAGCAGAAAAGATCCTGGAGTTTTGAACAATATGAGAATTGAAAGGGATCTAATTTTCATGGATCTAGTGAAGATGGACATGGGAATAACCATGGAAGGTGAAAAATCAGTGCTTTTTCAAATGGTTGCCAAACCATCTTTACTAGAAAGGTTTAAGAGTTCTTAGACCGATGATGAATAATTTCTAAAGAATATTAAAGCTGTGAATGATGGGAGATTGAGAGACTTTGTGTTTGAAGAAGAAATTTTGAAATTCAAGAAGAGACTTTGTGTTCCCGATATACCTGATTTAAAAATGGAATTGTCAGACGATGCCCATAGTTCCAATTTCTCTATACAACATGGGAGCACCAAAATGTATAGAGATTTAAAGGAACATTTTTGGTGGGACAACATGAAGAGGGAGATTGCTGATTTTGTGTCAAGATGTATGGTTTGTCAACAAGTGAAGGCTGGAAGGCAACATCCTGGAGGAGTCATGCAACCTCTTCCCATACCTTAGTGGAAATGGGATAATATCACTATGGACTTTGTCATGGGACTACCAAAGACTCCTAGAAGGAATGAAGCAATATGGGTCGTTGTTGATCATCTTACCAAGTCAGCACATTTTTTTGTTATAAGGGAAAATTTACCACTTGAAATTCTAGTAAGACTATATATTAATGAAGTTGTGAGACTTCATGGGGTACCCCTATCGATTCTTTCGGATCGAGATCCCTATTTTACTTCGAGATTCTGGAAGATTCTTCAGAAGGCCTTGGATACTGAGCTTCATTTGAGCACTGCTTACCACCCTCAAATAGATGGAAAATCAGAACGGACTATTCAAACCATAGAAGACATGTTGATATCTTTCTCACTTGATTTTAAGGGTATGTGGGATCAATATTTACCTCTGGTAGAATTTTCTTATAACAATAGCTTCCATTAAAGTATTCAGATGGCACCATATAAAGTGTTATATGGAAATATATGTCACACACCAACATGTTGGGATGACGTTGGCGAAAGAAAACTTGTAGGCCCAGAACTGGTGGAGGAAATGATGGAAAATGTGAAGGTAATCCAAAACCACATCAAAGTAGCTCAATGTAGGTAGAAGAGCTATGCTGACAACTGAAGAAAGGATTTGGAATTTCAAGTGGGAGATCATGTTTTCTTGAAGGTATCTCCATCGAAGGGACTTATAAGTTCTGGAAAGAAAGTTAAATTGAGTCCCAGGTACATCGGTCCTTTCGAAATTCTAGAACGAATTGGGGTTGTAGCTTACCGTTTGGCAATGCCGCCAAATCTCTCCAAAGTTCACGATGTGTTCCATGTATCACTGTTAAGAAAATACATACCTGACCCAACGCATGTACTCACCTATGAGGAATTAGA
This sequence comes from Viscum album, assembly GCA_963277665.1. Lineage (NCBI taxonomy): Eukaryota > Viridiplantae > Streptophyta > Magnoliopsida > Santalales > Viscaceae > Viscum > Viscum album. Next base: position 341,269,600 of record OY728166.1, on the reverse strand, counting down.
ACTAGAACCGATCATTCTTATTGTAAAGAGCCAATAAGGATTCTTGATACAAGAGAACAAGTGATGAGAAACCGGATGACTCGTCTGGTAAAAGTTCTATGGAGAAACACTAATATGGAACAGGCAATGTGGGAACCCGAGGAACTTATGATGAAGAAACACTCGAGTCTTCTGATGCAATAATATTCTTGAAATTTAGAGGATGAAATTACTTGAAGGAGGGGAGAACGTAACACCCTAAGCTTCCATGGTACGCTTCTCTTTGAATAATACAGTAGCGAGTGTTGTACGCAACTTTGAGTTCTAACACACACCACAACCAATCAAACTAGCCGTTATGAATAGTAATACCCACCTTTTGAAATTTTATAAATTTTATCTCTCAAAATTGACTTCATTTTTGGATTCGGAATATCGAAATTATCCTTGGGTAAAATTTTGGAACTTTTCGGATAACATTTATATTTTGATGAATAGTGAAAATTACTAAATTTTAATTAAAAACATCTTTTTTAATCGAAATAATTAATTGTGATAAATTATTAATTTGAGTGGTTTTAAAGTATATTTAGAATATATTTTTACCATTTAATAAAATGTTGGTTATTGGAAATAATTTCACAATTAAACCGGACATGAACAAGTGTCAATATTTTGATAGTTATTATCTCTTAAAAACACGCTTTTTGTTTTAACAACGGGAATTAATTTTAAATTAATTTCGGCAACTTCTATGTTTTGAATTTGGAAAAATGTATTCCATATTTGGAATCAGGATTTCCATATTTTTTAAATAGGTAACTTTTATTTTTATACATTTTGAATAATTACTTCAGTAAATATTTTATTTACCATGCTTAAAGGATAAATCCGGTAAATAAGGGTAAACAAATAATATTATTATAGTAATAAATTACCCTAAAACGTGTCCTAACCTTATTGGTTGATACATTTCCGACCATGGGTATCTTTGGGTCGATTTTGGGACCCCGTGGAGCCACTTGTAAGTGATAATGACACTTTATATTAATTAAGTTAAAATAAATACAAAAATGAGATAATCATATATCTTTTAGAAAAACAATTTTTACATAGGGTTATATATGTTGGATTTTCGACTATAAACATTAATTATAAATATAAAACGATTTCCTACATAATGGTATTTTATTTATAATTTTTAGATATTTAATAGTTAATATTATTATTGACACAATAATGATGCAGTATTTTCCTTATTAATGAAAGAATCAAATAATTGGTATTATAAATGTTAAAATTATTATAATTTGAAAGTTTTGATGAAATACATGAATTTTATTGCTTAATATGACATTATAGGATTTCTTAAATGAATTTTGTTTGAATTAATAATGTTGTTAAAACTTTAACAAAAATCAATTATTGAATAGTGTCAAAATTCACATAAAGAGTTTTTTAAAAAAATATTATATTATTAATTGATATTAAATTCCTAAAAATATAAGGTTCGACCAAGAAACTTATATCATTATAGGTGTATAATTAATGGACCACTATGGGGTATCTTGTATGTATATAGTAAGTTTATTAACTATATAATATAAAAATACAAAGTGACATGGTAAATGTTAAACTAATTAACTAAGAGTTAAAACTAGATGATAAGGATAATATAGTGACCCAAACCTGTCTAAAACCTATTTTTTGAGTGGTTTTAGACCTATAGAAACCATAACCTTTAAATAATACACTTTTGAGCCATTATAAACTGAATATGAATTTATTGTAAAATAATATTTCTAGCTTTTCCAAAGGTGCCCATCACCCCTCTTATAAAAGGGTACTCCCCTTCTCACTAATTAACACATTAAAAGCCTTTTGGCTCAGCCAAACCCTACCCCTATACTCTATAAACTTCCCTCACTTAAACCTAGAGGCCTTAGTTTGATCATAAAGCTAACCTAAGGAGCCCTTTTGATCAAATCAAAAGGAAGAACCCGAAGAAGAGGTAATGTTTTCACCACCCTCTTTCAAGTTCCTTTCTTCTTCAACATATTCTTTCTTTGTTAATCCCATTATAAAATAACAAATATAGTATCTTATATATACTGTGATGTTCTAATAAATATGGTACAACCATATTCAGTATTCTATTCATCCTTTGAATGACATGTAACCATACGTGCGTACGTACGGCTTACCGTCTCCACGTCGTGGTGTAATTATTGTTCAATAAATTATTATTTGGATGGGTATAATAATGATGTGTAATTTATGTAAATAATAAATATAACATGATAATAATTCTGTATATATGAAATACCATCCAATTAAATATTATTTTAATATCAAAAGAATGATATTGTCTCTCGTGCGTACGTACGGACTACTGTCTCCACGAACCTGATGAGATTCATTCTCCATCGTATCCATTCAAGTATAATTATCATTTTATGATTAAAAATAATGTTTAAGGAGTTGATATAATTTTTAATATGAATAAGATACAACCTATCCATAACAAATACGGCTTATGTAACAAAACATATTCGAATAAGTTAACACCCAAAACGACGATAATACTAAGATATTATTAACAAAGCAATATTAAAAGATCATATATGATATCATATTAATGTATATGATTATTGTATAATTTAATAAAAATTATTTCACCATTATATAGGAGGTTAACCTACCCCCAACCAAAGAAAAGTACAAGGTAAGGGATTATTTCGCAATCTCTTCTTTATCCGAGGTTGTTTATACATAATAATCTACTAGGACTTCTTTATCATCCACAACCATGTTTCATAAAAATGTATTTCAAAACATTTTTACTATTTACTAGAATATGGGTGAAATTCATTTATACCCTTGTTTGACTTTTTATAAGAGGTTTATAAAGGAATCTTTTCTTCGTTTTCCAAACAAGGTCCTTTTTAACCTTTTGGACAGAATTATGGTAAGAATGTATTTTTTAACTTATACGGTGGGTGCAGCTATTTTATACCATTATAAAATCTTCTAAGATTCCCTTAAAAGCTTATAAGAAAATTTTTAAAGTAAATGTTTTATTTTATAATTATTTTACTTTTAAATTAATTCAAAAAGAGAGATATTTCTCTCAAATAGTTTTGATTTCATCTATGTCAACATCCTTTGATGGATTTTAAGCTTATTTGAAGTTGATTTATTATGATAAAAAACATCTATATTGTGTTGAAGTTTTTTTGATATGTTTGACGGTGGATGTGTTATTTTTATACCATTCATGGTTTACGGATGAAGTATTTACATTTCGTATGTTAGTTTTAATACAAATGTTTATGTTATGTTTAAACCTTTTCATATGTGAATGCATTGGAGTTAATAAGTGATTGGTGGAGCCCGCTATAGCTCCTCGATGCATCGATAGGTCTCATTAGATAAACTAGTGTCTTGGAAAAAGGCCTTGACAAAATCTTATTTTTATTCTTGGTAGGAGGCCTTGACTATGTGGTTATGATAGTGTGGCATTATGCATTCCATCATTATGAAAGTGTTTATTGATATTGCATGTGATTATTCGACTAGTAGAATATCCATATGAACAAGTATATGAAATTATTTCATTTTATTTCTATCATATTTTTCTGAATTTCAAGTGTTAAAAGTCTTTTGTTTTAGTTATACATTGCCTTAAATGTTTATGCTTATTTATGAAAGTTTCCGCTATATTTTTATCCTTACTTGGCATTTTAGATCACCCCTTTCTATGTTTTATTTTTCCCAGGATGTGAAGATGTTTTTTATGAATGACCTGCATGGATAATATGAGGGGATAAGAGTGTAAACTATGGAGACTATATTGTTTTAGTTTTAATTTTATGATGTAATGTAAACTTTATGAATGTATCTAGTTAATTCAAGGCTACTAAACTAATCCGTCTTTCAAGACATGATCTTTCTTGTGATAATTCCAATGTTATGCAATAATGCACCAAATATAGTTAACTGGGGTCGGGGCATTACATTTTTTATTGGGTTGCTTTGTGGAGAACCTAGGTTGGTTAAAGTTGGACCCTCATAGGTCAACTTATCTTATTAAAAACAATTTATTTTTATAAGTTTCTTGGAAATGACAGGATGTCAACTAATGTGAAATGTTTTCAAAAAATGATGTTTTATAAAACTTGCATGTTATTCCCTTATGGCATTAGTTAAAATAAAGTACCTTGTAAATTTTTTTGAAAATGGTACTTTGATGTTTTGATTGAACCTTTTTATGATTAAATATTAAATGTGATTAAATTCAAGAGGCTTATAAATGGAACTATTGGTGGTGTCCATGGTTTAAAACCATTGTGTAAGGGTGGTTCATACTTCTCTTTGAGTTTCCTTAGAATGGAATCATGAGTACCTTCCATAGGAATTATTTTCTTTATCAATGTTGTTATGATCGTATTTTGATCCTGATGACCTTTTTTTATGTGACCCGGTGTCAAGGTTGAAACTTGTTTGACATAAGGTTCTAACCTTTGGTAGGTACTGCCCTCACAACTTAAATTCCTTTCTAGTGCAACAAATTTTCTCACACATGGGTACATTGGGTGCCATTGTCCCTAGTAGGACTCTCATTTTTAAGTGACACCCTTGTTCAGATAGGTTTTCATTATTTTATTGACCTTGTTATGGGCTTGATCATTGATTAATGATCGTTTTCAGCTGGCTAGACATGCCTCAGGCATGGTCAGCCACTTCGTAGGTCTTATGACTCCTCTTTCTTAGTGATGGATGACTTGGTATGGAGTTATCCAAGAAATTGGTTTTATGGGGCAATATGTCCCCAAAATAAATCTTCTTGTACTATTGATTATGGTATCGAGTCATCTCCAAGTAGAGTGACTTGAGAGTTAAATAATCAGTTCATTAAAATACTTGGGATGGTTTTTGAAAAACATATGTGTTTTGACTCACCAATGTCGTTGTTATAATCTATCATGATTTTGAGGGGTTATCTTTCTTCCCCTTAGACTAGTACACCACTAAGGTGGGTAGTTCTGTGTTGATATGTTTAGTAGGCCCTTCCAAGTAAAAAGAACACCTAAGTGTACCATTGGAAAATGGTCGGGATTCTTGAATTCCCTTAACATTTGAAAGTCTTAAATCATTTCGGTGCTTCCTTGGTAGCAAGACCTTGATCTGGTTCGACTATTTTACCTTTCTGTCTCTAGGTGTGTTTGACTAGAAACCCCATCTTAAATCCTCTTAGTTAACTCTTTTTAAGAGACAACCATGTCCCCTATCTTGACGTCTTTCTCGATGCACTAACAGAGAACCGTTCTTACACCGTGCTAAATCATTAAAAGTTGTTGAGCTTGTTGGATGATCTTTGTAAGTGTTACACACTGAAGTGTGATTTTCGTTAAGGTTTCGTAAGTTCTGATTGATTTCTGGGTTCCCATGTAGGAATGCCTTGTATGGACTCATGGACTTCGACTGTTTCTTTTGAATCGCTTTGGGCGCCTAAGCCAGACATCTACGAGATAATTCATCCAAGTGTCTCAACTCATTCTCTCTTCCTTTTTTTCAATGTTTACGGTTGTAAGGGGTTGTTTTATAGCATATTTCCAGGTAAAGGCAAGTGTGGTCTCATGGTCAGCAGTACTTATGAGATAGATGACACGACTAGTTTTGTTCCGTAGATCAGATTTCACTATTTTATTTCTAATGATATCATTCCATTGTTGTCATAAGAACACATAGAGTTGTGACATGTAAAAAAATTCTTATGGTGGAGGTACTGTGGCTTGGAATTGTCCCCTTTCTTAAGTTAAGACCTATGGTGGTAATCACCATTGGTCGAGTGTTTATCGAGACTTTTACCTGATCATGTGTCTATATAAATAAGACCATATAGGCTCTATTTCTATGTTTAAGTTGAATTTTGAGCATTGTATCAGGTTGTAAAGGTTGAATTGAAGAGTGTGTTGTAAATGCTTAAGGTGCATTGGGTATTGCTAATGCAATGCAATAGTTAGAAAGAAACCTCAGAACGCTTATAGTTTGGGTAAGGATTATTTTGTTCTTGAAGTCTTCTCGAAGATGATAATTTTTAAGGTGGGTAGATTGAAGAGAACTGTGTTTTGAACCGAACCTAAAATATGAACTTTTTGGAACTTTTTCTTTTACTAAACCTGTCATTTTTTAAAATGTGTATCAGAATTAAATTCTGAGAGTTTGATAACTTCTAAGTGTTGTTTTTTGACATAGGATAAGGCCCAAGAATTCATCCAAGAAGCTTGGTAACTTTTAGGAATGTCGGACCTAAAAATTGATGTTTTAAAAAATAGCATAGGGCACACGGTTTTCTAAACCATGCGGCCCACTGCAGGTAATCATGCGACACCTTTTTTAGAATTGGGCAGTGTCTTAGAACATGGGATGTGCATGGTTTCCTAAACCGTGCACCTATCCCGTGTGGGGCATGTCTTGGAGGAAGAATAATCTACACAGTTTGTGTATAGTTTGGCAAACTCTATGGGTTAAACCATACTTGACGCCCAGTTTTTAAAATTTGTGTTATTTTAATTTGATTAAATTAAATTAAATTAAAACATAAATCACTCAACCCTCAACCTCTCTTCCTCGAATCCTGACACACCAAGGGGATCCCCTTTGAGTCGTCCGTGCAACCCCTCCTCCCTATAGAATCCTCTCAAATAGGCTTCTGCCCACCATTTCTTCTTATTCTCAGTCTGAAAATCCTAGGTATGAGTCTCATATGTCTTCTTCTCTATTTCCAAGATTTTCATTGACCTAATTGGTGACCAGTGAGGTGTCACGACCCGCCCTCGGGGTCCGTGCCGTGACTACCCCAAGCCCGCCTTCCATAGGCCAGGGGCTGGCGACTAGCACCAAGGCGTAAATCCCGGTAAAAAGGGAAGGCATTGCCTTTGTAAAGTAAACAAACACCACAGAGTAAGCAAGCGGAAAGTAAACACTAAGCAAAAGCAGAGGACAACTGAAAGTGCGGAAAAGTAAATGGGCCAGTATACAAACTCAAACTAAAGGTAAAGTACAACTCGAAAGGGAAAATAGCAACTGAAAAGTAAAAGCCGCTACACCGAAATGTCCACTAGAAATCCCACCTGAAGGGTGGGTACAGATAGCTCCACTGCTCCACGGGTCCCGCCGTCCGCTCCGAGCACGTCCCGCCCAATGGTCCACTTCCAGGTACCGTCCTGCTCTGCAAGCCTCAGCTAAGGTCAGCGCTGTCTGTCGTCTGCAACCAACACAACGTAGTGTGGGAAAAGCCCGTGCAGGGGTGAGTATATGCTACTCAGTAGGGACCCCGAGACCCCTGAAGGTCTCTCAAAATCCACAAAGGATAAACCACAAGAAAGGTACAATCACGAAGTAACAACCGACACTGCTTAGGTATATGCCCATACATATACCTAAGTCATCAATATCAAATACGATCCAACCTCCGAGCCCAAGTACAACTCATTCCACACAGGAAAGTAAACGTATTCCACACAGGAAAGCAAAACGTAATCCACACAGGATTGCACAACACAATCCACACAGGAAAGAAAAATGTAAACCACACAGGATCGCACAACACAATCCACACAGGAAAGAAAAACGTAATCCACACAGGATCGCACAACACAATCCACACAGGAAAGAAAAACGCAATCCACACAGGATTGCATAACACAATCCACACAGATAAGCAATAGGATTCAGCTCACACAGGTATACTTCTTCAAAGGACGATAAAGATGATCTCTGATCCATCTAAGTCGTCGGACCCACGAAGGATCGATAGGTAACTAACCCCCGCAAAGACCCACACAGGCTCGGGCCCACACAGGACCTGTAGATAATCACCGCAAAGACCCACACAGGATCGGGCCCACACAGGACCTGTAGGCGCTGGTTCACACAGGACCGCTGAGCGCAAAGACCCACAGAGGATCGGACCCATACAGGATCGGGCCCATACAGGACCTGTAGCACTGATCCACGTAGGATCGCTGAGTGCTGTAGTCGTCGTCGTCGAATCCACACAGGATCTCTGTACTGTCGTCGTCGCAGTCACAGTAGCAGTAGCAGCAGTAGTAGTCACAGTAACAGTCGCAGCCAGCACTAGGGTTCCCGCACACAGCAAGCTCGTTCGGAGGGTCCGCTCCACGAGCCGAGAGGCTGATACATAAACTGTCACAAAGTCCAGAGTTGATGTATCCAAAAGTTCTGTATCGTCAACAGGAACTCAATGCAACAGACGGTGCGTCGATCGGACGCCCGGTCTGAGAGTTATTGGCATTTTCGTCCCCGGGGCCCGGTTGGTTTTTAAGGCAAAACCAACCCAACTGTACTCCACCTGCGTCCAAACCTCAGGCGGAGTATGCCAAAAGATCCGTATCACTAAGAGGAACACAACACAGCTGATGGCACATCAATCGGACGTCCGTAGCTCAAGATATGAGCGTTTCCGCTCCGAAGGCCCGGTTGGTTTCGTGAACGAACCAACCCGGACGAACTCAAAGTAATCCGAAACCTTGAGTGTGATATACCGAAACGACCGTCTCGGTCCAAGGATCTCGTTTCCGCAGACGGTTCGTCGATCGGAGGTCTGTGCCTCAAGTTATGGCCAAAAGACCAAAACTGATCCGAAACGGGGGGGTCCGGGTCCGGGCCGACCCGGCCCGACCCCCCCCCCCCCCTGGGCCGGCCCGAACCGGCCCGGCCGGCGGCGGACCGGTGCGGCGGCGCGGACCGGCGCGGCGGCGCCGCTGGCGCCGCTGGGTCACGCGCGGGAGGGGCTAAGCCCCCCGCTTTCCAGAAGGGCGGCGCGGCTTTTTAGCCGCGCCCTTTTTTTAAACGGCCCCCACCGCACGTGGGGGCTGGCTCAAAGGGCTACCGGGGGTTTCAATCCCCCGGATTTAGAGGATCACGGCCGGATTTAAGCCGGCCGTTTCATTACACGCGGGACCTGCGGGTCCCGCCTCCTTTGAAGCCGGCGGCCGGCACGGCCGGCCGCCTTTCATTCCTAAGCCGCGGCTCTCCTGGTCGCCGGCGGCCGGCAAAGCCGGCCGCCCCTGTTTTCTCCGCCGCGACCGAAGTGCCGCGGCTCCTCCATTCTCCAGCGGCCGGCGAGGCCGGCCGCTCCTAGCTCCTCCGCCGCGGCCATAGGTCCGCGGCTGTTCTGATCTCCGGCGGCCGGCGAGGCCGGCCGCCTCTTGGTGCTCCGCCGTGGTCGTCCGGCCGCGGTTCTTCTTTTTCCGTCGGTGGCCGGTTTTCCGGCCGCCCCTTCTTGCTCGGTCCTTGTAAGATTTTCGCAGCGTAACGACGTCGCGCCCCACCGCCACGGCCCGACTCCGGCCGCGGTCTCATCCGATCTCAAGGCGCGGCATTAAAGCGTCGCGGTTCTTCGTCGTGACCCAAACCGGCCTTAAATAATTCTTTTCACGCGGTGCAATGGTACCGCGTTACCCCGCTTCAAACCATAATAAAACTAAATCACGATGGGAGGAGGATCGGCCGTGTTTGTGCGGTCCGGCCTCCTCCCGTTAGTTTGTTATCAATTGGCTTAGAAATACTTGAGGAATGTCAAATAAAATGTAAACAACGAACTCAAGAACCCCGACCTCGATAGTCGCACGTTGACGTAGTCGTGGAATATCGGTGTTGATTCCTTTGACGTCGGAGGAAGAGTCGTTGTCGATGGCGTTCGTCGCGGAAAACCGTCGCGGAAGAGATGTTGCATAAGAAGAACGTCACGTCGCGGATATGGTGTCGCGGAAGAACCGTGTTCTTTGGCGAAGAAGTTCTTCGTTGAAGAACGGCGTTCTTCATGTTCTTCGTCGAGGTTGAAGAAGCTGAAGAAACAAGAAGAACCTTCCCAACTCTCTCAAGGAGACCAAAACTATAAAATAAGACTCTATCTTATTTTATTAACACAACAACACACTAGAATTTCAAGAGTTTGAAATTCAAAACACACACACAGCTCACCTTATTTAAGTCTAAAGTTATAACTTAAGATATCATAACTTAAGAGGGAGTTGAGGGGTTTTAGAGGATATGAAGAGGTGGGGTTCGTGTGGGCCCCACCACCCTCATAACCTCCCAAGGGAGGTTGGGTGGTTACCCAACTTCCAACAAGAGATATCACTTAGAGTAAAATAATAAAAATTGTAGTGTAATTACAAAGTAAACATCCACAATTTTTATTATCAACACTCGCATGAACGCAACTCCAGAACAGGAGTTCCTAAGCGTTTACCGGCGCTACGGTTCCATCGGTGCCCTCGGAATTCGATTCCGGGCACCAGTTCAAAAGTTTGAAAAACCCGCTCGTTCGTTCACTGAACGTACACGAGCCAAACTTCGGAAATTGATTCCGGGCACACCGGGCCTCGGAATTAGGTGCCGTCAGAAACCGCGCTCTTGTAAAATTCTAAAGAAAATTAAGAAAAAATTTCCCTTGAATTTTATGGGTCTTTACATTACTCCCACCTCCGGGCTTTACGTCCCCATAAAGATACATCAAAAACTAGGGAAACAAAAGAGGGTACTGAGCACGCATCTGAGCCTCCCGCTCCCATGTGCTCTCCTGGAGATTTCCGTGCTGACATCTGATGCACACAAGAGGAATCGATCTCCCACGCAGGACCCGCTCTTGTCGATCCTCTATCTCCATCGGGACCTCCATAATAGTCGCCCCATCGTCAACGTCAAGCTCCCCATGGTCAAAGATGTGCGTCGGGTCGTGTGCGTATCTCCTCAGCTGAGACACGTGGAAGACGTCGTGCACCCGGTGCAACTGAGGTGGTAGAGCCAGGCGATAAGCCACCTCACCAATCCTGCTGAGGACCTAGAATGGTCCGATGAAGCGCGGAGATAACTTGCCGCGTCGGCCAAATCTTCGAATACCACGTCGAGGTGAGACCCGCAAGAAGACGTGGTCGCCATCCTCGAACTCTAGTGGCCTCCGCCTCCTGTCAGCGTATGACTTCTGCCGGCTCTGTGCTGTACTCATCCGCCCCTGGATGACCTGGACCATCTCAGGTCCCACAAGAGCTGCAAGATTTCTTCTTTGCCGATAAGAGAAATCTGGTCTCATCCCCTGGATGAACCACATTCTTTGCCTAAAACAGTCAATCCTATCATGGATGATACTAATCCATACTAAGGATGACGTCGTAAGGCCTCGACGCTACTACTAAGAGATTCAACCGTTACTCTCGCCTCCAAGGGTTGAGTCACACTGTCGGCATCAGTGTGTGGTAACTGGGTCTCCTCCAGTAGATGTCTCACAAGTGAGGGTCAAGTCAACAGCCAAAACTGGAACCTCTTAGTAACATCACGAAAGAGGACAGGAACGAAAATATCACAATGGTATGCGTATTTTATTATTGCAGCTCATAATACAAGACGCTACACAAATGCAACAAGGAACCAGAAGTACAAAGGATGTATCCACTAGTTCTGCTCCTGTCCATCGGCTCCCAGAGCTCCATGATCGAAGGCCTCGGTTGCCTGAATTTGAGCTCTCGCATGTTCACCTACTCCCTGCGGACCGCCACGGTCGAACCTCTGCCTCTGCCTGGGAGGTTCTTCACTTAACTGCTGATCATCAGAATGGCGGGTCGGACAGTCACGAGCCATGTGACCAATTCCGCCACAGGAGTAACACTGCCCACTCTCGGCACGCCTGGCTCTGACTCCACCCCAGCTTCCCCGCACAACTGAGCCTGAGTCGTGCAGTCGGCCACTGGTAGGTCTGGTCTGCCTGGATCCCTGAGTCATCCATCGGCTACCTGTTGCCGAAGACTCCGCTATCTACCGCCCTGCGGTAGGTCTCGCTGTGGACTCATCCAGGAAACTCTCGATCAGGAGGGCTCGCTCCAGTACTCCTGTCTGAGTTGGTATGCTGAGGGAGATCAGCGATGCCCTGATCTCGTGTCTCAATCCCTGCTCGATGGTCCGGGCCCGAAAGAATGGGTCCCGTACCATGTCGGTCGAGTAGCGCGAGAGATCGGTAAATCTCGCCGAGTACTGAGCGACCGTCATGCTACCCTGCCGCGGCTGTAGAAGCTCCTGGATATGCACTGCACGAAGGGTGGCTGGGACGGACTCCGAGCGGAAGAGGCTCTCAAAGTCCGTCCAAAGTAGAGATGCCTCATCGTGCACCTGGAGCATCAAGCTCCACCATCGTCCTGCTGCTGCGTGTAGTTGGCTCGCAGCGAGGATCACCATGAGGTCTGATGGTGTCCTCACTAGCCTAAACACTCGTACCACTGCCTCCAGCCAGTCCTCTGCTGCCTGGGGATCCGTCTCCCCGCGAAACCTGGGCGGTCACTGGCGCTGAAACTCATGTAGTGTGCTGAGGCGACGTGAATCGTCAGCGGCTGCTGCTGGAAGCATCGGGGGCTCGGCGGGTAGAGCTACCGCCGGTGCCACTGCTGACAAAGGGCCCTGCACCGAGGCCTCGTCGCTCGGTGGGCTGTCGTCACGCTCGACTCTCGGAACCCTAGCTGGCTGCCGTCGTGGGGCCATCCTGAAAAGGAAACAGGTGCGCCACGGTCGGAACAGTATACCTGGTGAGCTGATTTAAGTAATAACAAAGAAAACTTTGAAACACACACGCAATCAATGTTTTCGTGCATTAAATCGGAAATCAGAAGTCAGGGTCCTGCTGTACGGATACGTCGGCCGCCGCACCAACACTGGACTCCCTGGACTGATAACCACACTCAATACGCTAAACATTATTGCTTCACATAGAAAAGATCAGAGTTCACGGTAGAACCGAACTCCTCTGATACCAATTTGTCACGACCCACCCTCGGGGTCCGTGCCGTGACTACCCCAAGCCCGCCTTCCGTAGGCCAGGGGCTGGCGACTAGCACCAAGGCGTAAATCCCAGTAAAAAGGGAAGGCATTGCCTTTGTAAAGTAAACAAACACCACAGAGTAAGCAAGCGGAAAGTAAACACTAAGCAAAAGTAGAGGACAACTGAAAGTGAGGAAAAGTAAATGGGACAGTATACAAACCCAAACTGAAGGTAAAGTACAACTCGAAAGGGAAAACAACAACTGAAAAGTAAAAGCCGCTACACCGAACTGTCCACTGGAAATCCCACCTGAAGGGTGGGTACAGATAGCTCCACTGCTCCACGGGTCTCGCCGTCCGCTCCGAGCACGTCCCGCCCAATGGTCCACTTCCAGGTACCATCCTGCTCTGCAAGCCTCAGCTAAGGTCAGCGCTTTCCGTCGTCTGCAACCAACACAACGTAGTGCGGGCAAAGCCCGTGCAGGGGTGAGTATATGCTACTCAGTAGGGACCCCGAGACCCCTGAAGGTATCTCAAAATCCACAAAGGATAAACCAAAAGAAAGGTACAATCACGAAGTAACAACCGACACTGCTTAGGTATATGCCCATACATATACCTAAGTCATCAATTTCAAATACGCTCCAACCTCCGAGCCCAAGTACAACTCAGTCCACACAGGAAAGTAAACGTATTCCACACAGGAAAGCAAAACGTAATCCACACAGGATTGCACAACACAATCCACACAGGAAAGCAAAACGTAAACCACACAGGATCGCACAACACAATCCACACAGGAAAGCAAAACGTAATCCACACAGTATCGCACAACACAATCCACACAGGAAAGCAAAACGCAATCCACACAGGATTGCATAACACAATCCACACAGGAAAGTAACAGGATTCAGCTCACACAGGTATACTTCTTCAAAGGACGATAAAGATGATCTCTGATCCATCTAAGTCGTCAGACCCACGAAAGATCAATAGGTAACTAACCCCCGCAAAGACCCACACAGGATCGGGCCCACACAGGACCTGTAGATAATCACCGCAAAGACCCACACAGGATCGGGCCCACACAGGACCTGTAGGCGCTGGTTCACACAGGACCGCTGAGCGCAAAGACCCACACAGGATCGGACCCACACAGGATCGGGCCCACATAGGACCTGTAGCACTGATCCACGTAGGATTGCTGAGTGTTGTAGTCGTCGTCGTCGAATCCACATAGGATCTCTGTACTGTCGTCGTCGCAGTCACCGTAGCAGTAGCAGCAGTAGTAGTCACAGTAACAGTCGCAGCCAGCACTAGGGTTCCCGCACACAGCAAGCTCGTTCGGAGGGTCCGCTCCACGAGCCGAGAGGCTGATACATCAACTGTCACAAATTCCAGAGTTGATGTATCCTAAAGTTCCATATCGTCAACAGGAACTCAACGCAACAGACGGCGCGTCGATCGGACGCCCGGTCTGAGAGTTATTGGCATTTTCGTCCCCGGGGCCCGGTTGGTTTTTAAGGCAAAACCAACCTGACCATACTCCACCTGCATCCAAACCTCGGGCGGAGTATGCCAAAAGATCCGTCTCACTAAGAGGAACACAACACAGCTGACGGCACGTCAATCGGACGTCCGTAGCTCAAGATATGAGCGTTTCCGCTCCGAAGGCCCGGTTGGTTTCGTGAACGAACCAACCCGGCCGAAATCAAAGTAATCCGAAACCTTGAGTGTAATATACCGAAACGACCGTCTCGATCCAAGGATCGTGTTGCCGCAGACGGTTCGTCGATCGGAGGTCCGTGGATCAAGTTATGGCCAAAAGACCGAAACTGATCCGAAACGGGGGGTCCGGGTCCGGCCCGACCCGGCCCGACCCCCCCCCCCCCCCCCCCCGGGCCGGCCCGAACCGGGTCGACCCGAACCGAGTCCGACCCGGCCCGGCCGGCGGCGCGGACCGGCGAGGCGGCGCGGTCCGGCGCGGCGGCGCGGCTGGCGCCGCTGGGTCACGCGCGGGAGGGGCTAAGCCCCCCGCTTTCCAGAAGGGCGGCGCGGCTTTTTAGCCGCGCCCTTTTTTTTAAACGGCCCCCACCGCACGTGGGGGATGACTCAAAGGGCTACCGGGGGTTTCAATCCCCCGGATTTAGAGGATCACGACCGGCTTTAAGCCAGCCGTTTCATTACACGCGAGACCTGCGGGTACCGCCTCCTTTGAAGCCGGCGGCCGGCACGGCCGGCCGCCTTTCATTCATAAGCCGCGGCTCTCCTGGTCGCCGGCGGCCGGCGAAGCCGGCCGCCCCTATTTTCTCCGCCGCGGCTCCTCCATTCTCCGGCGGCCGGCGAGGCCGGCCGCTCCTAGCTCCTCCGCCGCGGCCATAGGGCCGCGGCTGTTCTGATCTCCGGCGGCCGGCGAGGCCGGCCGCCTCTTGGTGCTCCTCTGTGGCCGTCCGGCCGCAGTTCTTCTTTTTCCGTCGGTGGCGGGTTTTCCGGCCGCCCCTTCTTGCTCGGTCCTTGTAAGATTTTTGCAGCGTAACGACGTCGCGCCCCACCGCCACGGCCCGACTCCGGTCGCGGTCTCATCCGATCTCAAGGCGCGGCATTAAAGCGTCGCGGTTCTTCGTCGTGACCCAAACCGGCCTTAAATAATTCTTTTCACGCGGTGCAATGGTACCGCGTTACCCCGCTTCAAACCACAATAAAACTAAATCACGATGGGAGGAGGATCGGCCGTGTTTGTGCGGTCCGGCCTCCTCCCGTTAGTTTGTTATCAATTGGCATAGAAATACTTGAGGAATGTCAAATAAAATGTAAACAACGAACTCAAGAACCCCTACCTCGATAGTCGCACGTTGACGTAGTCGTGGAATATCGGTTTCGATTCCTTTGACGTCGGAGGAAGAGTCGTTGTCGATGGCGTTCGTAGCGGAAAACCGTCGCGGAAGAGATGTTGCGGAAGAAGAACGTCACGTCGCGGATATGGCGTCGCGGAAGAACCGTGTTCTTTGGTGAAGAAGTTCTTCGTTGAAGAACGGCGTTCTTCGTGTTCTTCGTCGAGGTTGAAGAAGATGAAGAAACAAGAAGAACCTTCCCAACTCTCTCAAGGAGACCAAAACTATAAAATAAGACTCTATCTTATTTTATTAACACAACAACACACTAGAATTTCAAGAGTTTGAAATTCAAAACACACACACAACTCACCTTATTTAAGTCTAAAGTTATAACTTAAGATATCATAACTTAAGAGGGAGTTGAGGGGTTTTAGAGGATATGAAGAGGTGGGGTTCGTGTGGGCCCCACCACCCTCATAACCTCCCAAGGGAGGTTGGGTGGTTACCCAACTTCCAACAAGAGATATCACTTAGAGTAAAATAATAAAAATTGTAGTGTAATTACAAAGTAAACATCCACAATTTTTATTATCAACACTCGCATGAACGCAACTCCAGAACAGGAGTTCCTAAGCGTTTACCGGCGCTACGGTTCCATCGGTGCCCTTGGAATTCGATTCCGGGCACCAGTTCAAAAGTTAGAAAAACCCGCTCGTTCGTTCACTGAACGTACCCGAGCCAAACTTCAGAAATTGATTCCGGGCACACCGGGCCTCAGAATTAGGTGCCGTCAGAAACCGCGCTCTTGTAAAATTCTAAAGACAATTAAGAAAAAATTTCCCTTGAATTTTACGGGTCTTTACATGAGGTGCGGTCGTACCCTTGGTTTTGGAGATATTTTTTTCTGGTTTTCTTCGGTTAGTAGGTCATATGGATGGTCTATCGGGGCCTTGTGGTTCGATTTGTAGCAACCACTGCCGAAGGCAAGGCAGTTCGGCTAGTTCTAGCTTTCCGAAAACATCTTGAGTAAAGGATTATACCTTCTCCTTTGTTTCACACCTCGTGAATTAAGATCTTTATGTGTCCCCTCATGTATGTGGATGTGTGTTGGCAGAATGGGAGAGGAGCAGCTGCTTTTAGTTAGAAAGGTCCAAGAGCCGAGTGGACGGCTTGGTTCCACCATGGGGTAGGGTCCCTTTCCAATTCCCCAAACTTTATAAATTCTTTAATAAAGATTCTTACTGCACTTTTTTTATAAATTAATTCAGTTAATGAAGTATTGTGTTCAATTCCTCTTAAATGTGAATTTTGCATTGTTCATGTTTTAACTGCTAAGATGATAAATTATTTGTTGATAAATAATATCATATTTTTATAATAAAACCCCTCCAATGGTGGTGTGATGCCTTCAAGATAAAATGTAGTGGTTAAACCTTTCTTACTTGACTTTTCATGTTTATAATTATTATGCTTTAAAGTTATGTTGATATACGGCATGCTTAAGACATGGACCTAAAGATATTATAGACATTGAGATTCACTTTTTAACATTATTAAAGGACAGAAGCATCATCTATGTGTTTGGTCCAATTTTGGATTGGAATTACCCATGTTGGTAATTTCCCTTTTTATGGATACTTAGAGCCCTATAAATTCAATTGACATTTTTTTATAAAGGGAATGAGTTGAGTTAAATTAATGGATAATTCTTAAGGACTGACTCACTAAACAAGTTACCAAATTTTTTTCAATTTTTTTGAATAATAATAACACCTTGGGTGACACGTGGGTTCCCATGTAGGAATACCTTGACGGAATAAATGGGTATTCATGCTCATAACTTGGGTGATACCTATATTCCCATGTAGGAATTCCCTGTAAGGACTCGAGTTCATGATACAAGGATTGGTTCCACGTTTGTGGTAACCCCAACTAGGTTAAGGGAAGGTAGCGGTGTGGACCTTGACCTTTGAAAATGTCTTAATGAATTTTACTAGATGGTTTCAATTCTACTTGACCTTTCCACACTAATGGAAATCAAGTCTTGAACCAATAAATAAATTGTTGTTGTGCTATTTGACCTTTCCACACAAATGGAAGGCAAGGCTTGAACCAATAAATAATGGTTTCAAATCTAATTGACATATCCACACTAAGGGAAGGAAATACTTGAACAAGATGAATCATTACATGAACACTTTACTAAATAGGAATGGTTAGGCTCGTGCATGTTGTGGTTTCTGATCGGAGAATACCATGAGCACTCGTATACCCCATTCTGAATTCAAGGATGGGTTGTTAAGGTTTAGACCTGCCTAGATCTTGTTCTTTGTCTTATATTTGGATTCCTGGTATACTTTCATTGGGTCACCCATGTAGTACTACAGGATTCCATTGATATACTCCTTGGATCCGGCTTTAACAAGTAGGTTCCTTGAATACACTCCTTGGACCCAGTCCTTGCTTAGCCCCATATTACCTTGCATGCACTCTTTAGACTTGGTAGGCACATTATTGTGGAATGAATTGGATTTCACTCCTTGGATTACACTCTTAACATTTATCTAGACTTAGATACTACTGAGTTAGCTTTCTGTGAGTCTACGTTACCTTAGTTTTTACCCTGTAACTCCCTCACCAGATATCTTTGTCAGGTCTCCTTGTTACGTCTTGGAACCTTCACTATTATACTATCACGAGTTTATTTCCTTGGTTTTTACCTCGATGCCTTATTACTAAATACCATCACAAGATGCCTTAGATCCACTCCTTGGGTCCATCTTTAAAAAGTAGGTTCCATGGTTAAAGCCCATCGGGCCCGGTCATTGCTTAGCCCCATTTTACCTTGGAGGAAACACCTTGGACTTGGTAGGTGACCTATTCACATGTGACTTTTAAAAAAGTTGATAATATTCAATTAATAAACTGATTTCAGGTCTAGAAAACAGCCAAGGATGAAGCAAGAACTTCAGTATTTAGTTACATTGTACTGCTTACTTTATTTATGCCCGTTTTCACCCTGTTTAATTTATATTACACTGTTGAGATTGGGTTAGACACCGGTGGTGTTGGCCTAATATGATTTATATCTCACACCCTACTCAGGATTCCATTGAAGTGTGGTACCTGAGTAGACCTTTCTTGTTTTCAGGGCTTTGGACCTTGCATGTGGTTGTTTTCATGTACATGGAAGTTAGGGCCAAAATACTAAGATGGAGCTCAAGATGCTTGTGGAGATTTCCTTTTGGGTTTTAGTTATTTTATTTACTTGTGTCTCATGTTTTATTATATTGAAAATCACGGTGTACTGTTTACTGATTTCCGTAATGTATTAATTCCATTTCATGCATTCATCTATTTTATTAACTGGCATTGTCCACTTCTCTTAAGTTATATGAAATCTGCTTTCAGTTGTTTTAATATTTCCATTTGCTGCTTTGGTTATTTATTGTCATTTATTTTTTATATCGATGTGTAACTCTGATAAAAGGGTATAGTCTCCCTGTTGACTATCCTTACCCCCTCACAGGTATTCGGAATCCTCTAGCATACAGGGAGGCATGCTTGTTTTCATGTGGTTATCGGTCTGGCCACCGTCTTAGTGGTGAGCCGGGTCAGGACGTTGCATAAATTCTATATAAAAGGTAGTATAAGTTCTAAATATGACCATAAAATGTATTCAGGACAAGTTTCTAGAACATTTTTTGTATAATATTTAATTTTAACTATTAAGTAAACACATTTTTACCTTAATCTCTCTAATTAATTTTAATTACATTCACTAATACTTTTGGAAAAAAATTAAGTTGATCATATTAAGAATTATAAATTATGATGATTCCAAATATTTAATTAATTTTTAAAAAATTATAATAACATAATTGGTAGAAATTAATCTAAAATTAATCTTGTAGACAGTATGAGACAATGCGTTTTTAAAGTGAAAAAGTCCAAAAGATTAAAATGCCTTTATATCCAATTTTAATCTTAAATTTGTTTCAATGACTTAATTTTTATTAATTAATGAATTTTTAATATAAATATAATTTAAAACAAATTTAAAATAAAATTTTACTATATAAATAAATTAGATGAAAAAAATAGTTTTCAATTAAAATTCAATTTTTTCACTATTCATCAAAATTTGAAACTTATTTGAAAAATAAAAAAATCACCTAATATAAATTTTGATATCCTTATTTCAAAAATTATGTTTATTTTTTCAAATAAAAATTATAAAATTCCCAAAATTATATTTTATTTTTTTTCTCCATTAAAAGGGTGTAAAATTACCTTCTTAAAAAATAAATATTTTTATTCATAAAATTGGATTTATTCTAATCTTATTCTTGTAATGTGTGTAAAAAAAATTAATGAAAATATGGTATAGAAATTTTATTAGTAAAATTCATAAAAATTGGTTTTTTTATTTATTGAGATGAAACATCTTTGTACATAGAGAACTAGTTTTCTTAGAAAAGAAATTTATTTATTTTCAAATAGCTCTTACTTTCATTTATAACTAATTGATAACCAAAGCAATAATTTAATATTCATGTGTAAACCCTATTTTATGAACTTATTTAATCTTATTATTAACTTCCATTCTAATGGTTATGTGATAACTATAATAATTTTTTAATAACAATATCAATAGTATATTTTAGTTTGGTAAAACTCACCCTTGAGTGTAATATAAGATATCTAAGGAACGTTGAATTATGTGTGACAAAAGTAAAATATATTTTTGAATGCACCAAAAAATAATATAAGTGTTGGTTGTAGTGAAATCTTAAAAAAATTAATATAATGAAAACCTATATTAGTTATTTTATATAACAAAAGAAATATTCAATGTTCTATGGAATTAAAAATATCAGAAATATTAAATTAATTTTGAAAAAAAATGTTTCACAAAATATTGTAATGTTACATTCCACACCTCATAAAATTAATTTCTCCCCCGAAATTATTCTAATTTATCAAAGGTTTAATACTTGATTGTATTTTTATAAACCTACATCATAAAAATGAATACTAAAACTTCATTTAAAAACGGAAAGTTTGAACTATAATGGTTACCCAAAGTAAGTCATAACTAGGTTTCCTTATAGGATAACCTAGTTCGGGAGTGAAGATTGGACATGGAATAAAATAATAAATAATTATATAGAGTGATAGATATCATTGATCACCAAAAAGTGAATAATAAATGGAATGTTAAGGGGATCAAATATATAAATTTATGATGATTTATAAGACTATCGGTTCAATAGAAACAAAGGTATTAGGATAAGTATTTTTCAATATCATTTTCCTGGAATTGAGGAATTTTTTTACTATATAAGAACATGAAGAAATATAATTACTTGATTTAATTCATTTATATATGAACAATATCACCCTTTGTTTGTTCCTTTCTCTTTTTCCACTCCATATCTTACTATAAGAAATGTAGGTGCATTTTTCATTCCTGAATTACTAACAGATCATGAGGTTAAATGATTATCATTCCATATATCCTTGGTTATCATCATAGAAAAATGAATCTAAACAGTTATCCAATAATCATTAATCCTCATATGCTAATATAATACTTTAATCTTTAAAACCTCATCCAAATTTTAATATAAACTATTCCATATATGGTTAACTTGTTAACCCTTCCAAAAGATGAAAATACAAAACATTATAAATAAGGTCACTAAGTTTCTCAAAATAATATTAACATTGATCCCCCGTATATCATATAGTATCTCATGGTTGTCAAATACTAAACATGTGAATGACTTCATCAGGGATCCTCATGAAACATGGTAATAACCTAAATTACCATAAATCTATATTGAAAACATACTGGGTTTCTTGTCCCCAATATTATTAGATATATTTATAGAATTCCATAAAAGACATACATTATAGCATAAACAACATTTTGAACAAATCATTTTTCATTTATGAGGTCATTGATACTATCCAATTTACTTTATCCAAATCATTAATCTCATTGTCTAAGCTAAACACAATTTTCTCAACATCAGGAATGTGTTAAGGGTTACCTTCCCTTATTAAAAATATCACCTTTACATTAAATCACTTTTCTAGGAAATCATCACTATTAAATATATTTTTACAAATCCTTAATGTAAAATCTATACTTCCTTATTCATATAATATAATTCTTGAATTCCAATACATATACACTTCAGTCATCCAACATTATTCTTAAACCATTATTTAGGATTCATCATCTTATTCCATAATACCACTTTCTAAGAATTTTTATATATAGATCATCTATTAATGTTCCTAAAATTCAATTTACTCATGCATATTACATTTAATGAAAAAATATTATTATAACATTTCATACCTTTCACATTTCATTTTTGGTCTCTTTATATTCAGTAATATAACCAATACTCGTACCACCTTCCTGACTCTCTTCATTAGATTTATACTTAAGGAGTTTTTTTTAATAATTCTCATACATTCCACATATTAAATATTAATTGTTAACTTGATTCCTTCTAGTCCCCACTATTGACTAAGGCCTGAAATAATAGTGTTAGAAACACTTATCATAGTATAAAACCTCATAATCATCAAAAATTACTTATTGGATGTCAAAATCATGACATCATCCTATAAATATATGACTCTTAAGATTATCCTTAGATATATCCCTAGACATTTTCTTAGAAATATCCCTAAGGATATCACTAAATTTTATTCATCCTAGTTTCCAAAGGTTGAATAAACCTTTCCTTTGATACCAACTATAGAAACCAAGGTTTAACAGACATGGAAATTACATCATTTTAGATGAATATTTAGCACATTAAAAAATTACATTCCTAAGGACTGTAATAGTTCAGTGTCTTTGGAAACACGGAACATATTATTCTAATATTAGTGAAATATCTTCAATGTTTTCCACAAATATCTTTCCATTTAGTACTCCAACTTAAAACCATTCTTCATAACCTAGGGAAAGGAAACATAAAAAATGGTGATCTCAAATACCCAATAAGTGTAAATAAAAGAGATATGTGAGAATAAAATAGACATATGGGTATAACAACATGAGAAGATAATTTTAATTTCATACCCTTCAAATCAAAGATGATAATCATGATCCATGTAATGGATATTGGCAGTTCATAAGATGTTAATCATAATTAAATCAAATAACATGATTCTGGAGAGCTTAAAATTATTATATGACGCAGACTTGTGGCATACATATAGGCATATAAAAACATTAAATATTAGTAAAGTCTCATTTTTAAAACATATCATGGCACTTCTTATGGAATACTCTTAGTGGGAATGACACAAAACTGTCCATAATCGTAGTCTTTTACTTATAGTGGATCAAGTTACACCTTTATCCCATGGTCTATCGAATGTCCCCTTCTTCCCATAGTGGATCAGGTTTTCTCTTCTTCCCATTGTAGAACAAACCCGTAAACTTTTTCCCTATCATTATATCATGAGATAAAAATATTTACCCAATTCATTGGATGAAGATATAGGTCCCACCTATTACATAATGAAATCATACATATGTGTGCAAATATATAATAAAACATCCATCATATCATGGCCCATAAAAAGATATGGGTTCATAAATATCATATCATAACCCATCAAATGAAATGGGTATCCTAAGCATGTCATCATATCATAACCTATGAAAAAGATATAGGTTTCATAATCATACAATATCCCATGAAAAGAAGTGGGTTTCATAAGAGTTTTATCATAACATAACCCATGAAAGAAAAAATAGGTCTCATAAACAACTTTTCATATTAAACATAAACAATTCAAATAAAGAATAAGAATGGTGACATTGGATCATGTCCCTTGTAAATTATAAACTATTTTAAAGGATTTTATCTTAAATGGAGAAGGATTTAAAAATATCACTAAGAACATTTCTTAATAAAAATAGACCTTTGAAATTCAATTAAAACAAAAAATGCCTTCAAAATCCTTTTCATTCAAAAACTCATTGAAAACATAATAATTAATATTTAAAACCCATTTAAAAAAAATTTAAGGAAAATATCCATCTTCCATTGAAAAATGATTTTTAGAATAGAAAACATTTTGAAATCATTATTCTTTGAAAATAGATTTTTAAAACATATAAGAGAATATTTTAAATCATTAAAGTCATTTTCTTCTAAAATATCTTCAAAAACATATAAATTAAACTTCTTGATTCATTTAAAACACTTATTTAAAATAATAAAAATTGAAAAAAAGTTTCTTCAAACACCACATTAAAAATATTCAATTTTCAGAATATTTGTAAAAAACATTATTTTACAAATTAATTCTGTAAACTTTGATAGAAAGCTTCAAATAAATAATGGTCATGATTGAGGATAAATCTATACATTTCAAACAATCGTCTTTCATCTTAAAAGTTTAGAAAAGTTCATTGATCAGAAAATGAAAAGAATATTAATTTTTAAAAACCATTTTTTAAAAAAGTTAAAACATGGGTAAAAAGATATTTTAAATATCATTGGAAAATAGTATAAAATTTTTAAAATATTTTCAGAAAATATGTTTTTTATGAATATATATCTCTGATATAAAATACAATAATGTCGGATTTTATTATAAAATTTTTTATAATTATATTTAATATGAAAGAGTGTAAACAATGGTACCATTACATGAATTTATTGGTAATAACAAAAGTATATAAAAATTCATGACAATTCCTGAGATATATATCATAATATTTCCTCAATAGAATCATAATCATAAACAATCTCGATAAACGGTGAGATTGCAACAATAAACTCTTACCACCATGGAACCGTTGAATCTTAATCCCTATGAAATAATAACATTAAATGAATATTAAAATATAATTAAAGTTATTATATTTATGATATAAAATGTCAAATGGAATTATATACACCTCTTATAAGATCATTTGTGCATAATAAAACATGTGTCTCAAAGAATGCAAATTGATACAAAATTAACTTACCAATTTTGTAACTATTATACCGTAAGACCCCATGAAATATATATCATAAAATGTATATTTAAATTCCAATAAATTTAAGTAAAATTATCATATAATACATTCAAGGATAATTTATAATCCACACAAAAAATTAGTGGCGAATAAGGCATAACTCTCACAAAAATAAAAGTTACACTAGAAATCCCTTTATTACATGAGTAACTTTTGAATATTAAGACTTTTGAAAGAATTAAATCAATTGAAAATTTTAATATAATTAAATAAATTAAATTCATGATATAAAATTTCATAGGTTATTATACACAGAACAGAACAATAATAGGTGGTGAATACAACATGTATCTCATAAAAATAAAAGTGAGACAAGAACACCCTCACCTTAGGTCTCGACATTATTCATACACATTAAAAGATCTTATATAATAAATATAATTTTATTATAAATATACCTTTAAACCATATTAAAATATATCATAAAATATATGATTTTATTCTAACTTTATTTACCCATTTATTAACAATTTCATGTTAATGTTACGTTTTGGGTAATAACCACTTTATTTTTCGTATATGTTTTGACCTATTATTATTGATACTATTACCTAGATCTTGATTTACTTATTTAATAAATTCAAAACATGGTTAAAATATCATATATATTCAATATATATTTATTTATAATAATCTTTAAAATATATAAATATAAAATTACATATAAATTTCGTGGAGACAGTAGGTCGTACATACGCATAAATGTTGTCTCTATTTTAATGTCGTATTGAAAGAAATAAAGTAGATGACATTTATGTATATATATAATATCATTATATTATAATTATTATGTCAAAAATATTAATATTTTTAATGATCCCGTCCTTAATGCATTCCATGTAAAGTGTGAACAAATCACATCGCTTTGATGAGGCGGTAAACTACACATCCACAAACGAAGTCATCATATTTCCGAAAAATGGAATTCATGATGGTATGTGTTATATAATAATTACAGAAGAATAAATACATCCTAAATATCATATATATCTTATAAAAACATAAATTACATCATTATTTTCAATCTTTAAGGTATGAAATGGAAGAATGAACAACATCAATTTGTGAGGTAGTAGTCTGGCATACACACGAATGATGATTGTATATCACATTTGATGGAAGTGTGTGTGTGTGTGTGTTTAGGTTGTACCCTTATCATAAAAATCTAATTATATTTAGGATATTGATTTTATTATATAATAATGGAATAAAAAGGATTTACATGGTGTATAAAGAGATAAAACAAAAGTTCTTTTTGAAGGGTGTTACCTCATCTTTGGGTAACTCCTTTCGGATTTCACAAAAGGGCTTCCTTGGTTGGATTTATGACCAAATGGAGGATTATTTTATAAAGTGAGGAAACTTTATATGATATTTTGATAGTTTATTTCTAAGATTAGGGGATTTATATATGTGTATAAGTAAGGTATTGAGTTATGTTTTATAGTAGAGGGGTGAAATTCTTATAAATATAAAAATGTTAACACTGTTGAGAGGTCTCGCTTACATCATGTTCCTATAATAATGGTCAATTTTTAATAAGTGTGAGGATATAATGAAAATATGTCTAAAAAATTATTTTGGACTGACTTTGGATGAGTTTCATGGTCATTTGGCCTCTTAATATTGAAGTTTAACTATTAAGTAAACTCATTTTTCCTTAATCAATGTAATTAATTTTAATAAATTTCACTAATTGTTTTGGTGAAAAATTAATTTGAACCTACTATAAATTATAATTTATACTATATAAAAATATTTAATTAATTTTTCCAAATTCAAATCACATAAGTGGAAGATATTAATTTAAAATTAATCTTGCATATGAGACAAGACGACAGGTTTTTAAAGTGAAAAGTCCAAAATTTTGAAATGTTTTTATAGAAAATTTCAATTTGAAATTAGTTATAATGACCAAAATTGAATTAATTGATATATAATTGATCAAAATATACTTTAAAAATATCTTAAAATATAATTTAACAATATAAAAATGTCAGATAAAAAAGTATTTTTCAATTAAAATTCAGTTTTTTTCACTCTTCATCAAAATATTAAACTTCTGTAAAAAATACCAAAAATTAAAATAAAGTAAATTTAGATATCTAACTTTAAAAATGAGTTTTTTTTCAAATAAAAATTATAAAACTTCAAAAAATTATATTTAAAATGGTTTCTTGATTAAAATGCGGTAAATTTACCCTTTAGAAAAATAAATATTTTTCTTCATAAAATTGGATTAATTCTTATTTTATGCCTACAAAATCTATTTTATGAGTTTATAAAATTATTAAATATATAATGTATAAATTTTTTTAATAAAATTCATCAAAAGTTTTTTTTTATTTTATTGAGATAAAATGTTTATGTACATAGAAAAATAATTTTCTTGGGAAAGGAATTTCTCTATTTTCAAATAGATCATACATACATTTATAACTAATTGATAACCGAAGGATTAATTTTATATACATGTGTAAACCATATTTTCAAAATTTAGTAAATATTATTTGTAACATCAACTCCAATGGATAGGTGATAACTATAATAATATTTTTATAATAATATTAATAGTATATTTTAGTTCGGTAAAACTCAACCTTCCAAGTAACACAATCTATCGAAGGAACTCAATATTGTGTGTAAAACAAGACAAACATAGTGTTTTCTGTATCGTAAGATAATATAATTGATTAGTGTAGTGAAATATTAAATTTTTTTTTCATATAATGCAATCCAAAATTAGTGATTTTATATAACAAAATCTATATTCAGTAATGTGTGAAATGAAAAATATCATAAAGATAAAATTAATTCAAAAAATATATTTCAAAAAGTGTCAGGGTGTTATATTTAACCCCATTTCCATTTAAATCCCAAAAAATCATTTTTTATAACACCTACCCAAGTCCCCCGTCACATGAAATACCTAAAACAATATCTCATGGCCTCAACCTAGGATTAAATTCACTGATTACACAATTTGAAACCACTATAGGGTATGTTAGACTGATATAAATGCCACTCAATTGATATTATAACCACCAATTCACCCCAAAATCATTAAACTAATCACATAATCCCCAATTCATTCCAAGGATTTACCCAATCCTTTATTACAATTTTGGACTCACTCAACCCCTTTATGTAATTCCTAAACATATTACCCTAGGAATGTGCATTCACATCAGATGAAAACATGAGACATATAGGAATATATTAAAAAAACACATTCCTCATGCACATGGGAGTTAACTCGTCTTATATCATGACTTAATTTTTCTATGTTCACCAAAAATTAAGAAACCACACAAATAGGCCTTAAAATAAGGTTTGGGATAAAATAGTGTAAAAATAAGTGAAATAATGAGAAAAATCATAGGGTTTATCTTATTCATCTCAATAATAACTTCCTAAATTAGGTTGAAAATTGATCTATTTAAGGAAATTTATCTAGTATCCTCAAACATGAATGGGGAGGGGAGAATCATAATAAGAGGTGGGATTAGGGGTAGTTGGTTGATAAGGTCTAATAAGGGGGAAATGGACCCTTTAAAAATTAACTAAAAAATTAAAAAATATAAATCTGGGGTATGTTTCATTATGAAAATCAAGTTCAAATATGATACCCCCATTTGGGGATGTATTATTGTTTGACCAATTGATTCACACCACAATTCCCCTCTCTATGGAAGAACACAATAATCATTTCCACCCATTAAGGTATGAATTGGTACCATGTAGTACAACAATCCTCCTATGATTTACCCAATACTACTCTCCATAAACACAATATATATTGAAACCCCACTGACTTTAGTGATACAATCCCCCTTGACCACCCTCCATGGTGAAATTTCTCAACTATATCATGATATAGATTGATTCTAGAAAGTTTCATATTATAAATATAATCAATATGAAATCCCTTAGGTCACCGAATAATGTCCTATTTAACACTAAATTTTAATCTTATATATCCTCTTCACCATAATGCACCACCCCATGTTGCATTATAGGATACCACAAATATCCAGAAACTCATCCCAAATATGAGACTATCTCCCCCAATGTTTCATCGGTGCTCTTAACAGCCACTTAAACACTTCAGATATCATAAAAATGTTTCTTATATATTTTTAAAATATTATATATATAATATTACTCATGATTCTCAAAAAATCCCTTATTTGGATTATAAAATTTAAATTTCTCTAAAAAATAATGACTTGTACCTTCATGGATCATTAAAAAATCTCCACCATGGGGATTCTCATCCAGCGAATGAAACTAGAATAATAAAATGATGATAGATTTATTCATAAAACCTAAAACCCAGACATATATTTGATTTCATCAAATTCATCACAAACCCAATCCAACCATATCAGTTTTTCTTGAAAACCGCCAGTCTGATACTCAATATGCATCAATCATTTTCTAAACAATATGTTTGATATGGAGTCTATATCATTATTCATAAAGACACAAAAAATAATCAAAAATATGTATTATTATCTAAATTTTCTCAACACTAGATGGGCACACCATGATATCAACTCTTATACTGATCATGATACCGCATCTCAACGAACATTGTGGAAACACACAAGATAAACCCAACTCATTTATCACAACATCAGCTAACAAATTAAATAATTATTAGTTGGTCCCAATCCAAATTCATGGATAATTATTAATAAAATTTTAGATCTATAATATTCATGATGTACTCTCTCTTATTTGACAATATTCACAACACCTACGCTACACATATCTCAATCATCTTGTGCCAATACTCATCAATTTTCAAATTCACTAACTATATCAACCACTATAAAAGATTATTTATTCTGGCATCCATCAAAACAAGATATTAATCATCCTTCCCTTATCCCTAAATCATGGAATATTCAACACTACCATTATCATAGAGTCTATTATCAGTGAAAACAATCTTAAAGAAATTTATCAGTTTCTCCCCACTATGGGATTATTATTGGATCTGAAAAATGCATCGAAGAATAGACCAAACATTAACAAACATGATCCTAAAGCTTAGTTAATTTTTATGGATTCAATTTTACCAGTAGTGTATCGTAAATAGACTTGAAAATTAGAATATATTTTCATTGGAAGTTATACTATCGAAAATGTCAGACAAGAGTGATTCTAGAACAAACTATATAATTTCAATAAATCACTAGTCGCAAAACACAAAAATTATTGAGTGGTAGTAAATTCCATATAGCATAAGTTCTATCCACAGCACTCCAATTCACAAAATTCCCCATCCATGTGAATCATTGAGGGTAACATTCATGTAATGTATGTATGGTTCACGGAACTATGATTCATAGAAATCCCCATCCATGAAAAATTCATAATATTTTATGAAGGGCCCTATATTTTGTAAAACCATATCCTTCACCTATGTGGAGCCTATTAATAAACCCCTCATTTAATCATTTGGATTATGAGACCCTGAGATATGACATCACTCTCTCAATTCACTAAATGTCAAAGAGTATCATAAATTTTCATAACTCATTTCGCCATGGATAATCTTTCACAAATTCCCTCACACGAGCCCTTTATCTTATGGGTTATTATTTGAGTATATATTGACAAGTTCTATCCGTGAAGAACAATATTCATGTAACATGTACATGGATCACAAAATTCCAATTTTCATGAAAGTCCAATGTTTCATGAATTAGTGTTTTCTATATCCATTTGGATCCCTCCTTTCACTATGCATACTCAGGGAAAAGTTGAGTACCATCAACAAATTAATGTCTATTGGTCTATACCACATGACATTACAACCCCCCCCCCCCCTCACACACACACACACATAGACACACACACTGCTTCTTAGGATTTTTTTTATCCTACGGTCATGGGCCTCTGGTTTGATTCCTTCTCTACTATCATTGACTCCCATGAAAAATTTAGTGTCTCACAATGAACATTTCTGGTCAAGTTGATGACATTTTTGGTTGTGTCCTTTATACCCCTAACATCCACCCTGTATAATAACATGAGTCAACAAACTCTTATACACTCCTTGAAATACCTTGAGTCAATATATTACTCCTTGCCTCTTTCTCATGCCATGACTTGAGATTCTCCTACTAGATTCCCTAAGTACCTTGAGTCAAAATACTCCTTAAGAAACTCCTAAAATCTTATCTCCTGACTCCTATACTAGGTTGAACTAGAAAGGTACAACCTTGCATAAGTACCAAATGATCCATTTTTAGGTATATCTATCTTAATATTCATTTCTACATGACATTAAACTATAATACACCTTATATTACAAACATAGGAGGCCTCATGTGATACACAAGAGATTAATTATGCTCAAGGGTTAAATTCCTCATGCCATTCAGAAGATGACCCCCATAGTCCTCACTACATGACATTAAAATGTAGCATACCCTACATGAAAAACATTGGATTCATCCTATGAAAAGAATGAAATTATTTATATGTCAAGTGTAATATGTATCATTTAGTGGTCACGAGATGACCACCAAAGAACCTCCATGGTCTTCCGTATTAGGTGTAAGCCCCAATCATATCGTTTATCCCATCAAAAAGTAAATATTCTCTCATGAATTTACATTAGAAAGATGAATGGGATGACATAGAGTGAAAACGCCACAAGTATCCTTGTTGATCCAAAAAAGTTTCCATGGGATGCTTTATCATGTGTAATCCCCAGTCATATTCCTCAACCCACTAACAGGTTGAGATTACCACTTGACCAAAAATGAGGAAGAAAGGATGGCAAGCCTAATGTATAATCCATGAAAACCATATCCTTTAACATGATGTTAAATTGTAATCATATCCTTTGCTAAAAACATGGGATACCCTCTTGAACCAATATGAAAAAGAAATAATGGGTAGATCAATGCATAATCTCTATACACCACTTCCTTAGTACATGAAGTTAAATTGCAGTCTTACCCTATATAACAAACATGGGATTCCCTCTTCATGGTATGCATGGGATGACACCCTCCCCCCAACCATATGATGTGACACCCATACTAAGAAACTTATACATGTAATTCACACTCCTTATTTCTACACCATCAGATGTGACTCCCATTCCAGGAATCTTCTGCATGTAATCCCCACACCATTCATAGTATATGACCCTTCAACAGTAAGAACTTCCTCAATGGATGATGATAAACTGCATGGATTGATCTGATCACATGAAATTAAACTATGGTATAGAAATAAAAGGGTTTTTGTCCCTATCTCTTAAATATCATAAGTAAGAAACCTCCCTGGGATTCAAACCTAACACCACCCAGTGTGAAATCATCCCTTTGGGGGGACATGTTCTATCATCCTAGTGTGAAATCATTCCACTTGGTGAGACACACTCCCTCATCCTAGTGTAAAATCATAATGTTGGGGAGGAACACTCCGTAATCCAATTATGAAATCTTCCTCTTTTGGGATTCACTACACCATGTTTCTCCAAAACATGTTAAACCTATGACCATCTCTAGCAAACATTAAACTTTTTACTGATCCATAATCCTGACCCCATATAATAAACATCAGATGCCTGAGGTAAAAATACTCAGAAGACTTACTCTCCTAAATTTAACTACCACATGAATGATATGGTATTCATTAGTTTCCTCACCTAAGATGCCTCACATATCAGATTCCCTACAAAAATTAATATTTAATATGTTCCCAACCCACCAAATGTCCAGAGATTCCCAAAAATGTCTTCTGTTACCACCTACTTTGACTGAAGGTTGCTACCCTATTGAGTACAAGCAACATAATTAACCAGCATCCACCTTAAGATTACACTAGGAATGAGTTTCATGAACATGTCTAAAACCTATTAGGGAGACCCATACAAGTATATGAGTTCCAAGAAGGAATCCATGAATGGAAGAACTAAAATATCATCATCTTGATTTCATTAAGGATCCAACATCACCAACCACAGGGGGGAAGTATGCCCACCTTTGGAATGTGAGAATTAAGAAAAAGAAATACGCATCGCTATGATGATGTACACCATAGCTGTAAAAGCATCAGAAATAATTATCCATACTATCATACAACTAATACAACCATACCAAAACACTAACATTCCACTAGGGATTTCCTCATATGAGACTTAATCATTAAAACCTAGAGATCTTGACCCATGATTCTTACCTCTAGGTTCCATGGTTTTATCTAACTTGGATAACCCTACTTCAGTTTTTATGACCCCCAATCATCACTACCGACCATCAATGCACAATATACCCTCAAGGAAAATCAACATCACCCAAAAAACTAATTTGAGATCATCATTTTTTGTCTCAAATGCTACCTCATATTTCTCAATCATAATCAGTGATAAAAAAATTCCATAAATATTATATCAACCGTAGATAAATTTCAATCCCACGTTGGTTGAGACATTCTTTATCACCAAAATCCAAGGCCTCTCATTATATGAAATCATCATCCTCCACTTAATCCAACACATGGGACTATTATATAATAAACCTACTCAGTAGTATAACATACAATAAACATCTTTCATGAGCGCATAATTGATAAATCCAAAGATTTACAATAATCTATATCCTAGGAATGTTTCATGAGTCAACACCCTTAAAATATTATCTCTTACCATAAATTATTCACTATAAGATAATGTCTACCAAATGTCTCTATTCCATGCCAATATAACCTTCCATTGGTTACATATCAATGATCCATACATATCCTAAATGTTCTTAAAACCTCATATTCAAACATTGTTTTCCTCCAAACAAGCCTCTCTAAGTATGTCATGTCATCTAACTCCTCAATATAATTATGCCTCACATGTGTTTCATAACCAAGAGCCACAATAAAAATATTAATCCATGGTTTCAAACCCAAAACCACAACCTAAAAAATACACTTCTTCATTCCTAGAATGTTAATACATTACCCATGAAGAACTAATTTTTCTTTCATTCCTAACATAACCAAGGAAGCACTTAAAAAAACTAAAAACTCAAACCCATATTCCTAAAGAATCACCCATAACTAAGACAAACACCCTTAATTCCCTTAACCTAGTTATAATACTCATGTTCACATTTCAAAAAACTAAGACCCACATACTACCCAAAAATGGTAAACATGATCCATTTACCCTATTAATTAGATTAATATCTAGAAGCCTATGGGTAATTTCAATGTTGAAAGGGTCATCACAATGAAATTCTCTTATCTCGGGTCATGTTTCAATATGACCCTTCACTACATGGTGTAGTGACACCCCTCTTCTAAGGTGGCCTAAAATCTCACATCTCCCCATTATCACACGACTTATTACCTTATATTTTAATGGTATTTATCCTTGTACAACCAACCATGATACAGTGTGATATTCTACCTATAATAAATTTCTATTTTGATCTCAAGGAAAACACCATAATAACCAACTATGTAATAACCAAACTCAACCAAAACCACTCCTTAAAAACCCTATAGAGGTAATTTACATCCTAAGGCAACATCACATTTCAAAATAACATTCTATAAGTTACCACATTAATTTAACCGTCTCATGATAAAAACATATCCAAGGAATTCCTATCCAATATTAACCATACGTGAAAACATCCACCTAATCCTAAAAACCATGGGGTGGCCATCCACCATACCTACAAAGTTGTAACATCATTGAATCAAGGAAAATAATTTAAAAAATCATCTTGATTACAATTTTTTAATGCAATAATAGTAAGTTACTTGGGAAAACACCAAATAAGTTATTTTTTTCAATTTAATTGACTGAAATACATTTTAAAAATTTACGCAATATTTCATCAAAAAAATATTTAATGAAATCAATTTTTCTATAAATAATTTTACTTTTTTGAAAATAGATTTCACAAAAAAATAGTTAGGAACATGTCTAGATATCCTTATGTGCCAAATATAATGCAAGACCTCACACACCATTTCCACATCAGGATATAAGTAGAAGCATAAATAACAACCCTAAATTAGAATATCATACTTAAATAAACATCTCAAATATAACAGTAAAAAAATAAAGACAAAAATATTGTATCCCTAGAAACTAGAATTTTTCACTGGTAGAGGTGTTCATGATATACTATTCTAGTGTCCTATCCATGTTCTAGGTATTCATGTGCCCAATTATCAATTCCCTAAATATTAAGTCAACCAAAATAATTTTTGAATACCATTTTTTAGAGAACCAAATAAAATCACCCATTTAATACACTAAATATAGTTTCATGTGACCTCAATCACTTTTCTCCATACACCATTGATAGTCGACTAGTGGTGAAAGTCAAAAAAATAGTATAATAGATTAAACTATTAATATAATAACATTAAATATTCTCAAAATAACTAAAAAATAGATAATATCATATTAAGAATACAAATTTACAATGCATGTCTAACCATCAATAATACACAATAGAAATATTCTACAATAGAATGAAACTCATTATCTTCATACAAAAATATATATATAAGGATATACTAATACTATAATAAAATGAAAAATTAATATAAAAACCAATGGGAGACTATATTATAAAACTTAGTTCCCTCCTCTAATAGGTCTCTGAAATCTATATCCAAATACCCTATTTAGATCTATTATATAGCTTACTACCTGAAAATGAAACAAGAATATCTTCACATGCACGAAGTCCCATGTTTGGTGAAAGAAATAAATCTTAATAGGGAACCACCAATGGGGTTCCTATGATATAAGAAAATATAGTGTTTGTGTGTGTGTGTGCTCACATCCACACATACATAAAAAATGAAACATATGACACCCAAACATATTTTTCAATCCATTGTGTGTTAACCAAGATAGAAAAATATCAGGCCTCGCATATTCATAAAAATGATGGTGAAATAATTCATCTCAAAATGAAACTAGCCTTTGGTCCTATAACTCAAGTAAATGACCATTAATAGTGTATGGGCTACAACCCTCTCACTCAAGATAATGTCAAATACCAAGTACCAATACCATGTATCATCTCATTCCACCATTCAATCACTTAAATTTAGTTCTCATGCCATGTCTCATACCACATCACATATCACTACCCTCTCACTCAGGGTGAGGTCTCAAAACAACATCCAAGACTGATATTCAACTCTCATAGTGGATAATGTGATAACCCCCTCACTCAAGCAAATGCCTCATAGCAGTATCTTAGAATGACACCCTCTCACTCAAGTTGATGCCTATTTAAAGTACATAAGATTATACCATCTCACTTATATTGTTCTACATAAGTACCATATCACTTAGGATGGGGAATCATAAATATTACCTACATATTTTCCATCTAATTTCTAGATGTTAGTATCATAATCCTTTCACTTTGGATGAGGCATTGAATCATTCCCACTAATTGACAATAAGATCAAAAACTGGGCACACATATACAACAACATGTATAAAAATATTACCTAGGCCTTGACCCAACTAGGAACTAATCCACACATATCACTCTACTAAATAATATCCCACAATATGTATCAACATTTATTACCAATACCCATTACCATACACTTTTCTATCACACAACTACTCACAGCTATATGACACCATATGAGGATCCAAATGAATTATTTTCACAGTTCATTTATAGAAAATATTTTCAATCACACTCAGCCATAACGAAGCCTGAATTCCCTCTTGGGAATCAACCAAACCATAAGTCCACTTTTAATCCCCATTAGCACACCTACGTACATCACTACATTTATGAAATTAACCTAAGGAATAATAGGCCCCCAAGAAACTTATTATAGTTTTCCATGTACTATTCCAATAAGGTGTCTCAGGGTTTTTACACTTCTAACTAGATGTGTCTCTTCTTTAATGTTACCATATTTAATCTAATCATCCACCATACCCTATGTATAAAAAATTATAGATGTATATAATGCATCAACCAAACCTAGGGGCATTCCTTAATTGTAACCCATAAATCATTCACTAACCAAACCATATATGAAAATATCATTAATGAAAAAGACCTTGGAT
The DNA here is from genome assembly GCA_963277665.1 of Viscum album. Lineage (NCBI taxonomy): Eukaryota > Viridiplantae > Streptophyta > Magnoliopsida > Santalales > Viscaceae > Viscum > Viscum album. The sequence goes on along the minus strand of OY728166.1, from coordinate 341,232,789 downwards.
AACTAAAAATATTATTATAATAGAGAAACTAACCCAAGGAAACGAAATCACAACCACCTTACCCCTAACAAGGGGTTTAGTTTTTAAAATAATTTTCATACCCACTTTGTATGTAACACCCAAAGAACATAACTTTTTAAAACCACTACCCAAGGCCACTATCATGTTAGAAACCTAAAAACCAATCTATAAACCTAATCCTAAGACTAATGTAACCAATTATAATATTTTAACACCTAATGGGTATATTGGAACCAACTAGAGATTGTGACTCTTGAAATTACAGCCACTGGGTCACCCTAAAAGCACCAAAATATATGCAGAACCCTCAATTCATACCATCAAAGTTTCACTCTATCCTATCCCACACTCTCTAAATCACATATATCCTTTTAAAATTTCATAAAATTGGAATTATAATAACATTTATTCACATCACAAAGAAATATAGGTCATATGGTAAAATCTTAAATAACCCACCTACCACATTCTCATAAGAGTTAACTTGTTCAAATTTGGGACTTGATCTCACCTCATTTTCTTGAAATTAATAAATCAATAAAAGAGAGTGAAAAATAAGGGTTATACTAAAACAACGAAAAATGAGTTAAAAATAAAAAGGAAATTATTTGTTCCCTAATCCTTTTCAAGAGGATCTTATTTATTTATATGGAATGTATATTCATTGAGCGATGGAAATCTGAGAGCCCAAAACATGAAGAGGGTAGGAGAGAATCATAAGGAGAAGGGGTATGGGAAGGCTGTTTGGGTGGATCTAGAAATAGGAGAATAGAATCATTTTAAATTAACTAAAAATTTAAAAGAAAAAACACCATGGTCCTTTTGGGTAATTACCCATATGATCGTGGTGTAACACCCCCTTAGGGGATGAAATATTTCATGGATAATTTGTTCATGTCGTAGTTCCCCTCATTTGGGAAGAACTAGAAAATCATGGCCATCCATTGTGGAATGAATGGGTACCCTATGGTGCAATTATCCCCCTAAGAGCATACCAGTATTCATACCCCTTAACACCCCTATATAAAAACCACTTAACTATGGAAAAACAACCCCCCCCCCCCCCAAGCTCCCTTTGTAGTGAAATTCCATAGTTGTGGCAAAATTTGGATTGATTCCCAAAAATTTAATCTTACACATTTTATTACGGTGAAATAACTCAAGTCATGGGGGGATTTCCCCACTATATCTATAATTTAATCTTACATTCCCTAATTTTCACATCATAATATCCCTATTGTGGAACAGACTTCCAATGATAGCTAAAAACCCATCCCAACTCTAAGATGATTTCCTCCAGCATTCTCCTAACACTCTCAAAAACCACTTAAATATTTGAACATGCATAAAAAATATCTTGTATGGATGTCCAATATCTCATATTTTTTATTTGGATACTAACTCTTGAAACACCCCAACATTGGATCTCAAAATTAAAATTTCCCCAAAAATAATTACACCTAAATTCATGGTTTGTTACAAAATCCATACTACAACATACTTATTAGTACTCCATGATTAAAAATGAACCCCATAGTATATTCATTACACTAGTGTGTTCATCCAACTTATTATGGTCTTTATTAGTAAAAGGTTTTCTTTTTATATCTTAAATATAATTCCATGAATAATGTAATCAAGATTATTCATTCGAATAGATCTGGGTGATTTTACATGTGATTATTATATAATTAAAAAAATCATTAAATATTAAAAAACCATTATGATTTACAAAATTCATAATGATTTGTACCTTTTTAATAAAATATTCTAATAATATAACTCAATCCTCATTAAATAATTGTTATTCCCAAAAATAAATAAATTAATAGGGGATAAGTTTGGGTATAAATTAGATTCATTTTTTATAATTCATTCCATTTTTTGGATCTTTCTCACATAGTTATTTATATTATATAAACCTCTCTCAGTGTCTATTGGTATATGAAAATAGAAAATAAACACAATTCACACATGAATTTACTTAGTTCGGCCACATTATAATGATTATTTCAATGGGGAATAAAAATAACTCACAATAATCTCACCCAAATTCACTATAATTATCAAACAATCATAGTTTTTGAGTAGATGCATTGTCTCTAAAGGATTTTTTCCCTTAGATAATTTTGGATCACTACTATTACCTTGAAATACAAAAATAAATAGAAAAGGTTAACACTCTTATTGTATTATTTTATCATTTAAATCTACATTTATTTTCCTTTGTGAATGGATAGTTCCTTTAAATCTCTAAGCAACAACTTTATCCCCAAAATAAAATTTTCATAGCATGTCACTCCCTCCAAGAGAACTTCTCTTATTATGCTCTACCTATATCGTTTCCCCATCACAATCTACTTCTTTATATTGATTCTCCCTAATAAAATAGTTCATCAATATCTCCCTTGATTTTAGAAACTTCATTCCATATTTTAAGGCTATATTATTCATTAAATCCGAAGTAAAATAATTCCATAAATTCTCTATGTTTTTAATAAATAAAGAGATTTTAATTTTAATATTTTGTTTTGTAATAACCCAAACCACTATATAGTTTTATATCATTATTTCAGGGTTCCTTAAGACATTCATTAACTTCTATAAACCATGAAATGGTATTCTTTAAGTTTTTATTTTACATATATTTCGCTAAATTGGAATTACCATACTAAATTTCCTTATCATGGGATATACCTTCCATGGATTGGTATTTCAGATTAAATTATTTAGTTGTCTAGATATATGTAAATGGATTCTTCCATGGATTGCTTCATGTGTTCCCCCAATTTAATATAGGAAAACTGTAAAATAATCTCCTATAAAATTGATCCACTATGATGATCTACCATATCCATCCCATTTTGGATATCAAGAATGAAAACTATTTTTCTTGAGCATGAATTATACAATAGAATGATATTATATCTAAGTTAATTTTGAAGAAAATTCACTAAATTATTTTCATTTAAATTTTTAACACCTTGTAATGCTAAAATATCCATTCTATTTTGAGTAAGTTCTTTTTAAAATTTTATATTTAAAACATAACTCATCATAGTATGGTATCTTGATCCAAGGATATATTGAGTTCCTCCTTTTTTACCAAAGTCCCTCGTAAGGCTAAGGGAATTTTCACAATTTACTTCATCCTATTTCATTGTATGGTATAATATACCTCAGATTGCCTCTCATTTATCCTCACTAAAACAATAATATTTTTTCAAACTTCACGAAACTTCTCAAAATATTATTCATTGTTAATATGAGTTTTTTATTCATTTTGTTCACCAAAAAAACTCAAAATTCAAAATAGAACATTTTTTGTATATTTAGAAAATAGATTATGAGATCTATATAAGTATGATCAATAAATTATAAACACTAATCAATATTGAATAAAAATATGAAAAGGTAGTATAACTGTTACCATAAATCTTAAATAAAACAATTTCAAAGTTTAACTATCTTAAAAAATGTGAAATTTAGTTTTTCAAAGTTTTTTTGGGTTACTTTGGAATTTCTTTACATTTTTATTGAAGTTATGTAAAATTAAACTATAATTTTTTCATGATTTATTAAATTAATGTTAGTATATCAAAAAAATTAAGAAATAATTAAATTATCTAAATATTTTAAAGGATTAATTTAAGGTTAAAATGGTTTATGATTCAATTGTTAATGTAAAAAATCGATGAAAACTAAAATCTCATTGCTCAAAATCATGTGATTTTCAGAGGATGGATATAGGACCATGGGATTTTCTACTCAAGTGATGTTTTTTAAGATAAAAATAGAAGTTAATACTGAATCATCGTATTTAGATGATGTTCATTGTTTTGAAATGAGATGAAGGTGTGAGATGCATTTGGTATGGGAAATATTATTATATCATAGATATATGAAAGAAATTTTCATAATTTCAGGATGGTAATATGATCTATTTTGAATATATAATATTTATACAAAGGATAAAAAATAATCATAAAATATAAAAAAATAATATATAGAGGGGAAATGTGAAGTAAAAAAGGATATAAATTAGTAATGAATCCTCATAAAATATATTTTGTATGATTTTAAGAGTTTAAATGATCTAAGTGTCTAATGGGAAAGTGTATTATAGATACATAATTTAAAAATTAGTGTTGATTATAGTTATTGTGTCAATTTATTTTGGACAAATTCTTTTTTATTTAAAATATACTAATTTATTATTAATTAGTAAATAATATGGAAAATAAAGTATAATGGTTATTATGAAGTTTAGGATAAACCATTCATAAATATAAATCTATTATAAAGAAAATAAACTATTGGGAAATGGATGATTCTAGTCATACCAAGGATTAATTATTTTATTGTATGATAAACCTTGTATATCATTATGCTCTTTAGTATTATTCATGCAAGATTTTCCATACTAATTTAAGATTATTCATTTTAACAAATGATGTATTGATTCACCAACTCCCCCATAGAGTGTATTGGTATTCACCATAGTACAACTTCATATATTTCTACGGAAAATAAATTGATCCAGAAGACATCACATATACATTTTAAATGACCCAATTCTCAGTGAAACATGTAGTAGGGGAAATAACCCATTTCCTATTTTCCCCACTAATATTTTCCTCTTAGTAAAAGGGTACTCTATTTATATAGAATCCCCCCATATTTTGATCATTACTCTAATGAAAATATGAATTTATAAATATTGATTGAAACATAACAAAAAAAGAATATAAAAAAGTGACAATTAATGGTGGTTCAACAAATAAAGTCAATCATTATGATAATCCAAATAAAAAAGGAAATCATATTATTTATAACCACATTTGGGAAATAAAATATGGATAATACATGAAAATTTAAAGGACTATCAATATGTAAAATTAGGACTCTAATGAATATCACCCCTACTAACTAGAAATTTGAGTCCACGTATAATCTAATCCCATCTCTCATAAATTATACAACCTATTACAAGACCACATATTTCATTATTGTGTCACCCAAAGTTTTGAAAGGTTTATATCCCTTTTATTACTAATTTCCCATTGCATATAATTCATATTATCCCAAATAAATATCATCCATGCAGTATAGGCATGATATTAAAAAATAACTTCAATAGTACCATATAAAAATTCTAATAAATATATATAATATATATAATATATAATCAATATTTAAATTTTTTATTTGTAAATATTTATCCAATAGGTGTCATAAACATATCCTTTTGATGTGTAAATAAATAATATAAATATATAATAGAATTTTTATTTCATTAACCAACAAAGATATAATAAAACTATAACCTGGATACTTGAATCCCATGACCTGAATCAGAATCATTAGAGGATGGAAATTGGTGCCAAGGGATAAATTAAAGGATTTGGGAATGAATTTCCATCTAAATACATATCCCAAAAGTATAAGAATTCATATGGATGTATAAAACATTTATCAAACTCTATTAAATTTACATAAGAGAAAAAGTATGTTCTACAATACCAAGCACAAAAGAAACATATATGTCTTTATCCTAACACACACAAAAAAGTAACAAATTCCCAAGCTAGAAACTCTTCACGATATATGGGTAATGTGAATCTAAAAATCACCATTGAAAAGTTTTTAACTATCATCTCCCCTATATCATGAATAATCATGTTTACATGTATACTAAAGTGAATTTGTAAGGGATAGTATAATCTTAAAATTATTTCCCTAAGGACTCTAATAAATATCCATGAATGAGAAATAACATAAATTAAATGCTAATCAATAATGATAAATAAAATACACATTATATAAAAAATGATTTATTAAAAGTATTTACAAGAAGGAGGAATCAGAGTCATGAATATCCACTTTTTCAAAAAGGGTATTTTTTATAAAAACTCAATTTTAAAAATAATTGTTTTCTGATTATTTAATAAACTACATTTTCTAAATAACAATAAATCTTTTATAAAACTTATCATTTTCCCAATATCTAATAGAATACTCTATTTTTTTCTATATCATGTTAGAGAGTCATCATTTCCTAAAGTCTCACTAAAAACTCCCCATTTACTAAAAAAATCCACTCATGTTAATGAAAATATAGAGTATAATATAAATCAAGTTAGTTCTTTCAAGATATACATCATGAGTCATTACTCACCCATCCAGAATTGAATTGTCATATTTTCAATCCATTATTTAAATAAAATCATCAACCATTCACTCTTCAATCCTTGAACTGTACAATTTACCATGATTAGTAGTGAAGTTTCACCTTTCATCCTCAATCATCCAAATCATTACACTCTTTAACACATTATCTATAATAATCCTCTTTATTATGAATGAAATATAGTGGCTTCAAAGTAGTTCTCGTGAAAATATATTTTCATGCACAGACACAAACCATCTATGTAAGAATTTCTAAATAATCACATCAAAATAGTTTATTGAAAACTAACCCTTCCTGAGGGTATTTTTATAAAATAAGTTTCCAATAAATTTCACATTTGAAACAAAATCATGGATTTTGAAAAAAAATACAGATAATAAAATCATTTCATTATAATTATAAATGAATTGAGAAAAATATATTATCTAATATCATGGAAAGTATTCAATACACCTACTTGGATGATATTTCCAAAATATTCAACAAATTCTCAAACTATTATTCATTCCAATATAAACTAATGAGTCATATCATTGAAATTTTATATGAAGTATAATTAGAAAATTAAAAACAAAATATATTTTAGAAAATCACTATTCAAAGATGGTATGTAATTCCTCATGACTATATAGTTTTTTGTGATTTAAAGGATATTTTAATTTTCATTTCATGGACATGATAAATTTTCAATCATAAATTATAATGTAATTCTAGGATTTTCATCATTCATATATGATTTGTTTAGGCATTGTTTTAGTATAATGTGGTTCATCAAGTGATCGAGTGCATCTTGGGATCTTAGAATTATGTTTTGGGAGTTTTTTAGGTTTCTTGATAGGTTTTACAGTTTGGGGTTCATAATTTAGGATAAACTATGTGATACCTTATCTATGAGGAGGTTTTTAGTTCAATTTATATAGAGAATAGTTGTATAGCAGTTTAGTTCTTAGTTTTGATGAAATTGTGTAGATTGGTTTTGGTTAGAGGATTACTCATGGCTTTTGTATAGTTTTATACAAACCAAGTGAAGTGTTTCCATTTGGTACAAGACCAATTTGCATTGTTAGTGCACATTTTGGTAAAACATATTTCCAAATCATGTGATGGAAGTTTGATTGGTAAATCCTACCACATAGTTGGTCTTTTGTTTGGAAAACCATTTATCATATTAAAAAGGATTAAATTTCCCATTTTCTCCTATGTATTTTAAGAATGAATCCCATATTTTTCTCCCTCTCCATCATGTGCATAGTTAAAGGACAGCTCCCTCCTTCTCTTTTTTCTTCCCCGTGATTTTGGGTGAGGTTGTTGAGATTTTTTATGGAGATTCAAGTTATAAACCTCAATTATTCCTCTATTCTATCTCATTACTCTTCTATGATAATACGATGTTCTATTGGTTTAGTTCAAAAAAGTTGATTCCGCCAGAGATTAGTGAAATCTCCCTAATTTGATAGGGATTTCATGAAAACTAAGAAGAGGAAATCATAATATGATTTTTACCTACCTTTTATTTTTTTATCAAATTCACATCATGAAGAGGATTTATAAGGTGTTTTTGGTTAAATTATAGGTTTTTTGGGGGTTGGTGTCAGAGTTCTACTACATTCCATCTATGGCTAGTTGGATATAGTTCTAGACTGGCATGATGAACCAATGAGTTTTCTTAAAATATAATGAATTTAAATTGAATTAATTAATTAATTATAAATATGAAAATTAATTAATTAACATTTTTTCATGAGTTAAAATTTCGGGTCATTCAGACAAGCTCATTTGACCTTGGATGAGTCTAGATGGTCTTAGATTAATTTTATAAAAGTTTTCATCCATTGGGATTAAAATTAGATATCTCCAAATGAGGTAGGTGGTCCACTTAATCATTCTATAGAATTTTTTATTTTTTATATGGAATGGGATGTGTGGGTATTCCACTATAGGCAAATATCTCTTATTAAATTAAAATATTTTAAATTGAATTAATTTTTTAAATTAAAATTCCTTGAGGTAAGTGAATGAACACCTAGGACATGTTGGTCCAAGGGTACCAGCCTGACCTCTCAGCTGCTGATGGTTGAGGACTTAATCTGAAACATTTTCACTCCCCCCCATTAGGGATTATTTTCTAATGAAATGAATATGTATGAATTACTGTATCTTAGGTAAGATAATGTGGCCTCTTTTTTGTTGATGTGTTCCAGGAATTAATATCCACATCCTTAGTAAGCTTCGTGTAGACCTTTAAGATATTATTATCTTAGGTGGATAGACTATAAGACTTAGATGATGGGTAGGGTGAGCTAACTGACTGAGATAAATATTGAAGACTGAGAAGGTCCATTGGCCAACTCTTTGACTATTTTCTATGTGACGTACTCTTGGAGTCCAATGTGTGATCCTGTTCTTTTTTAGGTACATTACTTTTGAGTTTCTCATTTTTTTCTAGGGTTAAAGAGGGTTTGATTTTGGTTTTAAAGGATTTATAGGTGGCTGGGTCTTTTGTTTTCATATTTTGGGATGAAAAGATTTCTTCAAAAAATTTACCCACCATGTAATCCTATTACATGACATGTAGTATTATAATCAGGATAAAATTGCATGAGACGATTGATTTTGCTGTGTAAACCTTTAAAAAATAGATTATATATATTGGAATTACACGTTGTGTAATTCCCTGAGTAATTGATTAAAAGTGTCGTGCAGTTCAATTTGGTTTTTTTTCCTTCGAGCAGCCTTCTTCCTCTTGACCCTAGGGAAACTCTTAGTGTATTTAGAGCAATTTATTCATCTCTAACCATTTTATTTTAATGATAGATACTTGTAAAACCCCTTTATCCAAGGTTTCCTTTTCTTCTTTTTTCCTACAATAAATTATTTGAGTCTTTTACTAGAGTGGGTAATGTGGGTAGATCTTAATCCTTGGTTTTGTTCCCAATCTTCTCAGCCAATTTGTATTCATCCATTCTATATCATTTAAAGGTTGGGGTTTGCAAATCACTCATCAATGACCTTGAGGTTGGTGGTCTAAATTTTAAATCACATATTCTTGATTATATTTGTGAGTATGAAATTTTGAAATAGTAATTTCCATGTTTGTAAATAGTATCTTGAATTGGATTAAATAATTGGTTAATTAATTAATGGAATAATGTGAATATGAAATTGATGGTATATTTGGATTATGGAATTGGTCAATTTAAAGGGATTGTGTAATTGGTTAATTATTGAGATTTTGGATTTATTGATAATGATAATAAAGGTATGTTTGGATTAATCATGAAGGGTTAATGGGTTATGTGAATAAATATTTATATATGGTTAAATGTTGAATTATTCATTTTTTCCCATATGACTGATGTGAAGAATCATGATTGAGTTAATGAATGAAATTGAAAACCGTGATGTGAAAGTTGATGAGAGGATAATGATGACTAACCTTGTTAAATGTGTTGTGTGTTATACAATGTTATTGATTGAGAAATGGGGTGTGGGACATGTACTAATGCTATAAATACATATATGATGTTAGCTATGACATTATAATCCCAAAATGATGCATGTAAATATTATTGAATGGAACATAGACTTATGACCCAAATTCCCATGAGGTGTGGGATAGGGAATGATGCTTCAAATACCCACAGGGTACTTGACATGATGTTCTATGCCCATGAGATTAGTATTGGACAATGATTCCATATGTTCGTTTTATGAAATGGAATTAAATTTTTAATGAAATCCCATGTGTTATAATAAGTTTGGTTTCCCAATGTGATATGGTTCATTCTTTGGAATGGAAAAAAGTAGGTATTGATGGTATGGGATTCATTTTTAACCCAAGGATTTATGTAGTTAAATACAGAATAATTGAATATGTAAATTGTTTACTTTATTGATTGTAATGTATTATTTATACAACTTTATACACTATTATTGAATGGATATTGGTTTAGATTCTGTTGTTAGTGGTCTAATGAGTTATACTTACACCCTACTCAGGTTTCCTGATCAGTACCCAAATAGAGTTCATGTTTTTAGTACAAATTAAGGTAAATATCCCTATGTTAGAAGGATGAGTTGGGATGGAGCATGGCTAAGGGAACAAAACATGATGTTGGGACCCTCTTGGGAGTTGGCAGTGTATCTTTATTTTATTTTATTTTTTTCTTATTGACCCTTGAAATATTATTTCATGACAGATCTACTGCTTTATTTTTTATATTATTTTCCTTCTTTGGTTTATCATGTGATATTGGTATTATTCTAGTTATGGTTATATATTTTGTTTTTTGTCTATTTATTTCCACTATTATGATTCTTTGATAAATAGGGTATAGTATCCCCATGTTATATATTAGATAATACCTACTAGTCAGAAACCTCTAGCATATGGGGAGGCACACTTTAGGTCATATAGAAAACCATCTCGGGGCACCAGTGTGTGCAACTTAGGTCGGGGTGTTATAGAGTGGTATCAGAGGGGTTTTTATTTTCTCCTAATTTCTCTTACTATTTGGGAAAGGTAGATAGAATATTATGATGAGCCATTCCTTGGTTAATAGTTCATGTATTAGAGTAGCTAACCCATTCGCGGGGGTAAAATCCAAGTACCTAGGGTGGGATTGTTGTAATTTCTCTATGTTGTTACAGTTGGATTTTATTTTACCTCAAGTGATTAACTTGTTGTGGGATTTAATTATTTTTTCTGATATTTTTTTATATTAGACTCATGGTCTAGTATTCCTTGAAAGTTGAGTACACATATATCATTCTAGGAAATCAGGAATTATTATAACATGCTTTATTTTTAGGCGTGCACAGAAAATCATGTTTAGGGAAAGTTGTTGAAATTGAAATGTTTTTATTTACTTGTGTAATTGAACTGAAATAGGTGGCTAATTATAATTATAAATTGTAAATAATGAAAAAAATGGTAAATTAAAGGATAAATGGTTTTCTAATGAGAAATAAGAATTATGAAAAAAAATTCCCTATGTGAGCCATTAACCGAGTGAGGGATGGTTGAGGGTAGTGATAGAACCTTGGTTTTGACCATGTTGTGGGGTATGGGGGATGACTTGATATGGATTTATTTGAACCCATCTAGTTTAAATGTGATAATAATGTGTTATGTTTCCTAATATGTGTGTTTGGAATTGTATATATGTGACTCTATGATGAATCTTGTTAAGAGGATGATAGTAGTAAATAGATAGAGATGGGCCTCTAGTGGTGGAACCTGAGGCTCTAATAGTTCTAGGAGAGTATGTTAGAGAGTAGTTACATGAGAACTTTTCTTGGTTTATATATTTTATGGAAAGAGACCTAGGGTGGGTTTAAATAGGTATGTCTGACTTAACATGGTATTTTTAGTTGCAGAACCCTTATAATTTTACTAAGAGGGTGGACCTGTGGTATTTGAGTTCTGTATTGAGTCTATCCAGATGATTCTTGGACACTTAGAGATTCTTATTGAGAAAATAGTCAAACTGATAGCTTATATGTTTCAAGGATTAGCAAAGTGATCGTGGGATATTCATGCTCGATGTAAGAAACTATAAAACATGGTAGATAAGGAATTCCTAGATAATTTCATGGAGCACATTTATCTAGACACACTGATATAGGAGAGGGAAGTAGAGTTTTTGAGGTTTACTAAAGGGATTATGTCTATGGTGGGCTATGTCGGTCGCTTTACCGACTTGAAGCATTTTTCTACAGCACTGGCATGGGATGAGACAGATATAGAAATATATTTTTATGATGAAATTAATTCTGAGATTATGTCTCAAGTTAACATATTTTGGTTAAATAAGATTATTGAGGTAGTGGATCAGGATCTCATATTTTATGGGAACCTAAAAGAGGCTTCAAGTGGAGGATCGATGGTATATATTAAATGACCAGGAGGTATGGATTCCAAAATTTGGAAGCATCATTATGAGAATGTTGTCCATATCAATGGAAATAATAGTGGTCAGGGGGGAGGATTAGTTAATCAGGATGCTAATCAAGTGTTTTTCCACTAGTTTGATAGGTCAAGTCACTTACATAGGCATTATCCCCAACCATCGGAAGAGTTTCAAGCTTGTGATAGGATGTCATATCTACAGTATGTCTGCAAGATCCCTCAATAGATGGGTAATAATCAAGGGGCTAGGAAGAGTTAGAGTTTTGGAAGGGGGTATTCCACCCCATATCAGTCTGACAGTTGGATTTCTACCGATCATGACAGTAGAGGTAGTGAATGAGGTGATTCTAGAAAAAATAACATGTATCAGTATATTGGTGAATCTCATGGTACTCAAACATCATCATAGGGAATAGGGTAAGGATAGTTTCATGTAGTCCATCCTACACTTGGGGATAGCGAGGTTTGACCATCAACAATAATAGGTTCTATTCTAGTAGATTTTACACTTTCTAGTTCATTATCTGACACTAGTTCGGCTCAATTTTTTATATCTTCACAAATTTTTAATTGTTTAAGCCAGGAATTGGAGTTTTTGAGTGGTGTTATAATGATTTATACACCTTTTGGGGTATTGTCGAGATATGCATATTTTTAAAAAGGGTGTTCTCTCAAGGATGGTGAGTATCATTTTCTAGGGGACATTTACATCCTGGATATTTTTTTCTTTGACTTTATTTTGGTTACAGAATTATTAGTATCATATCAATACCACATAGATTGTTACCATAGAATATTTTCCTTTATGTCTCCTAAGGATGATAAATACGTTCATCATGGGGAGTGGTATATCCAGGTGAGTCGTGTAGGGCTAGTTCATCAACAAATGGGGGAGCTCTCCACCCAAGCTACTAGTATTCATTTTGATGATGGGGGAGTTACGCATGATGTCTTTCCAAATGTAGTGGACTTTTTATAGAACATGTATCCTAAGTAATTATTAGATATTCCACCTAAGAGAGATGTGGAATTTATGATTGATCTCATTCCAAGAGCTGTAATAGTTTCTATTCCACTATACATAATGGAACCAATAGAGATTCAGGAGCTTTAGACTCAATTGTATGTTTTAAGGGATGATTGTTTTATCTATCCAAGTATGTTGCCTTGGTATTATTTAGTATTTTTTTCTAAGAAGGATGATGGGACCATACATTTATGTATTGACTATGAGAAGTTGAAGAGGATTATAGTGATGAACCAATATCCTCTTGCATGTATTGATGGTCTATTTGACCAATTGAGTGGAGATTGAGTCATTTTAAATATTTACTTGAGATTAGGGTATAAACAGTTTAGTGTTCAACCTTCTGATATACCTCGAGAACCTTTCATAATCAGTTTTACCCTATATGAGTTTTTCATGATGACATTTGGGATAAAGAGAACTCCTATTATGTTTATGGCCTTGATGAACTGAATATTTTACCCATTCCTAGATTAGTTTGTGGTTGTGTCTGTGGATGAAATTTTGGTGTACTTCAAGACTCATGATGATCATTCCCAACATCTTGACATCGACCGAGGTACACTGATAGAGCATCATATATACATCAAACTATCAATGTATCACTTTTAGATGGATGACGTACATTTCTTAGGACACATCATCTCATAAGAATGTGTGTCAGTGGACCTAAATAAGTTTCATGTTGTTTTTTCTTGGGTTAATCCCAAGAATGTCTTAATATTTGTAGTTTTTTGGGATTGACGAGTTATTATTGGAGGTTAATCTAGGAATTTTCCTACTTGGAAGTGACACTTTTTGGATTTCCCAATAAGGGAGTTATGTTTTAATGGTATGGAGCATGTGAAAATTCGTTCCTATATTCAAAAAATATTTTTAACACTGCACCTATCTTGATACTACCCAATCTAGGGGTGGAGTATGTTTGGGATCAATCATGGAGTAGTGTTAATGTAAGGGGATTCAGTTGTAGTGTATGGGTTACAAAGATTGAGGCCACATGAATATAAATACCCTACATAATACATCAAGTTAGCCACATTTTTTATCCCTTTAAGTGTTGGTGGAATTATCTGTTGGAAGAAAATTTTACTGTGTATACTGATCACAGAATCTTAAAGTATATCTTTTCACAGTGACACTTGAATATCCATAAGTGGAGATTACATGAGTATATATAATCATTTTATTTGAGATTACATATAAACCTAGAAAGTTAAATAGTATTGAATACAATTTAAGTAGGAAAATTATACTCTGGTAGTTCTGGAGTCTAGCTATGAGTGGAAGTTAACGAATTTACTGATTGAGATGCATGTTGTGGTTCTGGAGGGCCAGTATCAGATGAACCTCATATCTGTAATAGTGGAGTCTCTACTCTAAAGATAGATCATGGATAGGAAGTATGAGGATATGGAGTGTTTTGCCTTGATATAAATCCTTGAATGTAGGTAGTCACCTTCTTATTGGACTATACATGGTGATGAGATCATCAATACCTAGGGTTGTGTAGTTTTTCCTATGAGTATGTGAGAAGATATTATGTGTCAATTTTATGAATTGAATTTGGTGGTGCATATGATTTTGAAAAAAAAATTAATGTGAGATACGTTGATAGTATTTATGGTCGGGCATGGAAAAAGAGATTATAGGGATCATGGAATGATATTACAGCTGTCAATAGGTGATGTTCAATCCTCTATGACAAGGTGGATTACTAAAGTCATTTCCCATTATAGAATGTAAGTGGGACATGTTACCATGGAATTTGTGTTGGGCCTCCCAATGACACCTTGGAAGAGTGATATTATTTGGTAAATTGTGGACTGACTAACTAAATTGGTGCATTTATTTCCAATATAGAAGACTTTATTAGTGAATTCATTAGGATACTTGTACATTAAAGAGATAGTTTTCTAGCATGGGGTGCCACCACATATAGTTTCATATTATGACTCATTTTTTACTTCATGCTTCTAAAAAGGGTTACATAAGTCACTTGGTATGTAGGTATTTCTAACTATGGATTTCTATCCAAAACAGATGTCCAGTCAAAATGTACTATTTAGATTTTTGGAGGATATTCTATTGGTATTTGTTCTTGACATTGGTGGATCTTGGGAGAATCACTTGGCATGATTGAGGTTTTCCTATAAAAACAATTATCAGGAGATTATTTAAATGAAACCATATGTGTCTATTTATGGTAGGCCATACATATCACCTTTATACTGGATGGAGGTAGTAGATTCAAATCTATTGGATTTCAGTCTCATGTAGGAAAAATTGGGGTTGGTTCATTTGATTTGGAAACATATTTCTATGACATAGAGTAAAAAAAATTATGTTGATAGACATCGATGACCCTTAGAGTTTACGTTGGGTGGTTGTGTATTTTTTACGGTGTCTATTAGATGATGTCACCATAGGATTTAAATGTAGGAAAAGTTGATGCCCAAGTTTTTTGGACTAGTTAATATTGTGGAGAGAATCAGAATTGTGGCATACTGATTGAATATTCTACATAAGTATAGTTCTATGTATGATTTTTTCATGTGTCAACAATTTGGTGATATCACAACAACCCTTATCATGTTATCAATGCTAATTATGTTGTGCTTCATATTGATGCATCATTTGAGGAGTATCTAATTCATGTTATGGATCATAGTGAGAAATTTTTTAGGGGAAATACTATACTAATAGTTCTTTTATTGTAGAAACTTGGTCATGTTCAGGAGTAAACTTGGGAAATGGAAGTAGATATGATGGCTTAGGGACCCGACCATTTTACCTCATAATATACGATATTCTTTGAAGTAAAGCCTGAGCACAAGATGTTATAAGGTGGGGAGATTGTGAGATCCAATTATTTTATAGGCTTGTTCCCTTTTGATTTTATCTATTGTTCTAGGGTTAGAGAGGGTTTCATTTTGGTTTGGAAGGCTATAAAGGTGACCAGATCTTTTGGTTTAATTTTTTGGGATGAAAAACTATCTGAAAAAAAAATCATGTTGTGTAATCCTATTACATGATATTTAATATTTAAATCATAATAAATTCACCCAAGGAAATTGGTCTTTTAGCATAAACCATTAAAAATAATTATAATACATGTAATGGAATTACACGCCGTGTGATTCCTTGATAGGCATATTAAATGTTCCATTCAGTTAACTTTGGTTTATTTTCCTTCATGCATCTTTCCTCCTCCAGACCCTAGGGAGACTCTTAGTGGATTTAGGGAAATTTATTCATCTTTTATCAATGTGTATTGGTGAAAGATACTTCTTAATCCCCATTATCTTTGGTTTTATTCTATTCTTAATTCATCTAATGAAGTTGTTGAGTTTTTTATCATTTTGGGTAATAAGGTTTGATCTTAATACAAGGTTTTGTTCCCTATATTCTTATCTATTATGTATTCATTCATTATATGTCAATTGAATGTTGTGACTTGGAGAGAATTTGTTAATGACATTGAGATGTGTGGTCTAAATTTAAAATCACATAAACATTATAACATTTTTTGTATGGAATTGTGAAATAACAATTTATATGTCTGGAAATCACATCTTGAATTGGATTAATTAATTGGTTAATTAATTAATAGAATTATTTTATTATGAAATTAATGGGATATTGGGATTATGGAATTTTTCAATTAAATATGATTATGTAATTGGTTAATTATTGTGATATGTAATTGATTTATATTGGTAATAAAGTGATGTTTTTCTTAAACTTCATGGGTTAATGGGTTATGTGAATAAATTTTTATAGATCTTTTAATCTTCAATTTTTTATATTATTACATGTGATTAAAGTGAAGAATCATGATTGAGTTGATGGATGAAATTGTATACCATGATTTGAAATGTTGATTAGAGGGTTAATGATGATTAACCATGCTAAATATGTTGTGTGTTATATAATTTTATTGATTGAGAAATGGGGTGTGGGGCATGGACTGATGCTCCAAATACCCACAGGGTGATAGCCATGGAATTATTGTCCCAAATTAATTCATGTGAAAACTATTATATGGCATAGGGACTGATGATCCAAATAAACATGAGGTGTGGGATAGGGAATGATAATTCAATTACCCATGGGGTTCTAGATATGATGTTCTATGCCTACAAGATTTTCATTGTACTATGGTTCCAAATGGTCATGTTATGAAAAGGAATTAAATGGATAATGAAATCCCATGTGTTATATTGAATTATGTTTTCATATCTGATATGGTTCATCCTCTAGAATGGTCTAAAGAAAGTATTGAAGGAATGGGTGTCATAATGAACCTGGGGATTTATGTGGTTAAATAAAAAACAATTTCATATGTAAACTACTTACATTATTGATTGTATGTTATTCTTTATACAACTATATACAATTTTATTGTCTGAATATTGTTTTATCCATTGTTGTTGGTGGCCTATTACGTTTTACTCACACCTTACTCAAGATTCTTGATCGGTACCTAAATAGTCTTTATTTTTGTAAGATAGGATAAGGGGAACAACTCTATGTTAGATGGATGAGTTGGGATAAACCATGTTTGGGGAAACCAGACATGTTGTCAGGACCTTCTTGGGAGTTATCTGTGGGTCTTTATTTTGGGTTTTTCATATTCGCACTTGACACATATATAGAATGAAATATATATTACTTTATTTTGTTTTTTTTTTTGTGTTTTCATTTATCAGGTGATAATGGTATTATTCGGGTTAGGGTTAAATCTTTTTTTTATTTTCTATTTATTTCTATTGTTGTGATGATTTGATAAAGAGGTTATAGTATCATTGTGTTATATATTGGACCCTCATTGCTATTTGGAATCCTCTATAATATAGGGAGACACGCATGAGGTCATGTATCGAACCGGATCAAGGCACCAGTGTTTGGTACCCAATTCAGGTTGTTACATCCAAGTGACCGATATATGTGATGACACTACTGGGAAGTGGGTTTTTCTTAAGTGGTTAGTTTTGGATTAAAGGACAATTTTGTGACCCATATGATCTTTATATGGATTTCATTACTTGTAAACTTTTCTAGAGGACTCGTATGAGTACCCCATTGACAGAATAACCCTGACTGGGTATATATGGATATGGGTAGAGATGATTGTGGGTGTCCCTCAATAACTCAAACTAACATGTAATCCTGATGGGGCTAAGATTATGATGACAAGCATGGGAATTAAAAAAGAACTGTTATTGTATATTTATTTACATATCTTTATGCATGATTAATAGTACCTACCCTGGATCCTTAGGAATCAGTCATTGGATATGGCATGAGTTGATTACTTGGGATGCATGGGGACCACTTGTTGAGAGTTAGACTTTCGGAACTCAAACCTTCTTGGATAGAGAAATTTCCAAAAACAAAACCTTAGGAACCCAGATCTTCTTTGAAAAATAATCTTTATGAAATCCTAAAGATTGGGTTTTGTTTAAAGAAAAAAAAATTGCCTAGTGTCCACTACACTGACATTTAGGGCAGAATGGATCACTTTGAGGAACATAATAATTGTTACTAAAAATCGGTTTTGAACTAGTATAACCAAAACCAGATTTATTCCTTAGAGGTCAAATTTGGGAATACATCCTATCAAAATTTTACTTTCCTAAGGAAAAGTTTGAAAAACACTTCCTCAAGGAAAATATTTTTGACTTTAGTCTAATAACTAAGTTCTTATCTTCAAAAAACATTTTTTTAGAACTAGAGTTAGCCTTGAAAACATTTTTCTTATAAATTAATTTTTCTAGATCCCTAGAATCTTTATCCCTCTCAGAATTAACTTCCTCAAGGTTTTTTAAAATACTTTCAAAATGAAATTTTTTTATCAAGATCTTTAGAAAGATATGATATTTCCTTAGTAAGAATATTATTTCTATAATATTCCTTATCAAGCTTTTTCTTGAGTTTTTAATATTCATTCCCAAGGAGCATATCAAACCTAGAAACTTCTTCATAGGTAGGTAAAGTATTATCTTAATCAGAAGAGGATTATTCATATGAGGATTCATAGTAATTACTATTACTATAATTAATATTCAAGGATACATTGGTTATGGATTCAGTATTGTGTACCTTTTCTATTAAACAATGAGTTTTAATTGGTAGTCTGGCAAGTAAACCAAGATTCTTCTCTCTAGAAGATTTGTACTCTGAGGATTCATCTTAAGAGTCACCACCACTGGCACTCTAGGTATAATTAGCTTTCAAGACTTTCATAGCCTTAGCCTTGTAGAAATTCTTTCTATTCTTTTCAGAATTATTTTCCTTTCTATCCTTTCTATTAAGCATAGGACATTCCAGTCTTATTTGTCCTGATCTTTTACATTCTTAACAAGTGACTTCAGAGTCTTTCTTATCTTTAATTTCTTTCTTTTTTTATCTATACTAAACGTCTTTATCCCCAACTATCTTGTTCATCCTTTGACCAAGATTAGCTAGTTCATTCTCAGAATTTTCACTTTCACTAGATTCATATTAAATAACAACCTTCTTAGATTTAGATCTAGTAACCCTCTTAAGAGTTCTGTCTTTCATATGATTTAAAGTTGGTGTAAAAGAAACACTATAATTTCCATTATTCTTCTTTACATTGTCAGAATCTCTCTTCAATCTAGTTTCATGTTGAAGAATAGTTCCAAATAATTCATCAAGAGAAATATGAGTAACCTTCCTATTCTCAACTATAGTTTTCCTTTTGGATTCCCACTCATTGGGAATGATGTCTATAATCTTATCCATAAGAGATTTATCATATAATCCTTTGTCACTAATGGATTTTAAATGGTTTACAATAGACATGAATATTTGTTGTACCTTACATATGGGTTCTCCATAAGGAAATCAAAAACCATGATATTTATCTCTGAGCATCAATCTTGTAGTTTCAATAACTTTGGAAGTTCCAAAGTGAGTAACTTCAAGCTTCTTCCAAATACAATTTGCTGCTTCACAAGATTAAATCTAGATATATATATTTTTAGTGATAAAACATATCAATGTATTGCATACCTTATATTTTAGTTGATATTCATGCTTTTCTTGGTTGGTGAAAGTACTAACTTCCTTGTCAGGGATTTTATAACCTCCAGTAACCATGAAAAAATTTTCCACTCTAGTATTAATAAAAAAATTCATGCGATCTCTCTAATATTTATAATCATTCCCATCAAAAATAGGTGGTCTAGTATGATTCAGATTGTTAATGGAACCAAAATTCATTCCTGTCATCTTAAAATAAATCTCTCCACAACAATATTTGTTAATATTAAAAGTTAGTGAACAGGTAAAATATGAACAAGGAAAATTTTCCTAATCAAGGAAAATATTATAAATAATGAAAACTTGTGAAAGAAACCTTATATGTGAATATAAGTATTTTAGAGACTTCCTCTGATACTAATTTTAGGATCTAGATGATACTGTAGATTCTCAATATCCAAGAGGTGGTGAAATGTATAATATAAAAAATTCCATTGGAACTTTTGAAGAGGGTAATGTTTAACAAAGTTAAACAAGGTAAATTCACAAAACCTCTTAGTTATAAAAACTTTATTGATTCTAGAAATATGGTTTTGGAAATGAAAATTAAGAAAAGTTTAAAAAGATAAAGATTCTACCTAAATGGGTATATAATCTCACAAATCAGAGTACAAATATAAGAAACTATAATATTGTTATACTTTCCTCAGCAATAAAAATGCAGCGGAAAACATAAAACAATTCAAGTAATAAGTAGTAAATCTTTTAACTCAAAGAGAATGGTATCCAATAACCTTGGATAAAGGTCCCTTGATTTACAATTTCAATAAATTCTGTCTTACCCACACAAGGGTAAGCACTTGATACGAAGATCGGTTTTTGTCTTGCTATCCCCGCAAGCCCTCGATTTAGAAGGAAATAAGAACCTATGTCTTCATATCCCTAGAAGCCCTCGAACTTCATGGCAGTCAGCACCTTTATCTTCCTATCCTTGGAAACCCTCTAATGTACTAAGAAACATTCGGAGTAGCATGAAACAATTCTGAACAATATGTTCAGTACGCATAAACCATGAATGTCTCTCTCTAGAAATAACTTTAGCATCATGTAATCTCTAGAGTCGTAGAACCATTATCCATGTTGTTGTGAGATCATTCAAATGATCTTATATTTATGGGCACATCTTTAACAGTCAGATCCCTCCTCCAACAGTCATATTTTTCCTTGAAATTCAGAGAGACCTGTACACACGTCACTCAAACAACAGTTGGTTAGTAACTGAATACACGACATCATTTTATAACCAAAACGTGAGTAAGAAAAAATATGTTTGCTTAACCAAATTCATTCTTTGGAGTGTAAGGAAATAAAATTTCAGAGTATAACAAAAAAACATTCAGTGTATATAATACGTAAATATTTGGATTCTATTTTCCAAAGAATTTGTAACCTAAACTAAATAGAATTATGGATTCTAAATTTCAAGGAAATTCAGATTCTTAATTCCTTAGAATTCGGAGACTAAATTTACAATGTTTGGATTCTGAATGTATAAGAATTCGGAGTCTGAACTTAGAAATTTTGGAGTCTAAATTCATTAGAATTTAGATTCTAAACTTACAAAGTTCAGAGTTTGAATTCATTATAATTTGAAGTTTGAATTCATAAGATTTCAGAGTCTGAATTCATTAGAATTCGGATTCTAAACTTACAAAGTTCGGAGTCTAAATTCATTAGAATTATGAGTCTGAATTCGTAAGAGTTCAAAGTCTAAATTCATAAGAATTTGGAGTCTGAACGTAGAATGTTCAGAACCTAAATTCAGATAATTCGGAACCTAAATTTGAATTATGAAAATAGAAAGCTCTATATCTAAGTATTTAAGATTCTGAGGATTTAGATATGAAACTGAATTTTATACTTAGATGTGATATGAACAATGAAAAACATGTCACAGATAAATTTTCCTTGGAGAATGAAAATTTTTCTTTATTAAGTAGAACATAGGGAAAACAATTTCCTTAAGATAATGTGTTTGGGATTTTTAAATCTTGAAGGAATGGAAAAGTCATAAAGAAACCTTATTGACTCAACACATGAGTTCCAATGAAAAAACATTTTCCTAATGGATACTTTGTTAACCAATTTTCACTTATGAGGAATATTATAACTTGAGTAAGATATATCATTGTTAAGATAATTAAATATGTGGAAAAGAAAATTTCTTGGGATACTAGATTTTAATTTCATATGATGATGAGAAATTTAATTCATCATATGAAAAAGAATGTGAATTAAATTGAATCAGAACTCTTGGGTGATAAAAGATAGAATATAGATATTAATGTATTTTAATACATATAATTCCCCAATATAGGATGTAAAGTTTTAAATAATCATTTATATTATATAAGCATCAATAGATATTTTATTGAGATATATTTACAGTGGTTTATTATTTGGTAATAATTTTAACGGAATTATTCTTGTTGAATTAAGGATCCTCAGAAAATTTCCCCAAGGATTAAAGAAATAAAATCATGTGGAATGTTTATAAATATAATCATTTTATGAGAATATATTTCAATGGGAATATCATTTATAATAGAATATATTGTATTAAAATAATCTTTATATTTAAATATTATATCTAAATATAATTTGTAAAAATCAAATAGATAAAACACATAATTGGTAGGAGGTTCCAAGAATTATTTTTATTCATGGATGTTGATAGTGTATTGTAGAAAGATAAATTAATTTTCCAGCTAGAAAAATTTCTTGATCATTCTAAAAAATAATTTTTTCTAACCAAGAAAATTTAATTTGAATTGCTGAGGGTTAAAATGAAGATTCTACAAATTTCACCTTTCATTTCCATAATTTATGGGGTTCAATTATTGAGACCTAATAGAATAATAAATTTTAATAATATAAAATGAATATAAAAGGAGATTGGGGTTCTTAGAGATAATGGTGATGTATAAACCATGTAGAAACATGAATAAATTTAATGAAGTAATGAAAAAAGTCAAGAGATAGGATATGATCTTTATAAAATCAAGAAAAATTTGAAGGAAATGAGTAATGTACTATATGATATTGACTAAGGGTTAAAGGATAGAATGGGAGAGTGAGTTAAATTGAGTGAATCAAAATAAAAAAGTATATTGGTAGATCGTTAATGAATTTTTAGGCGTGATGTTGGAACTCTAGTGTAGGTCACTAGAATTCTTAAGTAAAATATTCTTTCTATTATCTTCTCCACCATAATTATAGCACCTTTATACTAGAATTCGGGTAGTTTTCAGCTTCCATATGCAGATGATATAAATTAAAAATAAAACAATAATAAATTGGGGTCTTAAATTACTCATTAAAGTGACCAAAACAATTATAAAATAATACAAATTAAAGAGAGAGTATAAATCTAACTAAAAATATGTTAATATTTGAATTTCACAATTATGGAATAACTTAGATTGACATTTGAATAAGGATAAATAATTAAAAAACAAAAACCAACCAAGATTAAATTTAAATATTAATAAAAAATAAATAATTGAAATTTAAAAAAAAATCAATTAATAAATTCAACTCAAAATACATTTACATATCATAGAGTACTTTCATACAATCAGGACTAAAAAGAGTTAAAAAATTTCAAAATTCATATATTTTGATCTAATATATATAGTTAAGTTAATTTAAATTTGAGTGTCACATTTTAGACATCCCTAGATATGAATGACAGAATAAAAACATTTTTCAGTAATGGGTTTTTTGAAGATATTGACTAATTGGAGATCAGTACTTACAAATTCATGAAATATATCACCTTTTTAAAATTCATCTCTTAAAAATTTGTGCCTAAGGTTGATGTAATTATTGTGTAATAATTTAATGGTATTCCTAAATATACTAATCTCAGTAGTTTATTCATACTTTAGGGGAACATGGTCATGGGGGAGACCATAGTCTATGAGTGTATTATTTATCCAAATTATATGACCACAAAAACTATTCACATAAATGTATTCTAATTTAGTGGTAGATAGTGAAACTAAATTTTTCTTCTTACATCTCCATGATACAATGATTTTCAATGTGACAAGTCACACTTTCTCTCTTCCTATATAATTGAAATCCTCCAAATTTAGAATCTAATCAAATTCATAGTTAAAAATAAGTTTCTTTTGGATATAAAAATCCAATGTTTTGCCTACCTTTAACATATTTAATGGTTCTTTTAAGAACCTTTAGGTGATATTCTTTGGGAGTGAATAGAAAATGAGTAAAAGAGAAATATTAAGCATAATTTTCAGACATGTTTTTTAAGGTAAATAAGGAATCAAATAATACCTTGATAAAGATTATTTTCTACCATCTTACTAGCTTTATCCAATGTTAGCTTACGTGAATCACTCATATGTATACTTATTTATTTAATGATATTTAAGAAAAATTGTTTAAAAAGTTAATTTGTTTATTTCATTTGTATTTAAAAATATATCCTTAATTTGATCAATTTGAAAACCAACTAAATGATTTAACTATCCTATAAACCTCAATTAAAATTTATTTCTCATTAAACTTAAAAATTAAAAAGAAAGGGTTTCAATAGATGAAACAAATATAACATCATCAGTTTTTTACAACGTCAAGATATTTAAAGATATTTTTAAGAGACTTAGTGTGAAACTATTTAGGGATCATCTAATAATGAGTACAAAGAAATACAATAAACATAAATTGTGTATGGTTCATGATAAGGAAATGAAGAATTCCAATCATATGTCAATAAATATTATTGTACAAATTTTTATTAGCTTTATCCATTTTTATCTTTCATGATGTACTCATAATAATAATTCTTTCCTTAATGAGATCTATGAAAAAATTCTTAAGAAGTTTATTTTTATATTTACATTGTCTTAAAAAATTATATCCTTATTTTTATTAATTTAAAAAAATATTTATCTCACCTATAAGAGTCAATTAAAATTAATTTCTTATCAAATTAAAACTTAAAAATAGAAGGATTATTTTATTAAACTAAATATAAAATATTTGAATAGTATCCATACCAGTGATGTTATTCTCCATCATCTTATTATATTTCTCCAATTTTATCTTTCATGGAGTACTCATAGGTGTACTTATTTCCATAATGAGATATGTAACAAATTGTTAAAGATTTTTATTAGATTATTTACTTTTTCTTAAAAAAATGATATCACTATTTTGATTACTTTTAAAAAGAAGAAAAAAATATAAATCACCCATAAGACACATTTCAAATTACTATACTATTATATCTGAAAAACCTCAATAGAGGTATTCCTTATTTTAACTATAAATGTTTTCTATGTGGTTAAACATGGATTAGTTAATAAATTCATTCCTCAAGTATCTCCTATGCATGTACCATATAGATCCTTGGGATATTCTATTGAGTTATTTTCCCTAAAAATGTGAACACTCCTACTCATCTCTTTTATGCTGATGACATCATTATTTTCCTTCATGGGGATAAATGAAACATTCTTGACCTTAAAAATGTGCTCTCACACTAAGAATAGGTTTCTGGTTAAACCATTATCTAGAACAAATCTTGCATCTTCTTTGGGAAGAATTTCACTCCTGGTAGAAAATGTAACATTCCCAGTGACCTGGGTCTAAAAGAAATTACACTTCCATTAACCTATCTTGTTGTTCCCATTTTGGGGTAGACCCAAATCTTGTAACTTTATGACTATTTTTGACCAATTTCTAAATTAGCTATCTTCTTGGAAAGGTAAATCTATCCCTATGGAAGGTAGGACTTGCCTCATCAAATACACTATTGTATCTAAGATGGTTTATTCAATAATTTTCTATAAATGTCTAGTTGGAGTCATTAAAAAAATTAACACAGTCATAAAGAACTTCATCTGGACCGGTAGCACTCTAGAAAGAAAACTTGTGATTGTTCCCCGGTCAACTTGTTGTAAACCCATCGAAAATGGTGGAATTGGTATTAAAAAATATCAAGTACATTAATGAATCCCTTTAGAAAAGACTCACTTGGAACCTTTTTCACATTACCTCTGAAGCTATTTCCTTTCTAAAAAATAGGTTTCTTATAAAACTTAAAATGGGAAATTCAAACTTCATTAACTCATATATCTGGCCTTTCATAAAAAATGCCTTCACTAATATTATGCATAACTCTAGATGGATGGTCTCCAGAGACTCCTCCATGAAATTTTGGTTGGATAACTGGACTGTCATGCCTTTAATTTCCATGATGCCTCCTGATCAAACCCCTGACAATACCAATAGCTCTATCAAAGAAATTTTAAAACTCTCAACATGATCACCTTCCTGACACTATTCTAAACATTATTGAAAACTACTCTTTCTCTCACTCCAATGATTTATTAACTTGGAACCTACTCACAATGGTAGGCTCCACTCAAAACATTTCTAAAAACATTGTTTTTGTAACATAGTATACGATTATAGTTGGTTAAAACACTTCAACAAACCAGGGATAAAACCATCGCGATTCAACCTCATATGGCATCTTGCTCACAACAGAGTGCCCACTGAACTTTGCCTCCAATATTTTGGCATCCTGCTCTTCTTTAATTGAAAAAATATGTAATCAACACAAGGAAGATGCTAACCACCTATTTCTCTCATGTCTTACTGCTTCTGCTCTATGGAACTATATTCTTGACCTTTTTTACTGCAGATTGTTGAAGCATAATTCTATCAAAGCTCAACTTAAAAAATATGCAGAAATGGATGGCTCTCAACAAATTAGGAACCTGTTTCATGCTGCGGTAGTTAAGCTCTACCATGTGATTTGGTATTATTGTAATGCTATTATTGATTATAATTACTCATTCAATCAAAATGTTGGTTGGATGAGGATCATCATTTCCATACAAGAATCATCCTCGATTCAAAACGGACGTTGCCAAAACACCGAGCATGACTTTGTGATCCTGATGCATCTCAAGATTAATGGAAATTTATGTCAGTCGCATCGTACCCTGGAGGTGTTCTGGAGAGCACCCCTACTAGGATAGATCAAGATCAATATCTATGGTGCCTCTAAGGGAAATCCAGGACCTTCAGGGTGTGGTGTTGTCTTCAGAAATCACCACGGCTAGATCCTTGATTGCTTCATGGTTAAATGTGGAATTTCCACCTCCCTTGAAGCTGAGATGTTGTGCTTTATTCATTCCATTACCTTTGTCAAATACTTTGGTTGAAATAACCTTTGGATATAAAGTGACTCGACGACTGTCATCCACGAAATTTGGAATGGCATAATCCACCTTGCTTGGCTGATTTCTACCTTCTGGATGGAATGATCCCGTTCACTTAGGGATATTAACTATATCATCACACATGTTTATCAAGAAGAAAATGAAGTTGTAGATAGTCTAGACATCATGGGAGTAAATCAGGACATTACTTTGTTTAAAGTCCTTCCCATTTCTCTTCTTTCCTTTCATGAAAAATATTGTAATATGATCCCATCTTTTAGCCTCTTGAAATATTTTTTTAATAATATTTATGCTTTGGTCTTTCTTGACCAAGGAATCACCTTTTTAAAAAAATTTATCCACTAATATGAGAATATATAGAATTATATTCATAAAAAATGTGACTTGTTTTATAAAAATAGTGATAGATTTATATTGATATGTTCCTTTAATAATTTTGGTTATTTTTAGGTAAACTTTTTTATTAGTAAATCAAATTACAAATATGTTCTTCTAATGAGAGCATAGAATTTTATCTATGTACTCTTCACCTTGGGTGAATTTTGGGAGAGTTTCTCTAAGATATATAACATTTTAATTAGATTGATTTATATTAGGTTTAGTTTTGGATTTCAAGATCAATCCCCCATTTTTTTAGAGGATGGACCTTCTCATTAGAAACTTGAATATATTTATTTTTATATTTTTTAAATTTTGAAATGATTTCATCAAATCCTCTCTTTGATTGATATATATTAATTTTAAGATGTTTTTAATTTAAAAACATGAATAGAAATATGTGGTACCAAAATTTATATCATTATTTACCTCAATTTCAGACATGATACATGTGGAACTATAATAACATGATTTAGTAGAATATAGGGTGTCATCACTTCCACTCCAAGTTAAATCTTTAAATGATTTCTTACTTTTATTCATCTTTTTCATATTTTTCATGAAAATAGGTTAATTTAATTTTATATGCCCTTATTTTTTCATTCAAATAAAGTAACATTCTCTTTTTGTATTGATCCTCATTTTTTCCATCAAAATTATTTATTATTTCACAAGAATTTATTCATCTTCTTCACTATTTGATATCATTTAGTGTCAATTTTAGAAAAAAATTCAACAATTATTTGAATTAAATGATATTATTCCTATTGTACACCTTGTCTTCATTTTCATATTATATTTTCATTACTATATCATAGTCTACAAAATACCCAATGATTTAATCCATGGGAAAGATTTTAATGTCTTTAACTTATAAAATAATTATTACCTTGGGTTAATGAGAACTTGGAAATGACCAATGTATTTTATTTATAAAAATTTCAATAGAATTATTATAAAAAAGATATTTCCTTCCATTTAAAATTTCAATAAAACAATTAAAAAAAATTTTCTGACTGAATCTTTTTAATATATTCCAAAACATTCAATGTCTTTCCAACAAATGTCAAGCTTAGTGTCCTTGAATTTATTTGTTCCTTGTATGTGAATTTAATAAGTCTCTATATTTTATAATTAGTTTATATATGGAAACATGATTAAATTCATTCCAATATAAACTACAATAAATTGAATATAAAAAATTTCCATCATTCTCAAAGTTGTAAATATCATCAAGAGTCCATTTTTCTCTACTTTTTTAATAGGTATATAATCATGCATGAAAATATTATAAATACAATATCTAATGCTTATAATTAACGTAGACATAATATTTTTCCAATAACTATAGTATGTTCCATAAATGAATGCAGCACACCCTATTGAGTATCCCTCAAGAGTGCCTAGGGTGTTAGAGGTAGTGGCCATCATAAATAATCTATAAATGAAACCATTTATGATATAGACAAAAAATAAGGCTCGAATTCCAAAAAAATTAAAAGGGAAGAAAGAGGTGGTGAATTTTATTTACAAAAGGATGATTTAATTATTTAAACCTAAAAAAATTAAAAAATTATAATAGGGTATGAAATGAAGAAATAAGATAAAACATGGAAATTATATAAGTTTAGAAAAAATGTATTTTCAAAAGTTCCAATATATCCTCACTTAAATAGTTTTTGGGGTCCATAAATCCTATATATTTGCGGGTAGTCAAGTAATCCCACAGTACATATTTTTTTATATTTTCAAAAAGACACTTTTAAGGGGTAAGTGTGAACCCACCATACACAATCTATCCAAATTAAAAACCATTAATAAACCCACCATTACACCATTCCCACTTCAAATTCAACTTCCCACGCAGGAGAGAATTTTCAAAATTCAAAAAACAAAAGGAACATCATGATTTGATTTGGGCCATGTGACTTCCTGCATCACCCTCTCATCAAATCTAGGCACACCGCTATCGCCGCCATCTCCAATCAGCATATCAATGTCAACCCCATCATCGAAGGGTGACATTGGAAACCACCAAAACTGGCCTCCTCTGCGCACTCTGATGCAATCATCTCTACCATCCCGTGCCACAGAACCGCTGGTGAAACCACCAGAACACTTCAAGTGAAAATAAATTATTGGAATATTAGAATATTAACAATGTGAAAAGGTGATTAAAATTAGATTCAAAATTATGTAAACTCAGTAAAAAATGTAAAATATAGGTAAATAGAAATCTTAAAATGTTTATTATAGTGGATTTATATCATTATTACATTATTTTAGTATATTGAAGCTATTGGAGATTTAATATAACCATTGATTCTTGCTAATAGTGGTTTTAATTAATAATATTGAGTTAATTCACTTTTCTAGAAACACCCACTAAAGTATAAGTATATTTCTAATTGATTATAGTATTCATAACCTAGAAAATATAATCTATATAAAATACGATCAAGTTTTAGTGATTTTCATTTGAATTACATTACTGATAATAGGAATTACAGTTCTTCTCATCAAATATCTAGTATTTGAGGTTGTATCTATTTCCTCTTCCAACAACCTTATGGTGATGATCCACCAGCCATCTAGTAAAAAGGAAAAAAATTCCAATCTTGATTTTTCTTCTGAGTGGATTCCCTTATGATCTTATCGAACTAAGATACATATTTTTAGATTAATATATATTTTTCATAATAAAAAACTTCATAGAAAATTTTATTAACCCAATAAACCATTTTTTATCATTAAAAAAATAGAGGATATGAGATCTATTCACAATATTATTATCATTATCCATATAATTATATAATCTCAAAAAATATGGGTTTTAAAAAAATTATTACCTGGAAAATATTTCAAAAGAGTGTGATTTCACAAGATATGTTTGATTTATAAAGGGGTGTTATTGATTAGATATGAGGTGAAGTGAATGTAATTTGTGACACTATTTTCTTATCTTTTTTATCTATATATAAATCAAATTCTAACTCATATGAATTAATTTCTATTAGATGATTTGGTGGTAATTTGGAAGTTTAGATATGTTTAGAATATTAAAGTTAAATTATTTTATTTGAATGTATTTGAATATGGGAGAAGAAATTTATGACATGGTATTGATCAAAACACACCATGGGTTTTTCCACTACGAAAATGGGTTATAAAGGAATAGAAAATGGTTGGAATGATTTTTTTGGTTTTTGAAAAAATCACTACTCTCCATGGGAAACATAAACTACATAATAGATCGACCAATACCATTTATAGAGTGTATTTTCTTTAATATAATATATTCTATATCCTTATAGAATTTTTAATCAATTTTGGAAAGGTCAATTTCTGTTTGGAATATCAGCTTTGAGGGAATTATTTATCTCATTGTAAAAGGCATCTATTACTTCCCATACCCCATACATTTTTTCATCCCTGAGTTATTTGGACTCTCTCATGGACATGACCTTAATGATTCTGTTTGGAACTCCTTTTATTCATATTAATGAGACTATAATGTCTTCTAGATGGATTTATTCTTCTAATTCTTTTATCTGAGGTTTATCTTCCTTCAAGAAGAGGATTCTGAATGATTTTATTTTTCATAACCCCTATAATGGGGTTCAGGTGGACCATTTTGTATTGTAGATTTCTATATCTCCCCATTTTTTTGGTATTCCTTTTCCATTATGGCTATTTCCATTTCAACAAGTCCCTTTGAGATTCTGTATCCACATATACCCCTTCTCTCATAGAAATAATTTTTTAATTTCACTAGGGAAAGTGATGTTACTTGAAGAAAAAATTATTTATTTAAATTTTTATAATTTTTTGGTTTCTTTTCCTTATATTCCTTAAGAAATAGAGGCCCTCCATTATATATACCTAGTTTTGGATTTGGCTATCAGCTATCCATCTTCATCTATAGTTCTTAATAATTAATATTGTACCTCCTTCTTGGTTCTAGTGACCAACTCATTCAACTCTCTATCCAAATAGGACTTGTATTCTCCCATCCCATTAAATTTAAATTTCAAACATTCAATAAAATGGAAGGTTGCTTCTCTTGAATAGAGTATTATGTCAACCAGAACCAATTCTAAAACCAAAGGTTATTAGTTTATTAATTTATCATCCAAAAAAGATTCCAAGTCCCCTAAGGGGATCTCCCTATAATAGATATATCATTTAGCCTTATTTGGAATTCAAGTGGTTTTGGACCCTTGGATAAATGTGATCTTATATATTCTAAACCAACACAGTATAATTTACCTTTAATGGACATCATAAAACATAATCATGTTGATAACTCTATTAAATATTTTTCAAATAATATCTAGTTTAGACATTACATCATGAAATTATAAACAACTATCCTCCGTGGGTATTTTTGAAAGACTCGTTGTTGGGGATCATGTTAACTCATCCTCCAAATATTTTCTTATTAAATTAACCCATCCCTCTCATCCAATATATATTTATAATGTTTATGATAAATATGATATGAAAGAAAAAGAGAATATACAAAAACATCTATTTTATTTTAACCTAATTTCTCATTATTAGTTTTTCAAAGTGGTTTCAATACAATCCTTGATCAATCATAGAATATGTGTGGATAAATTCTATCAAATAAATATATGAGGGAATTCAATGAATGTGTTCTTAATGATATTCATATTGGCCCAGGGTACCAAGGGGATCATTATACCTAGTTTAATAATAATCATGGGAGTCAAAGGATATGTATTCTATTTGACAAGTTCCTATCCATCCTAAATGGTTTAATTAACTTTCCTAATACTTTTGTGACACATATAACCCAATATATATCATATCATACTCTTCTATTTACTAATTTGGTAGTTTTTTATAGTGAATCACGTAGGTTTTTCTTCTCTATGTTGTGGATCCAAACCAAAGACATTGTGATGGTGGTACAAAACTGTTGGGAATTCCATATATGTGGAAAACCATGTGATTTAATTCCATAAAGAATTAGATATATGAGAGTGGATCCTAGTTTTTGGGAACAACAAAGGCATAATTAAGAATCCCATGATATAAACTTAGAACATAATATCATGCAACTTGATAATATTACGTAAGATCACTGGGATGATAATATCTTCTCTACCCATCTGGCTAAGAAAAGGGAACTTTCATATAATTTTTTTCAAGTGGATCTATCTTTTAGGGAATGGTATATAAATAAATAGCTAAAATAGGGTGATGGTAAAACATTGTTTTCATGTTTGTATTAAGGAGATTAAATTCACTAGATTCCTCAATCTATAACTATAGGATGGCTATTTTACTTCTAACATCAGTATCATATGTCCTAAGGTAGTATTTCAATTCTATAATATCCTATATGTATTTACTAATTAAAATATAAGTAGTGTTTATCTGATGATTGTATAGGATTAAATATTTCGTAAATAAACTCATTATCTTGTTAAAAGAAAAACTAATTTTCTCATAGAATTTGTGCCTCAAGGGGAGGAAATTTATAAGTCTATAAAATCCTTGAATCCATATAGTTCCTTGATACCAGATGGATTTTAGGGTTACTTTGACATTGGTACTTGGGATATTATCAAGAGTTATAAAATTTCAATGGTCAATAATCATTTTATTATTTGTTATCTTCTAATATCCATGTATTATATGAAACTTTTCCTTATTCAAAAAATGAATCACTTGGAATATTTCAACAATTGAAAACCAGTTTGTATATTTAGTTATTAAAATAATATTGGTAAAAGATCACTAATGGTATACTTTACCCTCTTCTTCATTGGTTGGAATCATATGAGTAACATGGATTTATTAAAGTTAGTAGAATTTAGGGTGTGACTGCATTTTGCCAAGAGGTGATTTATGATTTCAATAAGAAACTTTTGGGTTCTAATATCATGGTAAAGATTTATATTGAGAATTTTTATGATAGGTTGAAATGGATATGCATTATTAAATCTATGTTCCACCTCAACTTCTCAAAATGGTTTTTTGATATATTCTTTTATTTCTTATCTACTCTCAGGTTCCCTATCCCTTTAATGGGGAGAAAGTTCAGTTTTTCAATTCCACTAAAGGAATACTTAAAGGATACCCAATTTTCCCCCACTTTATTCATTATTTACAAATATGTTATTAATATGAATATTCACATAGCCTTCTACACTAGTATCATTTCTCTTTATAAAAGTAAATAGTGATATTGTATTTCTCACCAGTTTATTTTTGAGGATATGGTGTTTCTTCTAAATGAAAAATACAAGTTAATATTATGAATTAAAGACTTAATTAATACCTACCATTATTTGAGTGGGAAACAAGTTACTTTGAATAAAACTAATATTTATATTCCCAATAGATATCTAGCTAATAGATCCCTCTATATTAAAGAGTTTCATTGATTTTATAGAGGCTAGATCCCTTGGTTATATCTCAAAGCTACTTTATCAATTATGAAAACTAGGATCTTTCAATTTTAAAATTTTATTAATAGGATCTTAGGGTCTATAAACAACTAGAAAAGTTGGTTTCTCTCATTTGGTAGGAGATTGACTCTCATCAATCGTGTTTAATATTTTATCTTCTTTTATATACTTGTGGTCATTAGATTTCCTAAAGAACCTAAAAAAATATTAAATCTAAACTTGACTCATTATTATGGTAACCTTGACTCAATGGAAAGATCTACTAGCCAAATTATAAGAATTTGGATAAAGTTACTTGTGAAAGGGGGGTGGTTTATCTAATGTTCATGAATCTTTGTAGGAAATGAACAAAAAATTAGCCTTGTATGTAATATTAGGTGACTCATTATGTGAGACCTACTCTATGTAAAAATTTAGAAATTATCATAAAATCCTTGATCATATTCCCTAACATTACTTTCCTTTATGGTTTGGAATTGAAGATCACATTTGATACCTTCATGAGTATTATAAGTTTATATGGAGAGAGGTGAGATCAAATTTTGGAAACACTGTTGGTTGGGGGAGTTTATTTTCTTCTCTCATAACCCAAATTCTGACATGATCTTAAAGGAGTCAACTTATCATTATAACTTCACCACTTCCATTATCAATAATGATCAATTGAATTTTTTAATTTCATGAATTTGGTGGATGAACCTATTAAATGTTTCTACACTGACTCTGGATCTAGTATATTCATCACTAAAGTATACCATATTGATATAAACATTCATTAAGGATTTTATGATTGGGGTGATGTTATCTAGGTTCATTTTATTCCAACAAAATATAATTTTACGATTAGAAATTTCTACAACCATGTTATCCCAAGGATAAATTGATTCATTATAAAGGAATTCCTTAGATTCATGGTGCTCATTTTGTAGTAATCCTAAGATTGAATTAGGGTAAAACCTCTTCTGGGAAGGAAATTGGGAAATATTTTTCTAGATTATTTTTGTAAGGAATTTGGTTTTTGCACCACTTTACAGTTCATTTGATTAGTCAGTGGATAGTTTTTTTTATAGATTTGATACTACTTATTTGATTAAAAATGTTCATAAATAATCATTTTATGTTGGGAGTTTCTCAATATGAGGGCTTCAAAACCGTAATCATGATTGAAATACCTAGTAATGGGTGTTACCACAAATAAGGGGGGTGAATTTATGGTAATTATTTTTGAAATTTATTTTCTTTGAAATAAACCTTTTGAATTACTAGATTTTGATCCTATAATTTATCAAATATCAATGTTACTCGATCTTAGAAGATAAAAAACAAAATATCACAGATATATTTTT
The DNA here is from genome assembly GCA_963277665.1 of Viscum album. NCBI lineage: Eukaryota > Viridiplantae > Streptophyta > Magnoliopsida > Santalales > Viscaceae > Viscum > Viscum album. The sequence goes on along the minus strand of OY728166.1, from coordinate 341,197,179 downwards.
ACAAGGTCTATCCCCAAGATGGGTGACTATTCCCTTGATAGGTTTGGATCTATATCCAAGACCTATATTCTCTACTATAATCATCAATAAATAATAATTGGTTTAGTAAAGGGGTAATACACATATCCTAATATTTTTTTCACCAAATAATTGATTATACTTGTTCCCAATAGTCTACAAACACAACACCAACATAATGATAAGGATCAAAGAAACTCTAAGATAATATTATAACACAAAAATAATATTTCTCTTCGATCCACTGGAATAAGTTGATAATACACTTTCTAACTAATTTCAAAACCCCTATAGTAAAACTTCAATATACCTATTCATACCACTAATTAGTGTAATTTATTCATGCTGCTAATTCTATATGCACTGTTAGGCTACTCTCATAAAATATTGTTCACATGAAAATATTATTTTATGAAACTTCATGAAAATTGGATGTTATTCAGAAGGTATTATCCAACTCAAATTTGTGAAATAGTTCATAGTAACTCACTACATAATATTAATGTAACACATCACAATTATTTCATGATAATGCTTTAATTCATGTATAATTAATATATTTCATGATCTTGGGAATGTTATATTTAACTATCTTTCCACTTCTTCTTAATTTATATGATTGTATGTTCACTCATGATTATATTGTTTTTCTTCTCTTTTTCAAGCACATAGCACTTCACACAATAGAGTATGTAGTTTCAGCTTCTTCTCCATGCTAAAAAAATGTTTCTATAGCACTTTATCCTTTTTGTTGCTTATTTTTTCACAAAACCAAACTCATATAGATATGGTAACATGAAAAATTATTGAAAAATTTCATATATTATTCATGTTTATTTATCCTTATGAATCATTTATAAAAAATATAAAGAGTGCCTTTTTTTATTTCTGTCTAATTTATGGTCCATCCACAAATAGTGATGATAAAAGGTATTTATAGATACATTCCACCATCCTAGGGCCTTTGATAATCATATAAATCCACTCATTCTACCATCTCAACACATGAAGTGCACTGATATACTCCTCCTTCGTGCATCAACTAATCTTCATAAGAAGTAATGAAAATAACCATCATTGATTTGAAAATTAATCTTTATTCATATTGAATTTGTGTGATTATACTTTCATCAACTACATGGTCAAAAACATGTAACAACTATCTATGTAGAATATATGTATTCAAACTTGAGTTCTCCACTTTACATATGGTATGATCATATCACCACTATCATCTTTCTTTAATTAACACTTTTTTACCATCTAAAAAATCAAAAAATACCATGTGTTGATTCTCAATAGAATCATGAGAATGGTATAATAACAATACCATCATCATGAAGAACCAAATGCATATATAAAATCTCTCAAACGGATAAATGTAAAATATGATCTTGGAGTCTGATCAGAATGAAATAATTGATCAAATCAAACAGTCCTCATTCTATGCATATGTTTCTAAAAAAGAGTAATATTATGTGGTTCCATTATAATCTAACATAAAATAAATTATCATCATTATTCAGGTTAATAATGTTTTGTGAACTTCAATCCACTAATCCATGACACTCAGGTCAGCCACGAGATAAACATGCACACACCACATGGTGTTCACCACCATATATACACCTTATTCACCCATTTCCCCTATTGCACCAAGAGTTCACCCATTCCAACCCATTTTCAGGTGATCTATCTCCACTAATAATATCTCGGCCATAGTTTTTTGGTATGATTTTAGAAAACCATCATCAAAATAACTATCCAAATAATAGCCACTAGAATCATAAGACCAAATGGTCTTTCTCAAAAATACTTCCCAATAAATAATTCTCATGGTAAATCTAAACTTTTTAAAACATCTTTAATTATATTAAACAATGTGAAATATTTAAGAATCATTAACATGTATCTTTGAAATCAAGAAAATCTTTTCAATAGTCACAAATAATATTTAAAATAAATACAAAAACATCAACAATTCCTTGTTTTATTCACTCTTCCCCTTTTTATTTGTTGTCAACAATGACAAATTTTACAAAAATTCATCAAATCATATCATTTCTCAGATAGAAATGGCATGAAGCCACATTACCATGTATGGTAATTTTTTTAGATAATTCCAACTCTCAATGATAATAAATCTATGGCTAAGTGATTTATATTCTCTTCCCCTAATTCATGCACCTACTCCCACTTTTTATATTAATAACTTATTATGATTCATGAAAGAAAAAAATATTTCGGTAATCTTCTCTTTATTTAATAATATAAATTCACGGTATAGTAGGATAAATCCCATACCTCTCTTAAGTGAGTAGTGGAGGTTGAATAAGAATTTTAAGCCTTAATTCCTCAAAAGATTCTCTATGTATAGCTATAGTGAACATATCAACAATATAATATTTTGTTGAAATGTGATCCAATTTTTCATCTCAATTTGTAACTCTCCCATTGATGAGATTTATATTTAATATCAATGTGTTTTGATATAGATTTTTTCACTTGGTTCATTGAGATATCAATTCTACAATGATTTCCATAATCAATTTACAATATTCTTTCAACATTCACATTCTGATCCTCTAGTAGAACTTTCATCCATATTATTTTCCTACAAGCACTGGTGGGATAAACATACTAAGTTTCAGTTATACGTAATGTCATAAAATTTTGTTTCTTTTTATTTCATCTTACACAACTATCTCACAAAAAGAAAATTCTACTTGATGTTGATTTATGATCATTACAATATCAAAAACAATTAGAATTATTTAATCATAAAAAGTTAAATTCTTCCACTATTTTATACATAAAACTGTAATTTGATATTTGTTAGATATACTTGATAATTATGTTAGAATCCAGCATGTGTGACTATTTTACATCAAATTTATTTCTAGAATACAATGTTGTTGTATAAGCAATAAATGAATTTTACATTATAAGATAAATAAAACTATCAATAAACTTCCTGAATTCTTTCTGGTTAACACTCTACCCAAGTTCATCTTTACTCATCTTTATAGAATCTATGATAAGTGTGGAATCTTCCTCGGGATCTTCCATGAAAAAATTTCTCAATAATTCCTTGGTATATTTTAATTTTTAAATATATTTGAATGTTCACTTTTTTATAAATTTTAGACCCTGATATAAATTAATTTCTCCTTAAAAATATATTTCAAGAAACATATTAATTTGATCACAAAATTCTTTACATACATAGTTTATATCACTTATAAAAAATATGTCATCAAAGTACATAATTATAATTATAGTACATGTTTTAAACTCTTTCACATTTAATTCCAATTAAATTTTTCTTTAAAAAAATTTAATTACTTTAATAAACTATATTATTTAGAATACCAATATCTGATATCTTGTTTTACCACATACAAGACTTTATTCGGCTTACAGATTTTTGTTTCATCTACAGTAAGAGTAACTCATTCATGTTTATCAAAAAAAATCTACTTAATGATTTCAAAGTAAGAAATTATACATTACATACATTTGATGAACATCATAGTGTTAGTGTTCTATATCTACCAGAAATATTCATATAACAACCATATTCATTATTACACATTAATATATATTTTATTACATAAAAGTACACTTAATACAACAAAAAAGGTGGATAACTATAGTGTATTTGGGAATTAGGTACAAAACATAACATATTGAACATGGTATACAACAAAATTATTAAAAACTTCCTTAACATGATTTAATGAAAACTTCTTCAACATATTCAAAATACTTATTTGAACTTAAAACACTATGGGATATCTTAGGGAAAACATAATTAAGGGGTGAGATATAAATCCTTATAAGGGAATAAACCAGGCATAACATGATGAAGATAATACATATTAGAAAATAGGAATATAAATAGTGAATAAAATTAACTTGAATAATAATTCATGATATAGAATAATAATCATAACATGGGAAATGTTTTAACAATATACAACATGACATAAACATGAGTCAAGGATCATTGCACATGAAGGATCATTATTCAAGGCTCGTTGAACATGGAGGAGAATAAGTCAAGGATATATTCTAAGAGAATTTCACATGATGTATCATGATACTAAACATTACCCAATATTTCATTGGAGCTCTATCTAGGTTCACCCATCATAATCATTTCATTATCATGCTTATGTGTGCCACATAGATCATACAACATGAATTCATTCATCATAATAATTTATTACATGATAAAGAAACGTTTAATACAAAAATTTAACTCCCTAATAAATAATTATATGTTCATAAAGGTGAATAACCTTGATAGAAAAATGGGTATGGTATTCACTACACAATTATTTTGTCATGGAAAATCAAAGAAACATTTCAGAAGCATAACATTGTTACATAAAAATTCATAAAAAACGGTGATGATATAGAAATGTGTGTCTCATAATTTGGAAATAATATTTTCAATTATAGGGAAATGTAAATCCATATCCCAATATTATAAATTTGGAAATATAAGGCATAAGTAATTGAATAAACATGAATAGATAAAATAATCCTTATGAAATTTCATTATGGTAACGGGTGTACATAAAGGATCATGGGAAGATTAATGAGAGTGAATGGGGATCTCATAATTTTTATATAAAATTTAAATTATGGTAGATATATAATAACATATCCCAATATAATAAAATAAAAATTAAAAGACATAACATATAAGGAGTGCTTGATAAAACAAGAGAGCGGAAGATCCCTTACTTGAGTGTGTGACTCCAAAGACTTGGGAGGGAATTCTTGAAAGATTTGGGTACCTTTGGAAGACTATAGTGGGTATAGGTAAGATTTTTATCATGATTAAAGGATTTTTACTAAAGAGTAATGGGATCTTGGGTTGGCTTATATAGGAAACGAGGGGGATTTCTTTATTATTTAGGTTTTGGAATCTACAGAAAAAAAGACAGAACCAAAAACCATATCATGGTTTTTACCATTATTTTTTAAAATGGTATTGGTTTAAATTATTTTATATTTTCAAGGGAATAAATTATTAAAATATTACCTTTGGTGATGTGTAGGTGAGTCACAATATTAAAGAAATGATTTTAAAATCATAAAATATATTATAAGTCTTGGAGGATTTAAAATGTATTTAAAAAATAAACCAAAAAAAATTTAAAACCAAATTATTTTAAAGTTAAAACATATATTTTTCTGATTATACATTTTATAGTACTTATTACATCACATTTGGGTCATTTTGATGTCATAATAAACAAAGTATATTTATATTGTATTTAATTTTTACCTAAATAATTGACTGTCTCAAAAAATTATGAAAAAATCACCATTGGATAATTTTTACATACTAATTCCAAAAATAATATTAATTTTATCGAAATAATTTTTTAAATATGTCAATTTTTAGATTTAAAATAAAAACCGACATTTACTGAAAATGATTTGTTTTTTGAAAATTAAATTTTTTGAAACCTTATAAAAAATACATTTGACTTCATAAAAATTATATAATCATTTATATTTAATAAAATTTATTTAATAATAAATTTTATTAAAATGTTATTTATTCATAAAATCCATTAATTCAAAAAAATAGATTTCTTAATTGAATTTGAATATTAACCAAAAATATTATTTCCTCTTTCAAACATATTTAAAAGTAACAATAATAGGATGAAAATATATTCATTATTTTATACAAAAAAATGTAAATAATCCTATTTCTATGGTCTTGATACATATCCATTTAATACAAAAAAATATACCCTAAGAGTAATGTGTGCAATGGTGGGGATTTTCTGGGGTCATTTGGTGAACATGGTTTGGGTTGTGATGTCGATGAGCTTGATCTTATCTCGTAAACATGCTAGTGTTTTTGGATATCAGATTGGGATTGGTCTTGGGAAAATCCTAGAAATTCTATCTCCATTAGAATTTCAAATAAATGGTATTCATAGGGTATGATCATACTAGTTGATTCCATCACTTCATTTTTTTGGGTCAAAAGGATTTGATAAACCCCTATATTTATACTAGTCATGTGATCACTATTCAACAGCTATATTATTAATGGTAAACACACTTAAAAGTCATTAAAATCCAATTGGAAAATATAAAAAACGATAATTACATGTGTTTTCTATACACATATTATATAATACGGTAATAAATTTAATCAAAGAGGAATTTTATTTAAAATAGTTCATGTTGTTACAATTTTTCCCCCTTAAGAAATTTTTCCTTGAAGGTTTTTTACTACACTAAAATAGATGAAATTACCTCTACTTTATCAGCTCATCTAGTTCCCATATTTTTAATTTAAATTATTGGTATCTCCAAAACACTTTTATGAGGGGCATTGTCTTATTTTGTATAACATTTTCTCTATGATCTAAGATATTCATCGTCTACTATTCATAGGAAATATCATTCTTCAATGGTAACACCTCTAGATTTAGTACATTATAGGGGTCTGGTATGTACTTTCTTAAGAGTTATACATGGAATAGATTATGTACTTCAGGAAGGTTCAGTGGGATTGTTAGTCGAAAGGTCACTACTCTGATGCGATCAAGGATCTCAAAAGAAATGATGTACCTTAGACTAAGCTTTCTCTTCTTTCCAAAATTAATCACTTTCTTCCATGGAGATATGGGTATTAATACCATGTATCTAACATCAAACTCTATTTCGCATCAATTATTGTTAGCATACCTCTTCTATCGACTCTAGTTAGCTTTTATGTGCTATTTAATAGTATTAACCTACAACAACATTTCCTTAACCATTTTTGGACCTATAATTTTTTGTTCCCAAACTTCATCTCAACATTCTAGTGCTCTTCACCTATTCCCATAAAGGGCTTCATAGGGAGCCATTTGGATGGTCGATTGGAAAATGTTGTTGTATGAGAACTCGACCTGGGGTAGATATCTGTCCCATACTCCTTTGAATTATATATAACATGATCGAAATATGTATTCCAGTGTCTGAATAGTCCAATCAGATTTTCCATCAGTTTGAGGATGATAATATGTATTTAAATTCAACCCAATGTTTGGAGAATGTTGGATAATTTTCCAAAATTTAGAGGTGAATCTTGGAACTCGATTGAATACAATCGATAGTGTTACTGCATAAATCCATGAAACTTCTCTGATTTATATATGTGAAAGTTGATAAAGTGAGAAATCCATTTTAATTGCAATGAATATTGAAGTTTTTGTAAGATGATCCACAATAACCCATATATGATTGTTTACTTTTGATGTCTTCAGATGTCTGGTGATAAAGTCCATGGTTATGTTTTCAAATTTCCATGTTGGTATGGGTAATGGTTGTGTCATAACCTTTAAATTCTTCCTTTCATCCTTCACATGTATACATACTAGGAACTTTGATGTATATTCAGGACCTCCTTATTCATCTTGTCCCACCAATAGTGATTTCAGAGATCTAGAAACATATTTTTGTTTTTTGGGTGAATAGATAAAGTCAAACTATGTGCATCATCTAATAGTTCCTTCTTTAACCCAGGATTTGATGGAACACATAATCTGGACCCAAATCTGACAATTCTTTCTTGATTAACATTGACCACCAAAGATTTACCTTTCCTTATAGTTTTCACTCTCTTTTGAGTTCCCACAGTATCTTTTTGAGTATCCTTTAACCATTCCAAAAGAGACAGTTGAGCAATAATTTGTGAAAATATTGATGATGTTCCATTATTTATGATTCTAATGTTTATACTATTTAAACACAAGAAGATTATATCCTTATAAATTCTTATCAATGATAGAATTATTGGGTCCCTTTAACTTATAGCATCTTCCACATTATTTTCCGTACCAAGATGGTAGTGGATTAATTAGTTGTAATCCTTGATGAATTATAACTGTATTCTCTGGTGCATATTAAGCTCTTTCTATGTGAATATATATTTGAGGCTCTTGTGATTAGTACATATCTCACATGTATCTCATAGTATTTTATTTTTAATATTTACAAAAAAACTAATTATATTACACAATTACACAATACTGATGTAGTAATTTTTTTATTGATAGAAATATCAAATTAATGTTATTAAAAATTTTAAAATATATATATTTTTAGCTAATTAATATATGTAATTAATTTTTTAGATGAAATATACTCCTTAGGGATATAATAATATATTTTTTTCTGGATAGAGAATTATATTTATATTTCTAAAAAATCTAAGAATGGAATAGTGTCAGAATTGACACTATTGTTGTTTTGTTAAAACAATGTTTTATTAAATTATTTAAAAATAATTAAAGATTTAAAAATATATAATAATTATTGAATTATCTAATATTATCTATATTTTTTTTAATTTAAATCAATTAAGTAAATATTTTAACCTTTTAATATTTAAATAATTATTAACCTAGTTAAAATAAAATAATAAAACTAAGTGTTAAAAAAATAATAAATTATAAATTTACATAAAAAACTTTCTGAAAATTTATTAGTTGATGTTATTACAACCTTATCTCATATCATCTTCTAAACTATGATATTTTATAGTTTTTTGGATGTGGTTTTATTTTATTATAAATTAATATATTTGGAGATTCCAAATGTTCCCCTCACCTCAATTATAAAAGGGCACCTCCTCCCTCAACTATTAACTTCACTTTGAGCTTTAAATATCCTCTATAACCTACCCTTTTTCCTTTTAAACTTCCCTAGTTACATTATATAGGTTCTGGTATTTTTAATAGACCAACTCTAGTGCTCTAATACAAGATTTAGAGGAAGCATGTCGAAGAAGAGGAAATCTCCTCTAATAATTATTTCAATTTTATTTCATCTTCTAATTATTCTTCATTAGTTGTTTCATTATAAATTAAAAACTCTAGTGTCACTTATATACTTAAATGTTATTATAATTATGAAACAACCATATTCCACCTTTTATCTATCATATGAAAAATGAAATCACCACCTGTGTGTACGTATGGATTATTATATCTACACAGTGGTGTAATATATTTTTTACCACCACCTTACTAGAATGAGTATAATGATGGAAATAATAAATATATATGATTATTATAACATGATATTTGTTTTAAAATATTATACCCCATCAACTTCAATGACATTCAATAATTATGGGAATGATATCGTTGCCCATGCTTATATATGGCCTACCATCTCCACGATGCGGTGCGATTCATTCTACATTACCTTCATTAAATAATGATTATATAAATTTATAGAATGATTAAATATGATATATGTTATGAAAATATCATTTTTTAATGATATAACTATGACCTATTAAGTATAAACAAAACTTAATCATCAAAACATGCATTAGTAAATAAAGCAGTTAATACCTGAATAACAAGTAATATTGAAATGTTATTAACAAATGAATGTTAATATGATCATATATGATATCATAAAAATTAATTTGATTCTGGAATTGGTCAATGACATTATTTAAATCATTATACTAGAGGTTTTGAAACATATAAAGGATATCAGACCTAAGGTAAGGGATAATTTCACAATCTCAATATTATCTGAGATTGTTTATACATAAGTATTTACTGGGGTATATTTATCATCCATGTCAATGTTTCCTAAATATCTAATATTATTTTTTTCCTTTTACAATTTTTTAAAGTCAATTTTACCCATTGGTGAATTTTTAATAAATGTTATGAAAAAAATCTTTTTTCGTTATTTGATATGAGTTACTTTTTAACTTTTTTTGGAAAAAGTATGAAGAGAATGTTTTTTAAATTATAAAGCATGAATGGGTTTTTACATCTTCATAAATCCTTATTTACATGAAGATTCCTCTACATGATTCCAAGTTTATTTTCAAATAAATTATTTTCTTTTAAAATTGTGTCGCTTGGAGAAAATAAAACATTTTTTAAGATGAAAGGATATTTTCCTCAAGAATTAAGTTCAAATGTTATATCAAAATTATTTTACATATAAGATGGAATTATTTAACATTGTTTTGTTTTCAAGTATACTATACCTACTATTCTTATGATTTTATTGTGTTTATGATTGAATTCTATTTATGAAATCCATTTGTTTTACATGGATAATGTTTTAATATAATGGTTTTTAAGAAACCCTTGTTTTTTATTAAGTTATGTTATAATGAATGATATGTATTTTTGTGGAACATATAAGATTGATTTCATTATGAGATGGGTGAGACCTATATCTCCCTCCAATTCATTGGGTAAAGATTAATATCTTTTGAGATAGATATGACTCGAATGGTAAGTAAATCTAGTTCAATAATATAGGGATGGAATGAGGAGTGAACTCATTTCAGTAATGGACTTTGTACACTAATATGGTCTTGGAAATGATCCTTGGATAATATTGAAATGATTTTCTATGCTTATGTTTTTTCCACAATTCCATGTTTTATCTAAATGATAATTTATCATTTTTTATGCTCTTTTATGATTTATGCCTTAGAACTTCTAGGATTTATTTCATGACTCAAGGTTTTGTTATTAAAAAATAATGTTCATGTTTTTACATTATTATGTTTATGTTTTGTTAGATTTTATCCATGTTTACCCTTACTGAGAATTTGAGATCACCATTTTTAAATTTTCTTTTCCCCAGGATGTAAAATTTTTTAGGTAGGAAAACTTAAGGGAAATATATTTATGGGCAATATTGAAGATATATCACCAAGTTAGAAGAATGTGTTTTAAGTTTTTAAAGACACTAAACTATTACAACCATTGGATAGCTATTTGTGTAATGTATTAATTTTTATGAAAAATAAATGTAATGTCTATGTATGTCAAGATTGGGTAATTAGAAGGATTTTGTCCAATATGATTTCTTTGCATGTTTATCCTTGACCTATGTTTATGATTTTTTGTTTTAATTTGTTTCCACATTTCTCATGTAATGATTATCATGATATATCATGCCTTATTATTCATGTTTCTTTTATTCCTCATTTATATTCCGATTTGTAACATGTATAACTTATTCCATGTTTATTCCGTTACTAGTAGTTATATCTCACCCCTTTCTTATATATGTCCCCAGGTTATCCCATGTATTTTTAAGATTAAAGAAAAAAAATTAGCATGTTAGAGAAGTTTTAAATAAACATGTTGTATTCCTTGTTTTATATTGTTATATAATTTATGTAATTTACAAAGACACTAGATTTCTCAATCATCTGGGTTGTATTAATTGTTTTCTTATGTAACAAATCAATTATTAATGTGAAATAAAGATAAGGGTTGTTATAATTGGTATTAGAGAAAATTTTGATTATTTTTGGGATTAGGATTAGAAAACTCTAGAGGAACACTTAGGTATAAGGATACGTATAAGAAAAATCTCTATATTTTGGTTAGTATAGAGTAATTGGTTTATTAATAAAAATACACCCTTATCTGGATATTAATAGTGGACATGGTTCTGACATAGATGTACCTAGGAGTAACAACTCCAACATGGTGTTCCAAGCCTAACTCAAGGTAATCTGGTACATGAAAAAGGTCATTGCTACACACCTGGTTCGATACTCTCGAGGGATATGCTTTATTAAATTAATAATAATGTTATAGAAAATTATTAAGGGAACAATAAAACCATTAAAATATATGTTAGGAAATATATCATGGATAACATAGATTGAATCCTATAAATTCATAAGTTAAGGAGATTAATTAGATTTATAAGTTATTTCTTTAATGTCATTAGATTTATCTTTATGTGTTTAATAGTTTAAATTAATCCTCCCTAATTATATATCAGATAATGTAGAACTATAATCAAAAATTGAAAGGTATGGTTATCTTTTATAGTTCTACTCATTCCTTCATAGCACAAAAGATTAGTATAACTATTCAAATACCACCCCAAAGCACAGAAGTAGATGGTTCAGTGAAAATAGAGAATTGGGAAATTAACTGATCATAATTATATAAATCCTCCCTTGTCAAATTTTTTAGGATGAACTTCCCAAAGAAACTTGTCATACTTATTTTGGTAGAATTTGATGAAATTATGGACATGGATTGGATTTCACTATATAGATCCAACATAAATTTACATTAGAAGGAAATCACTCTCTGTATTATGAATTGACCCCCAATTATATACAAGTTCAAGGAGGTGGATGAATCTTATTTAGAATCATCATATAAAGCATGGATATTATTACCCTATGAGATATCATATCAATATCAAATTAGTTATTCTAAGTAAAGAACCATCCTAAAATAAATTCTTGCTGTGAGGGAATATGTTGATGTGTTTCCTGAGTAATTTTCTAGTCTTCCTACTATCTGAGAGGTTGAATTTTCAATCAATCTTATTCCTGGGGAATTTCTATTATCCAAGACTCCATATTTAATGAATTGTTTGTGACTTAAAGAACTGAAAAAAACTACATGAAAATATGGATAAAGGGTTTATAAATCTAAGTTCTTCACCATGGGGTGCCCCAGTCATATTTATCAAGATAAAAGATGGGTCAATGTTCCTTTTCATTGATTATCATGAGCTTAAAAAGATCACAATAAAGAAAAAGTATCATCTACCTAGGATTGATGAGTTTTTTTATTAGCTATTTAGAGCACAATAATTCTCAAAGCTAGATATTTGGTTGTGATATTGTCAAGAAAGGGTGAGGAAGGAAGATATCCCCAAGATATCTTTTCATACAAGGTACGGGCACTACGAGTTCATAGTGATGTCGTTTGGACTCACTAATTCTCTAGAAATATTCATGGACTTGATGAATGGAGTCATTAGATATTACCTCAAGTAATTTTTGGTATTATTTATAGATGGTATTATAATATACTCTAAAATTAAGGAGGGGTATGAGGATAATCTAAGCATTATGATAAATACTCTATGAAAGGATAATCTTTACACCAAGTATATAAATTTTGAGTTGTGGTTTAAGGTAGTATTTTTCTTGAGGCATATAATCACAAGAAATGGTATATCTATAGACCCTTCAAAGATAGAATCAATTGAAGTATGGCTGAGGTCAATATCTGTGATAGATATCTGATGTTTCCTTGGGTTATCTTGGTATTATCACAGATTTGTGAGAAATTTATCATGAATGTTAAATCTTCGTACCAAGATAACTTAGAAGGGGTCAATTTTTCTTGGAATAATGAATGATAAGATATATTCATGGCATTAAAAAGGAGTCTCATCACTACTCCCATGCTCACACAACCCACAAGTGGATAACTCTTCACAGTATTCAGTTATGCTTCAAAGAAGGGATCGGGTTATGTATTGATACAGAATGAAAAATTCATTACTTATACTTCAAGGTAGTTGAAAGTTCATGAGAAAAACTATCTCATGAATAATTTGGTTTTAAAATCTGTGATATTTCCATTGAAAATATGGTAGTATTATCTTTATGGGGAGAAGTGTGAGATATATATGGATCATGAAACCCTCAAGTATATATTCACATAGAAAGATATGAATATGTTCCAGTGAAGATGGTTAGTGGCAATCAAGGACTATGACTACTCAATCCACTACCATCCAAATAAAGTGAATAAAGTGGTGGATGCTCTAAGTAAAAAGGATAAATAATACTATCAATGATGAGAATTAAAAAGGATCCAATCTTCATAGACCTACAAAGGATGTACATTGGAATCATAAAGGAAGGAACATAATCAATCCTTTCATAAATGATTTATCAATAATCTCTTTTGGAAATGTTAAAGAATTATCAATGAAATGATGTGGAAATTTAGAAGAAGGTGGAATACATGAGAAAGGGGAATTCCATGAAGTTTAAAACTGATGAAGAATGAATTATGAGATTTGGTTCAGGACTATGTGGTCTATCAAATACTGAGTTAAGGAAGGAACTGTTGGATGATTCACATAGTTTGAATTTCTCCATTCACCCAAGAAGCACAAATATGTATCGATATCTCCATGATCACTATTTTTGGGATAATATAAAGATGGTGATCACAGAATATATATCAAAATGCCTGGTGTTTCAGAAAGTGAAGAGTGAAAAGAAAATGTCTAATGGGATGATGCAACCATTACCCATACCAGCGTAAAAATGGTAGATCATCACCATAGACTTTATCATCAGACTTCTTAAGACATTTAAGGGAAAAAATGCAATATGGGTTGTTGTGGATCATCTTACAATGAAAACTCACTCTATCAAAATTTGAGAGGACTTCTCACTGGATCAACTTGCATGGATATACATCATAGGAGTGGTAAGTCTGCATGCAGTACCACTATCGATTGTATCCAATTGAGATCTGAGATTCACATACAAGTTCTGTAAACGTATACAACATTCTCTAAACACTGAGTTGAACATCAGTACAGCCTATCATCCTCAAACTGATGACCAATATGATCATACTATTTTGGAGCTGGAATACATGTTGTGAGCATGTTTTATGTACTTTATATGAGTATGAGACCGATATCTTCATCTGGTTAAGTTCTCATACAAAAATGGTTTCCACTAAAACAACCAAATGGCTCCCAATGAAACAATTTATTGGAAGAGGTGTAGCACACCTGCATGTTGGGATGAAGTTGGGGAACGAAAATTTCAAGGTCCTCAAATGGTGGAAAATGTTAAGACAATTTACTATAACATCAAGGATGATTAAAGTTGATAAAAAATATATTCTAAAAATCATTTATGAGACCTAGAGTTTGATATTAGAGACGTGGTGATAATTTAAAAATATCCATGGAATAAAGTAGTGAGATTTGTGAATAAGGGAAATCTTAGTCCAAGAAACATCATCCCCTTTGAGATCATTAATCGCATCGGAGTGGTGGCCTATAGAATAAAACTTTTAAAGAACCTATCTAAAGTATATGATGTATTCCATGTATCCCTATTGATGAATCACATACCATACCCCTAACATGTACTAAATCTAGAGATGTTTCAATTTGATAATGACATATCTAATGAGGAGTAGCTGGTAAAGATATTAGATCGAAGGTAAATAGTTCTATGATATAAGACAATGCACCTTGACAAATTGATGTGGAGAAACCAAGAGTTTTAATAAGAAATTTGTGTACCATAGGAGATGATGAATCATAGTTACCCTCATCTATTTTAGTGTGGGAAATTAAAATTTTGAGGGATAAATTTTTTAAGGGGGAATATTGTAATGACCCTAACTATCATAAATAAAATTACCCTTTTGATTTATTTAAATATCTCATCATGAAATATGGTTATATAAAACACATAAACTTATTTTGTTTTAGTATATCTTATTGGATTTAAAATACCTTCAAGAATCATTACTGTTGATAATATAGCTATTGAATAGTGATTATGTGATTAGTAAAAATATAGGGTTTTAAGAAATCTAATTGACACAAACAAGGTAAGTGATGGCCTCAACTGGTAAGATCGTACCCCATGAAGCTCATTTATCAGATCTTTTAAGGTAAATAGAATTTTTAGGCTTTTCCCTTGACCAATACCAAGCTGATATCCAATAACATAAGCATGATCAAAACCTTTTATGGGAGAATTTCAAGATCATTGGGATCATGGATTAATCCATGTTCTCCAAACCACCCCATGAAAGTCCCACCATCATGCACCTTACTATTAGGGAATGTTCTGGTGTATTAAAGGGGTATGTATAAAGAACTTATAAATATTAATATGTACTATTTTATATAATAATTAATATATTTTTATCCTATTATTTTAACTTTGTAAATGGTTATAATTTTTTATATAATAAATAAAAATTGTATTTTTGATTAATTTTAAAATTCAATTAATGAATTTATCAATTAATTTATTTTTGAAAAACAAAATATTTTATTATTATGAAATAATTTTTATCATATATAACTTATCATATAATCTTTATAAAGTCAAATATAATTTTTATAAGGGCTCGAAAACTGTTATTGTCAAAAAAAACCATCATTTCTTAATAATTGTAAATTTTATTTTAAAAGTGAAAATTCGCATAGTTATAAAATAATTTACATAAAATGAACATTATTTTTGGAATCACAAAATTAAAATTTTCCAATACGGAATTTTTCATAATTTTCTAAGATTTTCAAATTTTCAGGTGAAAATAAAATATCATATAAATATACTTGGTGTTTTATGACATCATAATGACCCAAAATTGATGTAATAATTACTATAAATGGGATAAAATAACAAATATATTTTGTCCCTAATGTGATTTTATGTATATTTGATTAATTTTATAAATCCATTATGAATCCTCCAAAACTTATAAAATATTTTAAGGTTTTAAATTCCTTTATTTAAGAGTGTGACTCACCTCCACATAAATAAGAGGTTTATTTTACTGAGTTAGGACCTTGTCATTATAAAATAATGGGAACCACTCCATAATTTCAGATACCATTTAATAAAATTATGGGATGGTTTATGGTTTGGTATATTTTATTATGTAGAGTCAAAAACTTAAATAACAAAATAAATCCCACTTTTTTTATATAAACCCACCTAAGGTCTCATTTATCTTCACTCAAACTTCATGGATCATGACCATACTATTCCGTACACTATCTAGAGTCATATTAAGGTGCCACCAAGTTCTTCAAAATCCCCTTCTATGATTTTGAGTCACACACTCATGTAAGGGACCTTCCTCTCATTCTTTAAATTCAAGCAGCTTCTTTAGAATTTTTCTTCTTAATTACAAATATTTATCACTATATTTATTTATAAACGTTAACTAATTTCCAATGGATGTTATTTTATTGATTATTAATTTTTTCTCTCTCATTCTTACCTTCATCTAAGCTGTTACTAAGCTGAAATTCCATAAGAGATTTCTATCTTCTCATTTTCATTAAAAACTCCTTTTATGTCATGTCTATTAAATTACATTCTATTTTTTTGGGATATGTTTTTACATATTCACCTTACAATCCATTTAATATATAAATTTTTAGATCCCCATTTTCACTCACATTAATCCTCCCATGATCCTTTATATACACCTGTTACCATACCGAAGTTTCATAAGGGATATTTTCTTTTCCCCTCTTTATTCAAGTATCTTATTTACCTTATGTATTTTATCTTTATTTACTTATTATGAGATGTTTTATTACATATATCCATTAATTTCCAATTTATTTCCAAATGATGAGATACACATTTCACTCTCCTCGATCCCTTCTATGAATTTTTATTTAAAGTTGTTATGCTGTTGAAATTTCACAGTGATTTTGCATGCCAAAATAATTGTGTAGTGAATACCATACCCATTTTTACCAGAGAGGCTCATCCAGGGGATAACCCCCTAAACATTTATTAAAATAAAAGAAAAGGATAGAGACAAGAATCATAATTCAAAAGATAGAGTTACATGTCATAAAAAGAATACCCATCTTCACACCCCTGGTAGCAAGATTCCTCCGCAGTAACTAATTCCCATTCAGTGCTGTCATAATGCTTCAGAACCTTAGCATAATTCCTTCGTAGATTCATCTGTTCTAGGGATAAAATCTCAGGGTTACCACCATAATACCTAGTGGAAAATGGCTTTGGTAGGTAAGAGTATTCCTTCCTTGAATTGTGTTGTAGAGGGGTGGTCAATACTTCTTGGGTCTCATTCATCTTCATCATCCCGCCATGGACCAAATCACTAAATGAAGGCTTGATCAAACCGCTATAGCTATCTTTGTCCTCTCATAGCAATCCCCCCATTTCCCATTGATGATATCATTCTGAAAATTATCTTCCCTCTACTACCCTTCTATAATTGTCCATTGGTATCAACAGTGAGGCACCTTGGCTGTTCCACAATCACATAATTAACCAAAGTCCCCTGTTGCACAACTTCGAATCCATTGCAACCCTCCTGTGAAGGAGAACCATTCTGAAACTGGTTGTTTGTATTAATCAGTGTAAGGCATTGTGGCTAGTCCATCACACAATGATCTACACATGACCCATTTCCAACTTCCACAATCACTGCACCCTCATTGTTTCATGCACATAACCCATTGTCCATTTCATCATTCACTTCATCCTCTCAATGAACCTGCAAACTGGCTTCCCCACCCTCAATCCCCAGCCCATTTTTTTATCAAAGGTATTCACCTTTATGAAAATATACTTACTGATTAGGGAATTAAATTTATGTATTCCCCATTCCTTGATCATAGAATAAATTATTATGATTAATGAATTTATGTTGTATAATCTATGTGGCACACTTAAGCATGACAATGAAATGAATATGATGGATGTGCCTAGATAGCACTCCAATGCATTGGGTATTATTTAGTATCATGATACATCATGTTGGTTCATGGAGTAAACCTGATTACTTTATGTTACTTTTTTCACCATGATGTCTTGGCGGGTTTATCCTTGACCTATGTTTATGATTCAGTGTTTTAAGTTGTTGACACATTTCCTATGTTACGATTATCATTTTATATAATGACTTATTATTCATTTTCCTTTTATTAATCATTTATATTCCTATTTTATAACATGTATCACTTATGCCATTTTTATTACATTACTTTGTTTTATATCTCACCTCATTCTTATGTATTCCCTCAGGTTATCCCATGTTGTTTTAAGTTTGAAGGGGTATTTTTAGAATGCTAAAGAAGTTTTCAATAAAGATTTTTTATTCCCAATTTTATATTGTTTTGTAAAGTACATAATTCTAAAAGACCCTATAATTATAGATTATCTGGGTTTTATTAAGATTATTTTTATGTAATAAATCAATTATTAATATCTAATAAAGAGCAGGGTTGTTATAATCTAGTTATCACAGTAAGAAATTACCGATCACCAATGTGAATAAAGAAGAGATATCTAGTGAAGAAGATAATAATGAAATGAACATGGAATTCAGAATAAATCTTGAATTGAAGGAGTGAATTTTTAAAATATATAAAATATAAAAGTATGATAAGAAGTTTGTAAATATACCACATGTTCTAAATGATGTTGAAAACACCCAAAGAGAAAAAGATTTGTAGTTGGTGAAATAAGTTCAAATTTTAAGGGTCACACATATCGAGGAGAAGAATTTAAATGGTGTTTGGAAGGTGAGATTTAATAAAAAATAAATAATTTATTAATTATTATAATATTTTGGTATAGGTTGAAAATTAATTTAAGAACATAAATTTTGATTTTTTTTAAAAAAAATTATGAATAAAGTTAGTAAATGTTTGAAGACCAAGGAGAAGAATAGTAAAACATCCAAGAATATAGGTGATCACTAAAATAATTAAAATTAAAATTATATATAATCATGAATTTATTAAAAAGATATTAAGTAAAATAAAAGATGATAAAGAATAATAAAATTGTCTCATGAAGTGAGTTCTAGAATTTCAAAAAAATTGAGAAATTGTAACTGGAAGCTGAAAAATACTAAAAATATAAAGGAAAAAACTTCAAAAATAATTTATAACATGAACGGAAATATAATAAGAACACTATAAAATAATTAAAAAAATATAAATTATTAACTAGAAGCATTAAGTAAAAGAAGTGACATAATATATATTAAGAAATATTTTCCAGAAAATTATCATTTCTTAAATATTTTTGGTGTTTTGGTAAATTTTGGAATTTGGAAATGAATTTTTCATTCAATTAAAGTAATTTTGAAAATTACAGAACCTTTTTAAGGTAATAATTTAGAAATATATAATATGTTCAAACAACACAAGTTCATAAAGTGACTGAAAATTCAAAAAAAAATCAAGTAAAGAATCAGTTATAAGTTCTTAATGAGGTTTTTAGAAGATATTAATAGTCATATCACTAGACAAAAAAATTATTAACCATTTTTATAGTCCAATTGAGTATGAATAATGCTATAAATATTTCAAAATAATAATGAAATAGAAAATAAGAAATTTCTTGTTGTATAAGTTTTTTTGAAAACACCTTAAAAGAATTTATAATGGATACATGATAGTAGATATTCATTATATAATATTGGTGATATGAGATTTATTATAGGATTAATAAAATTTAAATAAGGATTAGTAACTTTTGGTAATGATGGATTACAAAAAATTAAAGTTATATTCTTAACAAAAATATAAAAAAAGAAGTTGAAGTCAATGAGTACTCTTTTTTATTATTTAAAACACGAGTTTCTAATTGTTCCTCAACTATATGATAAATTAAATGAAGTAATATTTTATAAAAATGGTTTTTTATTAAAGAAATTAATAGATGTATGTTTTGTTGCATGAGTATAGCTAACAAAAGTAAACCTATTTTATGTTTTATTAGTAGGTATTCCTTTTACTCGGTCATGAATGATGAAAAGGAGTGGTGTTATAAACAGTTCAGTCACATGATTTAAAATAGAGTGAAAAAGTAAACATGAGTTGATAATTTTCTTAATGTTCTACTACTTAATTTAGGATGAAAATGGAAATTATGTTCTGTAAAAATTATAATATTATGAATTATTCGCATAAAAAGGTGGAGATTCAAACAAATCATCTCTTAGAACTTGTATATTTAGATATTTTTAGAGCAATGTTGAAGAAATAAAAGTATTCTTATAAATAACTTATCTAATTCAGTGATTAAATTTCTCATATCACAAGCATAATGTTTATGTGGAAAAAATATAATGCATTAAAGAGGTTAAATAGCTTTAAGAGAAGTTTAAAAAATGAATATAGTAATTCCTTTAAAATTTCATTATTAGATAATGGATTTGAATATAGATTTGAAATTTTTAAAGGATATTTGGAGAAGTATATGAATTTTTATGAGTAAAATACTTCATATACCCCCATAAAAAATATATTGTTGAGAGTAAGAATTTAATTTTGATTGAGATATCTCAAACTATATTAATGTAATACAGTACTTATCATTTTATTTGGATTCAAGTGTTTAAGATAGTGGTTCACATTAAAAATTTATTTTTATATCATTTGAACTCTGACATATCCCCTTATGATATATATTATAAGAAGAATACATGATTTAAGTATCTAAGGGTGCTTTAAAGACATTATATTAGTATGTTTAATGGTGTAAATATGAGTAAATATTAGATAATATTAATTAAAGTAATTTTCCTTAGATATATACCAAATGAGATAGGATATCACTACTATATTAATTAATCCTGTGATATTATTCATTATACTTATATAAATGTTTTTAAGAACTCATTTAATCGTTTTGAAAAACATCACACTTTTTGAAGATGATAGAGAAGATGAGAAATCGATTTGATATAAAGTAAAAATTATAAGTTTATAAGATATAAGTTATGGGAATGAATAATATATTTATTAAATCATATCTAATTATGAACAAAGGAATTTAGTTTATACAAGGTTGAGGAATAAATTGTATCTTTATAACATCATTGGTGATCATGGACAATTAGTTGAAAAAAAGAGATATTCTAGGAAAGTGCCACATGACTCATTGATCTCTTTGGTTGATTTAAAGAGTGTGTATGATAGATTGAAGTATCAATATTGGATTAATTCCATGAATGAATAATTTGATAATATTGGGTATAAAAACACTTAGAATTTTGTACCTATGAAAATGAATAAAAATGTTATTGAAATAAAGTGGGTGTTTCATAACAATTTGAATGGAAAAATAATAAGTGATAATAAATAGGTAAAGTATAGTTTTAAAAGGTTAATATCAGGTAAAAAAAATTTATATTAATGAGATGTTTTAATTGGTTTCTAGTCTTGATAAAATTTGGATTTATTTTGTTAGTGATACTCAAAAAACATAGAAATTTTTTCAAATGGATTCCAATTTTTTTTTCTCAATGGTTAACTTGGAGAGTAGGTTTAAATTGAAAAATATATATTCTTTATGATTATATATGATTAAATTTGTTTTTTTAATAAATAACTATATAAGTTAAATCATATTCAAATATAATGGTATTTGAATATTTATTTATACTTAAATTTACTATAACTCAAGAAAGTAAGTGTAGATAGAAACTCCTACATCAAAGAAATAAAGGAGGTATTTGTTATTATTATTTTTTATTTTGATTTTATTATATTTACTGGAAATTAATAAGAATTTTGAAAAAGAATATTTCACTCAAATAAATGAGATATTTGAGATATCATTATTGGTATAGAATTTTTGAGACTTTTAATTTCTTAATATAAGGGACAAATTTTTATTTCTTAATAGTAGTATGATTTATATTTATTAAAGAAGTTTATAATAAAAAATTATTAGTATATTTATACCCAAATTTAAATATTAACCAAGATTTAAAAATATGAATATATAAATAAGTTTTATCAAAAGTTGTTTTGAAAACATATTTTATGTTTACTCTATTTGAAAACTTCAAGAATAAATTTTTTCTATAATATTAAATTGCATGAAAGGTATAAAATTAATACTAATAAATATCATTTTATAGAATTTAAATGGATTATAAGATATATCAAAGGTAATTAATATCATTATTTTTACATAATATCAAATAAAATACCAATCTATTTGGTTATGTTAATATAGTTTGGATTGGAAGTGTTCATGATTGAAAATAAATGTATGGTAAAGCATTTTCTGAGGAGAATGGTGTATAATATGGTATACTGAGAAGAAACTTTTTTTACCATAAGTAGAGAGATTGAAATATATTTTTTTCACCCAATAAATAAATCAATTGATGTGGATGAAGAAACAACCTGAATATTTTAAAGTGGAAGTGATGTTATCCTAGTTTATTAGTTGTCATAAATAAAGTGCCATCTATATTTAGGAAAATAAAATTCAATATTCTTGATCAAATAACATTGATATAAAATATTATTTTATTAAGTATAATGTGAAATAACGATACATTGAGATAGAGTATGTTCTAATAAAGGAAGAGTGGAAGATATTTTTACCAAACCACTGCCTAAGTATTTATTTCAAAAATCTAGATTAATTATGGGAGTTCAACCACAATATTATTAAGGGTAGGGTATAGTGTTTCTTCTCCTATATCACTTATTATTTGGATATTGTTTTCAAAGTTAGGGAAATATAGAAACATTAATTCAATTACCTATATTTTCTTAATGGAAAAAAATATCCCATTAATGGGTGGTATATATTTAGGGGGTTTTAAAAGGATAAATATGTGAGTTCAATATACACGTATATTGTATGTGTGTGTGTGTGTGAAGTTGTGATTTTAGAAAGTGTGTTTGTGAATTGGTTGATGTATGAAATGTTTTAAATTTTTTATTTAGTATATGTGGAATAAAAAGTGTTGAACATGTATTGGTAGAGTTTTTTAGAATAAAAAATTTTAGAGGGAATTTTAAGAGGTTCTTTAAAATTTAATGTGAGTTAATCTTATATAAATCTTTGAAATTATTATCCATTATTTACATTTACTACACTAAGTTGATTCATATATAATTAGAATGATTTAATGATGGCCTATTTATAATATTAAAGGTGATTTATGTTTTTTTATTGATAAAAAATATAAATTGTGGTATTATTATGACCAAAAAGATGTTTGAGATAGTGTAACACCCCAAGAGTTAAATGATTCTATTTAAAAAAATAGGGACATGAATTGTTCACCCAACTCATGTCCCTCAAAAATTTATTAAGAAAATAAATTTTATAGTGAAAACACAAGTTGCAAAGAGTATGAACCAGCAAGAAGTAGTGAAAGGTTGCACAGATAAAATCCATAAGACATTGAACATTGAATAGGAAAAAGTGGTAAAGTGAAGTGTATCGGTTTTCATCCATGATCAAACCCTCCATTGAGAACCCAAAAGATAAAAAATTAGGACGAGGTGAAAGTCTTCTCATCAATAAAGTACATGTCATGATGCTTCCACAATGAAAACCCCCAGTAATATCACCACTTATGTATCCATAGGTATATTAGGACTGAACCTATCCACTTCAAATAGTATTTAAACTCCCACATGACTCATCTATAAAGAAGTTCACTTTGAGAGAAGATCCACCGAATGTATCAATTTTAGTGAAGAAAAATTTGAAAAACATAACATAACAGTTCCCAAAAAAAATCCCCTCTTTTCAAATCCCAAATAATCACACTAGGAGTGGTAATGAAAAAGGCCTCAAGAGGTTTTTTGTACATTACAACCATACTATCAAAAGATGATAACTTTTTAGCTATAATGACCTTCTCAATCTGCCATGTAAACTCTCGATATGGAGGAAAAACAATTTCTTGGTAGTCTTTAAGATTCTAAAGAATAATTTGACAAAATCACTTCCACCAGTATAGAAATCACTAAAGTCGCACCAAAGAATTATATAAACAGAATCCTAGAAAAGAGGTGTTATTGATCTAGAAAAATTAATAATGATGAATCTAATTTCTTGATAATATAGTTTTGGGTACTACAAAAACTATAATCATCTCCATCAAATAGAAAACAAATTTTGATGAAAAAATAAATATAAGTGTAGAAAAAATAAGAATCATTTCCAAGGAATGGTCTTGAAATCAAAGTCAGGATTTTTCTTAAATTTCTCCACCATCAAGATGAACATTTTCTTTCTTATTTGAAGGTACGTCTTTGTGGAAATTTTTTATTATTATATCTTTTAAATAAAATATCATCTTTATCTTCCAAAAATACTTATAATTACTCACTCAGGTCATCATTATATTGATATGAATCTATCACAGTAGGTTCCTCCTCTTCATTAATGTTGGGATCATCCAAAATATTTTCAGCAGGAGGTGACATAATTTTCGGCTATGAAGGAATAACATATTTTTCCTTCCTAAATGCCTCTAAGGATTTCTTAACTATAGTTATATCAAGTTGAGAATAGTATCTTCTCTTATGAGTTTTTTTATCCTGGTTTGATGTAACCATCTGAGTCAACAATTCGTTTTTCCCCTTCCTGCCACTTGACTTGTAGAAGGTTGCCTCAATTTGAGATGCTTGGTCAAGATCTTCCTATATGGATTCACTAGAGTAATAATTTTGATTCTTTTACTACTCATGAAAAGTTTGATGAGCATCAGTTATTATAGAATGATTCTCAGGTTTATTATGTGACACCTTATCATCATCACACAATAAAACAATATGAGAAACAACTTCAACTTCAGCAAGATGATTATTAGGGGTGAGGATTATAATTCATAACATCCATATTAATAGGATCATCATAATTCATAGAGGAGAAGAATTAATCCCCTTGAGTTCACATTTTTTAATCCAAATTGAATGATTGAGAGTAGGTGTGTCAATTTTTCTCCCACATTCTTTTGGAGGATGACTAATTTTAAGCCACTTAGTGCATTAGTATAGAATATTATCAATTAAGACCTCTTAGAGAAACCCAGTGTCACCATTTTATATCCAAATTTGATATTTTAGTTATTTATAAATAGTAATTTAAATGAATATTTTAGAAATAGAGTGTCACAATATATTTTTATTAGTGTAATTTAGTTTGATAGGTTTCCCAAGAATACTAGCAATCGCGAAGAGGGATTCTTGTATAAAAAGATGGAGAGGCAAACCCAGAAACCCCAACCAAATAGGGGAAATGGGAGGCTCAATATCATTGCAGAAATTAGGGGACCATTTCAAAACTTTCATGAAGCATCCACCGACAGACCATGATCTCCTCATACAAATATTATAGTAATCATTTTCATACAAAAAATAAAGAAAAACCACATACAATGATTTCAAGAGACCGACATGGAATCTCATAAAACTAAGAGATTCCAAATTTTTTTCTTAGGAATAATAAAGAAGGAATATTCTTGATAAATTTTCTAACAAGAAAAATTTTTAAGTCAGAATCAAGAAAGCTGACCTCTTACTTAGAAAAAGAGATCACATCAAGGCCCCTGTGTCGAAATTTTTCCAACTTAATATGCATTGAAATCTTAGAATCATCATGAACATTCCTTGTTTGTCCTCACCCAGCAATTACATCAATGAAGGGTCTATGATCTAGATTAGGGTTTCTCCATCAATCACTGAGTGGCATGTTCTCCCATGGTTTTGTCATCTTTCTTTTTTGACAGAGAGATTAATGATTAATAAATAGTTAGATTTTTTATTTGATTTGAGGTAAAGTTGAGGTGATTTATGGCATTGGTATTTTATTAACACATAAATCATATTAAAACATAAATTAATATAGTTTTTTGATGATGTGAATATTTTTTAAAATTTTAGAGATATTAATAAGATTATTGAAGTTCATGTGTTATGTTTAAATATTTTTGATGTTATGAGAAGTAATTTATACTATAGTGGTGACCAAATCCTAACATGGTTTTTTTCATCTGTGAAAAAGTAATGTGAGGGGATAAGAAAATGGATATAATTAAGGTTATGGGTAGTGAAAATAAATTTTATATCCATGAGGAACCTAACCGAAATTGTAGTATAGTTATTATTAATCATGGTATGATAAAAACACTGATAGATTTTGATATAACATTTTGGTGTAACACCCCACATATTTTAAGGTGTTGAATTTTTTAAATATATTCAAAAACACATGAATTTTGATGTTTTTTGACCATTAGAGGAGTTATAAGAGATCAAAGGTATGTTTTAGGGAAGTTTCCCTCAGATCGGGATATTTTTTATTTTTGACAGATGGCATAGGCACTTGGTTCCAATCTAATAAGTACTCAATGAACCTATCATAAGAGAGGTATCCCCTAGGGTCCATCGGGTGTCCAATGACCCCAGCGTGGGTACCTGATGGGGTAATAGGTACATGGTGAAAAAATACTGGATACTCAATATACTTATATACTATTTTTTAAAACTATTATTAAATTTAAAAAATTATTTAAAAATTATTTAAAATGATTTTTCCCTTTATATATTTGTCTAGTATGCATGTCCCATCCAATATTCCTCTCATTTATCTCCCTCTCTAATAGTATATATCTACTAGTTGGGTGTAATTTTGTGGTCTATCTATCCATGTGGATCACCTGAGGTAAGGTTATCACTCCTTTCTTGTTTATTCTCAAATTTTTATGTTATTCATCCTTCTTATCCAATTATGGCCTAATTAAAGCATTTTTATCAGGTTTTGGGAAATTGTCTATTTAAATCCATTTCATCTTAAGATATTCAATGATGGGTATTCTAATATATCATGCAAGTAAATTTTGATAATTTGCTATCAATTTATATAACTTTTCATGCAGTGCTTGATATGGGGTCATCAAAACCATGTGTGATCAACCTAAAACATATCTAAATTCTTTCCCTTGGATTTTATAAGTGGGGTAAAGATATATATGGCTATGATAGATAATTTTTTATTTTAATTTAATTTAATGTCCTCTAATGTCCATGATCATGTGTTAATTTTTGTTAAACCACATAATTAAAACCCAATGGTTAATTTCTTGAGTTATATATCGATGTAGTGAACCTTGTTTAGTTCCATTTTACCTTATTTGATAAGATTATTTGTATATAACCTTGGGATACTGGATATAAGTTTTCTTCTAGTTGTAAATAAGTCCTTTTATATATCCTTAATGGCATGTTATCATGTATAAGGAGTGATATTCTCCCTTCTTTAGATTATGTGGTGTTGAGTAGAGTGTTTTCCTAACCTAGATAATAGAAATGGTGTTGAAGTTAAGGACTGACCTAGTAATTTATTATAATAGGTATTACATTTGATACTATGTTCTTTGTTGTTATAGATTATAATTTTTATATAAAAGTCATTAATGAGTTAACATGAATGGGGATGAGAAACCATGAGTTAAGATTCATGTATATAGGGGCCACTTTCCACCATTTTCATTATATTAATATCTCTAGATAAAGATGACATAGGGATGAGATAATTATGGACATGGGTAACCCTCTCCATATTCTTCATATTTTTTTGATCTATATAAAGATATCATGAGCTGATAACATTATAAACAAGAGGCCACACTTCCCTCTTTTCTTTAAATTATATGAGTTTTGATTGATTTGTTATTGATATGGGATCATTATAGACATGTTTCACCTTTGCATTTGTTGTATTATTTATATACTAGTGTTGGGATTCATGAGGGATGATATTTTTATAGCCATGGGCCACTTTCTCATTGGTTTTATGTTATTTTTAACTAGGATTTTGATTCCATAAGAATGATATTCTATAGGAAGTGTACACCTTTTCAATGTTCTGTATATTATTATGCATTGGGCAAGAGGCCTAAGGGATGAGATTGATATTTCCATGGGGTCGCATATCCTATTGTCTTCACTATGTTATAAATTCTATCCAATATGATCAATGGGTAGATATAATTATAATCAAGAGAATGTACTAACTCATTTTTCTTATGGTTAATTTTTCATATGTTCAAAGGCATTTTCGCACTAATCAAGGATGTAATAGAAACTCCTTGGGTTTCTTATTGAGAACACAAGGATATGGAATTTCATATTGTTATTATTATTTTGGTATTACGAGAATATCACTTTGTACATGTACATGTATATTATGGATTTGTTTAGGAACACCATTAGTGGTATCCTATTGATTTGTACTCAAACCCTACATAGGAATATTGATGCATGTGTTGATTTCACAGTTCATGAAATAGGTAAGGAGAAAACCCTACAGAGGATGGTTGAGCTATAGATATTTTGTCATAATTGGAAGAAAAGACCAGGCTATAACCTAGGGAAAATTTTTGGATCTCTCCATTATTTTATTTATTTTTTGAACCATATTGTATAAAATTTTCCTATGGTCATTCTAATATAATTATATATGACTTGTGTGGATTTAAATTGGATAATGTTTTAAACCATTTAATATTTTGTATACTTATGGTTGTTCATGAGTTGTGATATACTTATTCTTCTATACCAAAGAAGTTATAGTCTTCCAATGTTGTCCATATACCCTTACCACTAGTTGGTATCCTTTGGTGTATGAGGGGGGATTTAGAGGTATATGGAACTCCATTTTGGTCATGGTAGAGGTGAACCGGGATGGATACATTACAATTTGGTATCATATCCTTGTTTTTGTTTTTATTACTAATTGATCATGGAATTTGGAGTTAGGATATTTCCATGACTTAGGATGGACCTTGTTCCTAGGAATGACTAACACATGTGTAGGGAAAGTCCAGGTTAACAGGGATGAGATTTTTCTTCATTCTATTCAAGTGTTACAATATCATGATTTTCAAGAATATGAAGTGTGAGTTATAGTTTGTTGTTTACTATTGCATTATGAAATTGAAAAGGTTTCTTTTCATGTATTATTTTTAAAACAAAATATTTCCTTTATGTTTGTGTGTTTTCTTATGGTTAAGTACCCTATTTATGAAATCATGTTTGTTTATTTAAGATGTTAATATCAAATTATATGGAATTTTACTATATAAATTTATGGATACATTCTACTTGATTGAGTCTTGTTTCTAGTTACTCTATTATTATATATTGATTTATTTAGTATATCATATGGGTATTATTGTCCATAAGAGTGGGTATTTGAGGCTAGTGATAATTCTTGAATTATGTGAGACCCTGGTACACTAGGGTATTTATATATATATCATAGTTGGATATACTGTTATTTACTTCTTTTTTAATCTATAACCTATGATAGAAATGTATTTCTATGTTTTTATTTTTCATTTTAGTGATATTACACCACAATTATCACCTTTTGAGTTCCAAGAGGGACAAGAAGAGAATTCCCCAACTATTGTTGATTTTGATCCCCTCATTGCACCGAGAACTAGTATTGATCAGTATAACCATGATATTATACTAGATTTTATACAGTCTATGTGAATATCTACTCTAAATGGTGATTCATCCATGTTATATTTATATTGAGAGTTTTATCTATAGAAACTACCTATATTAACTTGACACGTTGGAATATAGTTTGTAGTGTTCTTAGTTGAGTATATGTGGGCTATTTTTACCATATTGAGACACCCACCGGGAATTGGATGAATCTTACTATGTATATGCTTTGAGGATCATCAAATAAAATGTGGGATGTCCTTGTTTAGAATGATTGGAATTTGGGAATTTCTTATAATGAATTTCTAGTTCATTTATTAGATTATTTATTTCCTGATACACTAAGTGTCAATAGGGATCAAAATTTTATTCATCTATTTTAAGAGATAATTTTAATGAGGGACTATGATTCACATTTAACCAATTTACTTCATATTTCTCTAATTCTTGTTGGTTATGATATTTTGAGTTTTCTCCATTTTGGGGATAATTTGATATATTTGATATAGGTTCATTTGAATGTTTTCTATATGACCTTGTTAGTTATGGTGGTGAACTAACACCTAAAAATTATATTGAGGGTCATTGACTATTAGAGGTTTTATTCTAGTAGCATCTACCATGTCACCAATTTTATTTGATATGGTTTCATCATAATTATTTATATCTACTAAGATGGTTAATGGTCTATGACTGATTGTAGAGTATTAATATGGGGTGATGGCTATTGATACATCCATATGGTTAATATCTATGAGTATTTGGATATTTCTACAGTTCACTGTCTTGATTAGTGGGTATAGTGTTATATGATTATCTTTATATTAAATTTTCATATTATAAATGTGATCCTACATATGTATTGACTTACTTTGTATTGATAAAATATTGATCTCTATCACTTATGGGTATCATTTATTTCTATTGGGTGTGATATTTATACCCATGATAGAGAGTGGGATTTATAATCATACCATTTAGTACCTTACCATAGGTAGAATGGAATGATTTTAGCCTAATTTTGTAACATTATTCTATGAGATGAGTTAATTTGACATATGGTTTTTCCTTTTATTATTGATTGGTATGAGAGTTTATTTTCTTAAGAATTATTAGGCTTTCCATGTAGGAGAGAAGCCGTGTTTTTTATTAATCTTATTCTAGGTATAGAAACAATATTAATTCATCCTTATATGATGGATTCTATAGATCTTGGAGAGATTATCCCCCAAATTTAGGCCCTTAATACAAAAGGATTTATGCATCCAACCATGTCACCTTGGGTTTCTTCTATCTTATTCACCAAAAAGGTCGATATTTTTTTATTATTATATATGGATTACTAGAGTTTAAACTAAATAAAATTCAAGACTAGGTGCCTTTCTCCTCCTATAAATGACCAATTTAACTAGCTGAGGGGAGATAAGTGGTTATTTGAGATAAACATGATCTAGGGTTATCACTCGTTACATGTGAGTTCATCTAATATTCCTTATAATACTTTCAAGAGCATGTATATCATATATGAGTTTCTAATTATTTTATTTGTATTGATAAATAGGTTAATTGTATTTATTTACCTAATAAATTAGGTATTCCATACATATCAAGATTCTTTTGTGGTATATTTTGTTGATGTTATTTTACTATACTCCCTGACATAGAAGAATTGTGATTTACACTTACAGACTGTACTAAGCATATTGAGAGGGAATCATCACTATACCATGATTTATAATTTTAATTTTTTATCAATAAGGTCTTATTATTAGGGAATGTTATATCGAAGGCAATTATATCATTATACCCTAAGAAGGTTAAGGTTAGGACTTCTTGGGATCCACCCAATAATGTCATCAAGATTCATATATTTTTCTGATTGGTAGGCTTATATAATATATTTATTTATTACTTCTACTAATTAACAACAACAATGATGGCCCTAAATAATTTGGTGGTGATGTTCAAGTGTTCTTATCCTTATGAGAGATCCTCCCAGGATTTGAAGGTTATATTTACTTTTATATTGATTCTAACCTGACGTAAGATATGTATGGAGTATAACTTATATTGTGATGCATCAAGGGTTGCTCTTGGAGTTTTATGATTCAAGATGAGGATGTAGTCACTTAGGGGTCATGTTATTTGAAGTTATTTGAGAATAATTACATGACTTATGATTTATATCTAATATTATTAGTCCATGAATAGATATCTTCATATCAATACCTTTGGGTGAGAAGTTTATGATTTATACTGACCATGAGATATATAGGTATATCTTTTCATTTAGTTGTCTAATCATTTAAAAAAGAAGTTGGGAAAGAATCTATAATTTTTTGACTCTTAGATGATGGATACTCTTAGGAAAGAGAATTGTTTTGTTTTATTTCCTATGTAGAATGACTCAAGTAAAGGTTGTGAAGGAGGCCAGTAGTAATTAGTAGACCCAAAATTTGAAAAAAATATTTCTAAAAACACTTTTAAGGGAAAGTGAGAACCAAATCGGTTTACATGTAGTTCAAAATTTCAAGCCACATAAGAAATCATCAATCTATTTTAGAAAAGTTTTAAATGGTTGGAATTAATCACCTTGTGTAAACTCTATGAGATATAGGATACCATCATGCGTGGATTTTATATGATGATATCCTCAAAGTGGTATGCTAACTCTTCCTAGGTCTAGATATATTCCTCCATATTTATTTTCCCCATGTTGATTCCACAAGCTGATATCTAGTCTTGTTTGTTGATCCAATCAATTTTCTCATCATTTAGATCAAATCAAATCGATCTCGCATAAATTATATCATCATCCTTCTTTGAAACATTAATATCAAAATATTATTATATTATCTCCACATTAGAATATATAAGGAGCTCCAAGTCTACCTTATTGGCCTCTGTAGTCTCCAATTACTTATCACTAGTAACTACAACCACATCACTAGTATTTTTTTCTTACATCCCCAGATTTCCACTGTAATGACCTGAACTTTTGAATAATATTTCTTTCATGAATTTGTGTGTTTTTTTTATTTTTTACTCAAAAAAACTATATCCTTTTAATTAATTAAGTGAGTATAATTAAAATGAGACTATTGGGTTTTGATTTTTATATGACTATTGGTTAATATAACTATTGGAAACTATACCCTTAATGTTATGATTATTGTTTATAAACAAAAATATTCAAGGGTAAATAATACATAAAAAGAGTTGATGGACTCATCCAGTAGACTTGGGCCATATGAAGCCCATATTTCAGGTCTTGGGAACTAGTCTTTGATATGAGCTAAGCCCAAGATGAACTTTAACATGTTAATCTTGAATGGAATCGCTTATGAGAGAAGTTCAAGTTGATAGAAATCACCACTCGGGAAATGTTGTGTGAGTCACCCCAAGATTCTATCACCATAAAACACCTTACTCTTATATCCTATGCAGGTCTTATAAGAGTCTATGTGATGAGGCATTAGTTACTTTGTGTAATCTTTTAGTATAAATAAAATTATTATTTCTTATTATGGTAAAATTTTTGAATTTCAAATGTCTAGATAAATATATGATGAATTTATAGAAGTTCCATATTATTGATGAATATTGGAAAAAAAGTATTTTAAAATACATTTTTATACATTAAATAATTAATAATGTGAAATTATTTTCAAAAAATGGTCTTCTACAGTTGTTATTAGTAATAAATTTAGATTCTAATGAGATAAAATTAATTTTTGGTGAATAGTAAATTATGAATAGTAATATTCCTTTTATGAATAGTAATGTGACCAATGGAATAGTAACCTCACTTAAGAAATTATAAATATAATTTAGGCATCTTGATTGGTAATTTGATATAATAGCATTAGTACATAATTATTTTAGAAATTATTAGTTAAGTATTAGTATTTTTTGGGTAAATAGTTTTTGTACATAAAAATTTAATATCTCATAATTAGAAAATTATTTTCATAAAATGGAGTTCTTTTTTTAATTCAGAACAATGATTTTAGATTAGGGTGAATTTATGATATTTTTATAAAATTTTTTGTTTTTCAGTGAATAGTAAAAATACAATTTTTGAGTTTCGGTGTGTTTAATGACATCATTATTGATGTAATCATGATGTAAAAATTATGGTATAATTTTTTATATTAATATATATTATGAGGTTTACCAAGTGTCTAATACCATGGTAAAATACCATGGGCAAGCCCATGGTTTTGGAAATACCACCAATGAGGTGTCCCTTGGAAATTAATAAAATATTCCCCCATTTTTGCTATAAATACCAACCCATTCCTTCATTACATTTATTCCAAATTCCTCTTCAATGAAGCATTGTACTTTTGACCTCATAAGTATTCCTCCCAAGGTTCCCTAAATCCCCCCAAGGTCCCAACCTTCATGTTTTTGAAGTTACTCTTCAAGGTAAGGGAACCTTTCACCCTCCTCTTTTAGTCATGACTTACTTTATGTTATGTATTCTAGTTTCTATTTTATTATGTGGGGGTATGTTCTTACATATCCTTATTGATTTCCATTTTGTGTCCAAATTATGAGATACCTTTTCCTCTCTCATCAACTGATTTTATGAATTTTTAAGTGATGTCGTTAGGCTACTAAATTTTCTTAAAAGAAATCACATCTTCTCTTTCAAGTTTCCTTTTCATGTGGTATGTCATTAAAATATCCATACCATGATCTTATTTCTATTTTATTCTATAATTATAATTCCTTATGAGTTATTTATGAGCAGGTGACACTTTTCCCCTTTATTTTTTAATTTTTTCTAAAACCATTTTGTATAGCTGTTATACTGCAGAATTTTCATCTCAAAATCTCTCTTTCTTTTTCTCAATAAATTATCTTATTTTATTTATGTGAATACCCAAACCTATTTAATTTATAGGTATATTCATCAAGAAATAAAAATGATATATTTTATTCTATAATTTATATATATAAAACCATCATTCACTTTCTAAGGGTTATAAATGATATAATGATCTTGTTCTTAAGAAATTTTTAAAAAACATCACGATTTTGACATAAAACCCATTTCTTTTATTCTATTTGGGATATTTATGATATTTAATATTATGATCTATCTGTCTCACAGAAATATAAATACTTATTAATTGTTTTCCATGATAGTTCTCTAATTCATTGGGTAAATAATTTAATCTCTAGTGATGACAAGTTTCACGATACCTTGGTGAATAACCTTAGTAATTTTTATGACACCTTGGGGATAAACCTTGGTGATATGATTATGAATTCCTAAATTAAATGTTTTATCCACATTTTCAATCTATGTTTCATGATATTATTATTATGATATGCCTCTTTATCTCCATGTACTTATTGATGTCGCTCAAATTCACATGTAAATTGTTTCACTTGTTTTCCTTACTGGGCCTTCTTCTCACCCTTTCCTTTAATGTATGTCTATAGGTTAGGAGATGTCGTAATTGTACACTAGACTTTAAAGATCCCCTATTTGTAAAATCTAATAAAAATTTATGTAATAAAAAGGCGGGATGACATAGTTGGTATCAATGGATAGTTTAGTTATTTGTGGAAATTATTCTATGAAAACATTAGGAATAACCCTAAATAAAATTTTAAATATTGGAAAACTTCTCGGTATTTTGGTGTAATATTAAGTGGTTTTCAAACAAATAAATCCTTGTCTAGATATTTAACAACTTGATGTAGCTCTGGCACAAATGTACATATTAGTGAAAACTCCAAAAAGGATTTTCAGGCTTAACCCGAAGTATCTTGGTACATGAAAATGGACCTTGCTTCTCTCCTAGATTGACACTCCCGGTGGATATTTTTGGATAATAAAAATCTTTTTATGAATCATTAGGAAGTATTTATAGAGAAATTTAATTTTTTAAGCATGAATTTTTAAGACATAAAATCCTTGATAGTTAAAAGATTCATAAATGAAATAAGTTTCTAACTAAGGTTTTATTCTTTTAGAAAATAGAGGGAAATAGAAGGAATCATGAAAATGGTGACTGCAATGAACCATTTGCTGGTGGCCCTCCAATGGAATCCATAATGGAAACTTTCATGATAATGATGAACCAACTGACTCAAGTTATGGGAAATAACCTGAATCAAGCTTAGAGACAAATATCATTTCGAAGGGAAAAAAATTTGTTGAGTCCCTTATGCATCAACGACCACCAAAATTTAGTGTATCTACTTATCCATTGATTTCTAATAAGTAGTTCATCTCTATCGAGAAGAAATTTTCTATGCTCTGTTGTATAGAACAATAGGTCACCTTGGCTACTTACCGCTTAGAGGGAGAAGCTTATCAGTGGTTGGAACTTATTAAGAAAATTAGGC
Organism: Viscum album; assembly: GCA_963277665.1. NCBI lineage: Eukaryota > Viridiplantae > Streptophyta > Magnoliopsida > Santalales > Viscaceae > Viscum > Viscum album. The sequence continues at coordinate 341,160,942 of OY728166.1, read as the reverse complement.
CAAGAGTGGAAGTTGAATCTATGGAGTGGGAAGAGTTTATTGGTATCTTATTCAATAAGTATTTCCCTCATTCTATTAGAACAAAAATGGAGAAGGAGTTTCTCCAGTTGAAGCAGAAGGAGAATGAATCTGTTGGAAGCTATGATATGAACTTCACAAGACTTTCCCATTACACCTCAAGATTTTTCATATATCCAAATGGTAAGGATGATAGATTATCTGGTGGACTAAGACTTCATCTGTGGAATAATCTAGCCAACTAAGACTATGATAGCTATGAGGATACCATGCAGAGTGCGATGAAAGTTGAACTAGAGTTCAATGAGACGTTGTGGTCTCATAAATCCAATGAAAAGAAGATATCGATAGAGCCAAGATTTGGGAGGACCTTTGATTAGGTAAGAGGAGGCAAGAAAGTGAAACGTCCCACATGTAATAAATTTGGGAAGAAACATTCGGGGAACATCCCTCTTAGAAGCAAGAATTGCTAAAAGTGTGGAAGAGATGAATATATTGCATGGAATTTTCATAGTGAGGTGAAGCCTCAACTTCCCAACACTACTTACAAGGGGAAGATTGTGAAGGCCCTACATGATGTCCAATGCTATAAGTGTGTAGAAATTTTCCACTTTTCTAATCACTGTCCAAATCTAAGTGCAATAGAGGGGAAATACCATCATCCTTAGCAAAGGGCAAGGGAGTAAGGTTGTGATTTTTTATCACAAAATCTAATATTGAAGCTCCAAATAATGTAGTGGCAGGTACTCTTATTGTTCTCTCAAAGGTATAAAGTACTTTGTTTGATTCTGGTTCTACACATTCCTTTATTTCCTCCAAGTTTGCAAAGAATTTAACATCAACCCCTAAATTTCTAAATGTAGAGTAATCAGTAAATACACTTAATTGGTTTATCCAAGAATCTTCAGTTTTTAGAAACTCTAGTATTTACTTTAGTGATCACAATCTTATCACAAATCTATTAGTCATTCCCATGATGGAATTCAACATTATACTAGGGATGGGATGGCTCTCAAAGTATAATGCTAATATCAAATTTAAAAGAAAGTAAATCTCAGTATTGTTGAATGGGAAACCTATAGTTATATTCTAAGGAGATATATTTGTACCTGATATTTGTCTAGAAGAACCTCTTATATCATTCTTTATGGAGTTGATCAGTGAATAATAAGAAGGAAATGAGAGTATAAGGATAGAAAATTTCCCCATCATCCAAAAATACATTGATGTATTTCTTAAGGAGTTACCCAGACCTCTCTCAGAAAGAGAGGTAGATTTCTCCATTGAACTCATACCTGGATCTCATCTGATATCAAAGACCCATTATAAGATAGAAAATTTCGATATGGAGGAATTAAAGAAATAAATCCAAGATCTTTTGCAGAAGGGGTTTATCTGACTGAGTGTGTCTCCTTAGGAATCACCTATTCTCTTTGTGAAGAAGAAGGATGGATCAATGTGGCTATGAATTGATTATAGATAACTAAACAGGATCACAGTGAAGAAACAATACCCTCTTCTAAGAATTGATGACTTATTTGACCAACTTTGTGAGTCTCAATTATTCTCTATGATTGATTTTCTATCTAGTTATCATCAATTGAGGGTGAAGAAGGAAGATATTCCAAAAACCTCCTTTCGATCAAGATATGGTCATTATGAGTTTGTTGTTATGCCCTTTGGATTGACTAATACTCTTTTTATTTTTATGGATTTTATGAATAGAGTCTTTAAGGACTACCTTGATAACTTTTTTTAGTTTTTATTGATGATATTATGATATATTCCAAAAATCACAATAAACATGATGGTCATATAAGGGTTGTTTTAAAAACTCTATGGATTGGAATGTTTAGAAAATGTTAATTTTTTTTGCAAAAAGTTGATTTCTTGGGGCACATTGTAACCAAGGAAGGAATCATAGTTAACCCTGCAAAGACCAAGGTTGTAGAGGATTGGCCTTATCATTCAATAATAATGGATATTATTAGTTTCCTTGGATTAGCATGATATTATATGAGGTTTGTGAAAACCTTTTCACAAATTTCTAATCCATTAACCAAGTTAACTCAAAAAGGGTTCAAGTTCATATGGAAAAAGGAGAGTGAGGAAAGTTTCCAAGAGTGGAAGAAGATATTGGTTACTGCACCCATGCTAACTCTTCCCTCAAGTGAAGAAGGATTTGTTATTTTTAGTGAAGTATCTCTAGAAGTTATTGGGTGTGTCCTCATGAAGAATGATAAATTCATTGCTTATACATCTCAATAGTTGAAGACTCATGAGTAGAACTATCATACACATGATCTTGAGCTGGTTGTGGTTGTTTTTTCTTTGAAGATATGGAGGCCCTATCTTTATGGGGATAAATGTGACATATACACAGACCATCAAAGTTTGAAGTATATTTTCACAAAAAAGTAATTGAACATGATAAAGAGGAGATAGTTGGAACTTCTTAAAGACTATTATTTTTCAATTCATTATCATTCGGGAAGAGAAAACAAATTCGATGATGCATGAAGTAAGAAAGGCCTAGTTGTTCTATCCATGATGAGGATTCAAATAGATACTTTGATCAATGCTATAGTAAAGATAGACATGGGAATTATATGGTAAGAGACATCATAAACCATATTCTAAATGATTTCTCAACCATTATTACTAGATAATATCAAGAAAGCTCAGCAAGAAGATCCTTTGTTACCGAAAAAGTTTGAGGCTTTTATGGATGGTAAGCTTCCTGAGTTCAATATTGATCATGAAGGTGTACTGAAAATTCGTACAAGACTATGTGTTCCATCTATTCCAGAAATAAAGAAGGGGTTAATGGATGAAGCTCATAACTCTACTTTCTCTATACATCCTGGAAGCATAAAAATGTATAGGGACCTTCATGATCATTACTGGTGGGATAATATGAAAAGGGAGATTATTGACTACACCATAAGGTGCATGGTATGTTAGCAAGTGAAGGCAGAGCGACAACTTCCTAAAAGGGTATTACAACCACTTTCCATACAAGCATGGAAGTGTGAAAATATCACTATGGACTTTATCATTGGTATCCTGGGAACTTCTAAAGGAAACAATGATATATGGTTTATTGTGGACCATCTCACCAAGACTGCCCATTTTATCTATATTCAGGGATATCTCTCTCTTGATAAACTTAATAGAATTTACATGAAGGAAGTGGTAAGGCTGCATGGAGTTCCACTTTATATAATATATGATCATGATCCAAGGTTCACATAAAAATTCTAGAGAAGTCTACAAAATGATCTGAGTACCTAATTGAATTTTAGAACGGCCTATCACCCCCAAACTGATGGCCTATCTAGAAGAACTATTAAAACACTCAAGGACATGCTAAGAACATGCTCAATAGAATTTAAAGGTGGTTGGGATAAACATATCTCATTAGTTGAGTTCTCTTACAACAACAGCTTTCACTCAAGCATTCAAATAGAACCCTATGAAGATATATATGGAAATCGATGTATAACTTCTAATTATTGGGATGAAGCTGGTGAGAGAAATCTTCTTAGGACTGATCTTGTGCAAGATATGATAGAAAATGTCTATTTCATCCAGCAATACATTAAGGCTTTTCAGAGTTGGAAAAACAGCTAAGCCAACAACTGTTGAAGGGACTTAGAGTTTGATGTTGGTGATAAACTATTTCTTTTAATTTCACTTTGGAAGAGATTCATGAGGTTTGGGGAAAAAGGGAAACTCATTACTAGGTACATTGGCCCCTATGAAATCCTTGATCACATAGGGGAAGTGTCATATCTGCTTGCACTTCCTCCAAATATAGCACAAGATCATGATGTCTTCCATGTATTCCTCTTGAGTAAGTACATACCTGAACCTTCACATGTACTAAATCCATAGGTGGTACAACCGTAACATGATCTCTCTTATGAGGATCAGCCGGTGGAGATCTTGTATCGTAGAGATAAGGTTCTACGCAACAATATTACCCACCTAGTTAAGGTGTTTTGGAGGAACCACAAATGTGGGGAAGCCACGTGGAAAGAATAGGAGTCTATTAGGTAGAAGTACTCACACCTCTTATCTTCTTAGGGTACGAGTTGAACTTTTGGTGATGAATTTTTTTAAGGGGTGAAGAATGTAATGACCCAAACATTGAAATAATTTTTGTTTCCTGAATTTTTCTATATTTTATATTTTTTACTCGACAAAACTATATTTTTTTAATTAATGAAGTGAGTATAATTAAAATGAGATGGTTGGGTTTCGACTGTTATATGAATATTGGTCAATATGACCATTGGAAACAATACTCTTAATGTTATGATTATTGTTTATAAATACAAATGATCATGGTTAAATAATATAAAAAGAAGAGTCGATGGCCTCATCTAGTAGACTCGGGCTATACGAATCCCATCTGTTAGAGCTTGGTAAGGAGGTTGTATCACTGGGCTTTTCTCTGGACCAAGCCCAAGATGAACTTCAACATGTTAATCTTGAACGGAATCTCTTACGAGATAATTTCAAGATAATAGAAATCACCACTTGAGCAATGATGTCCAAGACGCCCTAAGATTCTATCACCATAGCACACCTTACTCTTAGGTCCTATGCATGTGTTATAAGAGGCTATGTGATGAGGCCTTAGTTACTTTGTGTAATCATTTGTATAAATAAAATTTGTATTTCATATTATGGTAAAATTTATGAATTTCAAATGTCCAGATAAATAATGGATGAATTTATAGAAGTTCCATATTATTGATGAATATAGGAAAAAAAGTATTTTAAAATATTTTTTTTACTTTAAATAATTATTAATGTCAAATTATTTTCAAAAATGGTATTCTATAGTTGTGATCAGTAAGAAATTTAGATTTTAATAAGATCAACATAATTTTTGGTGAATAGAAAATTTGAAATATAATATTACCCTTATGAAAATTAATTTGACAAATGGAATAGTAACCTCATTTAAGAATGTATAAATATAATTTTGGCATCTTGATTAGTAACATGATATAATAGTATTAGTAAATAATAGTTTTAGAAATTATTAGTTAAGTATTAGTATTTTTTTCAAGTAAATAGTTTTTTTACATAAAAATTGAATATCTCATAACTAAAAAATTATTTTCACAAAATGGAGTTAATTTTTAAATTCATTACATCGATTTTAGGTTAGGGTGAATTTATGAAATTTTTATAAAAAAAATTTCTGTTTATAGTAAAAATAAAGTTTTGAGTTTCTGTGTGTTTAATGACATCATTAATGATGTAATCATGATGTAATAATTATGGTATAATTATGTACAGTAATATATGTTATGAGGTGTCCCAAGTGGTCAATCCCATGGGAAAATACCATGATCAAACCCATGGTTTTTCAAATACCACTAATAAGGTGTCCCTTGGAAATTAATTAAATATTCCCTCATTTTTGCTATAAATACCAACCCATTTGTTAATTCCATTAATTACAAATTACTCCTCAATGAAGATATAGTATTTTTACATCTAAAAGAGTCCTACCAAGGAGTCCTAGCAATGTTCCCTCAATCCCCCCAAGGTCCCAACCTTCATGTTTTTGAAGTTACTCTTCAAGTTAAGGGAACGTTTAACCATCCTCTTTTAGTAAGGACTTCCTTTATATTATGTCTTCTAGTTTCCATTTTCTTATATAGGGTTATATTCTTCTATATCCTTATTTATGTCCATTTTATATCAAAATTATGAGATACCCTTTCCTCTCTTATCAACTAATTTTCTAAATTTTTAAGTGACATTGTTAGGCTACCAAATTTGTGTAAAAGAAATCATACCTTCTATTTCAAGTTTACTTTTCATGTGGTATGTCATTCAAATATCCATACCATGATCTTATTTATATATTTTTATTCCCCTATAATTAATTATGAGTTATTTATGAGCGGGTTACCCTTGTGCCTTAAAATTTTAATGTTTTTTAAACCATGTTGTATAGATATTATGCTACAGAATTTTCATCTCAAAATCTCTCTCTTTTTATCATGAAATTATTTTATTTTATTTATGTGAATTTCCAAAAAAAAAATCATTTTCAATGTTATTCATCAAGAAATAAAAATTATATATTTTATTCTATAATTGATATACATAAAACTCTCATTCTCTTTCCACAGGTTATATATGATATAATGATCTTGTTCTTAAGCACTTTTTAGAAAACGTCACGATTTTGACATGAAACCCATTTATTTTATTCTATTTGAGTTATCTATGATATTTATGATTATTATATATGTGGATCACATGAAAGTAAATAAATATTAACGGTTCATCCTAATATCTCTCTAATGCATTGGGTAATGAAATTAATCCCTAGAGATAACAAGTTTCATGATACCTTGGTGAATAACCTTGGTAATTTTTATGACACCTTGGGGATAGACCATGGTGATATGCTCATGAATGTCTAAATTAAATGTTGTATCCACATTTTCAATTTATTTTTCAATTATTTATTATTATTATATGCCTACTTATCTACATGTTTTTATTGATATTTCTCAAGTTCACATGTAAAAATTTTCACTTGTTTTCCTTACTAGGCCTTCTTCTCACCCTTTCCTTTGATGTATGTCTCCAGGTTATCAGATATTGTAATTGTAAATAGGATGAAATTTTCAAGAAAATTTTCATGGGGATTTGAAATAATGTTTTAAGTTTTCATGTTTTATGTTCCTAATTTCCAAGTCACTAGACTTTAAAGATCCTATATTTGTAAAATGTAATGAAAGGTTATGTAATAAAAAGGTGGGATGCCATATCCACATTCATGTACCACCTCTAGATCTAGACATTACTCTATCTTGATATTCATTAGTTTTATTATGTATCTATTGATCATGGTCTTATAAATGTTTTAGTAATCTTTTTGAAACTTATTTCTTTCTAGTTTAATATAAAATGACATGAAACCAAATTACCTTGATTCCCATTCCTTAAGTTGCACCTATTAACCATTATTGAATGATAGTAATGATTATACTCTAAATTTTATTGGGAATATGAATATTTTTCACTTTTTTTGAGATCCCCTGAGTCCCTAGACCCATCTGAATTCCTCTTACATCAATGTATGACAGACTTCCACCCTTTAGGATCAATTGTCTTCTTCTTATCATTCTGGTCTGAAACATTAACATCAAAAACAACAATTTTGTTTCTTAGATTAAGAATTATACGTATACTTCTAGAACTCTAACTACTTTTTTCATTCACCCACCCTTCCCTCGAATCTGAGGTATCTTTTTTTGATCCTTTAGTATCCATTCAGTTGACTAAAACCATTGAACCAAGAGAATTAGATAGACTCTTACCATCTTAATTGTTTCCCTCATTTCTAAAAACCAAAACATAAGAATATGAGTTAATATCATTACGGTTGTTCAACTCATAATTCTCCATGACCTTCATAGGATGACTATCACCCAAGGTATCTAATTGAAGGACCACCCAAGAATTTACAATTGTTCCTTGTCTTCATTTGAGAGCTTTATGACCAAGACATCAATAATATGAGCAAAAAATAACCCATTATTAATAGAACACATGTTGTTTTCAATGCATCTCGCCTTCAATATGAATTCCAAAAAAATACATTGTGTCCTTGGAGACTTTAACTTCAACGAAAATTCTTGGAGAAATTGGTTGACAAACAATGCAGGGTTGATGGTTAGAGTATAGGAGTTGGACAACCATATTGCTAATCAATCTAAGGATTTTCAGGATCTAAAATAGTATTGGAATGCTAGGAAGTGAAATCCATATCACTATGATGGGGGTATCTTTCTTCAAGTGAAAATAAAATTCCCACTAAAATAAGGAAAAATGATAACTTGATAAAACATGCAATTTATTCACCCAAGAGGAGATTAGGACATCTTATATAAAGAATAAGATCAAAAAATGCCTCACATCCAAAAGAACTATAATAACCCTTTCTAAAAACATCCAAAAAATGAAGATAAATATATTAAAGGCATCTACATAGGGAATTTTTATTATTAAACAAGGCCATAAATGAAATATTCATCATCATAGAGCCACATGTGAATTATAGGGATTAAATTGGAATTAAAAGAACCACATAAAAGCAGGACTAAACTTTAGGGAAGACATCAATTGAGTGGAAGATAAGTATAAGATAAGGGTCAGTGAAAGGAGTAAAAACTGGAGGTTAGAAAAATAGATTTAGTAGAGGAGGACCCCCCCCCCCCCCCCAAGACAAGAGGGTCCAACAAGGGGAGGCGACAACATGGCCATGTATCTTAAGACATCAGGGGGGATAGGGAGTGGGGAGTGAGACCCTAATGCAGCCATTAGTAGAATATGGTCCTCTTTTTTGAGATCCCCTAGAGTATAAAGGTAGAGATACCCTTATATACATAACTATTTCCTCTTCCTTAATTTAGACGTTGATGGGGATCCATATTTTTAACTCTAATTATAGATTTATAAATAATATATATGTGGTGTATATCCATTTCCAAATTATTCCAAAAATGGTGATGGGTTCCTTTTTGTCAAGGTAGAGTTATGATCTATACAATCATGTGTTAGTAGTTAATTCTAGATTAACACACATATGGGTGGTTTTTTAACCAAAGGATTACCAATATATATAAAAACATCCACTAGTAGTATCAGTGGCATGAGATAAAGGACATTATAGGGTTTAGTACATGATTTCACACTTTTCAATGGGTAAAGGATGGGAATTAGTGGCCCATGTGTATTGTTAAACAATTTCCCATTCCCAATTGAAAATGAGATGATGTGATGATGGATATTGTGATATGTTTACTGATTTCACCCCTAGGTAATGATGTGGTTGGGTTATATTTGACTGTTTTATAAAGGTTTCACATTTCCTTATAATCAAGAAGTCTCGCTCTGTTGATGGGTATGTCTATTTGTATGTTTGGTATACAATAATTATATAAGTTGTGCTAAGGAGTATAATTTTAGATTGGGTTGCAAAATTTACATCATAATTTTAGCAAGGACTTTAGAAGGAACTTGAATCTCGAGTTCATTTTAATAAAATATACCATCCTCAAACTAATGGGTAGTCGAAGTATACAATCCATATTTTAAAAGATATACTATAGGCATGTGTCTTGGATTTTGGTGGTTTATTGGAGAATCATATCTCCTTAAGTAAAAAATAATAACAATTATCAGTCATCAATTTATATTGAACCTTTAGAGGACTTATAGTGATGTCCATGCTAACCACCTCTATTCTAGTTAGATATAGAAGAGTTATCTATTAATGGGTTGAGTTTCATTAAAGAGACTTCAAAACATATCCAGTTGATCCTGGATTTTTTGGGAACTACTTGGATAAGGAAACATTCATATTAAAACTAAATCTCCATCCTCTTGAGTTTGATGTAGGAAACTAATATTTCTAAGATTTTCCCCTCAATTGGGAAATAAGTTTATTTAGATGTAGGTTAGGTTATCTCCTATGTATTTTTGGTCATTTTAGTTTTATAATACAATCAATATTATAGCTTATCAGTTAGAAATTCCTCAGAGATTATGTGTGATGAAAAATATATTCCTTGTATCTCATCTCAGAATATACCACCCAAACTCTTCCCATGTGATCAACATTAATGATATTGAGCTAAAATATGATGCATCATTCAGGGAACAACTAGTTCATATAATATAGTAAAGTGAAAAGACCATATGTGGGAATATAGTTCCTCTAGTGTTTATGTTATGGTAGCATGGGTGTATCCAAGATGAGACTTCGGATTGGGAGGTTTATATATGAGTGTAGTGCTTAGATATTTTCTTAGGTGATGCTCGATGATGCATATCAAGGATTAGTTTCTATATGTTGGGGAGGTTTCTTCCCGCCATATATTTGGAGGAGTGATCTTGTTTAAATATTTTTCAAACTAATTTTATTTCAATTTTTTTGGTATATTATAGGAGTTAGAAAAGGTTGAGGTATGATTGTGGGAAGTTGGTCCTGATATTGGATATATATCATTTTTAATATATAACATTATCTTGGTAGTGTCATTTATTAGGTACCTGATGTACCTAAGAGAAGGGAGTATCCCCTAAGGGTCCACTACGGGGTTAGTGACCCTAAGAAGGGTACCTAGTGGGTATTGGGTATGTATTAATAAGGGATTGGTCACTCTATATACCCTTTATATATTTCAAAAAAACCTAATTAATTTTAATTAATTGGTTAAAATTTATTTGAAATGAGTTATCCACTCATTTCTTTTCCTAGCATGTATGACCCTTTATCTTCCCCTCATTTCTCACCCTCCCCAAGAGTGGATCTCATCTGGTTGAGCTACCTTTTTATTTTGTCTATCTATATGGATCCCCTAAGGTGAATTTATCCTTCTTATCACATTTTTTCTTTGTTTATTATGTTATTTTTGTGTTATTTTCTAATTATATATTAATTTATGGGGTATTTTTAGATTTGTGAGAATCCTATGATTAAACCTATTTTGTCTAAATTTATTTAAAAAGTAGAATTATATAATATAAGGGTAGGGGTGCCTAAACTTCCCCATCATTTTATATAATTTTTCATGCAACACATGATTTGTGTTCATGCAAATAGTGTATTCATATACAAAAACCTATCAAAATTGTTTAACAAGGACCATAGGAGTGTAGTAAGAATATCTAGTTCCATGATAGACCCTTCAAGTGTTGTTAATTGATTTCATGGTCATAGATGGTCATAATATTGAGTTAAATTGTTTTGAAACACAAAAATAGGACCTAGTGGCATGTTCCTTGAGTTTTATCTTAATGTAGTAGGCATGTTTAGGTTACTTGTTACCTTATTTATGAAGGGCATATTTACATATCCTTGATAGAATATACTTGAGTTTACTTTAGGTTTTAAACAAGGGTTGTTATGTATAATTAATGTCTCGTTTGCATGTATAAAGAGTGGGGATCTCCCTACTTTATATTTTGTGGTTTTGGGAAGAGTGATTCTTATACATGGATAATATAAATGGTATTATGGGTGAGGGACAACTTAGTAATTGATTATAATAGTCATTTTATGTCATACGATATTATGAGTTGTTATATAATATATTTTTTTGTAAAAATCATTGATAGGTTAACATAAAGTGGGTCAAGATTACTTATGTTGTGTCTGATATAAACAGGGGTCACATTTACCTTTTTCTTCACATCAATATATCAAGATCAAGATGCATTAGGTATGTTATCATTATGGAAATAGGTCTACCACTCTAATGGTCTTCATATTATTATAAGCATGGTCGAGATTCCTTGAGATGAGATTATTATAGACACGAGGCTACCCTTACCCATTATCATTATATAATTTGAGTAGGAATCATGATGTTATTAATATGATATCATTATAGGCATGGGTCAATCTCCCATTGGTCTTATTATTGATGTACAGGGGTCAAAAAACCTAAGGGATAAGATCATTATAGGCATGTGACATTTTTTCATTGGAATTATATTATGATTAGTTGGGATCGATATTCCTTAGGTCTAAGATCATATAGGTTAGAGTTTCCATTCCCCTTTTTCCTTATATAATTATATGAGAGCTAAGAGGCCTAAAGGATGAGAATAATATAAATATATATCCACTTATCCCATTGTATTTACATTGTTATACATAGTGGTAGAGGACACCTTATGGTTTGAGATACTTTAGGTAATGGGAATGAACTACCCCAATTTCCTTATATTTTTATCTTGATATGTTCAAAGACATTCTAAAATTATTCAAGTAAAGTTTGGATACTACTTGGGTGGATTCTTACGCACTCAAGGATGTGTCATTTTATACTGTTATTTTTTTATTATTACTTAAATATCACTTTGTGAATGTACCTATATATTGTAGATTTGTTTATAAATACCATTGGAATGCATGTTTCTATTTCATAGTTCATGAAAAAGGTGAGGGAAAGTCTCTTTGGTGGATGTTTGAACTAGAGATTCTTGGTCAAAGTTTGGAGATGATACTAGGACCTAATTTTGGACTCGTTCTTTTAGGTATCCAATTATTTATTTACTTTTTGACCATGTTAAATGTAATTATCCCACTAATGATCTTTTATAATTATGTATGACTCATGTCAAACTATTGTTAATCATTTTATTATAGTATTAGGTATGTTTTACGATTATAGGTATCCCTTAACTATAATTATTACAACAAAATGTTCATAGATCCCTCATATTCATGACATGGGACTAACCTTCCTTCCTTTGGATAGCTGGGGATATGGTGTACACTTGTATCAGCAATCCCACTTAGTTTGTGGGGGGCTTTGATATAAAAAATATATTATAATTTGAAATTATCCCTTTTTATGTGTCCTTTTCTGATGATGGGTAGTGCACCCTATAGAAAAAAATTGTATGTTTGGATACTAGAGAGAAAAATATTATCCACGAGTAGTGTAAGATCATATATATATATATATATTAAAGGGTATTATAATGATGTCATGGATTTGAATCACTCAGGTAATAACGAGGGGTATATTATTTGAATTAAAGGTCCTACTCTCCCTAAGATTCATAACATAGAACAAACCACCATCTAGTGGACTGTTGGAGACAATTTTTGTTCATGTATCATGAGTATCACATGGGGTGTGGGAGTATTTCATGTACATAATATCCTTACATGAGGCATTTTCTATGGATGGGCAGTGATCAATAAGGAAAAAATCCATGTTGTTGGATTCTAAAGTAGAAAATATCATGCATGAGTGGTGGTAGGCTCTACATACATATAAATTACATCCTTTTACTTGAGAGAGCCTTGGCTTACCCTTAAATATTATATGTATATTTTTATTTTATATTATGATTGACTATTATTATTACTTCTTCTATTGTGATTTATTATTAACTATACCAAACAGGTTATAGTCTCTTATGTTGAATATTTACCCACTCTACTAGTTGGTATTCTATCACATATAGAGAGGTTCACTTCATGTGGTCTAGTTTGGTCATTGTGGAGGGGAATCAGGTAAGTGGAATTAAAGTTATTTGTTCATCTATTTTAATGAATAAAAATGGGAAATGAATTGTATTTAAATGAATTAATTTTTTTTATGGTTGATTTTAGTAGTCATTATATTTTTTCAACCCATGTATAAGTAGCCATCATGGTTTTACTATGAATAAAAAAATTTAATATTATATCAATTTTTATTCTGATTTTTCATTCTTTAAACTAGTTTCAAAACTATTGAGTGGTTGTGGAAAAATTACATCATTTTTCACCTCACCATGTCATGTTTTGATAGGAAAATATATATTCAAGATGCTTTCATAATGTGGCCCTATGATTGACACATGGGATAATCAGACATGATCTTTTATATCTATAAATAATATAAAGGGAGACTAAGAGAAATAAAATTTTTTATGACATCTCAAATTTAAGTGGCTAAGTTATAAGTTGCATTAGTTATTGGATTTTGAATTTAAAATTAAAAATTCAATGAAAGAGGATAGTGTGTTGATGTTGTAGATTATTTTTAGTAGTGTGGCATGATTGGAAGTGAGTAAAAGTGATAGAGTAACCCAAAGTTAGTAGAGAATAATTTTAGTTATTTATCTTAATAGGTTCCTAAAGGATGAATCCATAAATTTTTAACATTTAAGGATTTAATTGAAGATTAAATACTATATTGGTTTAGTTATGGGTTTATTATTTTTTTCATATTATTTGATGATCATGAATTCATTTATACTATTAGATATTTCAATTGAAGAAAAGAATATTTGTGGTGCTTTGTAAAAAGTGTTTGGTTATAAAATATTATATTTTAAATGATTTGTGAGAATAAGAAGAGATGATACTCTATTAAAAAACATTTGGAGAATATTTTTTATAACATAATGTCTTTATTATGTTATATCTTGAATAGTAATATTTTATATGTAACAACCTTTGATTTTGAAAGAAGAAAATTATGTTTGATAGTTTAAAGGACACACAACACAAACCTTAAATGATAATTTAACATACCAATACATTATAATAAATTTATATTAAAAAAATTAATCTTCTCGGTATCTTTCAAAACCTAAAACCTCAATATTTTTTTGTTCAATGGCATATTCAACACAAAACATTGAGTGTAAATGACCCAAGATACATATAAAAGTTGAAACATAGCTATTAAATTAGAGATTTTGAATCATATTAACTAATTTATGAAATATATAGGCATATATATAAATTTCACACTCAATATAAACTATTGATAAATTTTTAGTAAATAATTAATCATTTTTAGTAAATTAATTTTATTCTTCAAAAATAAGTTTTCTTCAAAAATGGTTTTATTTCTTTTCATGAAAATAATATTATAATAAATTTTTGAAACATTTATAAAACTAATTTGATAAAATTAATTTTATTTTTTAAATCACAATATAAAAATGTATTTTGGCTGAAATTTTGGTATTTTTTGGAAAGTACTGACTTTCAATTAGTGAAAAAATAGCATTTTTTGTAAAAATTTCATTTCTTTTCAAACAATTGTGTAATTTAAAAGTATCAATATGTTTTAATATGATTTAATTTAACATAATTGTTATTTATTTATATTTAATACTATTAATTTATTTTTAATCAACTTTGTATAGGATTTTAATATCAGTTTATTTTTGAGTTTAAAAAAGTGTATTTCTAAAAACTATTTTAAAGTGCAAATGTTTCTTAATTTTAATTAATTAAAATAATCCATAATGAAGAATTTTTTAAATTAAATTTATATATTATATATTATTGAATTTTAATTTATATAAATAAAATTATTATTATTATACATATAGTTAATATAAAACCATTCTGTGGCTGAAAAAAAATACACTTCTTAAAAACCAGCTTTTTCATCGCATCTATGTGTTTTGTTGTAAATTTAAACTATTTCCACTTTTATAAAATTTATATGAAAGAATAAAATTAATTTTTGAAATAATCATGTCAAAATTATATTTAGGGTATTTTTGATAATTTTTTAAAAAGTTTCATTTTTTTAGAAATAGTGAAAAAACTAAATTTTAATTGAAAATTGACTTTTTGTTTAAATTATTTATAATGAAAAATTTTATTTCAAATTTATTTTAAATAAAAATTAGATAAATTATATATATATATATATTAATCCTATTTTTTCATTGGAATCAATTTAATATTGGAATTGGGTATAAAAAACTTTGTAAACTTTGGAACATTTTCTCTTTAAAAACTTATTTTCTCATATCATCTACCGGATTAATTTTAAAATAAATTTTTCAACTAATATTAAATTAATTCATAAAAAACTATTAAATATTTTGAATCATAATAATTTATAATTTATAATTATATCAACTTAAGTTTTTCTCAAAATGAATAGTAAAAACAGTAAAAATTAATTACCACGGTTAAGGTAAAAATGGTTTTATCGGGGGATAAACTAAAAATATAGGGGTTAAAAATAACCTATAACTCTTCCCACACCAATTTTGTGTCCATATTGATACCTTAAATCTTATAGTTTCTATAATGGACTATTTTTTAGGCTTTTGGAATGATACAAACGTGGGTATAATTGGGTATTTTCAAAAACATTACAAGTGTATCACTTGCCTCACTTATAAAAGGCCACCACCTCTCCTATCTTATTAACACCTTAAAAAATATTTGTTTATGAAAATACCTACCTAATTAAATTCCCTCACCTCATCCTAGAATCCTTATTTTGGGTATGAATTCACCCTTGGATGGTTTTAATTCAAACTGAAGTTGGATACCTAAAGAAGAGGTAATATTCTTCAATGAGAGCCTTTATTTTATTTCTTTCTCCACCTCCTTAATTTCTTATTAACACTATGATGATATAATAAAATAATTATATTAAATATAATTATATTTTTTATAATAATTTCATGACCTACAATCATCTAAACTTTCATCAAATGGGTTATGAAATCATCGTTCATGTGTGCAACGGACTGCCACCTCGCAAAATGATGCCATTCATTCTTTTATTACCACCTTTCACAGTTGGGTATGATGATGGATATAAAGTATATATATATTATATATATTATATTTATAAAATATGTATACCTATAGAGTCATTATATTATATACATATTTTTACTTTCCATTCTATAGGGGATATGATAACATCGTTCGTGTGTACGGTAGATTACCGCCTCACGAAGTGATGTGATTAATTTTCTCATTAATTATTTTCATTAAAGGTAATAAAGATAAATTTAATGATTATATGTGATATAAATTAAATAATTATGATAATAATGATATATTTATTATTTATAAAATATTTTATTTTATTTTTTTACACTAAAAGATGATATCATCAATAATGTACATGTGGACTACCACCTTCACGAAGCAATGTTACTCTCTTTTCATCACCACACAACATTGATGATATATATAAGTATAGTTAAAGAAATAATATTTTATAAAATATATTATTATCATTATGTAAAAATTAAATATTACTTTCCTCATTTCTGTAATGATCATTGAAAGATGGAGACCCTACTCAAGCGTGTGTACAATCAACCGTCTCATTGATCATATCGTACTTAATTTTTCATAATCATATTTCATTATTAGTTTTAAAAGTATAATTAATGTATAAATATTAAAATTATTTCATTATTATTAATATTGATATGATTTAATTATATTATATTCATAAAAATATGGACTTTCATAATAAATTATGAATGAGAAAACAAGGTTATTAAAACCCAGAACAATGAAAATAATGAAATATTATTAACGAATGGGTTAAAAGATGTCATAAATGGATCATATATGATATTATAAATATTTATATGGTTATATAATTAGTTCATAATATTTTTTAATCCACTATCCAAAATTATAAATCATGTTCAACCAAAAGGATGTGTGAGGTGAGGGTTTTTCTAATCTTGCTTTTACTTTTGTGAGACATATGATATATTCACCACTTATTAATTTTGTGTGGTGTATATACTACCCCTTTGACATGATATATCATGAATCCAATTATTTTAATTATATTTAATGTTTCATTTGTTTTCATTCTTTATTGGGGATTATGATTTAAAATATTTCTAAAGCGGTTAGGGATTTTTGTCCCAATTTGTTTTCTTTGAGACTTGTGTCATTTTATGCACCTATCTTCTATTATAAGGTGTATATAAAACCCATTTGAAATGTAATATCATGGATTTATTTATTCTCATGGTATTTAAGTTTAATTTAATTTTATACTTTCATGGGTCTTATGATTCAACATTACCAAATTGGTAAGAGTTATATGTCACAATCTCATTTTTTATCAAGATTGTTTATGATTAAGTCTAAAATGTTGAAATCCTTTTATATAAATCTCAATAATTATAACTAATTTTATTATCCTCCATTTATTCATGATATTTTAAAGTAATAGCACCATTTTACCACCCTTTGGTACATAAAATTATTGAGAAAATATTTGTTAGGAAATCCTACTATATTTTTTCTCTTTGGTTATAAATCTATTTTATTCCTAAAATATTTTTTTCTAAAAAAGTTTTAAAAAAAATATTAATCTCTTATTTTTTTTTAAAAAATAACCATGTTTAAATTTTTTTTAAAAAAATTAAAATTACACTTCAATTCGTTTTCTAAACAATGCCTATTTGGATTTTACCAAAAATTTAAAAGGAATCATAATGTCATTTTCTGAACAAGGAACTTTTAAAATATTTTATGGTACAAAAGTAATGTTCTTTTTAACTTGTATGGAATTTATGGAATTACCTTTCATCATGACCATCATTTCTTTGAATCTTCTATAAAACCTTTACAAGGATATTTTTATATTTTTTTTTCTTAATATTTTGGAATATTTTAGTTTTTAAAATTGGTTTTTAAATAAAAGTATTTTCAAAATGTTTTTTGTTTTAAAAATTTAGTTCCAAATGAAAATATTTTTTTTCTAAAAATTTGTTTTAATTATATTTTAATGGTAGTTCCATTCTTCAAATTAAACAAATATTGTTGTTACATACCCTCCACTGGGGATATTTTATATTAATTACATCTTCATTCTTTATCTGGATATGTTATGATTAATTCAAAGAGATTGTTATGAAAACTATTTCTTTTCCATTGTTTGATCATATTTTAAATATATTCTATATAACCCAATTATTTTCCATGGGATAATAATGTTCTAAAATTAATAAAGGTTATTTCAATGAGCTATGATGAAATTAATTATCTATGTAATTTATTCATTATTCAGTTCTTGTATGGGTACACCCACATAGCACCCATTGAGCACGTTATAGATTATACAATTGGTGCACGTAGATAGTCCTCCAATGCATTGGGTGATGAATATATTCTTCATAGAATTATATTGGAAGTTTTTTATATGGTTATTCTAATTATAATGGTTTTTTAAGAGTGATATGATGGTAATGTTCCAAGATAAAATCACATTTTATCTTCTTACTAAGGATTTATAATATTTCCTTTGATCATTATTGATATCACATAGATCATGATTAATGATCCTTATGAATATTTCCTTTGTTAGATAATTATTTCAAGTTTCATTATTAATGATTTATGTATTTATGGGTATGATTTCAATTATGATTTGATTATACACTTTGATTATGTCATTATACCCTTATGCACTTCTTATACTCATTGATAACATTTAATTATTAGATCTTATGTTTACACTTATTGAGAATTTGATCTCACCATTCTTATGATTCATTTTACTCTAGGTTATATAGAATATGGTTAAGTTAATTTTGTGTACAAGTTATTTTATATGGATGATGATGATGACTTAATGTGAAATAAGAAAATCTAGGTGAAGTGGGAGAAATTCCCATTTAATGGCATGGGTATTGTTTATGTAGGATTTTTTCCTAATTCTATAAAACTATAAATCTAAAAGTTCCTTGAGAATATAAGTGATCTTATTTTTTATTTTTTTTTGTTGTAAGGTTTCAATGTGAAAAAATTGGATCACAATTATCCATATCAAAGATGAAAATTTAAAGTTTATGATTTCTGCATAGGATCTGGGAGTGAGGGTTCTGGGATGTTATAGTTTTTAATAGGGGTTAGTTTAGATAACTGTTGAGATTGGGATGTTATCATTTTAGGTTATCTTAAGAGTTATAGATACCATCTTAGGTATATAAGTATGAGTTTGATCATAAGATAAAATTATTATACACCCATTTTAGGTTTTAAGCAATGAGATCTTAAAGTGTTTAATGACACTTTAGAGGATGAATTATTGGGATAGTGTGTAAAGATTCAGTTTAATTTGAATTATTACTTCACAATTTTGGGTATATATTTTAAGTTATTGATAACATTTAGTGTTTATATGATCTGGGATATTGAGGTAATTATGTGAACATAATATTTATCATATAGATAACTAATAGATTGAAAAGTGATTTGGTGACTAAGTGATTAATGATGTTTTAAAAAAAAGATATCATGATATCATTTGGGGTTAAACACCCTTTTATTTTGAGGTTATTTTGTAATGATTTAGTTTAAACTTTGGGTATTAATATTTAATTTTAAAAATTAATGTATCATATGATGGTTTACTCATTTTTTGGAATTATATTACCATGTGTTAACCATTTTTTGTTTGGTTAGTGACAAAAATAGGTGGAATAAATTTTAAATTTTTAGTGCTTTAGAAATGAAAAAAATTATCTTGAATACTCATATTTTGAGAAAAATATGATATTATGGTGTAAATTGGATAACGTATGTGATTATAATTTACAATTAAGTATATTTCACTATTTTTTCTATCTAGATGGTGAAATAATTCCTCAATTATAGGAATAATATCTTTAAAAAAATGATATACTATTAAATTCATATTTTATTAATAAAATAGTCTTCTAGATCATCGCATATTTACAATTTTTAGACCCTTAACTTTCAATTGATAATTCCCTTACTTGTGATCAATGATCTCATTCACTCTCTATAATTATTTACTCTTTTTCCATTACCTCATATGTCCTCCTATTTGGAAACCTGGAAATGTGTTATTCCATATAACCTTTGTACTTCCCTTTCTCTGTTATTGATAGGCTGTTTTATTACCCCTTTTCATGATATGGGGTTGGAATTAAATTATTTTCAAATGTCCATCATTTTATTAGAAATATAAATTTAATGTTTTATGATGAAATTTATTAAAGGGGGGGGATGTAGCATCCCAAGATTTTAATAGAAGAAAATTATGTTCAACAGCATAAATGACATGAAAAAATGAGATTAGATGAGAATTTAACACCTAAATACTTAAAGATATATTTATTTTTAAATAAGTTTAATATCTGAAATATCTTATAGTATATGAAACTGTGATATTTTAATGTTCAACAATGTATTCAATACATAACACTGAGCTTAAACGACCCATGATATATATAACCACTCTAACCAATCCATTAAATTAGAAGGTATGAATGATATTAAATACTTTATGAAATATATTTATATATATATATTTAACACTCAATATAATATATTGATAAATTTTTAGTCAATAATCAATCCATTTTTAGTAAAGTAGTCTTATTCTACAAAATATGTTTTCTTCAAAAATGATTTTATTGCATCTCATGAAAATAATATTATAATTAATTTTTTTTAATTTTTAGAAAATTAATTAGATAAAATTAATTTCATTTTAAAAATTATAATGTCAAAATTTATTTTGGGTGAAATATTTGGATTTTTAGGAAAATATTGATTTTTAGTGAATAGTGAAAAAATACCAATTTTTTTGTACAAATGAAATTTATTTTCAATAAATTAAGTAATTTAAAAGTAAAAATATGTTTTTAATAATATTTAAACTGAAATAAGTACTATTTATTTATGTTTAATCCTCATAATTCCTTTTTAATCAACTTTATATTAGATTTTAGTGTAAGTTTATTTTTGTGTTCAAAAAAGTATATTTATAAAAACTATTTTAAAGTGCATAATGTCTCTATGTTTTAATTAACTAAAATAATACCTAATGAATAATATTTTAAATTAATTATATAGAATATATATAATTTAATTTTAATTTATATTCAAACAATTGATTATTATTAGAAAAAGAGTTAATATAAAATCATCTTGTGGTTAAAAAAAATATACTTCTTGAAAACCATCCATTTCATCGCGTCTATGATTTTTGTATTAAATTAAATTTTTTCTACATTAAGAAAATTTATTTGAAAAAATAAAGTTAATTTTCTTAAATATTCATTTCAAAATTATATTAAGGTTAATTTTTGATAATTTTCTAAAAAGTTTGATTTTTTGATGAATTGGGAAAAATACTGAATTTTAATTGAACACTGCATTTTCATTTAAATAATTTATAATTTTAAAATATATTTTAAATTTTTTTAATGTAAAATTTTTTTAAATATATATCTATTAATACAATTTAGTTAATTTTAATCAATTTCATATTGAAATTGGACATAAAAACATGATAAACTTTGGAACATTTTCCCTTTAAAACCTGCACTCTTGTCTCATCTGTGGGATTAATTTTAAATTAAATTTTGTCACTTGTATGAATTTAACTTGTAAAAATCGGTTACATATTTTGAAATTTAATTATTTATAACTTATAACAATTTCAAATTAACTTTTTACCAAAATTAATAGTGAAAATAATAAAATTTAATAACCATGGTTAAGGTAAAAATTATTTTATCAGGGGGTTAAACAAAAAAGATAAGGGTTAAAAAAATAACCCAAAACTTTTCAAACACCCATTTTATATCCATGTTTTGACCTTAAATCTTCTATGTTAAATAATTTCATATTTTTTGAGGCTTGTTTCAGGATGAAAATGTAGGTATAATTGAACTTATTCAAAAAAACATTACAAGTGCGCCACTCACCTCACTTTTAAAAGGAAACCACCTCTCCTCTCTTCTTCACAAAATCAAACCTATTTGGATCATCCAAGACCTAACCATACACTACTAAAAATGTGTTTATATAGTGTTATAGTTTTAATAGTTCTAGATAAAATCACTGTTAAAGACCACATTTGTTAGCACTATAAAAATCACATTTAAAGGGGGTCTTTAATAGCGCTTTTTTTAGCGTTGTAAAATGGGGTCTTTAATTGTACTAAAAGTAATTTTTAAAGGGTAACCTTTTTCATCACAAATAAAAAAGCAATAATAAATCTCCCCTCCCCCCCCCCCCCGTAATAGTTCTAGTAATAAATCACTTACAAAGGGGGGGATTTATCAATTCTAGAACAAAAGTTCTCATAAAGGAAAGGTTTTATAAATGATAGTAAAAAATCACTAATAAGGGGGTCTTTATATATTATTTTTTAGAAGCACTGAGAAATACCCCCCACCACCCCATCATAACTTTTTAACTAGAACTGATAATGTATTTATTTCAAAAGAAAATTTATATTTCATTAAAAATAATATATTTATATATAAATATATTGATATAAATAAAAATATAATATATATTTTTAAAATATGTTTCATATAAAGGTAAAAGAGAATTTACACTTAATATATAATATATTTAGTGAAAGTGTCTCATAAAATAATTTAAAAAATATTTTAATTCATAATTTTCAAATTATTATTGAGTATTATTCATTTAATAACAATTCAAAAATAAAAAATAAAAGTAATAAAATATCTAAAATAAGTTGAAAACATAACTCGAACTTACAACAGCCATAACTTTTGATCCGAGTGTATGTTTGGGCTCTACCACATCTCAAATTGAATCCTACAGTGATATCTATGGCTTAATTATTATTATTAACACCCTTTTATAGTTTTTGAGAAACAATGCCTCTAAGTCCTCTAAAACTGAGTTTTTGGTCATGGTACTCCAATTTTTTAACATTCGATGGAATTTTAGCCTTATTTAAGGGGTATTTTTTCCAATTTTCTATGGGGACTATATTTTTTCCCATGTATTACTTTCCTATTGATATTATGGTATTTGAAATTTTATTGGTTTTTTCAATTTCATTTTATTTATAATTAAATATATGTATATTTAATTATATTTACTTATAATAAATCACTTGTATAAATACATATATCAAAATATTTATTAAGAAATGTATTGTTAAATATATAAAATAAATATTTATTATTAATTTTTTTTAAAGTAAAAAAATATCTATATTATTTACCTTATAAAAATGCATTCATGTGTATATATATACCTATAAAATTAATGTTTATATAGAAACATGTGTGTTTCAATAATTAAATATATATATATTCTAATATATGTAAATAAATACATATTCTAAAAATTTATTTAAAATATTATCTAACCATTTTTACATTATAAAAATATATATGTAATGTTTATATATATATATATATGTGTGTGTGTATTAATAAATGGATATTTATTTATATTATATTATAGCATATGTAAATTAATATAATATATATAATATATAATAAATTTAAATAAATTTAATTTTATATATAGTATACACACACACACACACACACACACACACACACACACACATATATATATATATATATATTATAAATGTATTTAAAAATAATTATATAAATATATGACGAAAAAATATATTTGTAAATATATATATATATAACTAAACATAAATTTCATTAAATATACAACAAAAAAATATGGTGTAGTGGTAAAGGTATTACATCTTCAAAGGATAAGTGTAGGGTTTGAATCCAGGTAGGCGTAGGAGGCTGAAAATTCACAAAAATCTGATAAAGGGGTGGTGGGGTGAAAAGACCTGATAAAGGGGGGGGGGGTAGAGCATTGTTAAAGGGGTTGTGGAAGCACTAATAAAGGGTTCAGGATCATAGATGTCTAAAAAATATAATTTTACACCCTTTA
Organism: Viscum album; assembly: GCA_963277665.1. Classification (NCBI taxonomy): domain Eukaryota; kingdom Viridiplantae; phylum Streptophyta; class Magnoliopsida; order Santalales; family Viscaceae; genus Viscum; species Viscum album. The sequence continues at coordinate 341,136,893 of OY728166.1, read as the reverse complement.
AGAGTGCTTTTTAGCGATATTAAAGTGGGCCTTTATCAACGCTAAAAAACTGTGTTAAAAGGTTCTTTTAAAAGTGTAAGAAAATTGTTAATAAATGGGTGATTTGTTAGTACTTTTTTATCACTGATAAAGGTCCCATTTAACATTTCTTTTCTAGAACTAATCAAATTCTAGGGCTTTTAACTACGTTCATATAGTTACTGTTTTTTTATAACTTATAAAGGCGTATTCTAGTGTTGTTAATGGTATATTTTTTAGTAATTATATCACTTAAAACGTCCATAGACTAATCCTATAATCATTATTTTTGGTATAAATCCAACCTAGTAATGATTTAGTGAAAACCTAAGAAGTATACCCAAATAAGAGGTCATGTCAATGAGAATATTTATTTTATTTCTTTCTCCACCTCCATAAATTATTATTAAAAACTTGCTGATATAATAACCTCATCATCTTCCATATACTATGATGTATTTATAATAAGTTAATTACCTACAATTGTCTCCTCTTCCATTAAATATTTTTTAATATCAGCATTCTTGTGTACGATGGACTACCACCTCGCAAATTGATGTCATCCATTCTTCCATTACCATCATTCATGGTTGGGTACGATGATGGGTATAATCTATATATATATGATATTTATAACATATTTATACCTCTATAGTCATTATATCATATGAATCTTTTTAATTTACATTCCATAGGGAATACAATAACATCGTTCCTATGTACAACGGACTACCGCATCACGAAGCGATGTGATTCGTTATGTCCCTAACGCTTTACATAGAAGGTTATAAGGATATATTTAATGATTATATGTGATATACATGACATAATTATGATATTAATGACATATTTATCATTATTAGAAGATAATATATCATTTTCTTTTTTACAGTAAAACGATGATAACATCGTTCGTGTAGGCTTAGACTACCACCTTCACGAATCAATGTGACTCTGTTTTCACAACCAAACCACATAGAAGATATTTGTAAGTATATTTATTAAAAAATATGGTATATAAATATTATGATAATTCTATAAATAATAAATATTACTTACCAACTTTCCATAATTATCATTGAAGGATGGAAACATTACTCATGTGTTCGTTTGTCCTACGGTCTCTATAATCAAAACATACTTCATTTTTCATAACCATATTTCATGATTGATTTTAAACATATAATTGATATATAAATATGATAATTATTTCATTATTATTATTATTCAGATTATATGACTCTATTATATTTACATAAAACCGAAACATTATTAATAATGCATGAATGAGAAAACAATACAATTAACACCCAAAATAATGGAAATAATGAAATATTATTAACGAACGAGTGACGATATGGTTTAAAGGGATAGTATATGACATTAAAAATTTTAATATAGTTCTATAATAAGTTAATTAATATTCTATAAATACTATATAGGAGGATAAATCTTGTTCAACCAAAAGTAAGTGTGAGGTATGGGTTTTTTTGTCTCACTTTTACTTCTGTGAGACATATGTTATATTCACCATTTATTTGTTTTTATGTGGTGTTTTTACTTTCCCTTTGACATGATATATCATTACTACCATTATTTTCAGGATATTTAAAGTATTATTTGTTTTTATGATTTATTGGGGATTTCAATTCAAAATATTGCTAAAGTATTAGGGAATTTTTGTCTCAATTTTCCTTCTTTGAGACTTTTGTTATGTTATTCACCTATATTATTTTATAAGGATTATATACAGACCCTTTGAAATGTAATATCATAAATTTATTTATTCTCATGGTATTTTAATTTTCATTTAATTTTAACCTTTCATGGGTCTTACGATTCAATGTTACGAATGTGTTAAGAGTTTTAGGTTACAATTTCATAATTTATTGGCATTATTTATAATTAATTCTACAATATTGAAATCCTTTGATCTAAATCTCAATAATTATAATTAATTTTATTCTCATCTATTTATAAATTATATTTTCAATTAATATTACCATTTTTTCACATTTTGTCACTTAAAATAATTGAGAAAATGTTTTTAAGGAAATCTAAATTTATTTCTCTCTTTGATTGAAAATCCAACTTTATTTCTCTCTTTGGTAAAAAATATATTTTATTAAAAAACAATGTTTTATAAAAATGTTTTAAAATATATTTTATTACCCACATATTTTAAAAAAAAATTAACCATGTCTAACATTTTTACACAATATTTTAAAATGAATCTTCATGTTTTTGCCAAAAAAATTCCATTTGGATTTTACCGAAAATTTGAGAAGAATATTCTTATAGTTTTCCAATAAGTCAACATTCTAACCTTGTTATAGTGTAAAATTAATGTTCTTTTTAAATTGTATGACATGTATGGAATTACCCACCATTATGATCAACATTTATTTTAATCTTCCTTTGAAAGTTAAAAAGGTTGTCTTTAAATAAAAAAATTCTAATATTATGGAAATTATTTGTTTTTAAAAGTGGTTTTCAAAGAAAAGAATTTTCATAATGTTTTATGTTTTTAAAAATTATTTTCAAAATGAAAATTATATTTTCCTCGAGAATTATTTTAATAATATTTTAATGGTATATCTATTCATCAACGTCAACAACCCTTATTATTTCTTATCGTACACTAGGGATATTTTGTATTCATCCTATCCTCATTATTTCTTGGGTGGATTATGATTGTTTAAAATTGATTGTTATAGAACCCATTATATTTCATGGGTTAATCAGGTTTAAATGTCAAAACCCAACCCAACAAGGCTCAATATGCAACTACCCCGAGCCCCCCTACACAGCCCAGGGGATAATGATAAGCAAAAAAATACATAACTAGTATGGGGGGCCTTTTCCTAGAGTACCTATAGAAACACACCTGACCATATCAATGCATAAGTGTATAGAAATAAAGAAAAAGATGCACTATCTAGATTAATAACCATACATGAAAAACATCTACGTATTATAAAGAGTACAATAGTGTAAACTAAAAAGTAACTGGGGGAAATACACACCCAACAATAAATATTTTCAAACCTATCGAAATTGGAAAATAAAATGTTGAGAGATCCTGGATCTAGATCTCCTTCTATAACCACTATACATGGTTTAGTGCACCAGGGTATCCCTATGTTCCTCTGTAATCACCACGGACCAGTATTTCATCTTCACTAGACATGACATGTATGGAAAATCCCATGAAGGGGTGAGTATATACATACCCAATATGATGCCTTGAAAGATGAAGGGGGAACAGTAAGAGACATGATAAGAATACACAAAAAGATCAACCTAATGAAAGAGAGTAACAAAACCCAAAGTCATGGATAAAGATATATATATATATATATATATATATATATATATATATATATATTCTAAAACTAAATAATACCAAATAATAGATAAATGGGATCTCCATATCACAGTCCATCCTAGGAGGGAGTTCCAACATTTCCAATAGGTCCTTCAACAATGCCCAACATCTCCCACGTTTATCCTCAGAAACATATAGGTAATGCCACACCTCATCACTATTCTACATAGTTTAGGGGAACAATAAAAATTTAGAGGACCCATTATCTGATAAAACATTAGGGTGACACTCAAGCTTATAGGTAGAAGACCCATACCCTAAATATGTATAATGGTTACACTCAGAAGATAGCTAGAGGACTCTTGTCATGTGTCGGCATGAGGGTGATACTCTAATGTTTAAGGAAACATTCCCTATATCCATGGTAGGGTGACACTCAATAGTCAATAGATGTCCAATTCCCTATCTTAGTAAGAGAGTAACACTCTGGTAATTGGTATAGGACCCATGACCAACATAGCAGGAGGGTTTCACATTAGTAATCGGGCACCCATGCTCTGATTTCATAGAAGGGTTCCACTTAGATAGTATATAGAGGACCCATACCCTTCCAATTAGGAGGGTGCTACTTTAGTGGTGGATATGGGACCCATTCCCTTCTTGATATAAGGGTTCCACTCTAGTGGTAGTTTGAGGAACCATGTAATACTTAACAGGAGGATGTTACTCTATGGATAGATTTGGGACCCATGACCTCCCCATTAGGAGGGTGACACTCTGATCTCTTTGGTGATCTTACTCAATCAATACTACCATTAAGTGTCTCCTAAATAAGAATCATGCTTGGAAAATCTCATATCATATCTCTAAATCCACTATAAAGTATACCATATAGTTTTACATTAAAAAACACTAATGATAGGATACTCAAATGCCAAAATTCAAGTCTAAACAAAGGAGATATGATATTGAAAATTTTCCTTAAAATAAAATAGGGGTACGCGGTGTGTAAGGGGACCCACATAGAATGTGGTCCCGTTTTTCTTCTAAGACATGTCTCTAATGGTACATGGATCACTACCCATATATCCTTATATGGTGTGTAAGGGTACTACATAGGGTGTTTGATCCTCTCTGGATCCTACCCATGTTCTTGGTCATGTTTGTGTACCCTTTCCCATGTCTGTGTACTTCGATACATAGCGTGTTCTCCTACATGGGGTCCTGACTATGTGCTCCTACCACAAGGAATGACCAGCCGAGGAGGGTCACATGGCATATATCCCATCCACAGAGCATGTCATCATTAAAATTCCCAAAACCCTAGTGTCTCTTCCAAAGGGGAACTACGTGGCATGTGTTTATCACAGTACACGCCATGTAGTTGGGTTTTTCATAGAAATTTATATCTTATTATATAATTTAATATCTAGAATCTCCTCCTCAGATATCACCTTCAATCCACCCTAAATTGATGTTAAAGGCATTAGGTTATCGCTTTTGGCAATATGGTGCTAAAAAATTGGATTCCAATTCATCCATGGGGGTTCATCGTACTCCTCATGCATCTCGCACACCTCACACATTGTGCCTTCATCACATCAGATCCAATATCCACAAAAAGATCACCCACATAACATGATTCATCCCCATTCATCCTTGATTTTTCAAATCGTTCACTACACATGAAACAATGGAAATTCAGGGTTCCCATCGAGCATGATCCTACCCAGCAACATCGATCATGGCTTCATATTCCTATAGAAAAGAACACAAATAACGGGTGGGGTAAAAGCACCAAAACATAGTGAAAAATTCATTTTCTATGCATTCTTGGACAATGAATTCTTATTTTGATGTTCGGGGTGAGAAATCATGGAAAAAATGAATGAAAATTTTAAACCAATTCACGGTCTCATGCAAGGGATCAACTTAAATAAAGATCAAAGGAAAAATATGATCATGATCAATATATTAATAAATTATGGGAAAATCCACAAAGTTATGATTCCTGTCTGGATTTTTATTTTTTGTCGATGAAGAATGCACTTCCCAATTAACGATATTAGTCATTTCATTTTCTGCTCTCCAATCTTCTTGGATCTAGATTTTCTTCATTGTTTGATTCTGATTCACCAATGAGAGGATGGAATAAGTTCCTCTCAAAAATCATAGGGTTATGCAGCTAATCGAGGAGATTCATTATAATGTAGTATTTAAAGGGAATTTTGATTTTTTTAGTTAAATAAATAGTTAAATTAATTAATTAATTTAATTTAAACGAACCCACCAACGTCTCTTTTATCCAAACACACCCGGTCAACCCATTTTAGGTATCGCCTAGGGTAAACCTCACATTTTTTACTCAACTGTGGTCTCAAATTATTTATCTGAGATTCTTTCTAAGATTTATCCCATTTTCATTAAGAAATTATGTGCACTTAATATAAATTATTTTTAATATTTTTATAAAAAATATTTCAGGCACACTGGACCTCAGAATCACATTCCCTCTCCACTCATATCTTTGAAAATATTTTTTGATATATTATAAAGTCTTATAAGGTAAAAAATATTCTCTACATTATTCCCTCCTTCAATATTTTAATCCTCAAAAAGTAAAAAATAAACAAAAAAATCCTGATACTGAGCATGAATCTGGCTCTCCCACTCCCAAGATCTCTCATGCATGCTCCCATGCTACCACTACTACTGAAAAACACACTTTTAATAGGGAAGGAATTGGATTTTATCAGTTCTAGAGAAGATTTTATGACCTTAGTGTGGTTAAAATTCTATGACTTTTTTCAGTGCTAAAAATGTGCTGAAAAAGGGAGATTTATAATTTCATATAAAATTAACGATAAATGTACTATTTATAAGCACTTTTAAAAGTGCTGACAAAAAATCCCATTTATCAGTCCTTTAATTTAGCACTGATAAACAAAACATTTATCAACACTTTAAAATCATTGGTTAAAGTGATATTTTGTAATGACCCAAAGTTTCATTAATGGAAATCCCTCTTGATCTAATTAAATGTCTCTTTATGTTTATATAAAATGTCAACTTCATTGGTTTTATGTTAAGAATTTTGACCGTTGTTAATATAGTCATTGAACAGTGATCACATTATTAGTATAAATATATGGATTTAACAAATCCAAATTTACTCATACAAAGGAAGTGATGGCCTCATCTAGTAGAATTTCCCCATACGAATCCCATTTGTCGGAGCTTGGAAAATAGGTGGCATCCTTGGGCTTCGCTCTTGACCAAGCCCAAGCTGAGCTTCATCATGTCAAGTGGAAGTTGATAGAAATTACCACTCGAGCGATGTTATCCGAGCCACCCCAAGAGTCTGTCACATCGCACACCTTACCCTTAGGTCTTATGCAGCTGTTTTAAGGGGTTATGTAACAAATAAATAGTACGATTTTCATGTACATTATTTTTTGTATATAATAATGAATATACTTTCTTGTCATTATTGATACATTGTCAATAGTTTTAAAGTACAAATAATGTTTTTAGTTATTATTTAATTAAGAATTAAATTTTATTAAATTAAGGGATTTTTTAATTAAATAATATTTAAATAACATATTATTATTATTATTAAATTAATTTTTATTAAATGATCTTATAATTTTATGAATGCAATTGTAATTTTTATTAAGGTTTGAAAGCCATTTCTGTCAAAACCCGTGAAATTTTTATAAATGTCGGTTTTTATTTTAAAAGTGAAAATTAACATATTTAGAAAATTATTTAGATAAAATAACTGTTATTTCTGGAATCAGGATGTCGAAATTATCCAACGGTGAATTTTTCATAATTTTCTGAGATAGTCAAATTTTTGGGTAAAAATTAAATACCGTTTAAATATATAATGTGTTTTATGACATCATAATGACCCAATAGTGATGTAATAAAATACTATAAGCTTTATGTTCAGGAAATATATGTTATAACATTAAAATAATATGATTTTGGGTTTATTTGACTTACTTTTCAAAGCATTAATGGACCCCTGAATACTTATTAAACATCTTGTCTTTTTAAATTATTTTCCATGGGAGTGTGACTCACATCCACATAAGTAACCCCATTATTTTAAGAAGTTCGGAATTTGGCGTTATAAAATATTATTTTCCTCTTCCATTTTCCAAAACCCATGGGCAAAAACCATGGGATGGTTTGTGGTTTGGATTAATTTAATGTAAGGGGACCCAAACCTAAATAATAAAGAATTCCCTCACCTTTCCTATATAAACCCACCCAAGCTCCCACTTCCTCCTCACTCAAAGCCTTTGGAGTTCGTCCAACCTCTACCCTACTCTCTATATAATCTTCCCAAGGTTCCCCAAGCTCCCAAGAAGCCTCTCACAATCCTCTCTCTAGCCTTTGGAAGCACACTTCCAAGTAAGGGTTTTTTCATCCTTTCTCATTTTGTCCAATTTTCGTTAATTTGTTTTGCCCATTTAATTTCAATTAAGAATGTTGGGGTATGGTTTTGAACCTCCCTCATACTTCCCTATTTATGTTTGAATGATGGGAAACCCCTTTCTCTCTCATTAGATTCCTCCCATGTACACCCGTTACTATGTCGAAATTCTGAAGGGAACTTCTCTCTCCTCTATTACATTCAAGCAATACTTTTGTATCATGAATCTAAATTCCATTAAAATTGTTGGGACATGTATATATATGACCTACTTACTGTCCATTACATGTAAATATGATGAGTAACCCCTTTATCTCTCATCAACCATTTTTTATGAATTCTTATGTCATGTCGTTACACTGCCGAAATTCCAACGATTTTCTAAGCCAATGCTTTTTTGTAGTGAATACCATGCCCATTTCTCCATCAAGGGTATTAACCATTATTCACATTTACTTATTGATTATAATGTTTCATGTATGAATTCCACTTTCCTTTATCATGGAATAAATTATTATGTTTAATGAATCCATTTTTTATGATCAATGTGGCAAACTTATGCATGAAATGAATTGTTTAAGAAGGGTGTGCCCTTATAGCGCTCCAATGCATTGGGTAAAGTATAGTATCATGATATTTCTTGTGCAATGAGTGTTGGCTCATGATAATTCAAGTGAAATGAGGGTTTAATCATGCTTCATGTGCAATGAGGGTTTACTCATGCTCCATGTGCAATGAGCCTTGGCTCGTGCTAATTCCATGTTAAGTGTTGTTGCCACATTTCCATGTTATGATTATCATGCTTTATCATTCCTTTATATTCATATTTCTCTTATGATCTATTGATATGCCTATTTTCTAAAATGTATTTTACTCCCCATGTTATTCCATGTGTACTCCCTTACTGGGCTTTATAGCTCACTATTTTCTTATGTATGTCCTCAGGTTATCCCATGCAATGCTAAGTATGAGGGAATGTAGTGGTCTTGTAAAGAAAGTTTTCAATAATGATGTTGTATTTAATGTTTTTAGTTTTTATGTAATGATCTTAATCTCCAAAGACACTAAACCTCTCGATCTTCTTTGTTGTATCAAGTGAATTTTTGTGTAATAAATCATGTTTAAATAAAAGCAGGGTTGCCATAGTTGGTATCAAAGTATAGGTTTAGTTATTTTTGGGATTAGGATTAGAAAACCCTAGTAAAGACTTAGAGACAAGACTAAGTATAATAAAAACATACCTAAGTTTGGTAAGTACTGAGTAAGTGGTTTATCAAATAAATACATCCATGTCTGGATACAAGCAGGTAGAGGCAGCTATAGTACAGATGTATCCTAGGGGTAAAACCCGAAAACACCGCTTTGAGCTAGACTCAAATGGGAACTGGTGCACGACAATGGGACTTTCTACAATCTTGGTTACGACACTCTCGGTTGATATGTTTTGATAAATTCACAAGCTTATTATGAACCCTTATTAATGAAATTAAAAAAAATTCCCCTAAGAATATATGTTAGAAAGTAGATCATGAAAATCCTAGATTGAAGCCAATAGACTCATGAGTTAAGGAAATAAAAGTTTATTTACAAGTCATCAACTTTTGTGTTTGGATTACCCTTTATTTGTTATCCCTAAATTTCCTTTTCTTCCAGCCAATGGCCGGTAATAGGAGGACTTGGGCTAACAACCGATGTGAAGATCAGTGTGTTGACTGTACTAATGAGATGTCCAATCCAATGGGAGAAGGAATCGCAAACTTTGTCACGCTTCTCTCTCAGATAAATCAAGTTTTAAATATAAAAATGGGTCAAGAGGAATGTTCAGCCCCCCCTAAGAAAGAACAAGTCACTATTGAGAGCTTCATGAGACAAAGGCCTCCTACTTTTAGTGGATCATCTGATCCCACGATCGCTGAACAATGGATCAACTCCATTGAAAAGATCTTCTCCATCCTTCAATGTTCTGAACAAGAGAAGGTTCTCCTGGAAGCTTATCATATGGAGGGTGAAGCTGATCAATGGTGGATGCTGATCAAAAATACGAAGCCTGAGGAGGAGATGGAGGCGTTGGAATTGAAGGATTTTTGGAAGATGTTTTTTGATAAATATTTTCTGCGCACCCTCTGGCTTAAGATGGAAAGGGACTTCCTTTCAATCAAGAAAAAGACAAATAATCTATCGGAGCGTATGAGGCAAATTTCACAAGGTTTCACGATACGCTTCCGGCTTTGTCGTTACCCCTGAATGCAAAGTTTACCACTTCTTTGGTGGGTTGAAGCCTAGCCTATGGAAAGCATTAACAATCGGTGACTTCAACTGCTATGAGGAAATTGTCTGATGTGCCTTCAAGGTTGAAATGGAGATTGGAGAATCACAGGGGTATCATGGGGATAAGAGGCGTAAGGTGGACTTCAATTCTAGTGATCTGATGGATAAATCCAATGGTGCTAAGAAGATCTAGCACCCCACTTACCAAAAGTGCGGAAAGAAGCACCCTGGAAACTACCTTAAGGGGATGCAGAAATGATTCAGGTGTGGAAGAGAAGGGCACCTAGCTGTTAACTGTCGGCAAGAAAGACCCGCGGCTATTAAAGAGGAGAGAAATGCTCCGTTCAAACCTCAACATGTTGTTCAATGCTACAAATGCAAAGAACCAGGTCATTTTGAAAATCAGTGCCCTAATCCAAGGGTTTTCGGAGGCAACCAACAACCTACAAGGCAGGAAGGAAGATCTTTTTCCATCACTTCTGCCAAAGTGAACCTCAAAAATGAAGTGGTGATAGGTATGCTATTTATTCATTCAACAATAGCAAACGTACTTTTTGATTCAAGTTCTATGCATTCTTTTATATCTCGAAAGTTTAGTAGAACAATCCCAACACCGCCACAAATCATGGAAGTGAAGAAGTCAGTGAGTACGGAAAATGGGGAAATCATTGAATACCATGAATGTAAGTCCTACCCTGTTATAATCTGTGGATTGAATTTCCTGGTTAATCTCGTCATACTCCCTCTGGTGGAATTTGATGCAATTCTTGGCATGGATTGGATTTCCTTATATACAGCCAACATAAATTGTCGGGAAAGGGAAATCACACTCCATATAGAGAATCGACCCCCGATTCTTTACAAGTGTAAGGAGGAAGATGAATCTCCTTTAGATCCATCATCTCAAGCATGGATATTACTGACCTATCAGGACACGTATCTTGCTCAGATGATTGAGTCCAAGGAAGAAACCATCCTTGAAGAAATGCCTATTGTGAGGGAATTCGCTGAAGTGTTTCTCAAGGAACTGTCTGGTCTTCCTCATATAAGAGATGTTGAATTCTCAATTGAACATATACCCAGGGATTTACCAATTTCAAAGACTCCATATATAATGGTTGTTGTAGATCTTGAAGATCTGAAGAGATAACTATAGAAGAATCTGGATAAAGGGTTTATATGCCCAAGTTCTTCACCATGGGGTGCACCAGTCCTCTTCGTTAAGAAGAAGGATGGGTCAATGTGGCTTTGCATCGATTATCGTGAACTTAACAAAATCACGATAAAGAACAAGTATCCTCTCCCATGAATCGATGACATTTTTTATCAGCTGCATTGTGCACAATACTTCTCCAAGGTAGATTTGCGGTCGGGATATTATCAATTAAGGGTGAAGAAGGAAGTTGTCCCCAAGACTACTTTTCGTACAAGATACGGGCACTATGAATTCATAGTAATGCCTTTCGGACACACCAATGATCCAGAAATCTTCATGGACTTGATGAATAGAGTCTTTAGAGATTACCTAGACAAATTTTTTGTAGTCTTTATAGATGATATTCTAATATAATACAAAACCAAGGAGGACCATGAGGACCATTTAAGAACTGTACTAGAGACTTTGTGCAAGGAGAAACTCTATGCAAAGTATAGAAAGTGTGAGTTCTGGTTGAAGGAGGTCTCATTCTTGGGCCATATCATCACAAGAAATGGGATATCTATGGATCCATACAAAACAGATGCAATTGAGGGATGGTTGAGGCCAACATCGGTAACAAATATCCGTAGCTTCTTGGGTTTAGCTGGATATTATCGACGATTTGTGAGAAATTTATCACGATTGTACAACCCTCTTACCAAGCTAACTCGAAAGGGGGTAAAGTTTTCTTGGAGTGATGAATGTGAAGAAAGCTTCAAGGAGTTGAAATGGAGGCTTATCACTGCGCTCGTGCTCACTTTACCCACAAGTGGAGAACTTTTTGTGTTATTCAGTGATGCTTCAAAGAAGGGATTAGGTTGTGTGCTAATGTAGAATGATAAATTTATATCCTATGCCTAAAGGTAGTAGAAAATACTTGAGATAAACTATCCAACGCATGATCTAGAGTTGGCAGCGGTAATCTTTGCCTTGAAAATCTTGCAGAATTATCTCTATAGAGAGAAATGTGAGATATATACTGACCACAAGAGTATTAAATATATTTTCACACAGAAAGAGCTTAATATGCTCTAGAGAAGATGGATAGAGCTCATCAAGGCTTATGACTTTTCAATCCATTACCACCCTGGGAAAGCGAACAAGGTGGAAGATACCCTAAGTAGAAAGGATACATCGATTCTATGAATAATGATAATTTAGAAGGATACAATCTTCTTAGACTTGATGAAGATGGACATGGGAATCATAGGGAAGGGAACATCATCAATACTTTCACAGATGATTGCTCAACCGTCTCATTTGGAAATTTTAAAGGATGCTAAAAAGTATGATGTAGGAATTCAAAAAAAAGTAGAAGCTATCGAAAAAGGGAAATCCTTGGAGTTTAATGTTATTGAAGAAGGAATTGTGCGGTTCGGGGAATGACTATGTGTTCCATCAAGTCCAGAGCTGAAGAAGGAACTTTTGGATGATGCACATAGTCCAAATTTCTCTATTCACCCAGGGAGCACAAATATTTATCGAGATCTCCGAGAAAACCTTTGGTGGGATAATATGAAAAAGGAGATCACTGAATATATATCAAAGTGCCTAATGTTCCAGTAAGTGAAGGCAGAGAGGCAAAAGTCTAAGGGGATGATGCAACCATTTTCCATACCAAAATGGAAATGGGAGAACATCACCATGGACTTTTTCACCGGACGTCCGAGGACATCCAAAGGCAACAATGCAATCTGGGTTGTTGTGGATCGTCTTACAAAGACTGCACACTTCATTGTTATTCAGGAGGATTTCTCATTGGATAAACTGGAATGCATATATATCAGGGAAGTGGTAAGGTTGCATGGAGTACCACTATCTATTGTGTCTGACCGAGATCCAAGATTCAACTCTAAGTTTTGGAAGAGTCTTCAACATGCTCTGAATACTGAACTGAACTTCAGTACGGCCTATCATCCTCAAATTGATGGCCAATCCGAGCGGACTATCCAAACACTTGAGGACATGTTGAGAGCCTGGTTAATGGACTTTAAAGGAGGATGGGATCAACCTCTTCCTCTGGTTGAGTTCTCTTATAATAACAATTTCCACTCAAGCATCCAAATGGAACCATATGAATCCCTGTATGGGAAAAGGTGTAGAACACTGGAATGTTGGGATGAGGTCGGTGAACGTAAGATTCTTGGACCAGAAATGGTCGAGGAAATGGTGGAGAAGGTGAAAACCATTCAGCAGTATATCAAGGCAGCCCAGAGTCGACAGAAGAGTTATGCAGATAGTCGTCGACGAGACCTTGAGTTTAAAGTTGGAGACATGGTTTTTCTATGCATATCTCCGTGGAAGAAGGACATGAGGTTTGGAAAGAAAGGGAAGTTAAGTCCAAGGTACATCGACCCCTTGGATATTCTAGACCATGTCGGGGCTGTGGCCTATTGACTAGAACTTACACCTACTATGGACAAAGTACATGATGTCTTTCATGTATCCCTCTTAAGGAAGTACATATCGTACCCTTCACATGTACTCTCCTCTGAGGTGGTACAATTGGAAGATTATCTTTCTTATGAGGATCAACCAGTGAAGATCTTAGATCATAGAGAAAAATTTCTACAAAATAATACAATGCCCCTCATCAAGGTGTTGTGTAGAAACCACAAGTTTGAAGAAGCGACTTGGGAATTGGTGGAAATGATGAAGCTGAGTTACCCACATCTGTTTTAATGTGGGAAATGGAAAATTTCAAGGGCGAAATTTCTTAAGGGGAGAATATTGTAACGACCCAAAGTTTCATTAATGGAAGTCCCTCTTGATCTAATTAAATGTCTCTTTATGTTTATATAAAATGTCAAATTCTTTAGTTTTATGTTAAAAAATTTAACCATTGCTAATATAGCCATTGAACAGTGATCACATGATTAGTATAAATATAGGGATTTAACAAATCCAAATTTACTCAGAAAAAGGAAGTGATGGCCTCATCCAGTATAATTTCCCAATACGAAGCCGATTTGTCGGAGCTCGGAAAAGAGGTGGCATCCTTGGGCTTCTATCTTGACCAAGCCCAAGATGAGCTTCATCATGTCAAGCTCGAATGGGACCGTCTATGGGAGAAGTGGAAGTTGATAGAAATTACCACTCGAGCGATGTTATCCGAGCCACACCAAGAGTCTTTCACCATCGCACACCTTACCCTTAGGTCTTATTCAACTGTTTTAATGGTTTATGTAACAAATAAATAGTAATATGTGCATGTGCATTATTTTTTTGAATATAATAATGAATATACTTTCTTGTCATTATTGATACATTGTAAATAGTTTTTAAAGTACAAATAATGTTTTTATTTAATATTTAATTAAGAATTATATTTTATTAAATTAAGGGATTTTTGAATTAAATAGCATTTTAATAAAATATTATTATTATTAATAAATTAATTTTTATTAAATGATCTTATAATTTTATGAATGCAATTGTAATTTTTATTAAGGTTTGAAAGCCATTTCTGTCAAAACCCGTGAATTTTCGATAAATGTCGGTTTTTATTTTAAAAGTGAAAATTAACATATTGAGAAAATTATTTAGATAAAATAAATGTTATTTCTGGAATTAGGATGTCAAAATTATCCAATGGTGAATTTTTCATAATTTTCTGAGATAGTCAAATTTTTTGGTAAAAATTAAATATCGTTTAAATATATAATGTGTTTTAGGACATCATAATGACCTAATAGTGATGTAATAAAACACTATAAGCTTTATGTTTGGAAAATATATGTTTTACCATTAAAATAATGTGATGTTGGGTTTGTTTTAGTTACTTTTAAAAGCATTAATAGACCCCTCAAGACTTATTAAACATCTTGTCTTTTTAAATTATTTTTCATGGGAGTGTGACACACCTCCACATAAGCAACCCCATTATTTTAAGAAGTTAGGACTTTGGACTTATAAAATATTTTATGCCTCTTCCCATTTACAAAAAACATGGGCAAAATCCATGGGATGGTTTGTGTTTTGGATTAATTTAATGTAAGGGGACCCAAACCCAAATAATAAAGAATTCTCTCACCTTTCCTATATAAACCCACCCAAGCTCCCACTTCCTCCTCACTCAAAGCCTTTGGAGTCCATCCAACCTCTTCTCTACTATCTCTATAATCTTCCCAAAGTTCCACAAGCTCCCAAGAATCCTCTCACAGGCCTCTCTCTAGCCTTTGGAAGCACACTTCCAAGTAAAGGTTTTTTTCTTCCTTTCTCATTTTATACCATTTTCATTAATTTGTTTTGCCCATTTAATTTCAATTATGAATATTTGGGTATGGTTTTTCATCTCCCTCATACTACCCTATTTATTTTTGAATGATGTGATACCCCTTTCTCTCTCATTATATGTCTCCCATGTACACCCGTTACTATGCCAAAATTCTGAAAGGAACTTCTCTCTCCTCTTTTACATTCAAGTAATACTTTTTTATCATGAATCTAAATTCCATTACAATTATTGGGACATGTATCTATATTACATCCTTACTTTCCATTACATGTAAATATGATGAGAAACCCCTTTATCTCTCATAAACCATTTTTTTATGAATTCTTATGTCACGCCATTACACTGCCGAAATTGCACCAATTTTCTAAGTCAATGCCTTTGTGTAGTGAATACCATGCCCATTTCTCCATCAAGGGTATTCACCTTTATGAACATTTACATATTGATTATAATTTTTCATGTATGAATTCCACATTCCTTTATCATGGAATAAATTATTATCTTTAATGAATCCATGTTTTATGATCCATGTGGCACACTTATGCATGAAATGAATTGTTTAAGAAGGGTGTGCCCTTATAGCACTCCAATGCATTGGGTAAAGTATAGTATCATGATACGTCATGTGAAATGATTGTTGACTCATACTAATTCAAGTGCAACGAGCATTTACTAGTGATTCATGTGCAATGAGGGTTTACTCATGATCCATGTGCAATGAGCCTTGGCTCATGCTAATTCCATGTTAAGTATTGTTGCCACATTTCCAGGTTATGATTAGCATGCTTTATCATGCCTTTATGTTCATTTTTCTCTTATGCTCTATTGATATGCCTATTGCCTAACATGTATTTTACTCCTCATGTTATTCCATGTGTACTCCCTTACTGGGATTTATAGCTCACCCTTTTCTTATGTATGTCCTCAGGTTATCCCATGCAATGCTAAGTACGAGGGAATGTAGTGGTCATGTAAAGGAAGTTTTCAATAAAGATGTTGTATTTCATGTTTTTAATTTTTATGTAATGATCCTAATCCCAAAAGACACTAAATCTCTTGATCTTCTTTTTTTATCAAGTGAATTTTTGTGTAATAAATCATGTTTAAATAAAAGCAGGGTTGTCATTGATTTATCCGTGATTTTTTAGCACTGATAAAATTTTGATTTATCAGCACTTTTGAATGTACTAATATAAATAGCCTTTATTAGAACATTTATAAGCACTAATAAAGGATCCCATTATCATCTCTTATAAAATCGATGATAAAATGAAGATTTATCAGCGCAGTTAATAGCACTGATAAGGGTAAAAACTACAGTGTGATACAGCAGCACATTACACCACTGGAAATAGGTCCAATGTGCTCCAACACACTACCTCAGCAGAAAGAGAAAAAGATAACTAAATAAGATAAAAATACTGAATTTAAAATTTCTAACACAAATACAATAATTATAATTCACTATTATAAAGTATGTCAGTTGTTTTTTGATTAAAATTAATGTCACTTTTGAATAAAAAAAGACACACTTAGAGTCATATTGATCACATTGTGCATCAGATTGAGGTGCGGAAAATCAGTACATGTCACAAATGAGTTATGGATCATTTTCCTAAACTACTAAAACAATCTGAATGTGTTTTCTCAGTTTTGAGAATTTCAATTTTTCTTATTAACATTAATGTTTGTTTTGAATAAAAAGATGTTCTTGGAGTCATACCGGTCACACCGTGCATTGGATTGAGGTTAATCTGATTGTTACATGTTCCAAATGAATCATTTATTGTTGTCATAAAGTATAAAAACAATAGTAATGTTTTTTCTTATTTTTTGAGTATGTTAGTTTTTTTATTAAAATGAATTCCACTTTTGAAAACAAAAGATGCACTTAGAGTCATACCCATTACACCATTACTTGGATTGAGGTTAGGCTAATCCCTACATGTAAAAAATAGTGTATGGATAGTTTTACATAAGTACCAAAACAATCAACATGTGTTTTCTAGGTTTTGAGTATGTCAGTTGTTTTTTAAAAACATTAATGTTAATTTTAAATAAAAAAGATGCACTTAGAATCATACCAGTCACACTATGCATTGGATTGATATGTGTTGAATGAAACACATCCCAAATGACGCATGGATCATTTTCATAATGTATCAAAACAATCATATTTTTTTCTCATTTTTTGAGTATGTCAGTTTTTTTATTAAAATGAATGTCACTTTTGAATAAAAAAGACACACTTTGAGTCATACTGGTAACACCCTGCATCAGATTGAGGTGAGGCTGATTCCTACATCTCAAAAATGACATATGGGTCATTTTCGTAAAGTACAAAAACAATATGAATTCATTTTCTTATTTTCTTAGTATGTCAGATGTTTTTTATTAACATTAATGTCAGTTTTGAATAAAGAAGACGTGCCTAGAGTCATACTGGTCACACCGTGCATCGGATTGAGGTGCAGATAAATTCTACACTTCCCAAATGACTCATGGATCATTTTACTAATATATCAAAACAATTGGAATGTGTTTACTCATTTTTGAGTATGTCAGTTGTTTTTTTAATTAATATTAATACGACTTTTGAATAAAAAAGACACAATTGGAGTCATACCGATCACACTGTGCATTGGATTAAGGTGTTGTTGTTACCTACACATCAAAAATGATATATGTATCATTTTACTAAAGTACAAAAATATTTAGAATTCATTTTCTCAATTTTGAGTATGTTAGTTTTTTATTAGCATTAATGTCAGTTTTGAATAAAAAATGTGCACTTGGAGTCATATCGGTCACACAGTGCGTCAGATTGAGGTGTGGCTAAACGATACACATCCAAAATGAATCATGGATTGTTTTCATAAATTATAAAAACAATCCAAATGTGTTTTCTTGGTTTTGAGTATGTTAGTTTTTTTATTAAAATGGTTGTCACTTTTGAATAAAAAATATGCACATGGAGTCATAACGGTCACACCATGCATCAGATTGAGGTGAGGTTGATCCCTACATGTCATAAATGACATATGTATCATTTTACTAAAGTACCAAAACAAAATGATTACATTTTCTTAGTTTTGAGTATGTAATTTGTTGTTTTTTATTAATATTAATTTCAGTTTTGAATAAAAAAGATACACTTAGAGTCATACCAGTCAAACCATGTGTCTGATTGAGGTGAGGCTAAATGTTACATGTCCCAAATAACTCATGGGAAATTTTAATAAAGTATCAGAAAAATTGGAAGGTGTTTTCTCAGTTTTGAGTATGTTAGTTTTTTTAATAAAATAAATGTCACTTTTGAATAAAAAAAGATGAAATTTGAGTCATACCAGTCACACTGCACGTCGGATTCAAGTGTGATCAATCCCTAAATGTCAAAAATAAAATATGGATCATTTTAATAAAGTATAAAAATAATCTAAAGGCATTTTCTCAGTTTTGAGTATGTTAGTTTTTTTATTAACATTGCTGTCACTTTTGAATAAAAAAGATGCACTTGAAGTCACACCGTACGTCAGATTGAGGTGTAGATAAATTCTACATATCCTAAATGACTCATGCATCATTTTCCTAAAGTATCAAAACAATAATAATGTGTTTTATTAGTTTTGAGTATGTCATTTGATTTTTTTATTAAAATTAATGTCACTTTTGAATAAAAAATATGCACTTGGAGTCACACTGGTCACACCGTGCATCGGATTGAGGTGCAGTTGATCCCAACACGTCAAAAATGACATATGGATAATTTTCCTAAAGTAACAAAACAATATGAATTCATTTTCTTGGTTTTGAATATGTTGGTTGTTTTTTATTAAAATTAATGTCAGTTTTGAATAAAAATGATGCACTTGGAGTCATAATTGTCACATCGTGCGTAGAATTGAGGTGTGGATGAATCATACACATACCAAATGAATCATGGATCATTTTACTAAAATATAAAAAAATCAGAATGTTTTTTCTTGGTTTTGAGTATGTCAGTTGTTTTTTGATTAAAATGAATGTCACATTTGAAAAAAAAAGATACACTTGGAGTCATACCAATCACACCAAGCGTCGGATTAAGGTGAGGCTAATCCCTACACATCACAAATGACATATGGATCATTTACCTAAAGTTACAAAACAATATGAATAATTTTTCTTGGTTTTTAGTGTGAAATGTGTGTTTTTTATTAAAATTTCATTTTAAATTAGAAAGATTCACAATGTCTCTTATCTTAAGTGACAAGTGTTGTGTGCACTTTTAAAAAATTGTTCTCAAACACAATCATGGTATGATCCTTATTCTACTTCATTTCCCAACAATTTTTGTATTTTCTAGCCAGCTATTCTTATCCTCCTCTACCTTGGTATCCACCTCAGTCTTCGCCTATGCCTCTTCCTTCATGTTGGTCTCTGACTCTGACTTTGCCTTCGCATTAGCCTCCTACTCCACCTCTGCCTTCGCCCCCACCTCCATCTCCACATTTTCCCAATAATTTTATTTTTTGCAGGTCAGTGCTTCTAAATAAATTAATTTCCTCCATTAATATTCTCCTTGAGAAATAGATGAAAAATAATATATAAGAATTATCACACTAAGGCTTCACACCCCAAATGTTTTTCTATGGTCATAAATTGTACTAGATAAAAAACATAGCATGTAATCAACTAAATTTGTTTTTGACGTACATTCTATCAAAAATTTCACTTCCCATTTGTCTCTAAACAAATTTATTTCTTCTTTTGAATAACTCTTTAATCAGAAATCTTGATAGTACTGGGAAAATATAAAAAAAACCAATTATTATAAAATATATTTAATGAAACTGTAATTATCTACAGAAAATACTTGTAGGGGGTGCTAGTTTTTTCATGTTGTATAATTTCTCCAATAAATTTGAAAATTTAATATCCACAATCGATTTCATTATATTGTTTCGGGCATTACAGAAACACAGAACAAAAATAAGTAAATTGTTTTGAAATGTTTAGATAGTTAAATATTTCTATATATAACTTAATTTGTTTCATTTTTAGTAATCCAAAGGCTCTATATTTTATGATGTCGCCCTCATACCATTATTTATCTTGTATTTAGAGACCGCCCTATCATAAAAAAAATCTCATTAAAACAGATAATAAACATGTAATTCTAATTTTATCTATAAAATTTTGATTTTAGTGTAATACATATTCAAAATACACATCATGTGTGGTTGGTTGGTTAGAAGTCCATGAATTGAATCCAAAAAATAAATAACGGGGGTGTCTATGTTGACTGTTATCAGCATCTAGTACTTCCTAACAATCAAAAACAATTAAGTAATGAAAAAAAATTAAAAATATATTTGATGTAATTAGATCGTATAGTTTTACCCTTGCAGTGTAGGCATCAAAAATTGTATGTCGTATAATAATTTTTTATTAAACACTTGGAGTAAATATTCTCTTTTCTTATCTATTTCTTTCTTATCCAAAGTAATTTCTGATATATAAATGATACTGGGATTAATGAATCTAAATTGTTCTTCAGATGATCTTCGCATTATATTGTTGTAATATAAATTCCTATACAAAATATTAATTGTTATTAACTTTAATAAACATATTTAGCTGACTATTTGAATAGATGTATTAGGAAAATGTACCTTATGTGTGTATTCACAACTGAGAAACCCATCCATTCATGCTTGAGAATCTCATTTAGAGTCTCAAGACCAATTATATCCATAATTGAAACTCCAAATATTTATTCTTCATAGTGAATGTAAGACATAGTTTTATCTTTAAATCTGGTCTCTGTATGAAGTTGTAATGTTAATAAATGTTTCTTTGGAACTATTAGAGAGAAGGTACTCTCAAAATTTAATTTTTTTGTTGATCGATTTAGAATATTTTCTTAATTTAACCTTTTATTTTTGTTTCTACTTTATCCATCTAAAATATCATACCACACTTTAGACCTTTTATTATCAACTATTTCATGTTGGTCATATGAACAAATTTGTTAAATACATACCTCATATATCATTATAACATTAGACGTCCATGCTATGAATGCTCTAATAGCATCTTGGACCATTGTAATATCTGGATCATCAAGTGGAATATCCAACTCAGTAGTCGGCTCATAAGCTACCTCAATCCCCACTCTCATGTGACCTTTGGGGGGGTTATTGGGTAGCTATTCACCCATGATATTATACAATGTACCCCTTAAAACATGGTGGTGTGTGGGTGTTAATAAAAAAACACATTCAACTACACCCTATAGAAGTTTATTAATATAAAGTTATCAGAAGTAGTTTGATTCAAAATTAGGGAAAAAAGTAATGAAAATTTTGATTACACCAGATCAGTTTTGTGGCGAATGACTAGCCTCAAATTAGTGGGATCATTTAGATCATTTGTGGATCTTTTCTCCATCGCCGATTCACTTTGATATTTTCTTATACATTGTTCTACCAAACCAGAACACAAAATAATATCTTGTAGTGAGTCTATTTGTGTCTTAATTCATCTAATTTCATTATATTAATCTTCATATGGTTTTATCTTCTCCAACTATGTTCGTGGAGAGACTCCAAAACCTAATCCTCTAATGCAACCATATTGTTAAGGCCGACTCAAAGCAACTGAAAGTCAGTTTTCTTCTTGTACGACCATTGCTAATTCTTATGTCTAAACCATATAAAAAAATATGAACATATTTATTTTATGTAATTTTGTTATAAATCATAACAAATTATAATTATTTCATACTTACATGTGATTACCATACTTCTTTTGTGTTTTCATAAACTAATATACCATTATTATTTACACAATCCTCCTTCCATAGCACATGACATGGGATGGAAGTGGCTTCAGATTTTGATTCATCAATCTGCTTCTAAAAAAATAAAATATGTTATTTTATATCACATAATTAAACTTTTATTATTAATTTAAAATAAATACCAATTTCTTCTCTAATGAATCATACCCCATCCTTCCTTTCCAATAGGGGTACACCGGTTTTGATGCAAGATCTTTATTTTCAGCACACTTATTCTATTTCATAAATTAATAGTTTTGAATCAAGTTAGATAAAATAAATAATTTCAAATAATATATTATCAACTGATATGCACCTAAAATAATTTCTCATTGCGATGATTGCTGAAAGCAGTCCATGTTTCTTTCTTTATAGTGTGTGTATAACAAAGTGGTGGGTGGGGCTTTATTTTATCCTCAGTATTCCTAAGACATAACTTCTTCAGAAGAGTCTAGAAGCCACTATGGGATTTCCTATCATCCATAAAGACAAATTTATTACTTAATTATTCTAAAATAAATGAATTGTACAAGGGAAAATAAAAACTAAATCAATGTTTCATTATATAATTTTTCATCAAAATAGAGAAAGTATATTTTAACATTACCGTTATATCTTTCCAAAGGACTTCCTTCATTACTGGTTGGATGTAATGCCATGAGTCAGTATTAATCGAAACATTCATCCTCATTGTGAACCCAAGATTAATGATGAATGTTGACTTTTTGGGGTTAATAGGTTGGCCTCATTGATTCTAACCAACCTCAGATTTTATACCCTGACTTCTTTCTTTGATAATTTTCTTTAAAACTGTAATGTTGCATCATTATTGTATTTTTTTCATTTTTTTCATCAACATGTTGTCGATCCACTAATAATTCCATTGCTTCATCATCAACATTTTTTTCTTTCTCAGGATTTGAAATATCATCATGTTTAGGAGACATTATATGCATGAGTAGTCAAACATTTAATTTCTATTGAATAACAACAATACAATATACCCAATGCATAAAAGTCCACAATTGAATCCATCTTGCATGAAAATTATTATTGTCTTGAATAGAGATATAATGCTTCAATAATATAGTACAAGTATCCTTCACTACCTTTCTTTAATTCATCCTCATATGCTTTATTATCTTCCATATATTGATGATGGATTTGAGGCTACTCATTTCCTCTTTCAAACTAGCCTTCCTGTCATCATTATTTTGGAGGTATGTCATCAATTAACTTTGGAACCAAAATTATGGGAGGAAATATATTTTTAAAGATAGATTCCAATCCATCCTCAAGATATGTAAGAGAATCAAGCGTCTAAGGATTAAAGTGTCCTAGGAACCTACACTAATGGAATCACACAAAAAGTCTCCTCAATTAAAGAGTAATTGGAATACCTTCACTCTAATGGTCTTATAGAAATTAATCTCACCTCACCTACATTGTACAACACTTCTTTCTAATCACGGATTCCTCACCTTCCAATTCAGGATATTTTTTTAATCCACAATAAGATCTGTCTAATAACATTCATCCCTTTAAAGGGTGAATTTGTCAACTTAGGCTCAGTATTGATCTATAATTTTTTTACTCTTATAAATGAAAGGAATATGTTCAATGAAATACTAAATTTATTATTATGATATATTACCATAAAATCTTATAGTGGAACCATATATACCTCCTATTATTGAAAATTGTACCACATAGCTTGAAGTAGATCTACTATTACCTCTAAGAACTTCCTACTTTACAACTAATAATTATATTATCAGTTGTAAAATATAATATTGGAGATAGGTATCCACACAACTCAATTGTATTCTATGATGAAACTTTAATAATAATCCATGATTAGTTATAGTTTAATAATAGTCTGGAATTAATTAAAAACTCACAAAACATGCATCAATAAATTAATTTTTGGAACGTGGATAATTAATTCAATATTTTTTCGAATTCAATAAAACATTATCCATAAAAATCGTAAATATAAATAATCCATTCAATGTTTTAACAATTTACAAGAATAACCAAAATCTAAAAAACATGTTTTAAGTATTTTTACACTTACCTTGGTCCCTAAATATTCATCACCCATAAATGAGGGCCACAACTTGGCATCCCCTAATCCTTAAAAACCCTCATAATTAAGCCATTAGAATCTATAATCTAGTATATAAGATGAATTAAATTTGAGAAACTACCTAGATTTTAGAACCCAGTATTATTCAAATGAAGAGAAAACTAAGGGGGTGAGAGGTATACCTGTTAATGTCGAGAGTATAGTAAACCATCTATGTGTGTTTGTAGGGAAAATGGGCCAAAAACTCAAATACATATAAAAGGAGAAGAAGAAATAGAACCACACTCATTGTCCTTCAGTAGAAACAAGAAGAGATTTAGGGTTCATTATGTTTAAGAAAAGTGCAAAAACACAAAACACGGAATCCAAAACAACCAAAAATGATAGAGGAAAAGTAGGAAATAACATACAGTGGATTGTAGCTATGATTAATCTGAGGGAACATAGAGGAGTCACACTAGAAGTAGATGAGTTCCATGAGAGCTTGAGAATCTCAAGTGACTGAGTCAGGGTTAGCGTTTTTTAAATAGATTGGGGATACTTTTAACAGTGCTTTCCAAAAACCCTGATAAATATCCTTTTAATCATCGCTAAATTTATAAGTGCTAGTAAAAGGAGTATTTATCATCACTTTTTTATCACTGATAAATATCGAACATTATCAATGCTAAAAAAATCACTGATAAGAGACATATTTATCAGTGCTAACATTTTAGCACTAATAAATAAGTCTTTTAATAGTACTTTATTAGAGCTCATAAGGATTGATCATTATCAGTACTACAAAAGCACTGTTAAAAGTATTGTAATTATAATTGTTTAAATAACTTTATTAAAATTTTATACATATTTCAATATATATAATTATTTATTTATAATTATATTAATACTTATTTAAAAATAATTATTATTTATTTATTATAATTACTTATTTTTAATAATTATTATTATATTAAATATAAATTTATAGATATATTTATTTCTAAATATTTATTTAATAATATATTTTTATCATTATTAATAGATATATAATCTTAAATACATACATTTTAAAAATGAGTGAAATTGAATAATTCAAAATGAGTACACTTTAAAAATATTGAAAAAATGGATAAGTTTTATAAATTAAATATATGTTATTAAAAAATATGGATATATATATATATATTGAAGTTTATGAATACAAATTGAAAATACTAAAACATGGTGTATATATATATATATAATAAAATGATCAAATTAAAAAACAAAATAAAAAATAAAAACATTAAAAATGAATACCCTAACTGTAGTATATTAAAAACAAATAAATAAAATTGACATATTAAATAAATAATATATATTAAATGTATCATGTTATAATTACATTCTAAAATATACTAAAATTTGAATAAAGTGTGTATATATATATATATATTAGGTGTATGTGTTTCTATATATTGTGTAATATATTTGTGTGTGTGTTTGTGTATACAAATTCATTAACATATGTGTGTGTGTGTGTGTGGGTGAAATAAATGAAACATATGACATTTAATATATGTTAAATTAAAAATCAAACTACATTAAAAATGAATAAGATATTAATGTATTTAATTAAAATTATATATATATATATATATATTATACTTATTCATTTAATATATCTATATTTAATATACAGTATTTATTAATATTTGTAATCTATATATATGTATATTAAATTAATTCATTTTTAGCAATAATTATTTAATTAAAAAAATGTTTAATATTTTTCATAATTTACTGATTTTATTTTTATTTGTTTAATTTTTTATTTTATTCTAGACATTTATTAGTGCTAAAAAGGCATTGATGAATGAAAACTTTTATCAGCGCTAAAGAAATGTTGATAAAGGATTCCATTTATCAGCACCATAAATAAAGCATTGATATAGGTTTCCATTGTCATTTCTAAAATAAAGCGTTGATGAAGGTTACCTTTTATCAGTGCTAAATAAGAAGCATGGAAAAAGGGTGAATTTAATCATCACTTTCTTTAGTGATGATGAAGGTATTCCTTTATCATTGCTAATTATTGTGCTGATAATTATGGAATTTATCAGAGAATTTTTTTAGCACTGATAAATGTCAGCGTTGATATAGGAGAGTTTTGTAGTAGTGCATATCTCATGAACTAATGGAATGGTTCATCTATATAGGGCCCTATCCTTAAAATCCTTGATATCTATTGGGTGATCCTCAAAATTAGATCCATCCTCGAGGTCTAGCCCACCCTAGTCAATAACGTACAGAGTGTCATGCACGTATCTCCTCAACTACAACACAAGGAAGATGTTGTGAACCTGATCCAACTATGGGGGTAAAGAGAGGTGGTAGGCAATCCCTCGAACCCTCAACAAGATCTTGAGTTCCCCAATGAAACTTTGGGATAATTTTCCACCCTATCCAAGTCTATATAGTTCTTGTCGTGGGGAGACTCTCAGGAAAATGTTTTCTCCCTACTTGAACTTCAAATGCCTATGATGCTAATATGTGTAATATTTCTTCCATCTCTAGGTTTTCCTCATCCATTCATGGATGACTTAGACTTTCTCCTTTGTCACATGTACCATCACTTCCCCAACAAGAGATTCATCACCGATATCTACCAACACAAGGGCGACCTATAGGGTCTCCTGTATAGGGCCTTGAATAGTGTCATGTCGATAGTAGAGTGGTAGATAATATTGAACGCAAACTTTAACCATGGAAATTGATCCTACAAAATATGACTAAATTCAAATACATAATACTTAAGAATATCCTCTAACATCTGGATAGTTCACTTGTTCATCCCATCTATCTAGGGTTTAATGGTTGTACTCGTCCTCATCTGGCTCCTGAATGCCTCTGGCAGGCCCCTCCACAACTATGAAATGAACCATGAATCACAGTCAGATACAATACTCAAGGGTACCCCATGAAGTTGAATGATCTCTTGTATGTAAAACTACCCCAAAATCTCCACTAAACTCTGCTCCCTAATTACAAGTAAGTGCACCGACTTCATGAGTTAGTAAACTGTCACCCAGATGGTTTTATGTCCTTTCATTGTCCCTGAAATCCCTATCACAAATTCCATGGATATTTCATCGCATTACCACTCAGGAATCTTAAGGGGATACAAAAAAACTATCATAACATAGGGATCATCCTTCACCTACTGATAGATGAGGCACTTTGAGATGAGCTCGGCCATACGCAGCCTCATGTCGGCCCACCAAAACTACTGTTGAAGGACTCTATACATCTTCCCCACACCAAGATGAATATCTAAAGGAGAAGTGTGAAATTTTCTCATCACCTCCTCCCATATCATAAATGGGACCATAATCAATCCCTATAAATGAATGATATGATTCCCTCATTTAAAAAATACATATGGTGAATATCTTAAGGATACTTAGTCATAAAATACCTCAAAATCAATGTCTCCCAATTGGGACTCTCTCATATTTTTTGGAGTATAGGATTCAAAACCATTGACTGAAGAAAAACTACACACTCTTTCTAAAACAAGGTCATCTGTAAATAGGCCAACTACTTATACACCTCCTACACCAAATGAGTCGGGGACTTCCTTTTAAGGGAATATCCAACCATGTTACCCTTCCCATGAGTATAGACTATCTCAAAATCGCAGTCCTTTAGAAACTCCAACCAACACCTCTATCTTATATTCAACTCTATATAAATACATACCTGAGACTCTGATGGTATGAGTAAACAACAAATCACTCTCCTAGATTATTGTGTCTCTATATCCTAGAAGAGAATACTATAACTACTAGCTCTTGTTTGTGAGTTGCATAGTTATTATCATGGGGTATCATCTTCCTTGATCTATATGCAATAACTACATGTATCTACATCAACACACAAAGGATACTGTCTCCTAAGGAATTGAAATACACAACATACTCCACACCCTACTCTTGTAGTCTCAAAAGAGGATCACTCATCAGTCTTAGCCTCAAATCCCAAAAATTAATCTGGAACTTCTCAATCATATAAAGAGTTTCCCTTTCCAGATTAGGGTGATCAAAGTGGATGAAATCCTAGATAATTCTCCCAAAAACCACCTGTAGTACCCCAAAAATCCATGAGAAATTCATACCTATGACATTCTCTTATATGGATCCCAAGAAATCACTATATAGATCTTTATTGGGTTTATAGATAATCTACACTCAGAAATGACATGCCCCAGAAGGTGAAACTCATGGATCCAGAACTAGCACATCAATCTTTTTCTAAAAAGCTGGTGCTCCTGAAATAAATCTAGGACCATCCTCAAGTGATTTTCATGTTATTATACTAATGTAAAGTATATGAGTATGTCATCAATGAAGACAATCGTAAATTGGTCAAAGTATGGTTGGAATATCTAGTTCATCAAATCCAAAAACACAGTAGGGTAATTCATCACACTAAAAGTAATCACTAAGAACTCATAGTGTCTATAGCGGAATCGGGATGCCAGCATTGGAATATAAGCCTTACAAACTCTAAACTCATGGTAGTCGAACCTAGGATCAATCTTTAAGAACCATCTCATTCACCATAACTGATTAAAGATGTTTTCAGTAATTTTCAGGGGGTACTTTTTCTTTATCAAGGCCTGGTTCAGGAGATGATATTCCACAAAAATTTAAAATCACTTATCCCATTTTTCACGAAAAACATCAGTGCTACCCAAGGGGACACATTGGGTCTAATAAAACCCTTATCTTATAGGTCTTCCAACTAAAAACACAAATTATGGAGCTCGGTAAGTTCTATATAATATGGAGAAAAGGATATCAGAGTGGTCTCAGTATTCAAGTTGATACAAAAATCTATTTTCTACCTTGAAGGTAGTCTGAAAACATCCTCAGGGAAGACATCCATAAAATCCTCCATGACTGAAGAAATCCAAATTATTGAAGAGCCTACTGCACCAAGTGTTTCACTCTCCAACTAATGGGTTATGGTATACGTCCCCCTTCTCACAAAACTCACTTGTCCTACCATGATAACTCTCTCTCTATCTCCCATAAAAGATAACCTCGTCCCATTAGTATGAAGGCATTTGACTTGTCTACAGTGATAGTCAATCTGGGATCAGACCATGGACTACTAATCCATACCAAAGATGACATCATAGGGTTCCATTTTGATAACCAAAAGGTCCCATGATAACATCTATCCTCCAAGTTATAGCTTACACTACCATAAAATATAATATATAGAATAAGCATTCCCTGTTGGAACCTCAAGAAAAATATTTTGGGATAACACCACAATTGGGATCTCTATCTCTCACAACAAGACTAAAGAGATGAAGTAATAAATAAAACCTATGTCTACCAATACTGAATTAAGAGTATAATAAAAACATATTGTACCTCTAATCATATCATGAACTGCTGGATCATATACCACCATAGCCTGCAGCTATCTACAGCTCTGACAGCCAGCTCCCTGAGCCTAATGTGAGCCACCTGGTGGTGGTGGTAGAAGCATATCATTGCATAATATAACACCCATATATCCTACTTTGGAAGCTCCACTTGCTCCTATTCCATCTCTACATCCCTGGGGGCCACCCTAACATCTCTTGGTAGATACCTAATCATGAAACTACCTATGATGTGGTACTCCATTCTTTATATTATTAGCTCCTCAGCACATCGGGTGGGGAAATCATGCACCATGTAACCTCACCCATAAAATGCATAGAACCACCCCTCTCCAAGCTTCCTTGGTCCTATTTGTTTCCCCTAACCATGTCCCAAATCCTGATCCTTGGAAGATATATTATGTTGAGATACTATCTACTGGAATTTTCTAGTTGCTACAGACGACTCAGCTCTATAACACCCACTACCACCTCCATCTACCTATCATCTCTTTAATAGGAAACTCTCTATCATCATTTCATGCAACAACACCCCGGAATATTAAGGAATACACAAGGGTACTACACTGGCATAAATATCTCTATAGAGACCCTACTCAAACTTCCATGCTCAGAAGTACCCATCCTGGATCATATTGAGGCAGTACCACATAATGTATGTGAACCTCATAGTGTAATTAGACATTATCATCCCTACCTAATTCATCTCCAGAATATCCTTAATCTGAACCAAGAACAAGTAGGAGTGGTACTACTCCTCGCAAAATAGTTGTTGGAATTTAGTTCATGAGAGTGTTGACTCATCATTCTTCTTTGTAACGATAATCTACCAGTGCCTAGATGCTATGTATAAAATTATATCTTTTGAAAAAAAAATCCTTATCTTTTGTTTTTTGGATAATACTAAAAACAGAAAGCACATACTCTATTCAATCCTCCACTTCCAAATGATCTATCTCTCTATGGAACCTCAGTGGCCTCTAGCACTAGAACTCTCAGAGTTTGTTAATGCTACACACATCTTCATCTTGATTTTCTAGTATGATCTACTGCTCAACTGGTGGTGGTGCTACTACCTATCCACCTAGAGGAATTACCTCATAGGATGGACCCTAAACTAAGGCCTCATCACTCATTGAATCATCTTCATGGTCCAAAACTGGTAACCCAACTAGTTGTCTTCATGGATGCATCCTAAAAATTTAATCATTACATACCATGATCAAATGAGAATATATATATATAATGGGGAGATAAGTCAATAAGGATGGTCAATAGACTCAATCCTATATGATGCATCTATCTGTGATCCATGAAACCAATGTCTCATTATGTTGAGTCAACAAGTAGGTAGTCAGAGTCCGGGTGTACGGATGCATTGGCCACCACACCAATATTGTGTTTCCTAGCTTGATAGCCACACTTGAGACAATTTAAAAATGTTTCCCTAAATCCCAACCAAATCCTCATAAGGGGACTACTCCAAAAACCATCTAAAGGATCAAACCACCTTTGAAACTAATCTGTCATGACCCAACCTAATGAGGATTGATCTTCAACTACCCCAATCCCACTTCCATAGGCCATGGGTTGGAGACAGGTTTTTAAAGGTATAACTAGTATGGGAGGCCTTTTCTTATTATACATGTACACATACACATGATCATATCAATGAATCAGTGAAGAGGAATAAATTAAAATATGCAACATCTAGAGTGTAAGATCCTGGTTTTGTAAATGTATGTTTTCATTAGGTTTTGGTTGAATCCATTGTTTTGGGCTTCAAGGGATGTCTTCTAAAAGTATGAGAGGTATTGGGGGTGTTTCGGGGGTTCGGGGCATGAAAGGAAGGAAAACTGGGCAAGACAAGCCTGGGCGCATGGCTTGCGCACGACCAGGGAAAACTATGC
The DNA here is from genome assembly GCA_963277665.1 of Viscum album. Classification (NCBI taxonomy): domain Eukaryota; kingdom Viridiplantae; phylum Streptophyta; class Magnoliopsida; order Santalales; family Viscaceae; genus Viscum; species Viscum album. Next base: position 341,105,153 of record OY728166.1, on the reverse strand, counting down.
GGCCTGCCTAGGTAAACCGTGAAACCCTCTTCCTTCAGAAAGTAGCATGCGCACGATTTGCGCATGGTTTGTTAAACCGTGCGGCCAAACCGTGCAACTTCTTAAAGTTTGGAAAATTTACAAAATTTCCCCTCCGGGATTTCAAGAACCCACTCGGGTTTTCCTCTCATTTCCTCCCTCTTCACCCTAGGAGAAAACCAAATCTCCCAAGAGCTCCAAGAGATTTATCTCCCTCGTTTCTAAGGCATTTTTTGTGCCGTTGGATTCAGATCGAAGCCCCGGGTAAGGATAATCCCATCCTTGCTTCAATTTATGGTTTAGGGTTTGTATCTTCTCTCCCTCTTGTTTTGAAGCTCTAAAACCCTATCTTTTGGGAAAGTTCAAGGTTGAAGATCCAAAGGTTGGTCGGATCGAGGTCTAAGGACTCTATTGAGAGTGTGTTCAACTACGGTTTTGAGTTAGGTGGCCTACAAGATATATCCCATGGTTATTTGGGTATTTTTGCATGTTTAGTTGTGTTCTTCTTTCCCCTTGGTAATGTTTTGAATAAATTTGGCATGTTTGGTAATAATGGGGTTTGAAATGGAAAATGTGAACCCTCACAATCCCCATGGGATGTGTTGGGATTGACTTGACCTAATTTAGGGCCATCCATGGGATACGCCGGCTTTCCCCGGACTTTGGGATTTTTATTCAACAGGTGACCTTGTTGTAATAAATGGTAAATCCCTTGACGAATATATTGTCATGATTGGTTGAACATGGAATAAAAGTTAGGTGATGCACCTAGACTTGGAAATAACCTAAGGGTTAATTGGAATGGGTTGAATGGTTGATTCATGGGAATGATGAACGGGTTGAATGGGTTAATGTGTAAACTGATTAAAGACCATAATGAGATGAATTATGGGTCTAGTGTTGAATGCTTAGTGAGATAGGCATAACACATGGGAATTGGGTGAATGGTTAAACGATATGAAATGGTAATGTGTTAATGGGTTAAGGCATGATGTGAATTCCCATGTGGTTTGTTGTGAATGGTTTGTCCAAGGGGAAATGGTACGGATGGTTTATGGTTACTTATATATATAAGCATGTGCACATGGCTTGGTAGAGTGGAGTATGACTTGAGGATCTATGCCCACGGGTCGAGCAAAGATTGATACTCTAATCTCCACCCTAAATGCATGGGTTAGGAATGACTACTGATGATCTATTCTCCTAACAGTTGCATCCACCCGGACTAAGGCTTCGAGGTGAGGATATGGTTACTATGAGGGGGTTAGTCCTAGTGAGATAGGATAACGATGTGTTTACCCTCTTGCATGTGATTGTTGGCCTTAGACCCATGTGACATAATGTATGTGATTAACCCATGGAAATGTGATGAAATGGAAAGTGATGGTAAATGGTGTGAAATGAATGGAAATGGAAGTGGTAATGACCTTGACTCTGAACTGGTTAATGGCACCTTGAATAATTTCTTGGTAATTGTCATTCATTTTCCTTTTGCATGCACTACCTATTTATACTGGAAATTTTGTAGACACCGTTGATGGTGGGCCACTGAGTTTTACTCACACCCTGCTCGGGCCGCCATTGGGTACCCGAGTAGACTTCATGTTTGTAGGTCAGGAAGAGGGTGAGGGTCCTTGCTAGATAGTTGAGTGGACATGGGTATCACCTGGTGGAGGATCTGAACTTGGATTTGGGACCATTTTGGGGATTTTGGCCATTGTCCTTTTTTTGATCTTTTGTTCACTTTTGCACTTATAGTATGACATGGCATATTTTATTGTTGGAAATGGTTGTTATACATGTTCCATGTTTGCTAATTCTTGTTTCTGCTATTGGTTTATTTATGGTGTGGCTTACTCTGATAAAAAGGGGGTATAGTCTCCCCACATGAATACATAGACCCCCGCTGCTAGTCGCCAGCCTTTGGCATACGGGGAGGTGTGCTTAAGTTCATGTAACTTCCCAGCTCAGATCACCAGTTTAGTGGCTTCTAGGTCGGGGACATTACAATGTGGTATTAGAGGAGGTATTTCTTCTCCTTCTCTGAGGTCTTGTAATTTTGGATTGGTATCCAATTGTTAAGACGTGTCGGGCCTTGGTAATGAGATCGTGCTTGGGAGTAACTAACCCATGTATGATGGAAAACCCAAGTCACCCTGGGTGGGAATTGTTGTTCTTGGTTTTGTGTTGTTATAGTTGATGATATTTCACTATTGGGTGATGCGCATGTGGTTTGATGTGATTGTTTTATGATATTGGTCTTATGGCCTTAACGACAAGAGGATTTTCATTCATGCATCATTATAGGCACCTAGGGAGATAAGTGACATGCATTGTGTTATGCCCACGCACAGGGTGAGTGTGTGAGGCTGGAAAGTAGGGTGCATCATGCATTTCATGAAACTAAAAAAAATGAGAAGAATGAAATAAAACATGTGGGTAAATGATGTTTAATGAAATATAAGGGTTGGAAATGAAGTGTAAAATGTTTTTGTAAAGTGTTGTGTGATTTTGGTGATAGTGCATGGTTGCTTACCCCATGTGGACCATGACCCACAGTAGGGATGGTCAGGGTGGTGAATTTGAGGTGTTAATGTTGTGGAATTAGTATATGAAAATGGGTTGTTGTAGCTAGTAAAGATATTTTGATAAAGTTGTGAAAGTTATGTGGTATGTGTGATAAATCTTGTGCTTGTAAATGTAGAGAGATGCCACCACGACGTCGGTTACCAGTTGGGAAACGGTAGGGTGTTGCTGAGAACACGCCTTTGGTAGAAGAGCCTGAAAATGTGGTGACCAACGAAGGTAGAGAAGACCAATTCTGGGAGAACTTGGCTCTCCTTATACAGATGATGGATCAGGACCCAGGGTAGGTTACACCGAGTATGTTTGAGCTGACCAGAGAGTTCAAGCTGTAGCACCCTCCGACCTTCACCGAAGAGGGTGGGCCAGAGGCGGCGGAGTTCTAGTTAGAGTCTATCCAGACGATATTGGATCATCTGGAGACCCCTGTTGAAAAGTGAGTAAAGTTGGCCGTTTATATGTTGCGGGTCCAAGCAAGGAGTTTGTGGGACATTCAGGCTTAGACTGAGCAGGCTGAGGGGATGTCATGGGAGGTTTTCTAGGAAAAGTTTATGAAGCATTTCTATCCAGAGACTTTGAGGCTGGAGCGGGCTGCAGAGTTTATAAGCCTGACTCAGGGATCGCTATCTGTGATGGAATATGCTAGTCGCTTCACAGATTTGCGACGCTATTTCCCAGTGTTAGCAGGGGATGAGGCGGTGGTAGCAAGGCATTTCCAAGAAGGGTTGGGACATGAGATCAGGTCTCAAGTAAATATCATCCGTTTGAAGAGGTTTTCAGAGGTGACGGATCAGGCACTCATCTTTGAAGGGAACCTGAAGGGAGCTTCAGGTGGTGGTCTTGTCATGCTAGCTGGGTGGAAAAGTGGTGCATCTTCTGAAGGTTAGAAGAGACTTTTGGAAGGTTTCCAACAACGTGGTCAGAAGAGAGGGTCATCCTCTCAGAGTAAGAACCAGGTGTTCTGTTATCAGTGCGGTAGGCCAGTGCATATGCGTGGTCAGTGTCCTCGGCCTCCAGTTGAGTGTTGTTCATGCGGCAGGATGGGGCATGTGTAGAGGTTCTACAGGAACTCTCGGCAGACGGGTGAGTATGATGATGAAAAGCAGGTACTAGGTACGGGAATGGGATTAGTTGCCCTGTATCAGGCAGGCAGTTGGAGCTCCACGGGCCGTACTGGTAGGGGCGGTGGATGTGGAACTCCAGGTAAAGATTTCTCATGCTAGTAGGGCAGTGCAGTGCAGGGTGTTCATGCTGGAGGCTAGGGTAGAGGGGTAGGTCAGCTTCAGGCAGTTCATTTTGTGCCTGGTGATGGCGAGGTCGGGCCTTCGACTATTCGATGTACGATCATTGTAGCTTCTATGTTTTCTAGTGCATTGTTTGACACAGGTTCCACACACTCTTTTGTTTCTACTCAACTTGTGGTAGTTCTGGGTTTACTTTTGGAGGGGTGTGTGGAGTTATGTCAATTGAAACCCCGTTGGGGGTGTGGGTTGAGGGTATCAAGCGGTCAAGGGATGTTCCTTGGAAGTTGGTGGGTATTTTTTCTATGGGATTTGTTCATTCTCGAGATGTCAGAGTTTGACCTAATCTTGGGAATGGATTGGTTGGTGTTGTATCGGGCGCACATAGATTGTTATCATCGCAGAGTATCGTTTAGGTCGCTTGATGGTGTTGTTTATGTCCACCGTGGCGAATGGGATGTTCGACCAGGTCGTGCAGGACTCTTTGTTCAACAGATGAGTGGACTCACAGCTCAAGTGGCATGTCTCATGCTTGATGATAATGAAAGAGGGGAACAATATATTTTCCATCCTATGGTGGATCAGTTTCAGGACATGTTTCCTGAGTATTTCTCAGGGTTACTCCCTAAGAGGGATGTTGAGTTCACAATCGAGTTGTTTCCAGGAGCGGAGCTAGTTTCCATTCCGCCAAACCAAATGGTGCTGACAGAACTCCAACAACTGAAGTCTCATCTTGAGGAGTTGGAGAGTTATGGGTTTATCCATCCTAGTACGTCTCCTTGGGGATCTCCCGTGCTTTTTGAAAAGAATGCCGATGGGTCATTGAGGCTGTCTGTTGACTATCAAAAGTTGAATTAGATGATGGTGAAAAAATCGGTACCTTGTTCCTATAATTAATGATCTATTTGATCAGTTTAGGGGTGCATCAGTGTTTTCTAAGATTGATCTGAGGTTAGGTTATCACCAGATGACGGTGAGGTCCTCTGACGTACCGCGGACAGCTTATCGAAGTCGGTATGGGTTGTTTGAGTTTGTGGTAATGCCTTTCGGCTTGACCAATGCATCGGCGGTGTTTATGGATTTGATGAACTGAATCTTTCATCCCTATCTAGATCATTTTTTGATTGTGTTTCTTGACGATATGTTAGTGTACTTGAAAACTCTTGATGATCATGCCCAACATCTTGATATCATCTTGGGTACACTAAGAGAGAATCGGCTATACGCCAAGCTATCAAAGTGTCAATTCTAGATAGGTGAGGTGCATTTTCTGGGTCACATAATCTCATAGGCACGTGTGATAGTGGATCCAGGGAATGTGCAGGCAGTTATATATTGGGAGCATCCCAAGAGTGTTTTTGATGTTTGGAGTTTTTTGGGTTTGGTCAGATATTACCGAAGGTTCATTCAGGATTTCTCTCACTTTGCAGCACCACTCTCGGGCTTGACCAAGAAAGGGATCGGGTTCGAGTGATTTGAGGCTTGTGAGAATGCCTTACAAGAGTTGAAGCAGTGGTTGACGAATGCACCTATCTTGATCTTACCGGATCCGGGTAAGAAGTACATCATGTTTTGTGATGCGTCCAGATTCAGACTTGGGGCTGTGTTGATGAAGGAGGAGTGGGTTGTGGCTTATGGGTCAAGACAGTTGAGACTCCATGAGCAGAACTATCCCACTCATGACCTTGAGTTGGTTGCAGTTGTGTACGCCTTGAAGTGCCTGAGGCACTATCTGCTGGTAGAACTGTTTACTATGTTTACCAACCATGAGAGTTTAAAGTATATCTTCTCACAGTGGGACTTGGATCTTCGGTAGAGAATATGGGTTGAATATCTCCAGAAATTTGACTTTGATTTGGTGTACACTCCAGGAAAGGGAAATAGTGTTGTTGATGCTCTGAGTAGGAAGGTTCAGAATTAGGTGGTTCAGGAGTCCAGCACTGAGTGGAAGGTGATGGCTTTGTTTGCAAAGATGCACCTGGAGGTGCAGGAGGAGAATGTTCAGGTCACTCTTTCTGCCTTAACAATGGAGTTGATGCTTTTGAGTCGAGTTACGAAAATTCATCTTGATGATCCAGATTGTTTGATCATAAAGGAAAATATTAAAGGTGGGGAACTATCTTCTGGTTGGGCCATCGGCGTGGATGGTGTTGTTTGTGTTTGTGATCGTGTGGTTGTGCCAAAGTGTGTGCGGGAAGATTTGATGTGTGAGTTCCATGAATCAAAGTGGTCAGTGCATCCCGGTTTGACCAAGATGTACTGTGATCTCTGAAGTAAGTTTTGGTGTCCTGGAATGAAGAAGGAAGTTGTAGGCTTTGTGGTGCGTTTCCTTACCTATCAGTAGGTGAAGGCCGAGCATCAATGCCCAGGTGGTTTGTTGTATCCATTACCCATTACAAAATGGAAGTGGGATGATGTAACAATGGATTTTGTCGTGGGTCTTCTGAGGATTCTGTGGAAGAATAATTCAATCTGGGTGGTTGTGGATCAGTTAATGAAAGTGGCTCGTTTATTACTGATTTAGGAGACCTATACAATCGATCAGTTGGGTGAGTTGTATGTTTGAGAAATAGTGTGGTTGAATGGTGTTCCAAAAACCATAGTTTCGGACTGAGATCTGTGTTTCACATCATGTTTCTGGAAAGGGTTGTAGAAGGCGCTTGGTATGCAGGTGTTTTTGAGTACGACTTTCCATCCGCAGACGAACGGGCAGTCGGAGCGTACAATCCAAGTATTGGAAGACATGTTAAGAGCTTGTGTCTTGGACTTTTGTGGATCTTGGGAGAGGAACCTATCATTAGTTGAGTTTTCCTACAACAACAATTTAGAGGATACGATTCAGATGGAACCATTTGAGGCACTCTACGAAAGTTCATGTAGATCTCCGTTGTGTTGGCTAAAGGCCGGTGAATCTGAGTTTTTGGGGCCAAGTCTCATGTAGGAGACTTCAAAGAGAGTTAAGTTGATCATGAAGTGGATGACTATGGCTCGTAGTAGGCAGAAGTCATATGTGTATCGTAGTTGTAGACCTCCTGAGTTTGTGAGGGTTGAGAAAGTGTTCCTTCAGGTGTCACCAAGGTTGGGTCACCGTCGGATTCAAAATCAGGGTAAGTTGGCTCCCAGGTATGTGGGACCTTTTGAGATTGTGGAGAGGATCAGACCAGTGGCTTACTGATTGGCTCTTCCACAGTGGTATGGTGGGATTCATGATGTGTTTCATGTGTCACAGCTTTGACGATATCACCCTGACCCATCTCATGTGGTTGACATGGAGGATGTGGAGCTTGAGGCAGATGTGTCCTTTAAGGAGCATCTGGTTCGTGTGGTGGATCCTAGTGAAATGGTCTTGCGAGGAATGGTTGTTCCATTAATGCGATTACTATGTAAGCATGTTAAAGTTTAGGAAGAAACTTTGGAGCGGGAATCGGATATGCGGGCTCAGTGTCCCGAACTCTTCTCTTAGGTGGATCAATGAGGTTTGGAAACTCGGCTCGAGGATGAGCCATTATAAGGTGGGGAGGTTATAAGATCCTTGTTTTTAGAAAGGTGTGTTTTAATTATGTTTTGGTTGAATCTCTTGTTCCAGCCTTCAAGGGATGTATTCTGAAAGTATGAGAGGTCTTGGGGGTGTTTTTGGGGTTTGGGGAATGAAAGAAAGGAAAACTGAGCAAGACAAGCCTGGGCGCACGGCCTGCGCACGGCCAGGGAAAACCGTGCGGCCCGCCCAGGTAAACCGTGCAACCCTCTTCCTCCAGATAGTAGCATGCGCATGGTTTTCGCACGGTTTTTTAAACCGTGCGGCCAAACGGTACGGCTTCTTAAAGTTTGGAAAATTTACAAAATTTCCCCTCTGGGGTTTTAAGAACCTGCTCTGGTTTTCCTCTCATTTCCTCCCTCTTCACCCTAGTATCAAACCAAATTTCCCAGGAGCCCCAAGAGATCAATCTCCTTCGTTTATAAAGCATTTTTGGTGCCGATGGATGCGGATCTAAGCCCCGGGTAAGGCTAATCCCATCATGGCTTCTCTTTTTGGTTTAGGGTGTGTATCTTCTCTCCATCTTGTTTCAAAGATCTAAAACCCTATCATTTGGGTGTGTTCTAGGTTGAAGCTCCAAAGGTTGGTCAGATCAAGGTCTAAAGACTCGATTGAGAGTACGTTCAACCGCGGTTTCGAGGTAGTTGGTCTACAAGTTATATCCCATGGTTATTTGGGTATTTATGCATGTTTAGTTGTGTTCTTTTTTCCCCTTGGTTATGTTTTGAATAACTTTGGCATGTTTTGTAATAATGGTGTTTGAAATGGAAAATGGGAACCCTCACGATCCCCATGGGATGTGTTGGGATTGACATGACTTAATTTAGGTCCATCCATGGGATGAGCTGGCTTTCCTCAGACTTTGGTATTTTTATTAAAAAAGTGACCTTGTTGTAATAAATGGTATAGCCCTTGATGAATATGTTGGCAAGATTGGTTGAACTTGGAATAAAAGTTAGGTGATACACCTAGACTTGGAAATAACCTAAGGGTTAATTGGAATGGGTTGAATGGTTGATTCCTGGGAATGATGAACAGGTTCAATGGGTTAATGTGTAAACTGATTAAAGAGCATAATGGGATAAATTATGGGTCTGGTGTTGAATGCTTAGTGAGATAGGAATAAAACATGGGAATTGGTTGAATGGTTAAATGATGTGAATTGGTAATGTGTTAATGGGTAAAGGCATGATGTGAATTCCTGTGTGGTTTGTTGTGAATGGTTTGTCCAAGGGGAAATGGTACGGATGGTTGATGGTTACTTATATATATAAGCATGTGAACATGGATTGGTAGAGTGGGGTATGACTTGAGGATCTATGCCCACGGGTCGAGCGAAGACTGATGCTCTAAGCTCTACCCTAAATGCACAGTTAGGAATGAGGACTGATGATCTATTCTCCTAACGGTTGCATCCACCGGGACTGTGGATTAGAGGTGAGGATATGGTTACTATGAGGGGGTTAGTCCTAGTGAGATAGGGTAATGATGTGTTTACCCTCTTGCATGTGATTGTTAGCCTAAGACCCATGTGAGATAATGTATGTGATTAACCCATGGAAATGTGATGAAATGGTAAGTGATGGTAAATGGTGTGAAATGAATGTAAATGGAAGTGGTAATGGCATTGACTCTAAACTGGTTAATGGCACCTTGAATAATTGTTGGTAATTATCACTCATTTTCCTTTTGCATGCACTACCTGTTTATACTAGATATTTTGTATACACCATTGGTGGTGGCCTACTGTGTTTTACTCATACCCTACTCGGGCTGCCATTCGGTACCCAAGCAGACTTCATGTTTGCAGGTCAGGAGAAGGGAAAGGTTTCATGCTATGTAGTTGAGTGGACATGGGTATCACTTGGTGGAGGATCCAGACTTGGAGTCAGGACAATTTTGGGGATTTTGGCCATTGTCCTTATTTTGGTATTTTGTTCACTTTTGCACTTGTAGTATGACATGGAATATTTTATTGTTAGAAATGGTTGTTATACATGTTCCTTGTTTATTTATTATTGTTTCCGCTATTTTTTTATTTTTTTTGTGGATTACTCTGATAAAAAGGGGGTATAGTCTCTCCACTTGACCACATAGACCCCCGCTGCTAGTGAGCAGCCTTTGGTGTATGGGGAGGCGCACTTAAGGTCATGTTACTACCTGGATTGAAGCACCGGTTTAGTGGCTTCTGGGTCGAGGACGTTACATAGAGTAATAAACATAAATGTAAAACCTCTAGGGAATACGAAGATTATGATAGTGTAAATAGAAAAGTAAAGGGGGGAAAATAAATTCCCAAAAAAAATATGTCCCAACCTAAAAAACTGAAAAAGTATATGTTTAGAGTGCCTAGATCTAGATATCTAAGAACCAACTACCATACACTGTCTAGTGCACCATTATATCCATATGCTCCTTTGTAATCACCTTTGACTTGTCAATCATCTGCATAAGACACAACACATGTGGGAAAATCTCATGCAGGGGTGAGTATATATATACCCAGTAGAATTATCCTAAAGCTAAAGGGGGTGTAGTAAGATACATGATAGGAATAGACAGATAGCTCAGCCCAAATAAATAGAATAAAAAAATCTTACAATATGGATATATATATATATATGATTAAACCAAATAATAAAAAACAAAAGATAAAGGGGATCTCCACCACATAGGCCAGCCCAGGAAAGAGAGCCCACAGTTCTAAGAGGTCCATCAATGATGCCTAATATCTCACGCATTTCTCCATAAAAACATCCAAGTCAAGACAAACCTATCTACTATTCTACAAAATCAAGGGGTATAATCTCTAGGTAGATAATCCATTCCCTAGTGCAACAGGATTTTTTCACTCACGTAGATAGGTAGAGGACCCATGCACTATCTCCATAAGAGTGTTCCACTCAATAGTTTATAGAGGACCCACGCCATATCCTGGTAGAATGGTGTCACTCTAGTAATTAGTAGAGGAACCATGCCCGACCCAGTTGGAGGTTTCAACTCTAGTAATAAAGGACTCATACCCTAATTCTATATGAGGGTGACACTTAGATATAACATAAAGGACCCATAGCTTTCCTGGTAGGAGGGTTCCACTCAAGTGATAGATTGAGGACCCCTGCCCAGCCCGGTAAGAGGATGCGGCTCTAATGTTATATCGAGGACCCATACCTTGCCTGGTAAGAGGTATAAACTCAGTGGATAGTTAGAGGACCCATTCCCTACCCAGTAAGAGGGTTCCACTCTAATCTCTATGATGATATTTCCTCATCGTTGTCATTTTCGAGCATCACCTAAATAAGAACCATGCCCAAAAATTCTCACATCATATCTCAAAATACACTATGAAGGATACAGTCACATTATATGTGTAAAAAATTCATTATATCCTACTTGTGGTCTAAAAAATTAGTTCAAACAAAGGAGATACGAGTGGTAGAGGTTTCCTTAAAAGGAAATAGGGGTACACGACATCTAGGGTATCTACACGGCATGTGGTCCCACTCTTCTATATATCCATGTCCCTTATGGTATATATCTTACTACCCATATATCCCAAAATGGTGTTTAAGGGGACTACATGGAATTTATGATCCACTTGGGGTCCTATCTATGCTCTTAGTCATGTTTGTGCACTCTTGTTTGTGTCTGTATACTTTGGTATATGGAGTGTTCTCCCACACGAGGTCCTTCCCATATGCTCTTGTCCATGGCCTGTCGACCTAGGGAGGGTCACATGGTGTATGGCATAGCCACACGATGTTTCACTCTTAACATTTCCAAAACCCTAGAATTGTAGCCCAAGGGGTACTACACGGTGTGTGTTCATCACAACACATGTTTTGTAGTCATGTTTTTTAAAGAAATTTAGATCATCTTTTGACATTATATATACAGCATCGCCCCCTCTTATCTTGCCTCCATGATTCTTGAAATCAATAGAAAAGTCCTTTAGTCATTTTTTATGTCTACCTAGTTACTATAAATTGGATTATAATTCATCCATGGGGGTTTTCCACATTCCATGTGTATCTCACATGACTCCCATGTCATGCCTTCATTTTCACTGATCCCAGAACCAATAAATGATCACTCACATCATGTAATTCACCCATTTTCCTCCTTGATTATCCAAATTTTTCATCACACATCAATTATCCACAATTTTGGGGGTTCAATTAGGTTCGCTCCCACCCAGTAATGTCGATCCATGTCCTCCTGGTCTAATGTAAAATAAAGAAAAGAACAGATAGGGAAAGAACCAAAAAAAGTTGTAATAATCATTGGTCAATATTTCTTGGTCAATGAATTCATATTTTGATATATGGGGTGATAAAACATGGAAAAACTGAATTAACAATTTAAACTAATTCACGGGCTCAATCAAGAGCTCAATTTGATCACGGATCAAGAAAACAATATGACCATGCTCAATAATTTAATCAATTAAGGAAGAATAAAAAATTAATGATTTCGGCCATGATTTGGATCATTCTTATAGAAATAATGTACTCTATAATTAATGAGATAAGTCATTGTGTTCGCTGTGCTTTGATCTTCTAGGATCCAGAGTTTCGTAGTTGTCTAATTCTGGTCTTCCAAATTGATAATGGAAGAAGCTCCTCTAAATGATCCTAGGGTTATGCAGATAACCCTAGTGATCTTCTATAATGTAATATTTAAAGGTAATTTTGGTTAGGTAATTAAAATTAAACAATTAAATTAATTTCTTATTTTAATTTAAATGAACCCTCTAATTGTTGTTTTATCTTAACACCCCATACCGACCCGTTTTAGGACACACCAATGGTAAACCTCACATATAGGACACAATATTGGTCTCAAATTTATAATATTAGATTATGTCTAATATTTATCACATTTTCTTTAAAAACATTAACACTTAATATAAAATATTTTTAATTTTTTATAAAACTAATTCTGAGCACATCATGTATCAAAATCTCATGTTATCTTAGTGTTTGGATTCAAAAATATTTCTAGATATATTTCTATGACTTATAAGGAAGAAATAGGGTCTCTACATTCAAAGATATTTTTATGTAACCCATTTCTTTTCCATGGGTTAATCATATTCTAAAAAGACTAAAGTTTTTTCATTCAGTTATGATGAAATGAATTATCTATGTACTTTATTCATTATTCTGTTCTTGGACCTTATAAATGATGGGTGCATCCAAATAGTGTTTTTTGATCCCATTATATATTATATAAATAGTCTTCTCAGATAGCGCTTCAATACATTGGGTAATGATTATGTTCTCCATATAATTATATTGGAATTTTTTCATATGGTTATTCCAATTGTAAGGATTTTTTAGGAGTGATATGATGGTAATGTCCCAAGATAACAACACATTTTACCTATGATTACTAATGCTTTATAATATTTCCTTTGATCAGGATTGATATCACATGTCTCTTTATTAATGATCCTTATGAATATTTCCTTTTTTAAATAGTTATTCCTTGTTTTATGATTTAGAATTCAGGTATTTATGGTTATGATTTCTTTTATGATTCTCTTATGCACCCTGATTATGTCTGCATACCCTTATTAATTCTTATTCTCATTGAAAAAATTTTAATTTTTAATTTTTACTTTTACCCTTACTGAGCATTTGATATCACCCTTATTATATTTTCTTTTTCCCAAGGTTATAAAGAATGAGTTTAAACAAATTATTTCTATAAGGTGTTTCATATGGAAAATGATGATGAATTAATGTCAAATAATAAATTTTGGGTTAAGTGGGATAAATTATTATTTAACAACATGGGTATCATTTATATAGGAGTTTTTCCTAATTCTATAAAACTCTAAACCTAAAAGGTTCTTTGAGGATGTAAGTGTTCCAGTTTTTTCTTTTGATATTTTATGGTTTGGATGGGAAAAAAATGTGTCACAATTATTGATGTCAAAACCAAAAATGTAGAGTTTATAAATTTAGAACTAGATTCGAGAGTGCAGGTTCTAGGCTATTACATTTTTTTTGGAAGATCATATCATACTTATTGATAAACATTTATATACAAATAAGTTCAAGGATGTACCCTAGTCATCAGAATCCATTTGGTGATTTTAGTAGATCATGTTGAAATAGATGATATCATGTCATTCCAAGGATATTTACAATAGTATATAGTGGAGAACCTTTTACATCATTTTATCCACTTTGATTGTGTAAATTTGAAAATTAAATCACTAAACTAAATTCTTTAACTACTTGAAGTTTAGTGTAGATGAACAAAGTTGGTGATATCTTGTTTATTTAATCTTTACTGATGAAAAAGACCTATTGGTAATGAAATGTAAAATATTTTTATTCACTCGTCCCCCCCTCCCACCTCATAAATGAATAGTCTTATGGTACTTACTAAAATTAATGGAATTTTATTCTACACAATTCTACCTATTGTAGGACTATTCATCTCAAAAAATCATTGTGCATAACTGAAAATCATGTACCACTTCGACTGTATATAATCCTCTCTCCCCCACTTTTTCTCTTGTATTACCCATGTATCTATAACACACTCCCAAATAAATAATCCTTACTATTATAATTTTTTCACTACTATACAAAATAAATATCAGTAACACCCTAAAAATTTATTTTAAAAAAATATTATGCTATATAGATTTCTTAACATGAAACACCAAGCTTTAACTGAATTGTGATATATTAAAAAAAATATTATTCAAATGTGACCATTATAACCTACCATAAAATTGAAAATGTACGAATATTAATAACTGAATTATAAAAATGTGTATAATGTTTTTAGATAATTAAATTTTATTTATTGATTCATAATAAATAAGTACTCAATTTTCAGTAAATTCATTTTATGCTTCGAAAATGTTTTTTCTTAAAAAATGGTTTTTATTTCATTCTGGGCCTTGAAATTGTACTTAATATACAGAAATATTTAGAAATTTTATTTTTATGGAATTAGTATCATTTTTTAATTCATCATTCAATATTATCTTAGGGTGAATTTTTTAATTTTTCTAAAAAGGTATATTTCCTAGTGAATAGTAAAAAAATTGATTTTTGTAAAACTCCCATTTCTTTTCATCAAATAAAGTAATTTAAAAGTCCCAATATGTTTTTGAATTTTATAATAAATTAAATTAATTATAAATAATATAATTAATTACATAGTAATCAACATTACACTTGATTTTAGAATAAATTCATTTTTAGGCATAAAAACTAATTTTTCTAAAAACTAGTTTTCAATGAATTTTAAAAATTTATATTTAAATTCAATTATAAAACTTATAAAAATATAAAATTTAAAAATGGATTATATATTTATAATTATGAGGATAATATTTGGAAAATATAACCCTTTTATTAATTTTATTATGAATAGTAACCATGGTAAATATTTGTCACCTCAGTAAGGGTAAAATGGTTAAAATAGGGTTTAAACTATGGAATAAGGCCTGTAAATATTAAAATAAAATTTTCTTTATTTAATCATATAGGTTCCTTTTAAAATTAATCATACTCTCTTCAAAAAATTTGGAATTTATTGCCACTTTCCTTTGATAATGGTCATAATATTGTTTTATGTAAAGAATAAATAAAAAATGTCACTCTCTTTGTTTTAATAACTCTTATATTTTTTCATGGGGATAAAAAGAGGTTGTGTTTAGTTAACAAATTTTTATTTAAAATATGAATGAATTTTTTTATCTTTGTAATTTATTTTAAATTTGTAACACCCCGACCCTAGTTACCCAGAGTCGGTGCATTATTACATAACATTGGCATGATCACAAGGAGATCATGTCTCAAAAGACCGATCAGTTTAGTATTATTGGAAATAAGATCCATACATATGTTCAACTTTACAGATTGAAGATAAATACAACAAAAATATATTTCATTAGAAGCATCCAAGCCTCCTAGATTATTCCTGCGGGTCACACATAACTGACTTCTTCATATCCTGGGAAAATGAAACATAAGAAAGGGGTGAGCTCAAACGCTTAGTAAGGGTAAGTAATACAGTGGAAAATGACATAAATAATAAGCATGGTAAATAATTGAAAACCACATACCTTTACCAATAATAAACATGAATAATTTTATGGAAATATTATGAGCTGAGTAAATAATGCCATAATAAAACATAATCATGGGTATTCTACTAGTCGAATTACCACATGAACCACCAATGTTATTTCCATAATGAGGGAATGTATAATGCCGGACATTCTGAAATATTTTTTCAGGGCCTCGGCTAAGACGTCTAAAATGATTAAGGCCTCCTCCAAAACCATAAATCAAATTGGGAAAGGGCCCTGGCCAATTCCACGTCTAGTTGTCTCATGAGACCTACCGATGCATCGAGGTGCTATAGAGGGCTCCACCCGTCACTTACTGAGTCCAATACATTCCTCATATGAAAAGGTTTAAACATATCATAAACATTCTTATTAAAAATAGTATAAGAAATGTCAATACTTTAACCATAAACCATGAATGGTATAAAAATTGCACATCCACAGTAAAACATATCACAAAAACTTCATTACAATATGGATGTTTTGTATCATAATAAATCAACTTAAAATAAACTTAAAATCCTTCAAAGGATGTTGACATAGATGAAATCAAAACTATTTGAGAGAAATATCTCTTTTTTGAAATCATTTAAAGTTCACATAATTATAAAATAAAACATTTATTTGAAAATATCTTTATAAGATTGTAAGGGAAGCTTTGATGATGTTATAATGGAGGAAAATAGCTGCACCCGCCGTATAAGTTAAAAAACAGTATTACCTTAAATTTGTCGAAAAGATCAAAAAGTACCTTGTTTGGAAAATGAAGGAAAGATTCCTTTCAAAACACAAAAGGGTATAAATTACTTTAACCCATTGTCTAGTAAATAGTAAAAATGTTTTGAAATATATTTTTAAGAAACATGGATGTGGATGATAAAGAAGTCATAATAGATAAATACGTATAAACAACCTCGGATAATGAAGAGATTGTGAAATAAACCCTTACCTTGTACTTTTCCTTGGTTGATGGTAGTTTAACCTCTTGTATAATGGTGAAATAATTGTTATTAAATTATACAATAATCATATATATTAATATGATATCATATATTATCTTTTAGCATTTCTTTGTTAATAAAATCTTAGTATTATCATCATTTCGGGTGCTAACTTACTCGTTTTCCTTTATATGTTTAGTTACATAAGCCATGTTTGTTATGGATAGGTTGTATATTATTCATATCCAGAATGATATCAAGTCCTTAAACATTATTTGTAATCATCAAATGAGAATTAGACATGAATGGATACGATGGATAATGAATCTCATCGTGTTCGTGGAGACGGTAGTCCGTACGTACGCACGACCGACAATATCATTCTTTTGATATTAAAATAATACATAATTGAATGTTATATCATATAGAAAGAATCATTATTATGTTATATTTATTATTTAAATTAATTATACATCATTATTATACCCATCTAAATAATAATATATTGAATAACAATTACACCACAACGTGGAGACGGTAGGCCGTACGTACGCACGTATGGTGACATGTCATTCAAGGGATGGATAGAATAATGAATTTGTTTGTTCCATAATTATAATAACATCCCAGTATATTTAAGGTATTAGATTTATTATTTTATAATGTAAATAACAAGGAAAGAAGAAGTTGAAGAAGAAATGAACTTTAAAGAGGGTGGTGAAGACGTTACCTCTTCTTCGGGTTCTTCCTTTTGATTTGATCAAAAGGGCTACTTAGGTTGGCTTTATGATCAAACTAAGGTCTCTAGGATGAATTTAGGGAAGTTGGGAGAGTATTTGGGTAGAGTTTGGCCGATCCAAATGGCTTTTAAGGTTTTAATTAATGATTAGGGGGAGTGCCCTTTTATAAGAGGGGTGATGGGAACCTTTGGAAAAGCTAGAAATATTATTTTATAATAAATTCATATTCAGTTTCTAATGGCTCAAAAGTATATTATTTAAAGTGTAAGGTGGTTATATGTTGAAAAACACTCAAAAAATTTGTTTTAGATAGGTTTGCGTCACTATATTAACCTTATCTTTTAGTTTTAACTCTTAGTTAATTAGTTTAACATTTACCATGTCACTTTGTGTTTTTATATTATATAGTTAATAAACTTACTATATACATCCAAGAGACCCCCAAGTTGTACGTTAATTATAAACCAATCATTATATATTTATCTTGGCCTAACCTTAGATTTTTTGTAATTTAATATCAATTAATAATATAATATTTGTTTTAAAAACTCTTTTATGTCAATTTTGACACTATTCAATAATTGATTTTTTTTAAAGTCTTAACAACTTTATTAATTCGAACAAAATTCATTTAATCAATACTATAATGTCATATGAAGCAATAAAATTCATGTATTTCATCAAAACTTTCAAATTTTATTAATTTTAACATTTATAATACCAATTATTTGATTCTTTCATTAATAAGGAAAATAATGCATCATTATTGTGTCATAAATAATATTAATTATTAAATGTCTAAAAATTATAAATAAAATACCATTATGTAGGAAATTTTTTTATATTTCTAATGAATATTTATAGTAAAAAATACAACATATATAACCCTATGTAAAAATTATTTTTCTAAAAGATATATGCTTATGTCATTTTTGTATTTACTTTAACTTAATTAAAATAAATTGTCCCTATCACCTACAAGTGGCTCCATGGGGTCCCAAAATCGACCCAAAGATTCCCATGGTCGGACATGTATCCACCAATAAGTTTAGGACATGTTTTAGGGTAATTTATTATTATTATAATATTATTTTTTTACCTTTATTTACCAGATCCACCCTTTAACCATGGTAAATAAAATATTTACCGAAGTAATTATTCAAAATGTGTAAAAATAAAATTTACCTATTTACACAATTTGGAAATCCTGATTCCAAATATGGAATCCATTTCTCCAAATTCAAAACACATAAGTTTCAGAAATTATTTTAAAATTAATTCCCACTGTCAAAACAAAAAGCATGTTTTTAAGATATAATAACTTTCAAAAGATTGACACTTGTTTATGTCCGGTTTAATTGTGAAATTATGTCCAATGACCATAATTGTATTAAATGGTAAAAATATATTCTAAACATAATTTTTAATCACTCAAATTCATAATTTAACACTATAAGTTATTTTGATTAAAAAAAATTAATTAAAATTTAGTAATTTTCACTATTCATCAAAATATAAAAGTTATCCGAAAAGTACCAAAATTTCACCTTAGGCTAAATTCAATACTCATAATCCAAAAATGAAGTCCATTTTGATAGATAAAATTTATTAAATTTCAAAAAGTGGGTATTACTATTCATAATGGCAACTTTGATTGATCGCGGTTTGTTAGAATCTCGAAGTTGCGTACAATGCAAGCTATTGAATTACTCAAAGGAAAACGTACAGTGGAAGCTTGGGGTGTAACGACCCAAAGTTTCATTAATGGAAAATCCCTCTTGATCTTATTAAATTTCTCTTTATATAAAATGTTTTTATAAAATGTCAACTTCATTGGTTTTATGATAAGAATTGTGACTGTTACTTTTATAGTCGTTGAACAGTGATCACATGATTAGTATAAATATAAAGCTTTAACACATCCAATTTTACTTAGACAAAGGAAGCGATGGCCTAATCTAGTAGAATTGACCCATACAAATCCCATTTATCGGAGCTCAGAAAAGAGGTGGCGTCCTTCGGCTTCTCTCTTGACCAAGCTCAAGCTGAGCTTCACCATGTCAAACTCGAACGGGACCGTCTATGGGAGAAGTGGAAGTTGATAGAAATTACCACTCGAGCGATGTTATCTGAGCCACCCCAAGAGTCTGTCACCATCACACACCTTACCCTTAGGTCTTATGTGGCTGTTTTAAGGGGTTATGTAACTAATAGATTGTACTATGTTCATGTACATTATTTTTTGTATATAATAATGAATATAATTTCTTGTCATTATTGATACATTGTAAATAGTTTTTAAAGTACAAATGGTGTTTTACTTATTATTTAATTAAGAAATATATTTTATTAAATTAATGGATTTTTTAACTAAATAATATTTTAATAAAATATTATTATTATTATTATTAGATTAATTTTATTATATATAAATGATCATATAATTGTATGAATGCAATTATAATTTTTATTAAGGTTTGAAAGCCATTTTTTGTCAAAACCCGTGAATTTTCGATAAATGTTGGTTTTTATTTTAAAAGTAAAAAAGTAACATACTTAGAAAATTATTTAGATAAAATAAATGTTATTTTTGGAATCAGGACGTCAAAATTATCCAACGGTGAATTTTTCATAATTTTCTGAGACAGTCAAATTTTTGAGTAAAAATTAAATACCGTTTAAATATATAATGTGTTTTATGACATCATAATGACCCAATAGTGATGTAATAAAATACTATAATCTTTATTTTCGTCCAATATATGTTTTATCATTAAAATAATGTGATTTTGGGTTTACTTTTCTTACTTTTCAAAGCATTAATGGACCCCTCAAGAATTATTAAACACCTTGTCTTTTTAAATTAATTTCCATGGGAGTGTGACTCACCTCCACATAAGCAACCCTAATATTGTAAGAAGTTCTGATTTTGTCCTTATAAAATATTTTTTTTATATTCCCTTTTCAAAAAATTATGGGCAAAAACCATAGAATGGTTTGTGGTTTGGATTAGTTTAATATAAGGGGTCCCAAACCTAAATAATAAAGAATTCCCTCACCTTTCCTATATAAACCCACCCAAGCTCCCACTTCCTCCTCACTCAAAGCCTTTGGAATTCCTCCAACCTCTGCCCTACTCTCTCTATAATCCTCCCAAGGTGCCCCAAGCTCCCAAGAAGCCTCTCACAAGCCTCTCTCTAGCCTTTGGAAGAACACTTCCAAGTAAGGCTTTTTTCTTCCTTTCTCATTTTTGTCCAATTTTCTTTAAGTTGTTTTGCCCTTTTAATTTCAATTATGAATTTTGGGGTATGGTTTCACACCTCCCCCATACTGCCCTCTTTATTTCTTAATTATGGGAGACCCTTTCTCTCTCATTAAATGCCTCCCATGTACACCCGTTACTATGCCGATATTCCGAAAGTAATTTCTCTCTCCTCTTTTACATTCAAGCAATACTTTTGTATCATGAATCTAAATTCCATTACAATTGTTGGGACATGTATCTATATGAACTTTTTACTGTAAATTACATGTAAATATGATTATGAACCCCTTTCTCTCTCATCAACCATTTTTTATGAATTCTTATGTCACGCTGTTACGCTGTCGAAAACGCACCGATTTTCTAAGCCAATGCCATTGTGTAGTGAATACCATGCCCATTTCTCCATCAAGGGTATTCACCTTTATGGAAATTTAATTATTGATTATAATGTTTCATGTATGAATTCCACATTCCTTAATCATGTAATAAATGATTATGTTTTATGAATCCATGTTTTATGATCCATGTGGCACACTTATGCATGAAATGAAATGTTTAAGAAGGCTGCGCCCTTGTAGCGCTCCAATGCATTGGGAAAAGTATAGTATCATGATATGTAATGTGTAATTAGTGTTGACTCATTCTAATTCAAGTGAAACAAGGTTTTACTCTTTCTTTATGTGCAATGAGGATTTACTCATGCTCCATGTGCAATGGGCCTTGGCTCATGCTAATTCCATGTTAAGTGTTGTTTCCACATTTCCATGTTATGATTATCATGCTTTATCATGCCTTTAAGTTCATGTTTCTCTTGTGCTCTATTGATATTCCTAATATCTAACATGTATTGTACTCCTCATGTTATTCCATGTGTTTTCTTTTACTGGGCTTTATAGCTCACCCTTTTCTTATGCATGTTCTCAGGTTATTCCATGCAATGCTAAGTATGAGGGAATGTGGTGGTCATGTAAAGGAAATTTTCAATAAAGATGTTGTATTTCATGTTTTAAGTTTTTATTTAATGATCCTAAGCCCCAAAGACACTAAACCTCTCTATCTTCTTTGTTTTATCAAGTGAAGTCTTATGTAATAAATCATGTTTAAGTTGTAATAAAAAGCAGGGTTGTCATAGTTGGTATCAAAGGATAGGTTTGGTTATTTTTGGGATTAGGATTAGAAAACCCTAGTAAATCCTTAGATACAAGACTAAGTAAAATAAAAATGTCCCTAAGTTTTGGTGAGTATTGAGTAAGTGGTTTATCAAGAAAATACATCTCTGTCTGGATACGAGAAGGTAGAGGCGGCTCTGGCACAGATGTATCCTAGGGGTAAAACCTGAAAACACCGCTTTGAGCTAGACTCGAATGGGAACTAGTGCATTAGAATGGGCCTTTCTACACTCTTGGTTACGAAACTCATGGGGGTATGTTTTGGTAAATTTAAAATCTTAGTATGAACCCTTATTAAGGGAATTAAAAAAAATGCCCCTAAGAATATGTGTTAGAAAGTAGATCATGAAAAGCCTAGATTAAATCCTATAGACTCATGAGTTAAGGAAATGAAAGTTTATTTAAAATTCATCAACATTTGTCTTTGGATTGCCCTTTATGTGTTACCCCTGAATTTTCTTTTATTCCAGCCAATGGCCGGTAATAGGAGGACTCGGGCTAACAATCATTGTGAAGATCAGTGTGACGACTGTAATAATGAGATACCCAATCCAATGGTAGTGGGAATTGTGAACTTTTTCACTCTTCTCTCTCAGCTAAATCAAGTTTTTAATAGAAACACAGGTCAAGAGGAATGTTCAACCCCCCCTAAGAAAAAACAAGTTTCTATCGAGAGCTTCATGAGACAAAGGCCTCCTACTTTTAGAGGATCATGTGATCCCACAATCGCTGAACAATGGATCAACTCCATTGAAAAGATCTTATCCATCCTTTAATTTTCTGAATAAGAGAAGGTTCTCCTGGCAGTTTATCATATGGAGGGTGAAGCTGATCAATGGTGGAAGTTGATCAAAAATATGAATCCTAAATAGGAGATCGAGGTGTTGGAATGGAAGGATTTCCGGAAGATGTTTTTTGATTAATATTTTCTATGCACCCTCCGGCTTAAGATGGAAAGGGACTTCCTTTCCCTCAAGAAAAAAGATGAAGAATATGTTGGAGTGTACGAGGAAAACTTCACAAGGCTTGCACGATACACTTCCGGCTTTTTCATCACCCCAAAATGCAAAGTTGACCGCTTCTTTGGTGGGCTTAAGCCTAGACTGCGGAAAGCATTGGAGATACGTGACTACGACAGCTATGAGGAAATTGTTCGATGTGCCCTCAAGGTCGAAATAGAGATCAGAGAATCACAGGGGTATCATGGGGATAAGAAGTGTATGGTGGACTTCAATGCTAGTGGGTCAATGGATAAATCCAACGGTGATAAGAAGATCCAGCACCCCACTTTCCAAAAGTGCAGAAAGAAGAACACTGGAAATTGCATTAAGCGGATGAGAAAATGCTTCTAGTGTGGAAGGGAAGGGCACCTAGAAGTTAACTATCCACAAGAAAGACCCGCGGCTGTGACAGTGGAGAGAAACGCTATGTTCGAACCTCAATGTGTTGTTCAATGCTAAAAATGCAAAAAACCGGGTCATTTTGCAAATTAGTGACATAATCCAAGGGCTTTCGGAGGCAACTAACAACCTCCAAGGCAGCAAGGAAGAGCTTTTTCCATCACTTATGCCGAAGTGAACCCCGAAAATGCAGTGGTTATAGGTACGCTAGTTATTTATTCAAGAATAGAGAATGTACTTTTTGATTCAGGTTCTACGCATTCTTTTATATCTCTAAAGTTTAGTAGAACCATCCCAGCACCACCACAAATCATGGAAGTGAAGATGTCATTGAGTATGCAAAATGGGGAAATCATTACATCCCACGAATATAAGTCCTCCCCTATTATAATCTGTGGATTTAATTTCCTAGCGAACCTCGTCATACTCCCTCTGGTGGAATTTGATGCAATTCTTGGCATGGATTGGCTTTCCTTATACAGATCCAACATAAATTGTTGGGAGAGGGAAATCACACTTCATATGGAGAATCGACCCCAGATTCTTTACAAGTGTAAGGAGGAAGATGAATCTCCTTTAGCTCCATCATCTCAAGCGTGGATATTACTGCCTTATGAGAACGCGTATTTGACTCAGATGATTGAGTCTAAGGAAGAAACCTTCCTTGAAGAAATGCCTATTGTAAGGGAATTTGCTGAAGTGTTTCTCGAGGAACTTCCTGGTCTTCCTCATAGAAGGGATGTTGAATTATCAATTGAACTTATACCCAGTGCTTTACCAATATCCAAAACTCCATATATAATGGTTGTTGTAGAGCTTGAAGAGCTGAAGAAACAACTACAAGATAATCTGGATAAAGGGTTTATACACCCAAGTGCTTCACCATGGGGTGCACCAGTCCTCTTCGTCAAGAAGAAGGATGGGTCAATGTGGCTTTGTATCGATTATCATGAACTTAACAAAATCATTATAAAGAACAAGTATCCTCTCCCAATAATTGATGACTTATTCGATCAGCTGCGTGGAGCACAATACTTCTCCAAGGTGGACTTGCGGTTGGGATATTATCAATTAAGGGTGAAGAAGGAAGATATCCCCAAGACTGCTTTTCGCACAAGATACGGGAACTATGAATTCATAGTAATGCCTTTCGGACTCACTAATGCTCCAAAAATATTCATGGACTTAATGAATAGAGTCTTTAGAGATTACCTAGACAAATTTGTGGTAGTATTTATAGATGATATTCTAATATACTCTAAAACCAAGGATGATCATGAGGAGTATTTAAGGATTGTACTAGAGACTTTGCGCAAGTAGAATCTCTATGCAAAGTACAGCAAGTGTGAGTTCTGGTTGAAGGAGGTCTCATTATTAGTCCATATCATCTAAAGCAATGGGATATCTATGTATCCCTCTAAAACATATGAAATTGAGGGATGGTCAAGGCCAACATCAGTAACAGATATCCGTAGCTTCTTGGGGTAAGCTGGATATTATCGACAATTTGTGAGAGATTTATCACGATTGTCCAACCCTCTTACCAAGCTAACTCAAAAGGGAGTAAAGTTTTCTTGGAGTGATGAATGCGAAGAAAGCTTTAAGGAGTTGAAAAGGAGGCTTATCATTGCGCTCGTGATCACTTTACCCACAAGTGGAGAACTTTTGTGGTATTCAGTGATGCTTAAAAGAAGGGATTAGGCTATGTGCTGATGCAGAATGATAAAGTGATATCCTATGCCTCAAGGAAATTGAAAATCCATGAGTGAAACTATCCAACGCGTGATCTGGAGTTGGAAGCGGTGATCTTTTCCTTGAAAATCTGGCAGCATTATCTCTATGGGGAGAATTGTGAGATATATACTGACCATAGGAGTCTTAAATATATATTCACAAAGAAAGAGCTTAATATGCACCAGAGAAGATGGATAGAGCTCATCAAGGATTATGATTGTTCAATCCATTACCACCCTGGGAAAGCGAACAAGGTGGCATATGCCCTAAGTAGAAAGGATCCAGCGATTCTATCAATGAAGAGAATTGAGAAGGATCCAATCTTCTTAGACTTGATGAAAATGGACATGGGAATCATTGAGAATGGAACATCATCAATCCTTCCACAAATTATTGCTCCACCATCTCTTTTGGAAAGGTTAAAGGATACTCAAAAGGATGATGTAGAAATTCAAGAAAAAGTGGAAGCTATCGAAAAAGGGAAATCCTCAGAGTTTAATGTTAATGAAGAAGGAATTGTGCAGTTTGGGAAAAGACTATGTGTTCCATCAAGTCCGGAGCTGAAGAAGGAACTTTTGGATGATTCACATAGTTTAAATTTCTCTATTCACCCAGGGAGCACAAAGATGTATCTAGATCTCCGAGAAAACTTTTGGTGGGATAATATGAAGAAGGAGATCGTTGAATATACATCAAAGTGTCTGGTGTGTTAGAAAGTTAAGGCAGAGAGGAAGAAGTCTAAGGGGATGATGCAACCATTTCCCATACCGGAATGGAAATGGGAGAACATCACCAAGGACTTTGTCACTGGACTTCCAAGGACATCCAAAGGCAACAATGCAATCAGGGTTTTTGTGGATTGTCCTATAAAGATTGCACACTTCATTGCTATTTGGGAGGATTTCTCATTGGATCAACTAGTACAAATATATATCAGGGAAGTGGTAAGGTTGCATAGAGTACCACTATCTATTATGTCTGACCGAGATCCAAGATTCACCTCTATGTTTTGGAAGAGTCTTCAACATGCTCTGAATAACAAACTGAACTTTAGTACGGCCTATCATCCTCAAACGGATGTCCAATCCGAGCGGACTATCCAAACACTTGAGGATATGTTGAGAGTGTGCTCAATGGACTTTAAAGGAGGATGGGATCAACATCTTCCTCTGGTTGAGTTCTCTTATAATAACAGGTTCCACTCAAGCATCCAAATGGCACCATATGAATCTATGTATGGGAAAAGGTGCAGAACATCGGCATGTTGGGATGAGGTCGGTGAATGTAAGCGGCTTGGACCAGAAATGGTCGAGGAAATGGTGGAGAAGGTGAAAACCATTCAGCAGCATATCAAGGAAGCCCAGAGTCGACAAAAGAGTTATGCAGATAATCATCGACGAGACCTTGAGTTTAAAGTTGGAGACATGGTTTTTCTATGAATATCTCTGTGGAAGAAGGTCACGAGGTTTGTAAAGAAAGGGAAGTTAATTCCAAGGTACATCGTCCCCTAGGAGATTCTTGATCGTGTTGTGGATGTGGCATATCGACTAGCACTTCCACCTACTATGGCCAAAGTACATGATTTCTTTCATGTATCCCTCTTAAGGAAGTATATACCGGACCCTTCACATGTACTCTCTTATGAGGTGGTACAATTGGAAGACGATCTTTCTTATGAGGAGCAACCAGGGAAGATCTTAGATCATAGAGAAAAAGTTCTACAAAATAAGATAATGCCCCTCGTAAAGGTGTTGTAGAGAAACCACAAGTTTGAAGAAGCGACTTGGGAATTGGAGGAAATGATGAAGTTGAGTTACCCACATCTCTTTTTAGTGTGGGAAAAGGAAAATTTTGAGGGCGAAATTTCTGAAGGGGGGAATATTGTAACGACCCAAAGTTTCATTAATGGAAAATCCCTCTTGATCTTATTAAATGTCTCTTTATATAAAATGTTTTTATAAAATTTCAACTTCATTGGTTTTATGATAAGAATTGTGACTGTTACTTTTATAGTCGTTGAACAGTGATCACATGATTAGAATAAAAATAGGGCTTTAACACATCCAATTTTACTTAGAAAAAGGAAGCGATGGTCTCATCCAGTAGAATTGTCTCATACAAATCCCATTTATCAGAGCTTGGAAAAGAGGTGGTGTCCTTGGGCTTCGATCTTGACTAAGACTAAGCTGAGCTTCACCATGTCAAGCTCCAATAGGACCGTCTACGGGAGAAGCGGAAGTTGATAGAAATTACCACTCGAGCGATGTTATCCGAGCCAGCCCAAGAGTCTGTCGCCATCTCACACCTTACCCTTAGGTCTTATGCGGTTGTTTGAAGGTGTTATGTAACTAATAGAAAGTACTATGTTCATGTACATTATTTTTTTATACAATAATGAATATAATTTCTTGTCATTATTGATACATTGTAAATATTTTTTAAAGTACAAATGGTGTTTTTAGTTATTATTTAATTAAGAAATATATTTTATTAAATTAAGTGATTTTTGAATTAAATATTATTTTAATAAAATATTATTATTATTATTAGAATAATGTTATTATATATAAATGATCATATAATTGTATGAATGCAATTATAATTTTTATTAAGGTTTAAAAGCCATTTTTGTCAAAACCCGTGAATTTTCGATAAATGTCGGTTTTTATTTTAAAAGTGAAAATTAACATATTTAGAAAATTAGTTAGATAAAATAAATGTTATTTTTGTAATCAAGATATCAAAATTATCCAATGGTGAATTTTTCATAATTCTCTGAGAGTCAAATTTTTGAGTAATTAAATGCCTTTTAAATATATAATGTGTTTTATGACATCATAATGACCCAATAGTGATGTAATAAAATACTATAATCTTTATGTTCGGCCAATATATGTTTTACCATTAAAATAATGTGATTTTGGGTTTATTTTTCTTACTTTTCAAATCATTAATGGACCCCTCAAGACTTATTAAACACCTTGTCTTTTTAAATTAATTTCCATGGGAGTGTGACTCACCACCACATAAGAAACCCTAATATTTTAAAAAGTTTGTACTTTTGCCTTATAAAATATTTTTTTCCTATTCCCTTTTCCAAAAACCATGGGAAAAAACCATAGGATGGTTTGTGGTTTGGATTAATTTAATATAAGGGGTCCCAAACCTAAATAATAAAGAATTCCCTCACCTTTCCTATATAAACGCACCGAAGCTCCCACTTCCTCCTCACTCAAAGCCTTTGGAGTTCGTCCAACCTCTGCCATACTCTCTCTAGAGTCCTCCCAATGTGCCCCAAGCTCCCAAGAAGCCTCTCACAAGCCTCTCTCTAGCCTTTAGAAGCACACTTACAAGTAAGGATTTTTTCTTCCTTTCTCATTTTTCTCCAATTTTCTTTAAGTTGTTTTGCCCTTTTAATTTCAATTATGAATGTTAGGGTATGGTTTTTCACCTCCATCGTACTTCCCTATTTATGTTTGAATGATGGGACACCCTTTCTCTCTCATTAAATGCCTCCCATGTACACCCGTTACTATGTCCGAATTCCGAAAGGAATTTCTCTCTCCTCTTTTACATTCAAGCAATACTTTTGTATCATGAATCTAAATTTCATTACAATTATTGGGACATGTATCTATATGACCTAAATACTGTCCATTACATGTAAATATTATGAGTAACTCCTTTCTCTCTCATCAACCATTTTTTGTGAATTCTTATGTCATGCTGTTACACTGCCGAAAACGCACCGATTTTCTAAGCCAATGCCATTGTGTAGTGAATACCATGCCCATTTCTCCATAAAGGGTATTCACCTTTATGCACATTTACTTATTGATTATAATGTTTCATGTATGGATTCCACATTCCTTTATTATGGAATAAATGATTATGTTTTATGAATCCATGTTTTATGATCCATGTGGCACTCTTAAGCATGAAATGAAATGTTTAAGAAGGGTGCGCCCTTATAGCACTCCAATGCATTGGGTAAAGTATAGTATCATGATATGTCATGTTCAATGAGTGTTTAATCATGATAATTCAAGTCAAATGAGGTTTTACTAGTTATTTATGTGCAATGAGGATTTACTCATGCTCCATTTGCAATGGGCCTTGGCTCATGCTAATTCCATGTTAAGTGTTGTTGCCACATTTCCATTTTATGATTATCATGCTTTATCATGCCTTTAAGTTCATGTTTCTATTGTACTCTATTGATAGTCCTAATGTCTAACATGTATTGTACTCCTCATGTTATTCCATGTGTATTCCCTTACTGGGCTTTATATCTCACCCTTTTCTTATGCATGTCCTCAGGTTATCCCATGCAATGCTAAGTACGAGGGAATGTAGTGGTCATGTAAAGGAAGTTTTCAATAAAGATGTTGTATTTCATGTTTTAAGTTTTTAAGTAATGATCCTAAGCCCCAAATACACTAAACCTCTTGATCTTCTTTGTTGTATCAAGTGAATTTTTATGTAATAAATCATGTTTAAGTTGTAATAAAAAGTATGGTTTTCATATGGGGTGTTACATTCTCCCATACTTCAAATAATTTCATCCTAAAAATTTCTAGAAAATTACTATATAAAAATACTCTGGTGGTTCTTCATCATAAGTTTCTTGGGTTCCCACGTTGCATCTTCCATTTTGTGGTTTCTCTATAGAACTTTTACCAGATGAGTCGTCATGTTTCTTAGCACTTGTTCTCTCGTATCAAGAATCCTGATGGGCACTTCTCAATAAGACAGATCGGGTTCCAGTTCTAATTCCTCATAGGTGAGTACATGTGTTGGGTCAGGCATGTATTTTCTCAACAGTGATACGTGGAACACATTGTGAACTTTTGAGATACTTGGCAGCATTGCCAAATGGTAAGCTACAGCCCCAATTCACTCTAAAATTTCGAAAGGTCCGATGTACCTGGGACTCAATTTACCTTTCTTGCTGAAATGTATAACTCCCTTCCATGGAGATACCTTCAAGAAAACATGATCTCCTACCTGAAATTCCAAATCCTTCCTTCGGTTGTCATCATAGCTCTTTTTCCTACTTTGATCTGCTTTGATGTGGTTTTGGATTACCTTTACCTTCTCCATCATTTCCTCCACCAGTTCTGGGCCTACAAGTTTTCTTTCACCAACTTCATCCCAACAGGTTGGTGTGAGACATCTCTTTCAATATAACGCTTCATATGGTGCCATTTGAATACTTGTATGGAAGCTATTATTATAGGAAAATTCTACCATAGGTAAATATTGATCCCACATACCTTGAAAGTCAAGTGAGCAGGATCTCAACATGTCTTCTAAGGTTTGAATATTCTGTTTTGATTGTCCATCTGTTTAAGGGTGGTAGGCAGTACTCAAATGAAGTTTAGTATCCAGGGATTTCTGAAGACTCTTCCAAAATATTGAAGTAAAACGGGGATCGTGATCAGAAACAATCGATATGGGTACTCCATGAAGTCTCACCACTTCATTAATATATATCCTTGTTAAACGTTCAAGTGGTAAATCTTCCCTTATAGAAAGAAAATGTGCTGACTTGGTAAAACGATCAAAAATTTCCCATATTGCATCGTTCCTTCTAGGAGTCTTTGGTATTCCCATGACAAAGTCCATCGTAATATTGTCCCATTTCCAGTCCGGTATGGGAAGAGGTTGCATGACTCCTCTAGGATGTTTCCTTCCAGCTTTCACTTATTGACAAACCATACATCTTGACACAAAATCAGCAATCTCCCTCTTCATGTTGTCCCACCAAAAATGTTCCTTCAAGTCTCTATACATTTTGGAGCTCCCAGGGTGTATAGAGAAATTGGAACTATGAGCATCATCCAACAATTCCCTTTTTAGATCAGGTATATTGGGAACACAAAGTCTCTTCCCAAATTTCAAAATTCCATCTTCATGCCCAAAGTCATTCAATCTCCCATCATTCACAGCATTAATCTTCTTTTTAAACTCTTCATCACCGGTTTGATAAATCTTTATACTTTCTAATAAATATGGTTTTGAAACCATTTGAAAAAGTATCGATGTCTCACCTTCCATGGTAATTCCCATATCCATCTTCACTAGATCCATGAAAATAGGATCCCTTTCAATTCTCATCATGTTCAAAAATCCATGATCTTTTCTACTCAAAGAATCTTCCACCTTATTTGCCTTCCCCGGGTGGTAGTGTATCGTTCAATCATAATCCTTGAGTAGTTCAATCCATCTTCTTTGCCTCATATTGAGTTCTTTCTATGAGAAAATATACTTCAAATTCTTGTGATCAGTATAAATCTCACATTTTTCACCATAGAGATAATGTCTCCATATCTTCAAAGAAAATATTATAGCATCTAACTCAAGATCATGATTAGGGTAGTTTTGATCATTAATTTTTAGCTGTCGTGATGCATAGGAAATAACCCTATCATTCTGCATAAGGACACAACCAAGTCCTTTCATTGATGCATCACTATAAATATCGAACCCATCATTCCCAGATGGTAGAGTAAATATTGGAGCATTAACTAATATTCTCTTCAATTCTTCAAAAAATTATTCACACTCTTTTGTCCAAACAAATTTAACCCCTTTATGTGTGTGCTTTGTTAATGGGTTAGCCAATCAGGTAAAGTTCTGGAAGAAACGTCGATAATAACCTGATAAACCAATAAAACTGCATACCTCGGTAATACTCGTTGGTGTTGACCATTCTTGTATTTCTCTTATCTTTTAAGGATCAACAGATATTCCATCCTTGGAGACAATATGGCCAAGAAAAGAGATCTCCTAAAGCCAAAATTCATACTTGATAAACTTATCATATAATTCATGTCTTCTAATAGTCTTCAGGATAATGCGCAAGTGATTTTCATGATCTTAGTAGCTTTTGGAGTATACCAAGATATCATCAATAAATACCACCACAAAATCATAGAGATATTCTTTGAAAACTCTATTCATTAGATCCATGAATACTAAGGGTGCATTAGTCCCCTTCGATATAGGCCTTGATCCAGGAATTAAGTCAATGGAAAACTCAACTTCTCGTTCTGGAGGATGTCCAGGTAAATCTTCCATAAACACATTTACATATTCTTTCACAATAGGTACATCCTCTATTTGAACATTCTTTTCCTCACCCACAGTAATTTCATTCTCTTCCTCCCCAATAATTGAATTTAGTTGAGATATTGGGGGTGGATCTAGATAAGAATTAGGTGGTGAGGATTCCACTCTAAAGATAAGGTGTTCCTTATAATCATCATCAAAAATAGTAACCTTCTTCTTCTTACAATAAATTTTTACATCATGGTCCAAAAGCCAATCCATACCAAAGATTATGTCAAATTCAATCATAGGTATGATGATGAGATCAGTGGATAAAGAACATTTATGTGCTCTAATGGGTGCTGATTCACAAAACTTTGTTGCAATGATACTTCCCTTCAAAGTTTTAACTGACAACTCCCTTGTTAAATAAAATTGGAAATATCTAATTTTCATAGCAAACTGGGAAGATGTGAAACAATGCGATGATCTAGAATCAAATAATGCATTTGCTAAACTTGAGGAAGCCATTAAATTACCTGCCACCACGTCTTTCGTAGCTTCTACCTCAGCAGTAGTGATAGCATAAGCTTGGCCTTGATCCCTTGGCCTTTTCTGAGGTATGTTTCCCTGACGCATAGGACATTCATTTGCATAATGTCCCTTCTCCATGAAATTGTAGCATTGGACATCGGTAGCTTCCTTCTTCCCCTTGTAATCACGAGCTTGGTGGCCTTTTTCACCACACTTTTAACAGACTCCCATTCCTTTTAATAAAGTAATGGGTGTTTCTTACCACATTTACTAGCGGATGGATATTCAAATTTTCACTTCTTCCCCTTATTTCCATTCCCAGATTGATCAATAGATCTCTTATTCTCTTTATTTTCTTTGAAGTCATAAGACATAGAGAATTCCTTCTCTGTCTTGATAGCACATGAGATAATGTCTTCGTTCAACGAGAAGGATTGTGAGACTAATGCTCTATGGAGAAATTGTTTTAACCTATAAAAGAAATGATCAATCTTACTTCTTGGGTTACGTATATAATCTCCAGCGTACCTTGCTAACCTTGTAAATTTTGCCTCATATTTTGCGACATTCTTATCCTCCTTTTGTCTCAGACTCAGAAATTTTCTTTCCATATCTGCTCGATGGTCACAAGGAAAGTATTTTTCTAAAAAAAGATCTTTGAACTCCCTCCATTCTATATTTGATACTTCATCATCTTCCTTCATGTTTTGAATCAATGACCACCATTGATCAGCATCTCCGGTGAGGCAGTAGACTATCATGATAACTTTTTCCCTTTCACTACTCCCCAAATCCTAAAATATTTTCTCTAGGGAATTTATCCATTGCACAGATACTAAGGGATTTGTACTCCCATTGAAATTTGGTGGTTGTTTCCTCGTGAAGTGATCTAACATTTATCCTCCACACTGTGGATCAGGGTTCTCCATATGGGTAAGGTTATTATTCATAACCTGATTGAGTTGTCCTAGTATGGTGATTAGCTGATCAGCACCAGCTTCATCACCATCTCCACTATAATTATCTTGAGCAGGATGGAAATCCCTATATGGAGTGCATGCATTGATACGGTTTCCATTTCTTCCACTACCTGCCATTTCTAAACAATGGCATAAACTAGATCAGTTTATGAATCAAAATACATAATTCCATACTTATAAAAACACTTAACATAAATTGAAATATTTATGGATATAATCCATAATCATAAAAATCTTTTCTTTGAGAAAGTATATACTCATAAACCCTTTATAATGATTTTTAAAGAAAATGAGAGTTATCCTAAGCACATCCCCCAAGATTATCGTAACCAAGAGTGCAGCAAGGCCCGTTGTCGTGCACCAGTTCCCATTCGAGTCTAGCTCAAAGTGGTTTTTTTAGGTTTTACACCTAGTTACTTATGTGCCAGAGCCGCCTCTATGTACTCATATCCAGACAGGGATGTATTGCTTGGAAAACTCACAGAATCTCTAAAATACCGAAATTCTAGGAAGTTCTTCTATACTAATCCTCAAATTCTATCTTAGGTATATGTTCTCTAATCAGTGTTTACCTAAATCTATCTTCCAAGGTTTGTACTAAACTTCATCTGATACCAACTGTAATGCCCCGACCCTAGTTACCAAGAGTCGGTGCCTTATTACATAACATTTTCATGATCACAATGAGATAATGTCTCGAAATACCGATCAGTTTAGTATTATTGGAAACAATATCCATACATATGTTCAACCTTACAGCTTGAAGAGAAATACAACAAAAATATATTTCATTAGAGGCATCCAAGCCTCCTAGATTATGCATGTAGTTCACTCATAACTAACTTCTTCATATCCTGGGAAAATGAAACATAAGAAAGGGGTGATCTCAAACGCTCAGTAAGGGTAAGTAATGCAGTGGAAAATGACATAAATAATAAGCATGGTAAATAACTGAAAACCACATGCCTTTACCAAAAATAAACATGAAAACTTTTATAGAAAGATTATGAGCTGAGTAAATAATTCCATAAAAAACATAATCATGGGTATTCTACTATTCAAATTACCACATAAACCATCAATGTTATTTCTATAATAAGGGAATTTATAATGCCAGACATTCTGAAATATTTTTTTAAGGCCTCAGCCAAGACATCTAAAATGATTAAGGCCTCGTCCAAAACCATAAATCAAATTGGGAAAGGGCCTCGTCCAATTCCACATCTAGTTGTCTCATGAGACCTACCAATGCATCGAGGATCTATAGAGGGCTCCACCTGTCACTTACTAAGTCCAATACATTCCTCGTATGAAAAGGATTAAATATATCATAAACATTCGTATTAAAACTAGCATACGAAATGTCAATACTTTAACCATTAACCATGAATGGTATAAAAATAGCACATCCATAGTCAAACATATCACAAAAACTTCATTACAATATGGAAGTTTTGTATCATAATAAATCAACTTCAAATAAACTTAAAATCCATAAAAGGATGTTGACATAGATGAAATCAAAACTATTTGAGAGAAATATCTCTTTTTTGAAATCATTTAATGGTCACATAATTATAAAAATAAAACATTTACTTTGAAAATATCCTTATAATCTTGTATGGGAAGCTTTAATGATGTTATAATGGAGGAAAATATTCTCACCCTCCATATAAGTTAAAAAACATTCTTACCTTAAATTTGTCGAAAAGGTCAAAAAGTACCTTGTTTGGAAAATGACGGAAAGATTAATTTCAAAACACATAAGGGTATAAATGAATTTAACCCATTGTCTAGTAAATAGTAAAAATGTTTTGAAATATATTTTTAATAAACATGGATGTGGATGATAAAGAAGTCCCAATAGATAATTACGTATAAACAACCTCGGATAATGAAGAGATTGTGAAATAAACCCTTACCTTGTACTTTTACTTGGTTGATGGTAGGTTAACCTCCTGTATAATGGTAAAATAATTGTTATTAAATTATACAATAATCATATATATTAATATGATATCATATATGATCTTTTAGCATTTATTTGTTAATAAAATCTTAGTATTATCGTTGTTTCGGGTGTTAACTTACTCGTTTTCTTTTATATGTTTAGTTACATAAGCCATGTTTTTTATGGATAGGTTGTATATTATTTATATCCAGAATGATATCAACTCCTTAAACGTTATTTTTAATCATCAAATGAGAATTAGACATGAATACATACGATGGAGAATGAATCTCATCGCGTTCGTGGAGACGGTAGTCCATACGTACGCACGAGCGACAATATCATTATTTTGATATTAAAATAATATATAATTGAATGGTATATCATATAGACAGAATAATTATTATGTTATATTTATTATTTACATGAATTATACATCATTATTATACCCATATAAATAATAATATATTTAATAACAATTACACCACAACGTGGAGACGGTAGGTCGTACGTACGCACGTATGGTGACCTGTCATTCAAGGGATGGATAGAATAATGAATTTGTTTGTTCCATAATTATAATAACATCACAGTATATATAAGTCACTAGAGTTATTATTTTAGAATGGAAATAACAAGGAAATAATAAGTTGAAGAAGAAAGGAAATTTAAAGAGGGTGGTGAAGACGTTACCTCTTCTTCGGGTTCTTCCTTTTGATTTGATCAAAAGG
This sequence comes from Viscum album, assembly GCA_963277665.1. Lineage (NCBI taxonomy): Eukaryota > Viridiplantae > Streptophyta > Magnoliopsida > Santalales > Viscaceae > Viscum > Viscum album. The sequence continues at coordinate 341,069,174 of OY728166.1, read as the reverse complement.
GGTCCTTAGGTTGGATTTCTGATCAAAATAAAGACTCTAGGATGAATTTATAGAAGTTGGGAGAGTATTTGGGTAGATTTGGTTCGAGACAAATGGATTTTAAGGTGTGAATTAATGAGAAGGGGGAGTGCCCTTTTATTAGAGGGGTGAGGGGCACCTTTGGAAAAGCTAGAAATATTATTTTATAATAAATTTATGTTCGGTTTCTAATGGCTCAAAAGTGGATTATTTAAATTTTAAGGTAGGTATAGGTCTAAAACCACTCAACCAATAGGTTTTAGATAGGTTTGGGACACTATATTAACATTATCTTTTAGTTTTAACTCTTAGTTAATTAGTTTAACATTTACCATGTCACTTTGTGTTTTTATATTATATAGTTAATAAACATACTATATACATACAAGTGACCCCCAAGTGGTCCATTAATGAAACACCTATCATGATATAAGTCTCTTGGAAGAACCTTATATTTTTAGGAATTTAATATCAATTAATAATATAATATTAGTTTTAAAAATTCTTTTATGTCAGTTTTGACACTATTCAATAATTGATTTTTGTTAAAGTCTTAACAACTTTATTAATTCAAAAAAAATTCTTTTAAACAATAATATAATGTAATATTAAGCAATAAAATTCATGGATGTCATCAAAACTTTCAAATTATATTAATTTTAACATTTATAATACCAATTATTTGATTCTTTCATTAATAAGGAAAATACTACATCATTATTCTGTCATAAATAATGTTAATTATTAAATGTCTAAAAATTATAAAGAAAATACCATTATGTAAGAAATATTTTTATATTTCTAATTAATATTTATAGTCTAAAATCCAACATATATAACCCTTTGTAAACATTCTTTTGCTAAAAGATATATGTTTATGTCATTTTTGTATTTATTTTAACTTAATTAAAATAAAGTGTCCCTATCACCTACAAGTGGCTCCATGGGGTCCCCAAATTGACTCAAATATTCCCATGGTCGGACATGTATCCAAAAATAATGTTAGGACATGTTCTAGGGTAGTTTATTATTATTATAATATTATTTTTTACCTTTATTTTTCAGATTCACCCTTTAACCATGGTAAATAAAATATTTACTGAAGTAATTATTCAAAATGTGTAAAAATAAAAGTTACCTATTTACACAATTTGGAAATCCTGATTCCAAATATGGAATCAATTTTTCCAAATTCAAAACACATAAGTGGAAGAAATTAATTTAAAATTAATTCCCACTGTCAAAACAAAAAGCGTGTTTTTAAGATATAATAACTATCAAAAGATTGACACTTGATTATGTCCGGTTTAATTGTGAAATTATGTCCAATGACCAACATTGTATGAAATGGTAAAAATATATTCTAAATATAATTTAAAACCACTCAAATTCATAATTTATCACTATTAATTATTTTGATTAAAAAAGTTGTTTTTAATTAAAATTTAGTAATTTTCACTATTCATCAAAATATAAAAGTTATCTTAAAAGTACCAAAATTTCACCTTAGGATAAATTTGATACTCCGAATCCAAAAAGTAAGTCAATTTTGAGATATAAAATTTATAAAATTTCAAAAAGTGGGTATTACTATTCATAACAGCTACTTTGATTGATCGCGGTGTGTTAGAATCTCGAAGTTGCGTACAATGCAAGTTATTGCATTACTCAAAGGGAAACGTACCGTGGAAGCTTGGGGTGTTACAAAATTTTTAGTGATTTAATAATTACCTTAAATTCTTACTCAACACCGACATAGTTTTTTTTCAAGTAATAGAAAAATCAAGTAAATATTTTATAAAAATATTAAATGTAATAAAATTTAGATGAAATATTTTTTTGATTAATTTTTTTGATAAATACAAAATATTTGTGGTTTTTAAAAAATTTATATTTGAATTCCATTTATATATTGATTTATTTAAAGGGAAACTATGTAAATAGTCCTAAAAATAACATTAATGGTATCTAATGTTTAATAATAAATTATTAAATGATTTAAAATTCATAAAAATATGATATTTTTCAAACATAATGGGATATAGTATATCATTTCAACCATTGTTTACTTATGGGTAAATTTTCCTTTTATATTAACTTTGTTGACCCCTAAAGAGTAAAAAACTTTGATAGCTTGGTAATCATCAAAAGGTTTCATGGGGTTAGAACTAAAAGATAAGGAATAAAACATCAACTAAAATTATTTTAAATTTATTTTATGATGTTATTTAGACTCTCACTCATTTTAGATTATAAATATGTCAATTTGGTTCCACTTTCACTTGAAAAATAATTTATTATATTTAAATATTTCAAGTAATTCCAAGTGTTTTCTTTCTTTCACTATAAAAGGACATCAACACTCTTACGTTCACACACCACCTTGATCCACTTATCTCGACTGAAACCTAAAGAAACCAATTTTAAACATGCATAATTAGTTTATAGATGTTATTTTATCTTAAAAATACCATCCTTAGGGTTCTTAAGAATAAGTCCAAAGGAGGTCTCTGAAAAAGGAGGTGATCAGTTTAACCGTTCTATTTATTATTAATTATTATTTTACCTCTTTAATTATCTTCATAACCATTAAAATATAATAAAATAAGTATCTATCATATACTAAGATTTTATTATGTTGATGGTGTAAACTTTATTCGTCTCTCTTTCGATGAAATTTGTAATGAAAGTATCGCTTCTGTGTACGTGTGGACCACCACCTCCATGTAGCGATATGATTCATTTTCCACCACTGCCTCACATTGATGGATATAATTATGTATTAAATAAATATATATAATATTTATGATATAATTATGATTATATAATGATATAATATTATTTTTCTTTCTTTTTTATTTTAAAATGAAAACAATGTTTATGTGTACGTACAAACTACTGTCCCCATGAATGGTGTAATTAATTTTTTTATCTATACCTTTTAAGGATTATTATTTATATGTAAATAATTAAAATATATTATATTAATATAATTATTATGATTATTTATATTATTTAACCATGATCAAGAATAAAGGACAACTGTTTCCAAACTGAAACTTATATGAAAAACAAACCAGTTAACACTTAGAAAAAACAATTTTAATAAAGAATTATTATTAAATGGGTGTTGAAATATTATAAGTGTATCATATATGATATTATAACTATGTATATAGTTATGGTATATAATTTTAATAAATTTTAATTTATTATACATGTGAATATAGTGCTTATAAATCATGTCATACATATGGTAATAGTTCTTTATGTCAATATCATATCATTGAGATGTATTTGATGTTATACACCTATTTATGTTTATGAGTTGTACATACTACCCCATGTAAATTTTATATCATTTATATTTCTTAATTTATGTTATTTAAAGTTACAATTAAAATTATTTCACCCATGGGGTTTTGAATCAGAATTTACCAATTTGTTAAGGGTTTCTCAAATCACTTTTATTTCTATGAGACATATGTTATATTTTCCAATTGTTTCTTTCATTTGTTGTATATACTTACCCTTCTATCTGATATATAACAAATCCATTTATATTCATTGTATTTAATTTTTCATTATAATTTATTTATTTTAATGGGGTTATGATTCAAAAGTTATCAAAGCGATAAGGGTTTTACGATACAATCTCATTTTTACTAGGATTTTTTATGATTAAATTTTAGATGATGAAATTATATGATATATCACTAAAAAATATTATAAATTGTTTTCTAATATGGTTAATTATATAAATTAATAGTTTTCCTTTAATTTTTTCACTCTCTAAGTACTCAAATGTATGAAATAATGTTTTAAAGGAAAACCTATTTTATATTTCTATTTAGTTGGGATCTTTTTCTTTCATGTCTATATTTTCTTTAAACTATTTTCAATAATGTTTTTACTATTCTTATGTGGGATTTAAATTAATTTTTAACCATCTTTATCCATTTATAAAAATTTATAAAATGAATATTCTTGTTTTTTCTAAATGAGGAACTTTTTACAAAAGGTGTGAAAGGAATATTCATTTTAACATATATAGCATGAATGGATCATTTAGCTATCATAAATACTCATTAATTTGAAGGTTATTTATCATGTTTTCATGTTTCTTTTAAAATAAAATATTTTCCTTAATATTTTGAAAATTTTTAGATTTTAAATAATTTATTTCAAAATGAGATGGGTATTTTCTTGAAGAAATGTTCTAGTGATATTTTAAAGTAATTTTTCAACTATGATAACATACTTTTATGTTGCTTATGATTCACTAGGTATATGATCCTCTAATACTATCATTATTTTTTATATGTATGGTTTATGATTATGATGATAGAATATTAATGAAATATATTTTATTTTTAATGGGTTCATCCATGTTTAAATGATAAATGTTTTTATGATCTTGTGGCATACTTATGAATGGTATATGATTATTTGATTGGTGGGTCTTTTGTAGACCTCTAATTCATTGGGTAAATATTAATTTTTTTTATCCCAAATCAGGTACGTAGGTTGTTATCATAATCCTAACATGTGATTAGTATCTTGGTGGGTATCTTTGATATAAGATTTCTATGATTATGATTATGTAACTATTTTATGAAATAATATTTTTTCAATGTTATGATCTCATGGCTCATGTTCTTTGATTCTATTAAGATTCATGTCTTATGAAATTCCAAGAATTATTCCATGACTCAAGGTTATGATCTATGAATTTTTTTGGTATGATTTTAAAATGATAAGTTCATGTTCGTATACACTTATTCTCATATTATACCTAAAAAGGATCATTGATTTATAAATACCATATTTTACCTTATTGATCATCTGATATCACCCTTTATTATGTTTCCTTTTCCCTAGGATATGAAAAAAAAATAAGTATGATATTTCCAAGAAGGGTGATAGTTGTGAATAAATTAGTGGTAGATATTTTTTATCATTTATGTACTGGTTTTTTATGTATTTATGCTTCTAAATACATAGAACCTCTATGGTCTTGGAATGGATTGTAATTATTTTTAATGAATATTCATCTAATGTGATGAAGTATTTATGTATGAAATTCTTGGGTCACTTCAGTTGGTATTAGAGAAATGTTTATTTATTTTTGGAAAATATGATGAGGAAACTTTAGTAAGAGCCCTTAGGATAAGCCTAAGTATATAATAACATCTTATGTTATAGTAAATGATGGAGTATGGTTTTCTTATAAAATAATAACCTATATAGATACTATAAATTAGATGTGGTTATGGCATAGATGCACTAAGGGGTAAAATATTGTAATTGGGTGCATTGGGTATTGAATTGATTGTCTTCAGTGAGTGGACCTAATATGGAACACCAGTATAAAAACCCCCATGGGTTATTCTTAGGTTAATTAACATTTCTTTATGAACCATTTTGAATGATTTTAATATATTATAACCATGTATTACCTAGGTTAATCCTAAGGATTCATAGATTTAAAATAGGGTTTCATGATTTAGACATCCTGTGAATGATTTTTCATGATTAGATGATTGCTCGCTTTGATTATCATTATTAAAAATATTATTTTTGGTTTTATGTAATGGGTGAAAATAGGAGGAATCTTTTTAATTCTGAATGTGATGGGTGATGCAATGATTTTCCTCGTGACCAACCAAGTGAAATGGGAGATGTAATGAAAAAGATTTTTATTATGATTGACCTACTGTCTTGATATATGATTAACAACTTGAACATAGTTGAGTTTTCAAATGAACCAAATAAGAGAAAAAAATGAGTATTATGAAGTCTATGGAGGAAAAAATATTCATCTTTCTACATGTTGAGAATATGGGAATAAGTAAACAGGGAAATTACTCTAAGTAATGAGAAGATGTTTTAGGTGTGGAAAATAAGGACATAAAGCATGTAATTTTGAGGGAAAATAAAAGGTTCAATGGAGGTAATAAAGTAAATCATAAGGTTCAATTTATATTTCAATGTATTAAGTTAGGGTGGGAATTATCTTAGTCAATACCTTAATCCAAGGGCTAACTTCTAAACTAAGGAAGAACATGTGTTATTTCAATTGTTGAAGTGGAATGATTAAAGTTTTTATGTATTGGGATTCAAGAATGATGATATAGAAGTGTTTTATCAATGATATTATAGTTAAAATAATCATGTGACATCTAAGGATTATTTTTTAGTAGTTTTGTATTAAAGATTTGTAAGCATATTTTGAATTGTACCGGTAAACTAGAAAAGTGATTTAGTGTCAAGGTGATATTTTTGGATAGCACGTGATAGAGGGATAGATAATCCTTAACATGTGTTTTGTGTTGAGATAATGATTTTTAGTTTGTATAGAGAGATGATTCAAATTGATAAAGTAAATTGGATAGTATTAGTGACCTTTATATTGATTAGTGGTTTAATAGAAAAGTGATTTATGTAATATTTGATGAATTTTATTTCATTTTTTGATATGTAAAAAATATTTTATAGTCTGTGGTTTTATTTAAGGAATAATAATATAGCTAATTTTTGGAAGTATATATATGTTTTAATTGAGGTTTTATATTGATTCAGGTTATTAGAATGTTTTAGCAGAATATATGATCAAGTATTCACATGTGTGGTATGTGATACTAAGAGCTACTTTATGATGCTTATGGATTAAATTTAAGTTGATTTTATATATTTTTTAACCTTTTTTCTAAATTATTGTGTTCTAAATACATGTTAAGAAATATTTGTGGTGTTTTGGAATTTAGCTATTTATAAAAAAGAATTAAGTATATATTTGGGTATTATTATTGAAATCTTTGAGAATAATCTTTCAAATTATAGTTTATTTATATTAGTTGTATTATCATGTACTAACCATTTTCAATTTTAGTAACTAAATAGAGATAAGAGGAATTTATTAACATCCTTTTGTAGATATTATGATCTATTAGAAGTTTATTTTAGTGATTTAGTCATGAAAATTTCATATTTTTCATTCATCATTAGGATATGGGAAGAAATTATGTAGAAACTAATTTAAACATGCAACCAAAAGATAAAATTATGTTATGGATTTAAATAAATCAAGTAAGTATATTTTATCATATTTTATGGTAAAATAATTCCTCAATATTAGTAAAAAGGAACTTGGAAATGAAATTTTTTTCCTTTTTACAATTATTTCTAAATAATTTATTGTCTTTTCACTCCCCACTGATTTATTTTTTTATTGTAAGATCCCATGTTTTTGGGTGGGTTGAGATTCTAAGGGAATTTGATTTTTTCATATTGTGGATGGGCCATTTAGAAATTTTTTCTTTATAATGAAATTCCAAGAGCTATAATTCTAAAATATTTTTTTTTTAATTTTAAGGCCTAATATCTATCTTGGGTTTCTGGATGAGTTTTGGGAGTATCGATCTTTGAAACCCTGATTTTTGGAAGGACAAGGGTGGTGCATAGTTATCACATGGTTAATGAAAATCATGCACCTCAACCATGCATCTTTGTAGGGGTGTCATATAGTTTGTAAAACTGAGCACCTAAGGCTGCATAGCCATGAAAATTCTAAAGTAAATTTCATAGGTGAACTGCATGTTTTGTCTAAATGTGTGTCTAGCCCATTTAGGGTGTGGGGTGAGATAGTACCAAAGGCATAGTTGGTGCATGGTTTTCCTAACCATATGCATGAACCATGTGTGGTGTGGCTCTTGGGTAGTTTAAACCACATGGTTGGTGAATGGTTATCCAAATATGGTGTATAAATTGTGTGGCGCTTTAAAAAGGTAATTTTACAATTTTTCCCTTCTTTATTTTAACCCTAAGACCTCTTTCTTCTTTCTATTCAGAGATCAGCCTATCCCATGTGTAGATAGCTCTTTCTTCTCTCAATCTAATATTTTTATATATACTATTAGTCTGATCTATGAATCAAGTGTTGTTGTTCACATTTGATCACCCTCAATTAGTCTTTCAATCCTCTTGATTCATTTCTCCATTTATCTCATTGTATCAGATTTTATTTCCATGGGAGTTAATATTCCCTATTTTAATGGGATTTTTCTATTTCTCTATTTTCATAGGTTTCAACTAGAATCAAAGGCTGATAATAGGTTATTGAGGCATCCTAAGAATAAGGTAGGTGTTCTATGTCTTTTACCTCAAGTCTTGTCATTTATAAAATGAATTGTTGTGTTGTGCTCTAGACTTTCCATGCATTACCTATTAAATGTAAAATTAATTAAGAAATTGAAATTCCTTAAAATATTTAGTCCTTTTTCACCTAATTAAATCTTTTATAGTGGAGAACCTCAACTCGAACTACCCCCCTAAGGGTGTGTTACTTGTATACCCATCACACTGATGCCTTTATTAGGTAATTAAACCACCCTTGTAGCATGTTTAGTTTTCCACCAATTAATGGAAGTTATAATTGAATTTTATAAATGGTTAAATATAATCACTTGGCCCTTTATTCCTTTCACAATAGAATTGATCAATGGAATTAATTGATTTGATTCAGGTATTGATTAATTAAATTAATTATTATGATTTGTATAATGGTATAGACACGAACATGGCCCATTTTTATCACTTGTAAGGGAGTGTACTAATTAAATTAATTGATTAATGTAATGGAAATTAAAATATCCTTCTATTATTTTATATCATGCTTGACTAACGTCAAAAAACTATAATTGTTATAAGGTGTGGCATACCCTGAGCAATAATTAGAATCCAATTGTTTTTTTATTTGGATGAGATCATGGGATGCCAATTGATTCATTGATGAATCTTCCAATTTAAATAAAACACTTAGATTTGGTCTTTATCTTATATTTTGAATGCCATGTCTTGTAATTGAGGATTCCTTGTATTTTTAGAAATTTAAATTGAATGACTTGGATGATTCTCCTTGGATTCATCTTGATGTTATGGACTACCTTTGTTATTATCTTAGGTTCCTTTTAATTCAAACATCAAGGCTACTTATGAAATTATCTTAGGGACAGGTTAGAACTTTCCCCTTAGTGTTAATTTCCAAGGGTACATCTCTATGGATTTCACTCATCTTATAAAGCTTAAATTCCATGGAATTATGGAACTTTACATACTGATCACTATATGTTGATGTCTTTGTTGTATTCCTTAGGTATAATCTTATAAATATATAATTTAAATGTCAAATTATCATAGATTTTATCATCTTATGATGAATAAAGAAGAATTGTACGGGTGTTCCATGGGGAACCCAGACCGATGTGGTTTATTTATTTATAATCTTTATTTATTATACCTACAAACTACTAATTTTATAATCACTGACTAGATAAAATTAGACACCATTACTGGTGTCCTACTCAGTTTTAATCACACCATGTCCAGGACTCCATTTGGTACCCTGATAGACCTCATGGTTGTAGGTTAGGACAGTGGATTTTTTCTCTTTGCAATTACTATTCATGTACTAAGATGTGATAAGGATTTGGGGGGCCAAGAATGTAATAATGATGCCTATAGGATTTTTTTATTTTTATATTTATTAGTTTTTCAGTCTAGTACTCTTCTATGTATTACCTATTTTATGCATGATTTCATGTATTTATGTCCTATCATGTTCATGCATGGATGGATTTTATTGTCACTTTTTGGGTTATCTATTTATTATTACTTGTTAGTTTTTATTCTCTTTCACTAACTTTCATTTTATTATTCTCCCTCTATATTTGATATTGATCTATAGGGTAGATTATCCTAATTTTTCCACCTTTAGTCCCTTTCTCCTAGTTATAATCCTCTATTATACGGGGAGGCACACTTGATGCCATGTTTCTAATTAGTTTGATTACTGTTTATAGAGTGAACCAGGTCAGGATGTGAAAAACTGGTATCATATATTATTTTTTCCTTATCTTACTTTTTTTGGTAGATATGATATTAGTAATGTTTCAAAAATTTCTAAATAGCTCATGTCTAGGAATGGACAACCCACACGTGAGGAAAAATCAAGTTTCTAGGGATGTTATTGTTGATCATGTTGTATGTTATTATGGTTGAGTATTATTTTCACCTTGGGTGATTGTTGTATTCCCATTTGGTTACTAATTTATGATATTTACCTCTATTCATCATATATAGCGTGATGAGGTGTGTTCATTTATCATTTTAGAAAATAGGATTCACATGACTTTATTATGATTAAATGTATAATGTGCTTCTGTGATTATGTTCCATGTTTATCAATATACCATGTTTATGTGATTATTTATCATTCTTATCTATATACTATACTTTTTTTATTATGCGTCAGTACTATGTACACAATTATCATGTGAAAATTTATCATTCTTAGATGTATACCATGATTCGGTGATTATCTTACATGTATATCTATATTCTATACTGATGTGATAGCTTCCTTGTTATAGTTATGATGTAAGGTTGGTCAAATATAAGTGTCAACATAAACTTAAACAATGTTTTTCCACATAACCGATGGTGGAATTATATTTAATTATTCTTGAATTAATTAAATAAATAAAATTAATTTTAGAGGGATAATGAAAAAACTTGAATGAAATCTTTAAATTTCATGGAAATTGGTTTATTTAAATAAATTCCAATTACTTCTTATGGATGTTAGTTAAATGGTGTTTTAATTAAAAATTATAATTTATTATATCTCTATAAATTGGGAGTTAAGACTTATATAATCAAATCCTTATATTCTTCACTCTTCCCTTATAGGTGAGTTTTAGTATGGTATGCTTATGATATGAGCCCACTAAGGGTGCGATTAATTTTTAATAAAGTGATTATTAATGGGTTTCACATAACTGTGATTTTAAATGTAATTTATGGAGAATTGACTCCATAAATAAAGAATTAATTCCCATATAAATGAACTGATGATGGAATGATGTGACCCTCATAGGTCACCTTTATTCTTAAGTGCTTAGTATTATACCCCTTGGGGGTATGCTTGTGATAAATAGGGATGGTAATATAAATATTTAGAATCCATTTATCCAGTGTTTCGTATAAGTGTATGGTGGAATCTAACCTAACTTATTCCCCTTAAATAATAAAATACCTCTTTTCTTTTGATCTTTATTATTATGAAGTTATAGTTAATTACAATTATAATTACAACTAATTATGGTTTTCATCTATAGATTTGAATTGAAATTTTCTTTAACTAATCTAGTTGTGAGAAATTATAGATAAATTAAATAGTTTTAAAAAGAAATTAGGATATAATCCTCCTTGTATTATTTATGTAATTTGATAAATTATGTTTCTTGTATATTTCTCATTATAACTTGTACTGAATAGTTCATATGTTTGTTCCTTTCAATGTTTAAAGTAAATGTATGGTTTTGAAAAGTATAAATTAAAACCTTTTATTATTGTTGATAACAAAGAACCATTAAGGTTTTGTTTTAGTTTTACCTTGATATGTTACCTTGATGGGAATGTGGATTTCTCCCATAGATTTTCGTGGCATTTTTATGGTATTCATGATCTAAAGGTTAGGTGGTATAGGCTAGTAGACTTTTAGGCATGAAACTAGTTTAAATGCCAATGCCTTATGTTTAAATGAGGGTTTTTTCTGTTATGGTATCACCAGAGGAAATTTGAAACTACTAGATTGTTTTGAAATGGAGTTTTATTCATAGTAAGTGTTTACTGTTTGATAGGTTAACTCAGGTAGGACTCTTAGATAATAAAAAGACATCCCTAAGTATATGGGTAGATGTATATTATGTTGAAACTTGATGGGTTATTTTTATATGAAGATACCCAGTGAGTGTCATATTCTTATCCTCTTTACATTTATGTTTTGAACCTTTAGGTAGAACTCCTCTATGAGGATACTCAAAGAGAATTAGGTCTCGGTAGGTTTATTCTTGGTAGGTGATGTCATTGGGCCTATATTGATAGGTTTTAACCTTTGTAGGTTGATGATCCTTTTCCCCACCTTCTTTTATACATATTTATAGATAGTTGTCCAATGTTTTGGATGTCCTGTAATAGAGGCATGTATTTGTAATATCGTTCTCATGGGAGAGACCTTAGGGCTAGAAGGATGAGGCTAGTGGACTTGTTTTGAGTCTTGAACAATAGGTCTAGTTGGGAGAACTAGAGGCCCTTAGTTTAAATTTAGACCATAATAAGTCAAATACATTTGGTTTGATTAAGGGAAACCTATGATATAGGTTGAACCAGGTTTACATTTTCCTTTGATGTAGTGATCTTGTTTGTACACTAATTTTAAGACTGATACATGGGATGTGCTTGGGTTTTGTGTTATAGTCAAGATGATGCCTTTGGTTTTCTGAAAATAAAATAGAGTTATTATATATCGATACTGGTTTCGATTGGTATGATTGTCTGAGTTCCTATCCCAATTAACCTTTGGTTATATAGTTGAAATTTTAATTTTTGAAAATTATGTTGTGAGGCAAGTGGTTGTTTGATAAATCAGGGCATAAGTGAGGTTTCTAATTTTGAAGAGGAGTTATGATGGAGATCTTGGCATGTTAAAATTAGTATGTCATGTAGCATGTTCATCTTGAACTCGTTGATGGATGACTCGTTGGATCATGAGTGGGGTATTCAACTAGGTGGTATGAAATTGTATGCCAACTATGTATAGAAAGTTTAATTTGTTTTGGTTACACATGGGAACTATTAAAAATTGAACATTAGTGAGCAGCTGGGTATGGGACAAGGAACAATGGTTTCAAATATGAATATTTAAAGTATTGTTACCCAGAGTTTTGGTTAAAATAAATGAATTTCCCATGATAAGGGGTACCTTGGAGAATAAATCAAGTTCCATGAGCAGACTAACCCATGAGTGCACCTTCAAACATATTTTTTGGTGAAATAGTGTCAGGGTTTGGTTAAAGGCAAGTATCATCTAATTTTATTTGAGCATAGCTCAGGAGATTGATATGCTTATATCGATAGAATCATAGTGTACTCTTAGTTTTGAGATTATCAAGCTATATATCTTAACATCATCCTGAGTATACTGAAAGATAATCAGCTATACACTGATCTTTCTAAATAACTTTTTCTAGTTATAAAAAAGGACTACATGGGAGTTACACTCAAGAATTAGTTTAAAGTAACCATATGGTTGTGAGTATACCATTTTCCATTTGATGGTGGTGACCCTTGTTGTGAATTTTTAAATTCAATGAACGTTGTGAGAACTGTTCTAGGAAAGCAGGAATGATAGATGGTTGGAATTTCATTAGTACTCTGTAATGAGAGGATACCTATCCAAGATAGATGTTTTGTCTAAGAAGATATGTGGAATGAGCTATAGTAAATAGGAAAAACAATTGTTTCTTCGATATGATGAAAAATATTCTCTTAATGTGGGGAGCAGTACATTGTTCGCTAATGGGAGACCCTCATGTGAGAAAGGTCATGGGACCTTTAGATCAGTTGTGTGATGGTTTTTTTGGCTCTCATACACTACTACAAAAATGGGCAAGGGATGCGCTATACTTTTATCAGCGCAAAAAAACACTGATAAAGGGGGCCTTTATCAGCGCTAAAAAAAGCATTGATATAGGGGGTGCTTTTATCAGCGCTAAAAAAATCACTGATAAAGGCCCCATTTATTAGTGCTTTTTTTAACACTGATAAAGGTCCCTCTTATATCAGTGCTTTTTTAGCGCTGATATTGGGGACCTCATTATCAGCGCTTCTTTTAGTAGTGCTGCTAAAGGAGGGATTTATCAGCACTTTTCTCGAGTTCTAATAAATGTTAAGTTTCAAAAAAATCATGAAAAATACTATTTTGTTATATAAGTATATTTATATTGATATAAATACAATATGTTTTTTTAAATATGTTATAGATATGTATAAATAGACTATTTCATTTAATATATAAGAAATTTAGTGAAAATGGTTTCAAAATATTTTTAAAAAACATTACTAATTAATAATTTTCTAATTATTATTGATTAAAAATCATTTAATAACAATTTGAGGACAAAAAAATCCAAATAATTAATAAAAGATCTAAAATATGTTGAAAATGTAACTCAAACTTCAAATGGCCATAACTTTTGATTCAGGTGTCCGTTTGATCTCTACAGCATATCAAATAGAATTCTACGACGAGCTATATGTTCTTGTGACCCAGGAAAAGCATCTTTCACATTTTTTAAGCCCAAAAAGGGCCCAAAAGGCCTCCAAAACTGAGTTTTTAGTCGGGATACCCTGATTTTTTAACATTCAAACAAGTATAACTTCTGATTCGGATGTCCGTTAGGCCTGTACCACATATCATATCTAATATTGTTTCATTTTATTCTATTTGACTAGTCGTGGCATTGAAACAGGATTCTAGATTATAAGTTATGGTCATTTTAACATTATATGGCTTTTCAATTACACATATATATGTATTTATTCATAAATATATATATTTGTGTGTGTGTGTGTGTCTATGTGTGTGTTTGTGTGTTGTATATATGTATATATGTATGTATTTATTTATTTACTTATAAATACTCATCAAAAACATATTTTTTCATAAATGTATTTAAAACCAATCTTATAAGTTATGGATGTTTTAACATTATATGGCTTTTCAAATACACATATATAGGTATTTATTCGTAAATATATATGTGTCTGTGCGTGTGTGTCTCTCTGTGTGTGTCTGTGTGTTGTATATATCTATGTATGTATGTATGTATGTATGTATGTATGTATGTATGTATTTATAAACACACATAAAAAATATATTTTTTCATAAATGTATTTAAAACTAATCAAATAAGTAGATATTAATATACAAATAAATATACGTATAAAAAATTATAACTAAATATATATATATAAAAATATATTAATATACGAATTAATATATATATACTAATATATGAATAAATATATTTATATTAATATGAATATATATCAATATATGAATAAATATAACTATATATATATATAGATATATCATTAAATAGAGAACAAAACAAAATGGCTTAGTGGTAAAGGTGCATCCGCAAAAGGGGGGAGGTCGCGGGTTCGAGTTCGGGTGAAAGTGAAGGGGGTGTGCACTTATGACGATGTGTGGGAAGGGCAGCGCACGGGAGACCTCCTAGCGCTGATAAAGGGGTTGTCCAAGCGCTGATAAAAGGCACTCCCCGCATTATTTTTTTTAAATTTTTTTTACCTTTATCAGTGCTTTTTAAAAGAGATGATAAAGTTCCCTTTTATCAGAGCTAAAAAATGCACTACAAAAGGGTTCTTTTATCAGCGCTTTTTTTAGCGCTGATAAAAGCGGCGTTTATCAGTTCTTTTCAAAGTGCTGATAAAAGGGAGCCCACTATATTAGCGATGAGATTTACAGTGCTTTTTTAGCACTGTTAAAGACCGTTTTGAGCACTGATATAATCCATTTTTGTAGTAGTGATATGTCATTGAATAAATGGAATAATGCACATCTAGATTTATCACTTAATTATATTTGCAGGTTAGAATACAAAATTGGGTGAAGTCTAAGTTTGAGAGTTAGAATCAGAGTATCTCATGATGATCCAATGGTCTTAGAATCAGAATTTTTTGACATTCATGTCATGAAACAATAATGGAAATGAATAGGGTATGGTTTGTATAAGATAAATCACAGGAATTTGGGTATGATATTTGGTGATCATTCTCATAATGATATTATTACACCTTAGGATAAAGGATTTGGAACCATTTTTTGTAACACGTTAGTTGTTGAAGCTGATCATTTTCAAAATTAGTTATATGGAGGTGGTTTGACTTTATTTCTCTCAAAAAGTGGGATGTGGTTAGTGTGGAACCATATCGGTTATGTTGTTGGGATGAGACAGGCAAAGTTTAAGGTTTCCCTAAGGCTTTTCAAGGAAAAGTTGGTATGACCAGGATAATTTTGGTCAATTGGAGTTCAACTATTTCAATCAAATCAAGGACTAAGAATACATTCCTCATGTGTTATTATGTGTAACAAGTTATAAATATTATTTGGAGAGTTGTTATAATGCTGAGTGTGAACTTTTATAGTAAATATAGATGGTGGGTGTACCATGACATGAAATTGGCTTATAGATAATAGAATATATGGTGGGGAGCACCATAGGCCATGTAATGAAATATATGATGACATGATCATGTCCCAGGTTATACGGGATTGAGTAAGAGTAGTCTTGGTGTTTCATATTTGGATATAAGCATTGTATTGATTTTTAGAGAATGAAGCATTATATGTTTAAAGTTTCCATTAGAGGAAAATTGGGCATTTGGAAATGTAATGTGACCATTTCAATGGAAAATTCACATCCTGATTAGGTGGAGTGATTTTTTTTATTCCCCAAGTCATCTTGGGGATGATAAGTTCTAAGGTGGTGAGGTTGTAAGATCTTATTTTTGGGTTCAAGTTGATATTCTAAGGGAATTTGAGTTTTTCACCTGTTGGATGGGTCAATTTTAAATTTAAGATTTTGAATGAAATTATGAGAGTTGGAATGCTAAAATGCGTTATTTATATATAAGGTTTAAGGACCAATAATTATCTTGGGTTTATAGGTGTGTTTTGGGAGATTTGGACTTTAAAAACATGGTTTTTAGAAGGACAAGGGAGGTGCATGTTTAGAGCATGGTTAGTTCTAACCATGAACCTCAATCATGCAGTTTTGTAGGTGTTTCAAATGATTTGTGAAACTATGAATCTTAGACCTCTTAGGTGTGTGAAATTATACCATAAATTATAGAGGTTAACCACATTGTTTATCTAACCACACACCAATCCCATGTGGGGTGTGGGGGTGAAACAGAGAAAAAGGCATGATTCGTGCACAGTTTCCCAAACTAGGTGCATAAACCATGTGGGGTGTGGCTCTTGGTCAATATTAGATAAATGGATAGTGCACTTCTATCCAAACTGTGCATCCAAATTATGTAACTATTTAAAAGCTATGATTTTAAAAAAATTACCTTCTTTATTTTAACCCTTAAGAATCCTTTATTCTTCCCATTTTCAAGACATCCTCTCCCATTCATGGAGATATATTTCTACTCTCAAGCTAGGATTTGATCTATCCTCTTTATCTGAACTCCAAATCGAGTGTTGTTAGCCACGTTGGATCACCCTCTATTAGCCTCTCAATCCTATTGCTTCCTTTCTCCATTTATCTTTCCATGTTTTATGTTATTCCCATGCAAGATAATATACCATATTTTTAATTAATTTTTCTATCTCTCCATTTTCTCAAATTTTAGCTTCAGTCAAAGGTCTAAAATTGTTCATTCAAGCATCTTAATCATGAGTTAGTTTGTCTGTGTTTTTTCCTAAAAAGAATCATCATTTTTTAAATGAACCATTGTTCCATGCACCATAACTTCCATGTATTACCTCCTAAATTTGAATTTAATTAAGAAATTTCAATACCTTAAACTTTTTATTCCTTTTTAACCCAATTATATCTTTAAAAGTGGAGTACCTTTCCTTGAACCACTACACTTTGGGTGGTTTTCATATATTCCAATGACACATAATCCTTGATTGTGTAATTAAGCTTCCCTTTTGTAATGTTAAGTTTTACACCTATTAATAGAGGTTTTAATTAAATTAAATAAATTTGTAAATGGTTAAATACCATCACTTGACCCTTCATGACTTTTACAAAGGAATTAATTGAATTTATTTGGGTATTGATTAATTAGATGAATTATGATGATTTTTATAATGTAATATACACTATCATTCCCCCTTTTCATCACTTGTAAGGGGGTAGATTAATGAAATTAATTTATGAATGGAATAGACCTTAACATGGACCTGTCTACTTTTATATCATGCTTGAATAAGGACACCAACCTAAAATTACTATAAATATGTGGAATACCCAGAGCGATACATAGAATCTCAGTGTGGTTTTCCTTGGATGGGATCATGGGACACCAACTGATTCATTGGTGTGTTTTATAAGTGAAATACTACACTTGGATTAAGTCTTTATCTTAGATTGTGAATATCCCATCTGGGTTTTCCCCACCCACCCTAAGCTGGGCTCGAGCCACAATTGCCCCAAGCCCACCTCCATAGGTCGGGGGTTGGTGACCAGTGATGAAGGAACAACTAACTCAGAGAGGCCTTTTTCTAGGAATCCTATACACACACACACACTACCACTCAATGCAACTGTGAAGAGGAAAGTAGGAAAGGATGTGACTATTATAAAGTAAAGTGAACATGAATGAACCTCTAGACAATAAAAAGTACAGTAGTGAAAACTACTAGGTAAAAAAGGGGAAACACATACCCAAACCAGAAATAGTTCTAACCTAGAAAAAAATGGTAAAAGAGTCTGCTGAGGGATCCTAGCTCCTGAATCCCAACCCTGACCACCTTACATGGTCCACAGAACCCATATCCCTATGCTCCTCTATAGTCACGATCAACCGATCTGTCGTCTGCAAAAGACATGACCAGTGTTGTGAAAATCCCATACAGGGGTGAGTATAAACATGCCCAATAGAGCACCTTGAAATAGTTAAGGGGGTGTAGTAAGAGATATGACTAAAATAATCAGTGTAAGAACAAGGTATAGTAAAAGTGAACAGAAGAGTATAACTCCACCCAATAGTAGATATGCTCATTCAAAGAAACCCAAACGAGGGAGTAAGGGGATATCCATCTCACAGTTCATCGAACAAATGAGTATCCATTAGTTCCAAGGTAACAATGATCTTTGATGTCTCACACCTCATCATAAATTCCTTGGAGGCACAAGTCAAAGTGGCTCAAATCACCACACCATGATATTGTCCACTTTGGGAAGCACTAACTCACCCGCACAATTTTGGGTCATGTTACAAGGACATGTCTCAATGGGGAAAGCAACCCCATTTCTTATGCTTCTGTAGGTAATTCAAACTACTCCTCTTCATAGTGCTTCTCAGAAGAGGGTACTTTTCTAGTATTCATCGATGAACACCACTTACCAACCCACTAGAGGTTAAATCGAAAAGATCATTGGGGAACACCACTTCCCATCCCTACTAGAGGGTAAGCCAAGAACTGTCATTGGGGAACGAAACTTCTTAGACACTAGAGGGTAAGCCTAGAATTATCATCGAGGAACTCTACTACCCAACCCAGCTGGAGGGTAAACTTGATACTGCACTGGTGAGCCTATCTGTACACTGTCATCTTTAGGTTCCATCTCTGCGCATGCCAAATTGAAACATTTACATCATATCTCAAAATCCTCTTCTGATGGAACCATCACATTCTACATGGAAAAACACTCAGGATAGTCATATCATGGGCCTAAATTAGAGTTTAAATATAGGAGATACTAAGGCCTAAATATCTCTCAACTAATCTCAAGAAAAACCCACCGTGTGAGAGGTCCACACGGCGTGTGGCCCCTCCTTGATGTCTAGTCGTGTCTAGTTCGTACATGGGTTCTACCCCATATAGGGGAAAATGTCATGTGGGTGGGATACACAGCATCTCCTACCAATCTAGGGACCGGGCCGTGTCTGATGGTCATGTTCGTGTACTCGAACAACGTGTATGTGTACTTCGGTACCCGGCAAGTTGGTCCACATGGAATGTTGTCTGTGTGACCAAGTCAAGTGTGTTTGATTGGCACATAGTTTTTTGTTCCTTCACATGGTTCACCTTTCCCAGGAAGGTAATACACTACGTGACAAGGTAATTAGACGTCTTTCCATCGTTAACTTTTCCAAAACCCTAGTATCGCCGCTAAGGGAGGCTACACGTCGTGTGTTCTTTTAGGAACACGGCGGGTAGTCGGGATTGTCATAGAACTTTATATCTTCACCAAAACATATTTTAAGCTATGAATCTGGTCAAATATCCTTGTATCTCATTGCATATGCTTCCGAAATCTTTGAAATATAGTTTCAAAACATGATCGTTGACCTTCGTTCATTGGAAAAAATCACTACCTTAATAAACAGGGGATTTGTTCTTCCTTTCGCATATCATTGCACCTCCAATTCTTATCGAATAGATATGAAATTGCCATAATGTTCATCCTTAGATCATTATGTTTCCACATTCATTCCTTGCTTTTGATTTCTTCATCATTTGGTGAATCTAACTAAATCCAACCTCGTTCTAGGAGCCCGATCGAACTTGGGTCGCTCGACAATTTTTTGAACCATGATCCTTAGGTATACTATGGTGAAGAACATGAATAATAGAGGGAGAAAGAAACTGTAAACCAAGGGTTGGGTTTTTGGACAAGCATTCATGGACAACCAATTGTTTTTGTGAAATTCGGGTTAGAATAATCAATAGAAAATTGAAAACCGGTACTCGGGCTCATGAAAAGTTCAAATTCAAAGGTTCAAGTATAAGGAAAGAGATTCATCATGATCAACTTTTAATTCAAGGTGTAAAACACAAAGAACAAGTCCTGCCTAGATTTAGTGACTATTCATTGATGCAAGATGTGCTCATCGATGAAGGGGAAAGAATTGTTGTGCCTCGGTCATACTAAGTCTGAAGGTTTTTTATTGTTCTGTGTTTGTCGTCCGTCCACGAGAGGAAGAGGAGAGGTGAGGAGAAGGGGAGTCATTGTTGGGAAAGGAATTATGGGACCAAATTCCCAAATTTTGAATTTATATCAAAGAAATTAGGTTATTGAATTTTAATTAATTAATTAATTTCACTTAAAACCTTTTTCCAATGAGCGAGGGGCCCAGACTCCCCTCACCAACTTACTTTGTGTTTTTCCTAGGGTAAACACCACCTTTCGAACTCAACTATGGTCTTGGATTTCTGATCTGATCAACCATTTAAGATTTATCCCATTTTCATTAATTAACTACACGTTTTTAATATAAAACATATTTAATATTTTTATAAAATTAATTTCGGGAACATCGGTCCTCAGAATATCACCTTGTCTTAGAGCTTGGATCTAGAATAATATTCAGAAATATTTCAAAGTATTATTATCCAAAAACTGAGTCTCTACAACATTACCTTTTTTAATATTTTCATGCTCGTAAATAAAATCTAAATAGAAAAATCATGGTGCTAATCCCACATATGGATCTCATGTTCCCAGACACTCTTCTATACATTCTTGTGCTACCACAAAACTCGCACTAGAGAGATGGCTCGTTCTCATAGGGCCTACTTTTGTAGGTCCTCGATTTCCACCAGGTACTCCGCAAAGGTGGCTTCATCCTTAATGTACAACTCTCCCTAGTTGATAACATGTGTGGGGTCATGCACATATTTCCTTATCTGCGACACGTGGAAGACTTCATGCACCCTCCCTAGCTGTGGGGGTAAGGCAAGGTGGTAGGAAACTTCATCGATCCTCCGCATGATCTCAAACGACCCGATAAACATCAGGGATAGCTTGCTTCCCTGACTGAACCTCTGCATCCCACATCATGGGGATACTATCAAGAAGACTTGGTCTCCCTACTAAAACTCAAAGGACCTACGGCTGTAGTCTGCATAGTACTTTTTTCTGCTCTAGGTTGTCTACATCCACTCACGAATGACCTGCAACTTCTTCGTCGTCACCAGCACCAACTCTAGGCCCATGAGAGAGAACTCCCCAATCTCTTTCTAGAAAAATGGAAACCTAAAGGTTCTCCCATATAGGTCCTAAAAAGGTTTCATGTCAATAGTGGAGTGGTAGCTATGATTGTACATGAACTACACTAAAGGCAGGTGATCCTCCCAGCTCCGGCTGAAATATAGAACGCATGCTCTCAGCATATCCTCTAGCACCTGGATAGTGTTCTTAGTCTTCCTATCAGTCTGGGGGTGAATGGTTGTATTCATTTGTATTTGGGTCCCAAATGCCTCTTGTATCCCCCTCCATAATCATGATGTAAACTATGCACCACGATCAGAGAAAATTGTCGAGGGTACCTTGTGAAGTTGGACGATCTATCATATGTATATCTACACCAAACTCGCCACAAAACTCCACTCTAGAATGGAAATGGAGTGAGCCAAATTTTTGAGCTGGTATACTACCACCCATATGGAATCATGGCCCTTTGCTGTGTGTGGAACACTGGTGAAGTATTCCATGGATATGTTGTCCCACTTTCATTCTAGAATACCAATAGGCTGCAACAAACCAATCAGAAACTACTGACATGTAAGGAATTGGGAGAAGAACTTATCTACACTCCATCTCATTTTGGACCACAAAAACTATCTTGAAAGATACTTGTACATATTCCCCACACCATGATGTATAGTTAAGGGAGAAGTACAGAACTCCCACATCATTTCCTCCTAAATCATCACTAGAACTATTGTTCGCCCCTGGAACAGGATTTCATGGTTCTCTACTTTAGAATATCCATCTGGTGCATCGCCTATAGATATATGATCATGAATAACCTCGCAGTAATTGTTTCCCAGTTGATTCTTATTCACACATTTGAGGATCATATTAGTCAACATTATCGATTAAAGGAAAATTGCACCCTCTTGCTCCACTACGGTTAGCTATAAGAAGACCAACTTCTCAGAAGCTTCCCACACAAGTCAAGCCTAGGACTTCTTGATAAGGGAATCTGATACAACCTATCCCTTCCCAAAAGTATAGATGAGTTTGAATTTGTAGTCCAACCGGAACTCCAACCATCATCATTATCTCAAGTTCAGATCTCTCTAAGTGAAGATGTACCTAAGACTCTGGTGGTCTGATTAAACCACAAAGTTCTCTCCTATAAGATAGTGTCTCTACATCCTTAAAGATAATACTACTGTATTCACATCCAAATCATGTTTTAAATAATTCTTCTCATGTGGTCTCAACAACCTCAACCTGTATGTGATGACTTAATGACATTGCATCGGTACACAACCAAGCCCAACTCCTGATGCATCGCAATAAACCACGAACTCAACTCCCTCCTCTGGTAGCCTCAAAAATGGGGAGCTTGTTACTCTCTGCCTCAACTCCCTGAAGGCCTTCTGGTACTGCTCAAACCAAGTAAACATCTTCCCCCTCTGCACTAGGGTAGTCATAGGGGCTGAAATTCAAGATAATTCTGCCACAAACCTCCTGTAGTATCCTTCTTGGCCAAGAAGGCTTTGCACCTCTGATGAATTCTTGAATGGTTCACAAGAAATCACAGCCTTGACATTTTCCAAACACAAGGATAAACCCTGATTAGAAATGGAATTTCCAAGGAAGTGATATTTTTTGTATCTAAAACTGGAATTTTGAGAGATTACTGTAAAGCTAGTGATCTCACAGAAAATCACGGACCCTTCTCAGGTGCTCAGCATGTTCCTCTTTTGTAGCAGAGTAGATGAGTATGTTGTCAATGAAAACAATGAAAAACTGATCCAAGTATGGTCGTAATATCTGGTTCATCAAATCCATGAAGATGGTGGGGGAATTTTTCACACTGAAGGGCATCACTAAAAACTCATAGTTCTCATTGCAACACCAAAAGGGTAACTTCAGGATATCAACCTCATAGACTTGCAAATGGTGGTAGCTAGATCTGAAATTGATCTTGGAAAACTATCTTTCACTTCGCAGCTAATCGAAGAGGCCATCGATCCTTTACAATGGGTAATATTTATTTATCGTGGCCTATTTCAGGTGAAAATAATATACATAGAGTCATAAGCTCCTATTGGACTTCTTTACCAACAAAACCAGAGCCACCTAGGGGGACACACTAGGTCTGATGAAACCTTTCTCGTGAAGGTCATTTAGCTGTAACCTTATCTCCCAGAGCTCAGTGGGCACTATCCAATTTGCATCATAAGATATCGGAGTAATCCCTAGCTATAAACCGATGTCGAACTACAACTCCTGCCTCGTAGGTAGTCCTAGAACGTCGTCAGGAAAAAAATTATTCGTAATACTCCACAACTGATGGGATCCAGACACCTTAAGAGTCTACTACTCCAAGGGTTATACTTGTAGAGACCCATAGCTTGAAGTACATGGACATTACATTACTTTTGCGGAATACTTAGTACATAACAAAAACACACACGCAAGGACCGTAATAGTTTAGTGTCTTTAGAAATTTGGAACGTAATCTTCTAATCGTGGTGAAAGATCTTCAACGTCTACCATAAAGATCTTCCACTTTTTTCTTACCTAGAATATTTCTTTATATCCTGGGGAAAAGAAAACATAAAAAGGGTGAGCTCAAATTCTCAGTAAGGGTAAGCATGGATAAAATAAAACATACCATATACATTTTAACTTAAAAACATGAACATAATGTTTAAACATCAAAATCTTGAGCAATGACATAAAACATGGAAGTACGTATGGCATAGATCATAAAGGAACATTAAGAATCATAAAATAGCATTGGAATAAAACATGTAATTGTGGAAACCATTCAGCACATGTCATGATTTCCATAGTAGCCAAGGCATTGCTGCCAAGACCATCTTGGTGGACAAAGTCCCTTTCTGAATCGAGTTCACTCCTCGTTTCAGTCCTGTAACACTGAACCGGATTAACTTACCGTTCCATCCATGTCTATCTCATGAGATATAAATCTTTACCCAATGCATTGGAGGGGGATATAGGTCCCACCCATCTCATAATGAAATCATTCTTACTTGTGCCACAAAAAAACATACATCATTCATAATAACCCAATAAATAAAATGGGTTTCATAAACATCATCCAATCCTTACATAATCCATATAAAAGAAATGGATATAATTTCATAATAAGAGAAGTGAAACCATGTAAATCATAGAGACATTATACTTGAAACATACACATATGAAATAATGTAATCTTAGATGAAAAATGGTTTTGATAAAACACTTGAAATGAATTCTTGAGGAAAATATCCTTTTTTCTTCAAAATCATTTTCTTTTCACAAAATGTCATGCAATTTTAAAAGAAATGGATTTTGTTGAAAATAGTCATGAAATATTTTGGAGGAATATTCATGAAAACAAGGTTTTATAAAACCGTAAAAATCCTTTCATGACGTATAAGTTAAAAAAACATTCTTCTCATACTTTTGTCAGAAAAGTCAAAAAGTACCTCGTAACGTAAACAAAAGAAAGATTCTTTACATACCATGTAGTAAAAGTCAATAATGGGTAAAAAGGGCTTTAAACATACATGAAAAAACTTTTATAAAACATGGAAATGAATGATTGAAATAACCCCAGTAAATACTTACGAATAAGCAATCTCAGATAAAAATGAGATTTGCAAAATTATCTCTTACCTTATGTCTGATATGCTTCGTATGTATCTGAACCTCCTCTTCTTCGATACGCCTCTTTGAAACCTCCTCTTAGGGAACTAAAATTGTTCTTTAAAGTAGAACAGAACCTCTAGGATGTTTCTAGGGAAGTGTAGAAGATAATTTGGCAGGGTTTGGCCGATCTTGAAGGCTCAAATTGGTGTGAGGAGGAGGGGGAGGAGGTGCCCTTTTATAAGGCAGGAGATGGGTACTTTTGGAATTCTTAAAAATATTAATTTATAATAAATCTAAACCCACTTAAAAACCTCCAAAAATGACTCACATTAGAATATTAGATGATATAGGGTTGTAATATCATCAACCAATCAAATTTAGACATGTTTGGATCTTATTTTAAACCTTATCATTTTTATTTATCCTTATTTAATCTATTTAAGTTTATTTGTGGTAATGAAATTCTAAATTTTAAATTATAACAAATAATTACTTATTTGTTTTGAATTTTCCATAATTGTTTACTTTATAACATTATAGACCATATAAATTTAAATTTATAATTTTTAAATATTTTTGTTATTTTTAAACAATTTTATAATATGTTATTTTTATAAAATAACAATAGTGTCAATTTTGACACTATTCATTTATTTTGAATTTAAATAAAATATATACAGAAGATATGTTCAAAATAAAAGCTTCAATAGATTCATAAAATGTCATATGTATCTATAAAATTAGTGGATCACATTAAATAGTTCATATAATATTTATTTTATTATTTTTAAAACCATTTATTTGGTTTATCTCTTAATAAAATAATTACTACAAAATTTTTGTATAATTATTTAATATACTGATTTGTTGCATAAAAATTTAAAATAAAATCTTATGATGAAGATAAATCTATTAACTTTAACAATAATACTTTTACTCGAATTTATCATCTTAAAATCACAATATTTAAATTTTTATATTTATTAAATTATGAAGGTGACAACTTTGGCATCATTTAAAATAATATTATATAAGTTCCATAATCACTTTTATAAGGATAAAACGGTTATATATTAGGTAATTGGATGATTAAGGTGTATATATACACTACCAATAAGTTTTTTTCAGGTTTTTGGGCCTTTTAATGGGTATTATTATTTCAATAAAAAACTATATTACTTATTTTCCACTTAATAAATTATTTTTGTATCATTAATGTATCACCATTAATGACAATTATTTAATCCCTAAAAATTCTAAATAAATTATCATGATGTAGATAATTTAATTGGATTTCTGGAGACTATTCATGTTTGAAGTTTTATGATGTTTATCATTAAATTAAAATTATTATACTTATAAGATTTAAGAGAGTGACATGTTGTCGCTTTCTTTGGTTTTAATAATAATTAAATTATTTTCATGGTCAAAAGTCCATAAAATGAATCTAATCTGACCCTTAGTTGATATGGGTTTACTTGTAGCCATCCAATAAAATTTTTTCATGTGTTAGGGTAATTTTATAATATTATATTTACCCTTAATTACCTGATTTACCTTTAACTATGGTAAATAAAATTTACCGTAGTTACTATTCATAATTCTCAAAAATAAAAAGTAGCCTATTAACATAATTTGGACCCACTGATTCCAAATATGGAATCCCTTTTTTCAAATTCAATACATAGAAGTTGTAGAAATTAAATTAAAATTAATCCCTTTGTCGAATGAAAACGGGTTTTTTGTTTAAAACATTGCAAAAGATTGAATTGATTTAACCTACGAATTCAATGTAAAATCAATGATAATGACATAAATTATATTAAATAGTAAAAATATATTCTATTTATACTTTAAAACCATTCAATATTATAATTTAACCATATAAATTATTACGATGAAAAAAAGTTGTTTTTCATTAAAATATAGCGTGTTTTTACTATTCATCAAAATATGAAAGTTACCAGAATAATACGAAAAAATTATCCAAAGTAAATATTTATTTCTTGATTCCAAAGAAGAATTTTATTTTGTCAAATTTAACTTATAAACATGTCAAAAACTAGATTTAAAGTGGGTGTGCCATCAAAAGGCGGTAAAACTGCATTTTTTGAAAAATACTTATTTTACCCGAAAAATTTATTTTCTTCTTATACCATGTTCTAGAAAATGTGTAAGATGAATAATATTGTTATAAAATTAAAAATTTAGTTAATACTATTCATAATGGCTAGTTCAAAATAATATTATAATAATATATCGTTGTTTATAAAAACCCGGTATTGCGTATAACACACGCTATCGAGGAAGGTCATGATTGCGTGTAATGCAAGCCAAGTCAGGGTTGTGTGTTGTGAAAGAATCCTTCGTTGTTTCGTATAACATAATCCAACCATATTTCATTTATACATTTAATATATATATATATATATATACTCAATGTTGCGTAGAATAACTATTATCAAAATTGTGTGTAACACGATCCAAGAATAGTGTTGCGTATACTGCAAGCTAATACGGTGTTGCATATAGCGCAAGGTAATCTTGGTGTAGCATAAAACACAAGACATTAATGAAATTAAAAGAATATTTTTCATAAAATCTCGGGGTGTTACATTCTACCCCCCTTAAAATGAATTTCGCCCTCGAAATTCATCAGGGTTATAAATGGTTTACTACTCGAAAGTTTGTTTAATAGAAACCTACATCGTAAAAAGGAATACCAAATCATGGATTTAAAAAATAAAGTATGAAATGTAATTGTTACCCAAATTAACTCATCACTGGGTTTCCACGTAGGAGAACATAGGTGAAAATATGGATATGTAAGAAAAATCTAACCATCAAGTTCTGATGGAGAGTGGTAGAGAACATGGCTATGAAAAAGCCAACAATCACAAAGCTATTGATTTGTGATGATCTAAGGTACCATCTGATTCATTGTATATAAGGGAACTAGGACAACATTTTTGGTTTTCAAGATCATTTCCCTAAAGTTGATGAATTAAAAGAAATACTTGCATGATTTTGGTACAATCTCACTGTTGTTCGTGAATTGAACAATTTCCATTTCATCCCTTAAAGGAATGAAGTTGAATTTGTTATTTGTGATGTGTTAGTAGATCATGTGATAGAATGATGGGTCATTCCATCTCTTTCAAACAAAATGTTATCAAAAGTTATAAGTCCATCTTATGGTTAGATTAATCGTATATGGTTCCAAAAATGAACTTATACTTCATATATCATACCTCTTAATAAAATAAAACTAGTTTCTACTAACCAGGGACTTCCTGTAGGCTAGTGGTAGGCAATAAAGGCTAGTCGCACTTCAGTTGTGGGTTCGATTCCCACAGCCTTGTCCGATGCGATGGGCTGTCACCCGTCCTGCAGGTTTTCTTTTTTCTAAAGCTATATTACTATAACATCCCATAAATAATATAAAAAAAAAGTTCTATCCTTAAACAATACTAACTTATGTCCAACATAATCCATTTCAATCTTTAGGCTTATCTAAAATACTTCGGTCCAAGCTCATAGTATAATGAAAATGATTACTTGAAATGTCATCAACCAAGCATGTGAATACCATCATTTATCCCCCATATATCTTGTTGGTCACATTCCAATCATGTGAATACCTTAATCATGTATTCTCTTGAAAAATGGATACCCATTAAACCTTAGTGAAAACATGAATACTGTCAAAAGTTAACTATTTCCACATACCAAAATCCAAAAATTCTATATACTCAAACCATGATATAACCTTCTCCTTATATCATTCATGAGCTCATGAATACTATAAAACATTTAATTTTCTCTTTATCCCTTCATTATGCGCATATCATATACATTACAAAAATATCTGAATAACCTTTCATGGATACTGGTACCATTAATCATACACTTTCAAAACTCAAGGAAAGACAACAGTGTAACAATCCTTAGATGTATCTTTATTCCATAGTACCATGAGATTACTTATACAACATTACACATGATAAACATTTAATCATTCCACTACATTCTTAAACCATTGACTGAGCTTCAACAATTATTTCATCTCACATATCATTTGTAGTCTCTTCATCATCATCAACATAAATACTACCCATACGACCATACTGATTCTCTTCATGAGACTTTCCCTTAGGGCATTGGTTTTCATAATGCCCGTACATTCCACATTTAAAACATTTAACCATTGTTTA
Source organism: Viscum album (assembly GCA_963277665.1). Classification (NCBI taxonomy): domain Eukaryota; kingdom Viridiplantae; phylum Streptophyta; class Magnoliopsida; order Santalales; family Viscaceae; genus Viscum; species Viscum album. The sequence continues at coordinate 341,039,710 of OY728166.1, read as the reverse complement.
TGTCATAGAAATACCATTATCCTCATCCCTGGTGTTAACTGAACCTTTTCCTTTGCACTTACTGGCTTTGTGTCCTTCTTTTCCACACCCAAAGCATCTTCCAGTTCCATTGAGACATTCTCCTTGATGCCTCTTCCCACATGATTTACATAGGGGAAATTTAACTTTCTTTCCTCTATGATCATCATGAAACTCCATCTTTCTCTTATTAGATGAGTCAGGAAACTTACCAAATTTTACTTTATTGATCATATTATGAGATTGCTGATTCGGCATAATAATGATGTTTGGACTTCCAAATCCCATTTCATTTGGTTGATCATGAATAATATCATTCCATTATCCATCATATCCTCCATTATCGTGAATCATCTTGTTTCCAGTCATTTTCTAAAACCCAAAAAGAATAGTGTGAGAGGCAAAAATCATGCTAGGGAAAAAAACATAGTAAAGGGGGAGTACCCTCAATATCTAACTTCTTAGGTTAAATTCTAAGATTGTTACTGTAGTTCTATGACCATATCCTATACGTATACTTATCCTTAGGGACATCCCTAGACATACCTTAGAAATATATCTAGGGATCTCACTAACATTTTCGCATCCTAGTTTCCAAAGGTTGACTAAACTTTTCCTCTGATACCAACTGTAGAGACCCATATCTTGACGTACATGGACATTACATTACTTTTGCAGAATACTTAGTACATAAAAAAAACACACACACAAGGACCGAAATAGTTTAGTGTCTTTAGAGACTTGGAACGTAATCTTCTAATCGTGGTGAAAGATCTTCAACATCTCCCATAAATATCTTCCCCTTTTTTCTTACCTAAAATCTTTCTTTATATCCTGGGGAAAAGAAAACATAAAAAGGGTGAGCTCAAATTCTCAGTAAGGGTAAGCATGGATAAAATAAAACATACCATATACATTTTAACTTAAAAACATTAACATAATGTTTAAACATCAAAAGCTTGAGCAATGACATAAAACATGGAAGTACGTATGGAATAGATCATAAAGAAACATTAAGAATCATAAAATAGCATGTGAATAAAACATGTAATTGTGGAAACCATTCAGCACATGTCATGATTTCCGTAGTATCCAAGGCATTGCTTCCAAGACCATCTTGGTGGACAGAGTCCCTTTCTGAATCGAGTTCACTCCTCGTTTCAGTCCGGTAACACTGAACCAGATTAACTTACCATTCCAGCCATGTCTATCTCATGAGATATAAATCTTTACCCAATGAATTTTAGGGGGATATAGGTCCCACCCATCTCATAATGAAATCATTCTTACTTGTGCCACAAAAAAAAACATACATCATTCATAATAACCCAATAAATAAAATGGGTTTCATAAACATCATTCAATCATTACATAATCCATATAAAAGAAATGGATATCATTTCAAAATAAGAGAAGTGAAACCATGTAAATCATAGAGACATTATACTTGAAACATACACATATGAAATAATGTCATCTTAGATGAAAAATGATTTTGATAAAACACTTGAAATGAATTCTTGAGGAAAATATCCTTTTTTCTTCAAAATCATTTTCTTTTCACAAAATGTCATGCAATTTTAAAAGAAAAGGATTTTGTTGAAAATAGTCATGAAATATTTTGGAGGAAGATTCATGAAAACAAGGCTTTATAAAACCGTAAAAATCCTTTCCTGCCATATAAGTTGAAAAAACATTCTTCTCGTACTTTTTTCAGAAAAGTCAAAAAGTACCTCGTAACGTAAACAAAAGAAATATTCCTTACATACCATGTAGTAAAAGTCAATAATGGGTAAAAAGGACTTTAAACATACATGAAAACACTTTAATAAAACATGTACATGAATGATTGAAATAACCCCAGTAAATACTTACGAATAAGCAATCTCGGATAAAAATTAGATTTGCAAAATTATCCCTTACCTTATGTCCGATATGCTTCGTATGTATCTGAACCTCCTCTTCTTCGATACGCCTCTTTGAAACCTCCTCTTAGGGAACTAAGATTGGTCTTTAAAGTAAACCAGAACCTCTAGGATGTTTCTATGGAAGTGGAGAAGATAATTTGGTAGGGTTTGGCCAAGATTGAAGGCTCAAATTGGTGTGAGGAGGAGAGGGAGGAGGTGCCCTTTTATAAGGGAGGAGATGGTCACCTTTGGAATTCTTAAAAATATTAATTTATAATAAATCTAACTCCACTTAAAAACCTCCAAAAATGACTCATATTCAAAGATTAGATGATATAGGGTTGTAATATCATCAACCAATCAAATTTAGACATGTTTGGATCTTATTTTAAACCTTATAATTTTGATTTATCCTTATTTATTCTATTTAAGTTTAGTTGTGGTAATAAAATTCTAAATTTTAAATTATAACAAATAATTACTTATTTGTTGTGAATTTTCCATAATTGTTTACTTTATAACATTATAGACCCTATAAATTTAAATTTATAATTTTTAAATATTTTTGTGATTTTTAAACAGTTTTATAATATATTATTTTTATAAAATAAAAATAGTGTCAATTTTGACACTATTCATTTATTTTGAATTTAAATAAAATATATACAGAAGATATGTTTGAACTAAAAGCTTTAATAGATTCATAAAAGGACATATGTATTTATAAAATTAGTGGATCACATTAAATTGTTCATATAATATTTATTTTATTATTTTTAAAACCATTTATTTGGTTTATCTCTTAATAAAATAATTACTACAACATTTTTGTATAATTATTTAATATACTGATTTGTTGCATAAAAATTTAAAATAAAATCCTATGTTGAAGATAAATCTATTACCTTTCACAATAATACTTTTACTCGAATTTATCATCTTAAAATAAAAATATTTAAATTGTTATATTTATTAAATTATGATGGTAACAACTTTGGCATCATTTAAAATAAAATAATATAAGTGTCATAATCACTTTTATAAGGATCCAAACGGTTATATATTCGGTCATTCGATGATTAAGGTGTATATATACACTACCAATAAGTTTTGGTCAGGTTTTTGGGCCTTTTAATGGGTATTATTATTTCAATAAAAAACTATATTACTTATTTTCTACTTAATAAATAATTTCTGTATCATTAATGTGTCACCATTAATGACAATTATTTAATCCCTAAAAATTCTAAATAAATTATCATGATGTAGATAATTTTATTAGATTTCTGTATAATATTCATGTTCTAATTTTTATGATGTTTATCACTAAATTAAAATTATTATACTTATAAGATTTAAGAGAGTGACATGTTGTCACTTTCTTTGGTTTTAATAATAATTAAATTATTTTCATGGTCAAAAGTCCATAAAATGAATCTAATCCAACCCTTAGTTGATATGGGTTTACTTTTAGCCATACAATAGAATTTTGGCATGTGTTAGGGTAATTTTTTAATATTATATTTACCCTTAATTACCTGATTTACCTTTAACTATGGTAAATAAAATTTACCGTAGTTACTATTCATAATTCCCAAAAATAAAAAGTAGCCTATTAACATAATTTGGACCCACTGATTCCAAATATGGAATCCATTTTTTCAAATTCAATACACAGAAGTTTTAGAAATTAAATTAAAATTAATCCCGTTGTCGAATGAAAACTGGTTTTTTGTTTAAAACATTGCAAAAGATTGAATTGATTTAACCTATGAATTCAATGTAAAATCAATGATAATGACATACATTATATTAAATGGTAAAAATATATTCAATTTATACTTTAAAACCATTCAATATTATAATTTAACCATATAAATTATTACGATGAAAAAAAGTTGTTTTTCATTAAAATATAGCGTGTTTTTACTATTCATCAAAATATGAAAGTTACCAGAATAATACGAAAAAATTATCCAAAGTAAATTTTTATTTCTTTATTCCAAATAAGAATTTTATATTGTCAAATTTAACTTATAAACATGTCAAAAACTAGATTTAAAGTGGGTGCTCCATCAAAAGGTGGCAAAACTGCATTTTTTGAAAAATACTTATTTTACCTAAAAAAAATTATTTTGTTCTTATACCATGTTCTAGAAAATGTGTAAGATGAATAATAATGTTATAAAATTAAAAATTTAGTTAATACTATTCATAATGGCTAGTTCATAATAATATTATAATAATATATCGTTGTTTAGTAAAACCCGATATTACGTATAACACACGCTATCGAGGAAGGTCGCGATTGTGTGTAATGCAAGCCAAGTCAGGGTTACGTGTTGTGAAAGAATCCTTCGTTGTTTCGTATAACATAATCCAACCATATTTCATTTATACATTGAATATATATATATATATATGCTCAATGTTGCGTAGAATAACTATTATAAAAATTGTTTGTAACACGATCCAAGAATAGTGTTGTGTATACTGCAAGCTAATATGGTGTTGCGTATAGCGCAAGGTAATCTTGGTGTAGCATACAACACAAGACATTAATGAAATTAAAAGAATATTTTTCATAAAATCTCAGGGTGTTACAATACTCGCTATCTGGTGGGTGATAGGTTACAACCTCTTACTCATAGTGTCCATTGGTCTTGCTACAAGGTCTCTCTCGCCCAAAAAGGAGAACCTATTCCCATCAGTATGAAGGAATATGACTACTAGACAGTGATATTCAGTCTGAGATCAAACCATGGAAAGTCCATCCATGCCCAAGATGACATCATAGGGGTCCATCGTGAAGAATAGTAGGTCCCATGTGAACCTCTCTCCTTCAAGAGATAGCATGTACTGTTGGTAGATAGAAGATATGGAGGAAGCATTCCTTATTGAAACTTTAAGGCGTAACTGTTATGCTAGAGTCCATATTGGGAGCAGCTCCAACTCCCGCACAAAGAATTGAGAGATAAACTAGTAGCTAGAGCCTATGTCTACTAGTACTGAGGAAATATTAGATTAAAAAAATACCATACCTTGAATCATCTTGTATTCCACTAGATCGTGAACGTCTATATCCTGCAGCTGTCTTCGGCCCCAACCACTAGCTTCGTAAGCCTGACATGGGCCACCTGGGGGTGGTGGTGGGAGTACCTCATATCATCGTCTTCCACCTGCAGCTCCTCCCACTCATCTTCCAGCTCCGCCTCCCTAGGGACCACCCTTTCTCAACCTAAGAGACACCCGTTCATGATGCTACCTCTATCATGGTGATCCATATGCTGCCTACCTGGGATGCTTGGTATGCTTGGTCGGGCAGTCCTGGGTCATCTGACCATACCCATCACAAGTATAACATTGGATTACCCCAGGATGACCCTGGGCTCTATGTTGTCTTGGTCCTGCATGACCACACCCCTGATTCTACTCAAAAAAGGTTCTTCTATCCTGAGATCTCTGGCACCTTCCTTCTGCAGAAGAGGACTCAACTCAGTCGTGCCTACCACCAATTCCAGCTACCAAGTGTCCCTCTTCTAGGAATATATCTATCACAGGTGCCTTCTCTAGCACCCTAGCATAGGTGGGGATGCATAGGGACACTACTCTAGATTTTATCTCTCTAAAAAGCCCCTGGTCAAACTTCTATGTGTGGAAGTATTCATCTCTGACCATATCCAAGGAGTAGCTGGTAAGATCAGTAAACCTTTCTACATACTCCACCACCTTCATCTCACCCTAATATAATTATAGAAACTCTTAGATCTATACATAATGAAAAATGGAGGGTTATTACTCCTTATGAAATATCTGTTGAAAGTCATCCCATGTGAACATCGCCTCATCACATATCTGGGTAACTAAGCTCCACCAAACAAATCCTTTTAAGGGGTAATGTCTAAACAACATCCCAAGGAATGAACCACCTCTGATACCACTTTTTCATGACCCGTCCCAAGCCGGGCTCGATCCATAACTACACCAAGCCTTTCTCTATAGGCCAGGGGTTGTCGACCAGTGCTAAAGGCACAACTAACTCGGGGAGGGCATTACCTAGGAATCTTGTACACACACACACACACAAAACCACTCAATGAAAATGTGCATATGGAAAGTAGTAAAGGATGTGGCTAATATAAATTAAGGTGAACATTAATGAACCTCTATAAAATACAATGTACGGCAGTAAAAACTATAGGGTAAAAAGGGGAAAACACTTTCCCAATCCAAAAATAGGTCAAACCTGGAAACAAATAGTGAAAAAATATAATGAGAGATAACAACTCCTAAATCCTGACCCCAACCACCATACACAGTCCACACAGCCCATATCCCTATGCTCCTCTATAGTCATGATCTATTTGTTTGTCGTCTACAAAAGACACAACCAGTTTTGGGCAAAGCCTGTACTGGGGTGAGTATAAACATACCTAGTAGAACACCCCAAAAGGTGATGGGAAGTAGTGAGAGATACAACTATAAGAATTAGTGTATGAACAAGGTATAATAAAAGTGAACGGAAGATTATATCTCCACCCAACAATAGATATTCATATTCAAAGAAACCCAAATGAGGGAGTAAGGGGATCTCCATCTCATTGGTCATCCAAAGAAAAGTGAGTATCTTTCAGTTCCAAGGTAACAACCATATATGATGTCCCCCAACTCATCATAACTGCCTAGGAGGCACAAGTCAAAGGGTCTCAAATCAGCATACCTCGATATTGTATGCTTTGGGCGGCACTAACTCGCCCGCACGGTTTTGGGCCACATCACAAGGACACGTCTCAGTGGGGAAAGATCCCCTATTTATTATGATTCCATAGGTAATTCAAACTAATCATCTTCACTGTGCTGATCAGATGGGGGTCTTTCTCTTGTAGTCATCAAGGAACACCACTTCCCAGCCCGCTGGTGTTTAATTGGGAAAGATCGTCGGGGAACGCCACTACCCAAACCTACTAGAGGATAAGCCTAGAACTTTCATTGAGGAACACCACATCCCAAACCCGCTAGAGGGTAAGCTCGAAAGGATCATCAGGTAATGACACTGCCCAGCCCAGCTGGAGGGTAAGCCCAGTACTACTATGGGGAGCCTCGTCATACACTACCATCTTTAGGTGTCATCTCTGCGCGTGCCAAATTGGAAAATTCACATCATATCTCAAAATCAAATTCTGAGTGATCCCTCGTGTTCTACATAGAAAAACACTCAAGGTAGGAATATCATGGGATGAAATCCCAGTTCAAATGTAAGAGATATGAAATCCTAAATATCGCTCAACTGATCTCAAGAAAAAAACACGGTGAGTGAGAGGTACACACGGCGTGTAGACCCTATTTATTTTATGTCTATGTCTGGTTGGTACACAGGTTCTACCCCATGTGGGGTAACACAATGTGTGGGTGGGATACACAGTGTTTCCTTCCGATCTAGGGATCGGGTCGTGTCTGATGGTCATGTCTGTATACTCAGACTCTGTGTTCATGTACTTTGGTACATGGCGTGTTTGTCCACATGGAATGTTTTCTATGTTACCAAGCCATGTCCATGTGCTTGGAACATGGCCATGTTTTTCTTTACATAGGTCGCCTCACCCAGGAATTTAGTACATGGCATGTCAGGGAAATTACACATTTTTCCATCGATAAATTTTCTAAAACCCTAGTACTGTCACTGAGGGAGGCTACACACCGTGTGTTCTTCACAGAACATGGGGTGTAGTCAGGATTTTCACAAAACGTTAGATCTTCATTGAAACATCATTCGTTCTTTTAATCTCATAAAATCTCTTTGGATCTTACTGTATCTTCTCCTTAAAAATCTTTAGATCTATCCGCAAAACATTCCTGTTGGTTGTCGTTCATTGGAAAAAGTGGTTTCCTTAACGAATGAGGGTTTCATTCTTCATTACACCTACTTATACGCCACCTATTCTTATTTAATTGATGATAAACTACTATAATGTTCATCCTAGAATCATGTCATTTTCAGATTCATGCCTCGCTCATGATTCTGTCACCATTTTGTGAATTTGACTCGATTTGGCCTCGTTCCGGGTGCCCGGTCGAGCTTGGGTCACCCGAAAATTTGTCAGACCATGATCCTCAGGGATACCACAGTGAAGGATATGAATAATCTAAGGATAAAGGCCTCATAAATCAAGGTTTGTATCTTTTTCCAAGCGTTCTTGGCCAACCAATCATCATTGGCATTTTGGGTTAGAATAATCAATAGAAATTTGAAAATTGGTACTCAGGCTCATGAAAAGTTTTAATTCAAAGGTGTAGGTCGAAGGAAGGAGATTAAACATGCTCAAATTTTAATTCATGGTTTAAAACGTAAATAATGAGTCCAACCTAGATTTAGTTTCTCTCTGTTGATGCAGAGCGCGTTTGTTGATGAGGGGGAAAGATCTGTTGCACCTCGATTCGCCTAAGTCTGATGGTTCTTCATCATTCCACATTTTTCATCCATCAACGAAAGGTAGAGGAGAGGTGAGGAGAAGGGGAGTCCTCATTGGAAAAGGGATTATCAGGCCAAATTCCCAAATAATGAATTTATATCAAGGAAATTAGGTTAATTTACATTTAATTATTTAATTTAATTTAATTATTTATTTCAGTTAAAACCTTCCCCCAAGAGCGAGGGGCATGGAATCCACACGCCAACTTACTTTATGTCACACCTAGGGTAAACACCACATTCCATACTCAAATTTGGTCTCATATTTCTGATCCAATAAACCTATTAATAATTATCCTATTTTCATTAATTAATTGTGTGTGTGTAATATAGAACATATTTAATATTTTTATAAAATTAATTTAGGGCACACCGGGCCTCAAAATCCCATGTAATCTCAATTCCTTTCTCTGGAATAATATTTAGAAACATTTCAAAGTATCATTAACCAAAATTGGGTCTCTATATGAGAATTGATGATTCCTTTCAATTCTATAAATTTAAATTGAATTCTTTGGATGATTCTATTTGGATTTGGCTTGATGTCACAGACTGCTTTGTTATTACCTTGGGATCCTTTAAAGTTTAGCACTGAGGCTACCAAGGAAATATTCATGGGGATTATGCAGAACTTTCCCCTTAGGGTTAATTTATAAGGGTACAACCTTATGGATTTCACTCATCTTATAAAACTTACCATAGAATTATGGAACTTTAAATGATGATCACTATATATGGAAACCTTGGTTATATTCCTTGAGTCCCAGCTTATATATATATACATACAATGTAAAATACTCATATAAATTCCTAGATTAGGTGAAAGAATGTAATATCATATGGGTGTTCCATAGGTAACCTAGACCGACATGGTTTATTTATTTATCACCTTTATTTATTATACCTGCATACTGATCATTTTATATTCATAGACTAGATGGCATTAGACATTGTTGGTGGTCCTACTAATTTTTACTCACACCATACTTGGGTTACCATTTGGTACTCATAAAAATCTCATGGTTCTATGTTAGGACCTTAGATTATTTCTATTTGATGTTAGTCATCATGGAAAAGGACTTCACATGGATATGAAGGTTGAACATGTACTCAGGTTGCCTACTAAATTTAGAACTTTTCTAATTTATGATTTTATTAATGTATTCATGTTATATGCATTACCTTTTTTATACTTGAATGATTGTATTTATGGCTCAGTACATTCATGAATGGTTTAATTTTAATTACACTTGTCGGGTTATCTGTTTATTATTACTTGTCTTCTATTATCCTATTCTACTTCCTTTAATTTTATTATGTACCCAGTGTATTTGGTATGAATACAAAGGTTATATTCTCACCACTATACCACCTTTAGACCCTCACTTTTAGTTGGAAACCTCTATAATATAGGGAGGCTCACTTGAGGCCTTGTTTCCAACTAGTATGGTTACTGTTTACAAAGTGAACGAAGTCGGTACATGAAATTTGTAATCAATAATTATCGCATAAATATAATCTATATCAATCTATATTATTATTTAGACATTATATTTCTCATCCATGTCCAAATTTTCACTTCTCATTAATGTTATCATTATTTGGGAACCCAATTGTGTGTTATTTCAAATAATATTTATGTTTCCAACTTCTCATTTTCAAAGGACATTTTATTATCCCTTTGTGCAATGAGGTTTTTCAAAAAAATTTATTTTAAAATATTTCACCCCAGATTACTATGATAAAAAAAATTTGGATTAAAATGTAACAACCTAAAAAAATAGTTTAAAATAATATTATTCTTGTTATCTTTCTTAACATGCAATGCCAATATTTAACCAGACTACGATATACTATAAAAAATATTATTTAAATATGAGAGTTATAACCTTGTTATGAAACTAGAATGTATTAATATTAATAAACTCATTATGAAAAATATCTATAAAGGTTTTATATAATGAAAATTTATTTATTGTTTTATAATAAATAATTACCATGTTTTTAGTTAAGTTATTTTATACTATAAAAATATGTTTTCTTCAAAAATGGTTTTATTGCATTTTCTGTGTAGGAATTGTAATGAATTTCCACCATTTTTATAAAAAAAATTGGTAATGAATATAATTTTTAAATTAAAAAATTCAATATTATATTATGGTGAATTTTTTATTTTTCTAAAATAATTTATTTTTTAATAAATAGTAAAAATTACCATACTTTTAAAAACAATCATTTCCTTTCATCAAATAAAGTAATTTAAAACATCCATTATGTTATGAATAATATATTAAATTAAAATAAGTCTCATTTAATTAGAAATAATATAATAAATTACATAATAATCATAATTTTACTTGATTTTGGTATAAGTTCGATTTTATGCTTAAAAGATCATTTTTCTAAAAACATTTTCTGGTTGTGTTTTACACATTTAAATTTAAATTGATTTCTACCACTTATAGAAATTGGAACTTGAAATGTTTTCCATATTTATAATTATTATTTTAATATTTGGTAAATAGTTCCCTTTTTTGGTCATTATGAATATTAATCAAGGTAAATATTTGTCACCTTGGTAACGGTCAAATGGGTAAAATAGAGTTAAAATTGTGGGATAAGGCCTAGAAATATCTAAAAACACTTTCCTTCATTTCATTGTATAGGTTCCTTTCAAAATTAATCATTCTCTCTTCAAATTTTTGTCTTTTTTATTCTACTTTCCATTGATAATGACTTTAATATTACTTTAAGTAAAGAATAAATAAAAAATGTAACTCTCTTTTTTTTAATATATATAATATTTTTTCATAGAGATAAAATGAGGTAATGTTTTTTAAAAAATGTTTATTTTAAATATGAATGATTTTTTTATCATGTTAATTTATTTTTAATTGTTATTTATGTAATAATTATCTTAAATTTTTATGCAACACCGATATAGTGTTTTTTCAAATAATAGGAAAATAAAACAAATGCTTTTGAAAAATATTAAAAGTAATAAAATTTGGATGAATTATTATGTTATGAGATTTTTTTAGATAAATATAACATATTAGTGATTTTTTAAAGTTTATATTGTAATTCTTTTTCTATCTCAATGTCTTTAAAGTCAAACTATGTGGATAGTCCCAAAAATTACTTTAATGGAATCTTAGGTTAAATAATAAATTATTAAATGATTTAAAATTTGTAAAAATATTATATTTAGAAAAATTAATGAGATATGGAAGATAATATCAAAAAATTTCCACTTCTATGTTACTTTTACTTTTATAATAACTTTCTTGACCCCTAAATTGTAAAAAACTTTGATATCACAATAATTATCAAATGGGTTAACGGGAGTTAAAACTAAGATATAAGGGTAAAAAAATCACCCTAAACTTGTCTAAATATTATTGGATGACATTATTTTGAACCATCCTCATAAAATATTCTAAATATATCAACTTTATTCCATATTCACATGAAAAAAAATTATTATATTTAAATGTTTGAAGAAGTTCCAAGTGTGTCATTTCCTTCACTATAAAAGTACACAACCCCTCCTCTATTCCCCACACCACATTGATCCACTTAACTCAAAAATATTACTAAAACCTCTTCTAAATATCCTTATTAAATCTCTATATTTTCTTTTATCTTAAATAGTCCATACCTAGGTTCCTTAAAAATAAATCCAAAGGAAGTCTCTCAAAGTGTAGGTAATCATTTTATCTGGTCTCTTTCATTTTTATTATTTTAACTCATTAATTTATTTCCTAAAACATTAACATATAATAATAAAATTATCTTAAATATAATATTATTTAATTATGATGATGTTATAAACTTTATCCATCTCCTTTCCAATCAAATTGGAAATGAAAGTACCACTCATGCATATATGTTGACTACCTCTTCCACATAATGATATGATTCATTTAACATAATAACATAAAATTAATGGATTTAATGATGGATTTAATATTTATATATTTTATTTATGAAATAATTGTGTTTATGTAATTATAAAATATAATTATTATTTATTTAATTCATTTTTTTAGAAAATCAAAATAGCGTTCATGCATGTGTACAAACTATTATCTCCATAAATGATGTAAATTAGTTTTATATATCTACCTTTTATGGATTGTTATAAATAAATATATAATTAATAAATACTATATTTAAATCACTATTAATATATTTTATATTATGGATCTTTGATCAAGATGAAAGTACCACAACTACTAAATTGAAACTTACATGAAAAATGAAACAATTAATACCTAGAAAGGATGATTTTAATAAAAAAAATATTAGTAAATGGGTTTTTAAATATTATAAATGGATAATATATGATATTATAAGTATGAATATGGTTTTTTATATTATTTTAATAAATTTAAATTTATAATATGTGAGGATATGTCTTTTATGAAGCAAGTTGAACATAATGTGAGGTTTCTTTATCTCAATATTATTTTGTTTAGATAAGTTTGATATTATGTGCCTATTTATGTTTATAAAGTTTATATACTACCCATTTAAAATTTTATATTATAGATCCTTCTTAATTAATGTTATTTAAAGTTACAATTAAAATTATTTAACCCATTGGTTTTTTATTCAAAATTTACCAAAGTGGTAAGGGTTTTATGTCTCACTTTTATTTTTATGAGACATATTCTATATTCACCACTTGTTTATTTAATGTGGTGTATATACTTACCCTTTGATATGTTATATCATGAATACATTTATATTCATGGTATTTAATGTTTCTTTTGAATTTATTTCTTTCAAGTGGGTTATGATTTAAAAGTTATCAAAGTAGTAAGGGTTTTATGTTAAAATCTCATTTTTGTCGGGATTGTTTATGCTTCAATTTACAATGATGAAATTATATGATATATCTCTCAAAATTATTATAAATTTTATTCTAATATGGTTATTTCTATAAATTACAATTTTTTAATTCATTTTTTCCTCTCTAAGTACTAAAAAGTGTGAAATAATTTTTTGGAGGAAAGCAAACTTTTTTTCTATATGGTTGGGGGTATTTTTATTCCATGAACATATTTTCTTAAAAAAAATTCAATAATATTTTTAATATTATCCTCTAATTTTTTGAATTAATTTTTAAACATGATTTAACTTCTATAATAATATTTAAAATTAATCTTTCTTTTCATTTTCAGAATGAGGTACTTTTAACTAAAGTTGTAGAATGAGCCTTTATTTTAACACATACTACTTGAATGGTTGTTCCTAAAATCATTAATACTATTTGATTAGAAGTTTATTTTACATGTTTCCATTTTTATTTTCAAAGAAAATTTTTTCATTAATAATTTGTAAATTTTTAGATTTTAAATAAGTGATTTCAAAATGAAAAGGGTATTTTCCTCAAGAAATGTTTAAGTGGTCTTTTAAAGGAATTTTTTATCTGTGATAAAATCATTTGATGTTACTTATACTTAATTGGGGATATTATTCTATGATACCATACATATTATTTCTATATATGTTTTATTATTATGATTATGGAATATTTATGAAATTCGTTTCCTTTGTTATTGATTAATCTGTATTGAAATGATAAATGTTTTTATGACATGTGGCATACTTATGAATGGATTATAATTATGTGGAAGGTGGGTTTTTTATACTCCTACAATTAATTGTGTAAATATTAATGTTTCTTTAGATAAAAGGGTACATAATAGATTATCCCAAGCCCAAAATAGGTTACATATAAGGTTATACCAATCCTAGAGTAGGTGCACAGGTAGTTAACCCAAGCCTAACATGTGATGAATGTCTTGGTGGGTAGAATTGACATAAGATTCATAGGATTACACTTGATTCCACTCTATTATGAAATGATTTTATGAAAATTTTATGAACTCAGGGATCATGATTTTTTATTCCTTTATTATTCATATATTATGAACTTCCAAGTGTTATTCAATGACTCATGATTTTGATCGATTAATTACTGAGTATGATTTTCAAATATTATTCTCATATTCTCATACCCTTATAATCATGTTATGTTTATAAATTATAATTGATTGATATATCCCTTAATTACCCTTACTAAGAATCTGATATCACCCTTTATTATGTTTCCCTTTCCCCAAGATATGGATAAATGTTTTATGTATGATATGTCTAAGAAGGGTGCTGGTTGTAAATAACTTAGTGGCAGATGATGTAGATATTTTATGTACATGTTTTAATTTGTCCATGTTTCAAAATACAATGAAATTGTATGGTTTTGTAATGGATCTTGATGATATGTAATGAATATTCATCTAATAAGATGAAATATTTATGTATGAAATTACTGGGTTGCCTCAATATTTTTCTTTCCATAAAAATTCATCAGATTCTAGTTAAACCATTTCCAAACAAAAAAATGAGTTTCATCAATTAAATACTTATTCAATTGAGAAAATATAAAAAAATATGAATTTCTATATAAAGTTATAGAAATTCCAACCAGTAAGCCACTTCACTAGTTTTTTCCATGATCTCAGTAGGATTAACATATCATGGTATCAATTTTCCTTTCTTTTAAAACTTATGGTGTCCCATCCTTGGATATAGTTTCAGAATCACTTGATAAATAAAATAAAATTTAAATGGTCAAATAATAACATAATTATTTTACTAAATCTAAGTTGAATATATACAATTCTAAATTAGTTTAACTTAATCGGTTATTTCTTGTACCAAACTAAGTCCCATGAAAGTATTTTAACCTATCTTGATCCATCATAATAGTGATCAAAATATTTTACCATATAATAGTTTTCAATGGTTAAATACTGATTAATTATTGAAAAAATTTATAAACAATATCCACTGATGATAAATGTTTTTTACAAGACTTTACAAAGTCAAGCGAAAATTCTCAAGATGAAAACCCATATCTTTTATACAATTTATTTCATGATTGGATAAATAAAGTTGCAAATAATATAATCCCATAATATCAAGATGAATGATGTGTTTGGTTAATCAGATGCATCATCCAATAAATTTAAATAGTGATACAATGAAATTATTTAAAAACTCAACATCATGCCCTTAAAATCCGTTGATCTTCTAATATTACACAGGATAACCCAGGGAAGTACATAAGAAATAGGTAAACTATAAATCCTGATGAGGGAATAATAAAATAATAACATTATTAAACTAATACATGTGATTAAAGAGAAATATCTAGGTGACATAAAAGGGGTGATAATCATAAACATGAACATTGAAGCATGATATAAGATGATAACACCAAGACAACATAGGAATGTGTTAACAACATAAAACTTGACATCATAAATATGATTTATGTCTAAACACCAAGACATAATAACAATTTATGATTAAGATAACCTAATTTACACTATATATGGTATCTCATTAGATAATAATATTACCCAATACATTGGAGGCCAATATAATTCTGATCCCACCCATCAAATTCATAACATGTATATGAATTTGTATACCATATACATCATAAAACATAAGAATGTATTTAATCACTTTTAATACCATAATTAAGGAGTTTGGGATATATAAATGTGACTCCCCAATCAGTGAGGATAGGTAAATCTAGGTGAATACCCTTGACTGGAAATGGGGGTGGGTAATACAATACAAAATTTTGGCATGGAAATCGTGGGATAATTTCGACAACATAATGGTTGTACATAAAGGTTCATATAAGGGTTTAAAGAGAGTAAAATGTGGTCTATAATTTCTTGTTAATGATATGTATAGTAAAAGAGTGTCTAAAAACACCTTAAAATAAAAAAAATTAGAAATAAAAAGGCTTCATACAAAGAAAGTAATTGAATAAAAAGGAAGAGGAGAGAATACCTTACATTGAGAGGGTGCTTATAAAAGATTTGTAAGATCCTATTAAGAGGTTAGTAACACTATGGGAGGGATTTATAGAGGTATCAAGATAAAAAATTCATTCTAAATGGATTTTTAGGGAAGAGTAATGGGAGGTTGGGTGGGTATTTATTGAAAAAGAGAGGGGAATTATTTATTAATGTCTAAACTTAGGTTTTGGACTCTATATAATAAAATAATCAAAAACCACAAACCTTAATATGGTTTTTCCAATGATTTCTACCAATGAGGATTAGTTTCCAATATTTTATAAGTAAAATAACCTAAAATTTTAAAATAATACCATTTGTGATGTGGAAGTGTGTCATGTTCATAAAGAATTGGTTTTAAAACCATAAAATAAAATATAGGTTTTGGAGGATTCATTAAAGGATTATAAAATTAATAAATTAAATTTAAAAACAAATTATTTTAACTAGGAAACAAAATTTTGGTCATGTAATCTCTTTATAGTATTTATTACATCACTTTTTGGCTATTATGATGTCATAATATAGAACTTATATTTTTATATATTTAATTTTTACCCAAAAAATTGACTATCTGAAAAAAAAATTATGAAAAAAACACCATTTCATAATTTTAATGTGTTGACTTAAAAAATAATATTTATTTTACCAGAATAATTTTATAAATATGATAATTTTCACTTTTAAATAAAAATCCATATTTACTAAAAAATACTAGTTTTTACAACACTAATAACTTTTTAAACCTTATAAAAATTAAATTGGGTTCCAATAAGTTATATGATTACTTATATATAAATAAATATTATTAAATAAAAAAATTATTAATATAAAATTTATTTTTGAAAAATATAATTTATCAAAATAGTGTCTTAATTGAAACTATATATTTTCCAAAAATATAATTTTGAATTCTTCGTATCTAAATCTTATTTTTATCATATTCATTGTATAATCATTTATAAAGTAATAATAAAATGGTTTTAATATAATCATTATTTTATTTAAAAAAATATAAAAAATTATACAACTATGGACTAGATACATAACCCCTTACTACACCATCATATTCCCAAAGGGTAAGGTTTTTTACGGTGGCACTTTCTTGGGGTGGTTCAGCGAACATGGTTTGGGTCTTGATCTCAATAATCTTGAAATTCTTCTATAAAAAATTTCACTCATGTTTAATTTACTGAATATAAGATTAGTTTTGGTCAAATTAAAATCTCATTGATTATGTCTCCCTTATAAGCTTTAATAAATGGGCTTCAGAGGGTACGATCCTACTGGTCAATTTTGTTTTTGAAGAAGGTGGTTCCTTGGTCAAAGACCAAAGCAATAATTATTATGTAAAGAAAAAATGAGTTACATGATCCATTTATTCAATAAAAATTAGAGTTTCATTTATGAAATTCTGGTAATTAAATTATTCCTCCCTTCATTAGTTTTTCCCTTAAGATTTCATTTCATACACTAAAATAGATTAGGTTAATTTTTTTTCATTACCACATCCTGCTCCCAGGTTTCTTCCTTAAACTTATGGTTCTTCCACAACACTTTGAGCACATGAGTTGTATTATTTCATAGAAATTTTTATCTATGATCTATAATCTTCATCATATTATCCTTGTATGGAATATAATTCTCCAAAGGTACCACATGTGGATTAATTGCATGTGAGGGGTCCAGTATATACTTCTTAAAGAGAGATACATAGAACATATCATGTCTATGAGATTGGTTAGGTGTTATTTCTAGTAAATAATCCACAGCTCTGATGAAATCAATGATCTCAAAGGGGATGATGTATCTAGGACTAAGTTTTCCCTTCTTCCCCAACCTCATTAATTTATTCAATTGTGATATATGAAGGAACCTTTTATCTCTAATCTTAATCTCTAGGTCTTGTCGATGATTACATACATTGTTTTTTTATCAATTTTTTGTAGGTTTAATATATAATTGATTTTTTTGAACATTTTTTGTTACATCTTGTATAAAATTAGGTCCCATTATCTTCTAATCTCTAACTTCATCCCATTATATTGATATATGGAACCTCTTCCCATACATAGCCTCATAAGGTTCCATTTGAATACTAAAATTGAAATTTTTTTTATATGAGAACTTCACTAGGGGAATATTTTAATCCCAATATCATTAGAAATCCATTAAACATGATCCCACAATATCCTCTATAGTTTTAATTGTTATCTTAGACTGAACATCCATCTGAGGGTGATGAGAAATACTAAAAAGTAGCTTTATATCAAACACTTACTGAAGGCTTCTCAAAAACATTGAGGTAAACCTTGGATATTGATTAGATATAATGGAGAGTGGTACACCATACATTATTATCACTTACCTAATGTATATCTTGGTGATTTGATCAAGAAAGAAATATTCCTTCATAACAGTTAATTTCATTAACTTTATAGGGTGATCAACTACCACCCAGATGGTGTTATTGACTTAATATGTCCTAGGGAGTCTTACTATTAAATCCATGGTTATATTTTCCCATTTCCATACTATTATGGGTAATGATTGTATCATACCCTAATACTCCTATCATTCATCCTTGAATTTTTGGAATTTCAAAAATCAAGATACAAATTCTTCAATATCCCTCTTCATGTTATCCCACTAAATGTTTTGATTTAGATCTATATATATATATTAGTGGTTCCTGGATGAATAAATAAGGATGGTCTATGTGCATTATATAGAATTTCCCTCTTCAAATATGGTTTTTATGGGAAGCATATTTAGGTTCCAAACCTTATATCTCCATATTTAGAAAATTTTAACTCCTGGATATTTTCTACCTTTCTCTATTGTTCCCCATTATCTTTTTGGGCCTCCTTGATCCTCTCAAGAATATATTTTTGATTGGTTATTTGATAAAGTTAAGATGAAGATCCTTTTATTTTTCTCGTGTTTATCCTTTTCATCTCTAAGAATATTGGATCCCTTTCTATCCCTATCATGGATAGGGATATAGGATCCTTTCTACTCAGAGATTCTTCCACTTTTTTCACCTTACCAAGATGGTAATGTATTGAACAATAATAATACATGATTATATCTAACCACAATCATTATTTAATATTGATATCATTTCGTGTGGATATATACTTGAGGATTTTATAATCTGTATATATGTCACACTTCTCCCTATAGTGATAATTCCACCAAATATTTAATTTTAAGATCACTAAATCCAATTCCAGATCATGGTTTGGGTAGTTTTTCTCATGGATATTTAATTAGTGGGAGTTATAGGATATAAATTTTTCACATTTCATGATTACACAACCTAATACATTTTTGGATGCATCACTATAGATCACAAATAAATCCTCACAAGTGGGTAATGTAGAATAGGTGCAGTGATTAGACTTTTCTTTTAATCTTTAAATCTCTCCATGAATTAATTAGCCTAGAAAATTATAAATCCCTTCGAAGTTATCTTGGTTTGGGGGAATGAAAATCATGGGAAGTTTCTAAAAAATTTATGATAGTACCCAGTTAATTCAAAGAAAATATGGATATCTATCATGGATATTGGTCTAGGTCATCCTTCAATTCCCTCTATTTTTGAAGGATGCATAGATATCTCTTTACTAGTGATATATTCCCCAAGAATGTTACTCCATCCAAAACTCACATTTACTATAATTTTCATATAAATTATTCTTTTACATGTTCTACAGTATATAATTCAAATGTTCCTTGTGTTCCTACTTACTTTTAGAGTATATAATAATATCATCTATAATTACTACCACAAATTTATCAAGGTAATACCTAAAGACTCTATTAATTGATTTTATGAATATAGTTGGATCATTAGTGAGTATAAATGTAATCACTATGAAATCATAGTGCCCATAGATTATATGAAAAGTAGTCTTGGGGATATTGTTTTCGAAGCTTTCTTCGAGGTGCACATCCATCTGTGGAGGACGTACTGATCAGTTTCCCCGTGTTCCCACTTTCCAAAGGTAGGTTTCATTCATTAGTTATTCAAGGGATTTTTCTATTTGATCTAAATAAGATGATGGGATATTGGTTCCTCATTTTTTGGATTCCTCCTCAGAACTCATTTCCTAGTCTGGGTCTCCCTTAAAGATTAAGACGTTGTTCGTGAAACTCTTCCTGGTTCCATATCTTTGTGGATGTCGGTTAATTACCCTACTTCATTCTGGACATTACAAGGGGTCAAGTTAGGGTAGCAACCTTTGATCAGGGGAGTAGTAACTTTGGACATTGCTGGCATTTCTAGATGCTAGAACACTGATGCGTATGGGTTTCTTCCCCTTATGATAGGGCTTCTCGAGGGCACAGTGACTTGAGGAATCCCACATCGAATGTAGAGAATTATATTCCATAGGAATGTCTCTAAGGTTTTCCTCAGCTTCTCATGGATAACATAGGGTATTCTGCGAGTTTAACGTCTAGCACAGATGGATCAGATTGATCAGAACATTGATAAGAGTGGATCAGATGGGTGTATCCCCAGGAGGGAGCACCTGAGAGTCCCATTAGATAGGTGGATCACAATGTCTAATGAAGATGAATATGAGGATGATTGGGTCCTTATAAAGGATACACTAGGGTTTACCTTTGGTTGGGATTAAACCTCAAGGAAGTTTCCTACATACCCTGTCTCAAGAGATAGGGATCAAAACCCATGTAGTTCAAAGGCGTAATAAATTGAGGTGTGCTCAGAGGACAGCGACCTAGATATGATGTTGGGGATTAAGCATGGATAGCATCCTAGGTATCATGAGGAGAAATAATGATATAGATGACATGATATCACCAGGATGTGGTGTCCCAAGTAATAATTAGTATGGATGATGGACGGTTGAACGAAGTGAATGAGAGGAATATTATGGAACCTACGTGAGTATGATGGTTATTTTGGGCTTGAGCCTCAAAGAGACTTCCTGCATATCCCTGTGGCAGGGAATCAAAGTCCCTATATTCTGGTGGGGTGATGGGACACCTGAGTAGGTGGCCCATGAGAATGGATGTATGGATGGGACCAAGAGGAAATAGAACCTTTGGGTTGGGGCGTGATCTTCCCAGAACATAATGGACTCTAGGGAAAGACTATGATGGGACATGAGTGATGGGCTTGAACCTTAGGGAGGCTTTATATATATCCTCATGGTAGGGAATCAAAGTCCATGTATTTCAGGATGGTGGCATAGAATCGAGGTGTACACATAAGACAACAACCCGATGATATATTGGGGCTTACGCATGGTTAGTGTCCCAGGTTGGACTAACGCCCGAGGGGTAAACTAGGGATGTGGGTCCCAAAAATGGACTACAATGGATTCTCGTTGGTTTGGGTTGCAATGGATTTCCTATGGTTGGGGTTGCAACGACTTACCAATGGTTGGGGTTGAACATTAGGGAGGCTTCCAACATATCCTATCTAGGAAACATGGATCAAAATCCATGTAGATCGAAGGTGTATAGTTTAGTGTCATGCTGGGTGAGGGTGAACTGACATGAAGTGGTCAAGACTGATGGGTG
This sequence comes from Viscum album, assembly GCA_963277665.1. NCBI lineage: Eukaryota > Viridiplantae > Streptophyta > Magnoliopsida > Santalales > Viscaceae > Viscum > Viscum album. The sequence continues at coordinate 341,017,871 of OY728166.1, read as the reverse complement.
TTGGGATTTAACCTTGGGGAGGCTTCCAACGTACCTTGCTCGGGTAGGGGAAAGGATAAAAGTTCACATAGTTCAGAATGGGGGATACATTTTAACGTCATACGGGGAGAAGGTTGACTGACGTGAAGTGGTCGAGACCAACAGGTGTTGGGATTGATACTCAAGGATGCTTCCTACGTACCTTGATTGGGTAGGGGCAAGGATCAAATTCCACATATTTCAGTATGGGGGATACAATTTAACATCATGTGGGATGAAGGTGGACCTAGGTGAAGTGTTTGAGACCAATGGGTGTTGGGTTTGAACCTCAGGGAGGCCTCCTATGTACCTTGCTCAGGTAGTGGGGTATTTGAGAATTACACTCTAGGGTGGCCCAGGAAGGATTTCATGGTCAATGCTTACTCTAATCCCATGTGAGTCATGCTCGGTGTGAGAAACAAGAGTCAGCAAAGGCCTGAATATCATGTCATGAAAGGTGCATACGCAGGGAATGAAGTGGGGCTTACACATTGTTAGTGGCCCAAGGAGATGGTGGTTGGGACTTACTTCAGGATGGAGGCCTGATGGTGACAAATACCATAGGGAGAGGGATGGGTTAACGAAGGTCTCGGTGCCCATATCTCCTCTAACCTTTGTGCACCAAAGAATAAAGAAAGAGCGAGGATTCCACCTCCTACAACAAAGGGTAGGGGATTACACCAAGATGTTTTTCCTTCCCCATGGATAGAAACAACTCCAACAAAGAGGATCTCATTCCATGTGAGAAAGATCTCACTCTGATGGAGATGAGAGGGCATTGAGAATGTCTGAGATGGGGCACCTTGTGTATATTACACGGGGTGAGGCTACAGTTTAATGTCATGTGCTGAGGATGATGGTGCTTGGTATTTTAGCATCCTACAGCTCAGAAAAAGTGGGTTCACCCTGCACCCCTAGGACTTATATAACATATACCCAACCACCCTTGAGGAAGGGAAGGCATTATCAATGTCATGGTGTGGCGGTGTTGCGGAGTGATCAATTGAGGGGATCATGTTAGCATGGTTATGCGAAGAAGGAATTGAAGTTAGGGTGACTATGAGAAGAATCATGGGGATAAGAAACACAACATGAAACACCACCCAAGGGACCTTGAAGTCACTTCATACAAACCTGGAGGTTCATATGGGAGAAGGGTTTGTGAAGCAAATGGGTTCACAGAAAAGGACCTTATGAAGCTCTGGTGCTCCACATAGTAGAGAGACTTCATGAAGGGGTAAGCTTTGCAAAGTGGAGTTTCTTAGCCTAGTAATAGGGTATATATGCATATTAAGGGTTCTTCACAAAGTAAAAATGCTTTCGCAGAGTAGGAATTCACGAAGCATAGGTACCTTTCAAAGCATCTCACTAAAAAGCAATATGCTTCAGGAAGCACAGTGACCCTGCCTTAGCATGGGGTTCACATGTGCAAGGAAGGTACTTCACATAGCGTGAGTACTTTGTGAATACTTGAGTCCCCTTGGTGATCTCCTTCCATTGAGATGGACTGTGGGATCCATGAAGGGCATCCCTGCTTGGAGAGGGGTTGTATTTGAGCTAAGGGAAAGGTACTTCACAACGCTCAAGTACCTTAAAGAGATCATTTTTTTCAATGTTTCACAGAGTAGAGGTTTCTTCATTATTTGAGAGATAATAAGGTGAAAGTTCAGGGTATCCATCCTTTGGGTCTGGGAGAAGCTGAGTATTTAAAGGCAAGAGGTGGCGCGAAGCTCATATAGCTCATTGCAAAACAGCATGGTGCTCTGCGATCGGCCATGGATTGTATCAAGTTTTTTGTAACTGTGGAGTCAACTGTCATCCCCTCCTTGGCTCATGTCCCTCCTTAATTCCCTCTATGATACTCACGAAGGCTTCTGCCAAGTTCCAAGGGATCACAGAGGTGATTTGGTTCCTTCCACGGTGTGGAGCTCCTGGTCAATTGCGTCGTAACCGCAGATCCTCCCACATCTTTTACTTTTTGGAGACCATAAAGGGGGATTTGGAATCACGTCTAGAGTGGTGTCAAGGGGATCTGTGAAGGATCTTAGTGAGGAATCCCATTCTTCACTGGTTTCCTCTTTTCCTCATTTTCCTCTGCATGAATATTTTGTTGCCAAAAAATTACCCCCTTAGACTTGGAGTCGTGGAGAAAATAAGGGTCTAATTCTGAGGGTAAATTTCCAAAAAAAGGCTAATATCAAATCCATATCATGAAGCTGGGTTGCGATACAGAGAGGCGATGCGTGGGTTGAGAGCGTCGTGAAGCTGGCCACGACAAGGAATGTTATGAAGCCAAGGTGAGTCATCGCCTATAAATAGGGAAGGTTGACCCCTATTTTTTTCATTTCTCATCATCGTTTTCTTGTGATTGGGATATCAATTCTCAAATCTCTGCATGCTCTGTGACTGATCTTTGCGAATTGAACATGTCTACTCTACGGCACACAGTGAGTCTTCAAACTCTGTGATCATGCACTCCGCGGCTTGCGTCCATGAGGTCTATGGTGGGGTTGTGTGCCATGTCTCTATGACCAAGCTCTATGACTTAAATCCACTATCTAGAACCATAATTTCAAAAACTTTGATACGGAATGGCTCACACGGAAGTTTCCAGGGGGGTCCTTGTAGATGTTGCTCAGAGGGCAGAGATGGCTGATAACTTGGGCATCAGGGAATGTGTGAGAATCCACTCAGAACACAAATCTCTGGTGGAGCTATTTTCAGACAGTCAGAAGAACTATAATTTGTGAAAGAGGCTTCCCCTATACATATTTGGCATGAGGGATGATTTTCTCATTCCAAAAGAAATCAGGGACGATCCAGCTTACTAGTTCACGAGTACGTTGTTCCAACACCAGTGCTTCAAGGATACTGACGGTAATACTTGGGATGATCGCACACTCATCAATGTCAATTTTATTTATAACCATGTGAATAATGTTGAATATAAGGCATTGCATCTAGAGGTATCCCCCAACTATACCACACTATTATGAAGGAATCCTTGGGGAACCCATAATAGGGGTGGACCGATGAGTGGGATCTGCTCCTGGGCAGAAACTTCACAGATGATTGGGAATGGTCTTACTGGGTATGTGCCTTGTGCGAGGAATTTGGGGTAGAGCTGAGGCTAGTGGGCCTGTATGAGGTGGCCTAGGATTCAAAATTATACATCTACCAGTATAAGTAGCTAATACCGGAGTTATTAAACAAGTGGTCATTGAGGACCAACACTTTTCATTTTTACCATGGGGAGGTTGGTGTCAGCCTCAGGGACCTATACCAAATATTGGGGGTCCCGATACTGGGGGCGATGTATGATGAATTTCTCTCTGTCATGAATAATTCGAAGGACCCAAAGAAAATGCCACTGCTAGACAAGGAATTTATGGAGCTAGTGTCAGGGGAGGATAAGCAGTTGGTGAGGGATGTCCACTTTAAGCGGTTGTTCAGTCAGTTCCTAAATTCCCCTATAGATGGTAAGTTTCTCATGAGGTCTTCAACCTGCCTGAAGGGGGTTCATCGCAGTAAGGAGAACTCCTACTGGAGACACTTGGAGGAAATCTAGTATAATACATGAAGATTTAGTATCAGTTCTGAACAGAAACTAGTGGTTAGGTTGGCTACATTCATCTCGATGCTTATCTATAGCTGGATTCTTCCAGTAAGGGACACAAGCATGGGTGTTCAGCTAATCATGTTCATCATGGAGTCTGTGTTGGTGACAGGGGAGTGGGTAAACCTAGGGATCTTGATGCTCACCAAGCTGTATAAGGTGTTGTGTCATATCAATGAAGGAAAAAATACACACAAGGTATGTGAGCCATTCCATCTTCTGTATGGGTGGATAGTGGCACATATTAGGGGTGTCTATGAATATCCAAAACCCGTTTATCCTCCAGGTTCGGACTTCTAACTGGCTATTCTGAACATGGTGGGGAGTTTTCCGACCAAGCTGACCATGCCACTAGTGCTAAACCAGGTCTATAGGGTGGATGAGTTCAACTTCCACCCATTATCAATGCCAAAATTTGTGTTCACTGATGATGTATAGGTAAAGGATGATCATCAGTACTACCTCCTAGCCTTTCAGGGTGGATTCCTGGTGGCGCGGGTTGACCGTGATCCTCTCTGTGAGTCGTAAACCCCACACCATTTCGCGAGGTAGTTCTGGTGCATTCAGAGGCTCACCCTGTAGGTCTACTTAGGAGTGTTCCAAGAATATCACTTGTGTGTGATGAGGCATATGTGAATCATGTTCACACAGGAGGATGGGAAGATTTAGAATGAGCTTCCTCCACCCATAGTTATCTATGGACTGGTGAAGGAGTACGCCAAGAGTTGGTAGGAAGCCTACCTGGGGGAGATGCTGAAGTAGCAGACCGTCTGTGCCAGTGATGAGTTCCCCCCTCAACCTCAAGGTCGGGGCTAAAAGGTGGTAAGGACATCCAGTGGTGGTGGGGATGCAGTAGTAGTGATACATGGACCAACCGAGAGGCAGGCAGCAGCACAGACACGGTGGTCCTAAAGGAGCAGAGTCATCCATAGGGGAGCCTACCCAAGGGGTTCCGTATGATACCCACTCAGGCTCCAGGGAAGTGGTTGCGCCATATATATATGCCTAATAATTCTGTATTCCGGGAGGCTTAGGACATCCAGGATCTCAAAAAAAATTCATCAACCCTTCCTAGATGTGGAACCATCTGAATTATCTCAGGATGGATTTACCAGGGATCATTCCTACCAAGGCTAGATTTGAGGTGTCTCATATGGAGGTGGAGTTGTACATTGCCAAGATGGAGGACCTTGTTCACTCTCAGGGTGCTATGTGTCACATGATGGATCGATTGAAGGTGATTCTTGATCGAATGGCCCCTCCTCAATTTTCAGCCTCTAAATTGAGGTATCATTTCCCTCTATCGAAAGAATCTGAAGGGTTCTCCTAGGGGAGGAGGCTGGTGGAGGGATCCCTCTGGAGGAGGGTGAGGTCACAAACTCAGAACTGGATGAGTTTGTAGAGGCTCTTGAGGTAAACCCTAAACCAGTTTCTCGTAGTCCTCATCTAGAAAACTTAAGCATTCTCACCTAGTATTTGACCTATGCAATAGGGCCTCATACGTAATACCTTCTCCCACGCAATGGTCGATACAACTTTAGGAACTTCGGGATCTGCACCCACAACAACAGCAATTATCATGCCTATTAGGGTCGTGATACCCAGGGTGGTTCTCCGAGAGTCCTTAGACTTCTCCACCATATGCAGAGTTCCATACCTTGGGGTTCTGATGGAAATAACTCAGAAGAGAGGCAGACTATTCGACTTTTATAATTCTCCTTCACATAATTGGTAGTCGTTGTCTATTTAATCAAGTCAACTGATGTCTGTGCGTTTTTTACATGCACAGTTCTTCAGATGGAATGGACCGCCTTGGAAAAGATGGTCAGAGCTCCTGGCACTATTTTTCCTGGGGGAATGTTGGTGGCCATGGAAGAGGACGTCCAAACTAACCAAGCCACTGCACTTCCGATCACAAGTGGGACGATCAGTGGGACCAATCTTGAAATAATTGAGGTAGAATCCAATGACGGGGATTAATCGGATGACAGGGGTCTTGACCTACCCCACCAAACACCAGATGAAGACCCTGCTGATGAGTTCCTAGAGGCGTTACCTTCCTATAAACCCGTCGAACCCTCGGACTGGGATGAGATGAATTCTGATGAAGAGGATAGAAAAATCATTCGTCACTAGTCATAGAATCTGATAAATCTATTCATTGGGGAGACCCCTTAAGCTCAATGGATGTACCAAATAGATATCCTTCATTCTTGTCTATGAAAACTATGCACTGGAGGAGTGGATTCCCAGCATCCTTATATACTCATCTAAGACCTCATGGAGGAGAAGATTCGTGAGCATGATCGTGGCCTTTGTTTGGTATGGTAGAAAAGAAAATCGTTGAACATAAAATGGCTTCAGGAGGCCAATAATGAGATTTAGTGGTTGAGGGAGCGAGATAATGAGTACTCTTTTTTCCTCGATGCACAATTGGGGCTCATATCGCACCTTGAGTCCCAGTTGGTAGAAGCAGAAGAATAGATGAGGAAAGCCTCTAAGGAGATGGCTATCATCTCAACCGATGAGGAGTGGGCCCAGATAGCGGCTGATAAACTATTTCCCATCACCACCAATGTGGAGCGGGAGCTTAACAGGTGACAGTGGATCCTAGATGCCACCATACAGAGAGTGGTGGAGTTGGAATGCTCTATTGAAGAGGTCAACCCATCTATGGGAGGGGCCAATCCTTGGGTGATGTAATGAGTGTAAACTTTTAAACATACTTTTAGGCTTGTATTATTTATGTTTACTACGTGCATGGGTTCCATTGGTTGTCTTTTTTGTCCATATTTCCATCACATTCATGAAATATCCAATGATTGATCCTTAAAATCACATGGGTCGTTCCCAATGTAAGAAACAAGGGATGACTACATCGTTATTCCATCTGAATATGAGATTTCCAACCAAAATTCAAGTATCTGGGGTTTGAGCAACCAACCTCGATTTATGGAAAGATAAAGGGAGTCCTAACTGGAGGATGAAGTTATCAGAATATTCAAACTTTCATTTTCCCAACATGCTCTAGTGCATGATCAGGGTAACACCGGGGGTGTTAGAATCAATTCAAACAGAGGGGAGTGTTAAGTGTGAATCAAAATACCCAAAATTTTTAACATTGTAGGGGTGGAATGAAAATGAAGGATAACTATTGACCATGTTTGAAACACAGTATACCTATTTCGTTAGCCTGAAATGGGGATAAAAAATGAGGTCTAGTCGCAGACTAAATTCGAAAAATGGGGCCTGACTCGAAATTTCATCCATTAGTCTTCCATAACATTATCCTATGACAGTAGGTGAGCCATAGGCTGATCATCCATATTTTTAGGGGGTTCCTTCATGTAGGAAAGGGGAAAAGGGTCCAAATAAAGGGAACACAAAGCGTGGAGGGTGGAGTTATGGGTTATTCAAATGGAGTCCAACACTCTGGAAATTAAACCATCGTGATGAGAACACATTGGGTGAGCATATCAGTCCGATCAAGGATCATACCTACTTCTAGATAGGTACTCTCTGGTGAGGACTATAATTATTTGTAGTTTTATGTCATACCAATGAGGATGATAGACAAGTAGTTTATTGTCGTACGGTGAGGACAGTGCAGATAGTTTTAAGTTCATAATGTCTGGACCAGTGATAATAGTTTAAATTCATGTTGCACAGACTGTAGGCTCCTATTTTAAGGTCATAGAGACTAGACCATAATTGAGACCAAGGGTCCAGAAGGGTTAATGACCCTGGGGATGGGCCCGAGGAGAAATTCCTGGATGTCGCTACTTATCCCATAAGGATTAGAATCAATCTAAACATAGTTCTTAAGCATAGTTTGGTTATAGAACAATGTTGGCAGGGGAAATCCTCTCTCGTGAGGAAGCTAACGCATCCCATAGTTATCATGGGGCATCCTAAGCTTGTTCAGGGTGGAACCACATTTTAAATTCATGTGTTGAGGACATGGTTACTGAGAAAATAAACACGTGGTGCGGTACATTTCCCAACATGAATGAGGACATAATCAGTCCACACCACACCATGTGTTCCCGATGAGATTCTTTAGTCTATAGACCAGAGGTGGCCTAACTTGGGGCTAGATCTAAAGAAAAGTATTCGGGCATTCCTACGTACCGCATAAGTATGGGAATCAAGTCATATGTAGTTTTGGATGAACTATGTAGTTTATTATCCTACAATAGGATAGAGAGTGGAAGGGGAGATCCCCAAAGGGGGAGTATGTGATGCGGCCGTTATAGACCCGACGAGAATGAGGGCCAAGTCAGTCCATAACATACCATGTAACTCTAGGGGAAATATTAGGTTGATAGACTAAAAGATGGAGAAATTTGTGTTGGTTCCAAGAAAAAATATATGGGTTTTTGTACATACCCCATGAGGATGAGAATCAATCCATACTTAGTTCTCAGGTTACAGTTTAACGGCATGTGGTACGAGTGGAATGTGTAGTTCAGTTGCACTCGTACACATCCTACCAAAACCACTAAGCTCGTGTGAGTCATTCTCGGTGTGGGAAACAAGGAGTAGTGGTGGGACTTTCTTGGTGTATGGAGGAATTCATTGCGCAATGGAATGCTAGGTGAATGATGTCTCATAATTATTGACTCTCCTTCTTAACACACCTAAATTCATGAAGGGGTAAAACCAAGTGTGTTGGAATTCAACTTAACATATGGGAGTGGAAAGATGTGAATCATGATGCCCAAGATCTGAATAACAATGATGGTGACATGATGGTAGAGGATAATTATTGACCATGTCTGAAACACAATATCCATTTTTCATTAGGTTGGAATGGGGAAAGACAAATGAGGGTCGACCATTGACCATGTTCGAAACACAGGACCTATCACAAATGTTGTCTAGGGTCTTCAGAGGCGTTGGCCCAAGACATTAGGTGGGAAAATGTGGCCTGAGACAGGGCTATAAAGGGGGTCCCTTCAAATGTGGAAGAGGGTGGAAATCCAAATAAAGGTATCATGAAGCATGGACAAGAAATTAGAGGATGTGTATGTGAAAATTCCACACTATGGGCTCTTTTCCACAATGCATTTGACTATGCCAATGAGACTTGTTAGATAGAGGAATTCAAATCCCTTTCCAAGGACAAGGGTCATGGGGTCACACACTCTTAGCTTAAGGATGTAAAGTGGAACTTTAAGAGGGGACCTAGTTTAATGGAATGTGTGTAGGGTGGAGAAGTAGTAAAACCTGATGCGTAGTTACCATAGGGAGTTCTTAGTTTAGGGTTGTGGAACTCAGACCAGGTTGGGAAGATATAAGGGAGACACATGGTGTGGTTGTTCCAAAACCTAACATAAATGAGAACCCAGGAGATACTTGCTATACTACGTTATTCCAAGAGTTTGGGCTAAGGGGATGAAAAAGGGGGTAGGATTTAAGATTCCTGGGACTAGACCTGCGGACAGAATATTTGGGCGTTCTTACGTATCCCATGAGGATGGGAATCAAGCCGCACGTACTTCTGAAAAATGTTTTATAGTTTAGTTTCCTATGAAAAGGACAGTTAGATCTTAGTTTTAAGGTCTTATAGATCAGACCATATATGGAAAGGAGGTAGGGAGGCACATGGTGCGGTAATTACAAAGCCCAATGTGAATGAGGACAGTAGGAGTCCATATCACATCATGTGATCCATGAGGATGTTTTGGGTGAAGGGACTGAAAATAAAAGTTGGGATGGGCCCAAGGAAAAGTGCATGGGAGTTCCTAAGTACCCCATGATGATGGGGATCAAGTCTTATGTGGTTTTATAATTTTCATGGTAGGGTAACAATTCCAGGGACAATACTATCTTGCGGGTCTAGCCCATGCACCAAAAGAAGCATCATTTGATAGATCTTGTTTGTTCTTTAGGATGGATGTGTGTGTGTGTGTGTTTTTTAAGCAAAAAACCTTGGACAAGGAATCCAGGCATCACTACTATAATCAAGCCATATGCATGCCTTGATAAATGGAATGGTGGATAACTTAAACCAAACATGATGTCCCCTAGAGTGAGGACATCAAAATGCGGTGTTGTTTTTCATCATGCATCTAGATTGATAAGTTCATAGTTTAGGATTGTATGATAGGACCAACCCATGCAGTAAAGACACTATAGTTTCAAGTCACGTGGGACCCAGGCAGCATAGTTTAAAGTCATATGGCTTGGATGCATACATAGGAAATGAGGTTTTAGAGGGGAATGTACATGGTGTGATAAAGCATACCTGTTGTGAATGAGGATGAGGTACACACCACACCATGCACAATTCTGGGGAAGGAACCTCGGTCCAAGGGGCTAGAAAAGTTCAGATAATATAGGGCTGGACCCAAGTACAAAACGTCTAGGTGTTGCTACATATCTTGTTGGCGTAGGAATCAAGCCATATGTAGTTCTTAGGGTGAAGTTTAACATCATGCGGGACAAGAGGCATGGGAGACTAGCTCCTAAAAGGGGAGTATGTTGTGTGGATACTACACACTTGGAATGAATGAGGACATAATTCCATACCACACCACATACCCTCCATCCTTTAGGACTCAGGACAAGATGCCAAAGAGCTGAGGAGGTTTCTAAGAAATAGGGCTACACCCGAAGACAAAACGTCTAGGCATTCCAACGAATCCCATGAGGATGGGAATCAAGCCACATGTATTTATGAATATGTCATGTATTTTCACATTATACGGTGAGGATGAATATAGGAGGGGATATCTCGGTGATGAATTTATATGGCATGGAGAATAATCCGATGTGAATGAAGCCATAAGCCCACATACACTACACTATTCCTAATTCCCAGAGAAAACTTGGTCCAAGAGGCTGAGAGAAAGGATAAATGAACCTGGGATGGACCCAAAGAAAAACAATTAGGGTTTTCCTATGTGCATGTGAGGATAGGAATCAAGACAAATTTAGTTCTAGGAGATACAGTGCAGTTTAGATTCATACGTTGAGAACATGGTAGGTATTAGATTATGGTCATAGAGATCAGACCGTAGGTGCTCAGTTTAATGTCATATGTGTGGTAAAGATGGTTGGAAATGGTGAATCATCACTTTTTCCATGAGTTAAACCATGAAACGACAATAATGATCAAGGATAATTGTTGACCATGTTCGCACCATGTTGGGAAAAAATACCTCAAGGTAACATTGAACCATTTTTGTAGTGTTTGTGTTTGTTGACAAGGTTGGTTTTCTTGTTGACAAAGAGGGTTTCCATGGTATGTTTTTGAGTTCTAGAGATATTTTTTACAAAGAATTATGGAAAAGTAATGGATGATCTGAAGGCGGTACAAAAAGAACAGATCTAAGGTGGCTCGGTTTTTTAGTGTTTTCCAATTTTTTGGGCCTCAAAATCAAAGAATGAGGAAACATGTTTTTAGAAAAGGATGTTGCATGAAAGATATAAATTGTTTTGTAAACTTGCACACAATTCATGTTTTGGGATCATAATTTTGAAAAATGAAAAAGGCATGAAGTGTGCGAAAGATTTGGAGTTGCGCAAAAGATGAGGTTGTGTGAAGGAATCTTGCACGCCCAATGCGACGTCAAATGTGGTTTTTCACGCTCGAAGAGAATATTTCATGACATGGTGAATATTATTTGAAGGGGTCAGTGATGCCTATAAATAATAGGTTACCCCCCTCATTCAAAGTAGCTCAACACTTAGAGAGAATATGAGATCTGGATCCCGTAAGAATTTTTTATAAAGGGAGTTGCCTGAAATATTTTGAGTTGCATGCAAGATAAGAAAGTTCCGCATAAGATTTGAGTTGTGCGTAAGATTGAAGTTATGTGAAAGGGGTGTTTCTCTACAAAAGTGGAATCTTTCATGCAATTCATTAATGTTACGGGAAAGACACAGTAAGGGCTGTGTTGAATATTTGAGGTTGCCCAGTAATATTTTGGTAAAGTTGTATCCATCAGTGGATGAAAGTGTAACATCAATAAAGCATCTACATATAGTGGAGGATGCATTCATTATAGATAATGAAGTGACATACAAGTCTATAAACTGTGATTAGATCTTCTAAAAAAGTAGTGAGTACACTTCAGTTGAGAGAGAAGTTATATTTCACATTGTGGTTGGTAGTAAATAAGGAGGGACAGTGAGTCCACTTCGAAATTGTAAACAGTATTGCACTTATATTGGATTTGGTACATCGGCACATTGTCAGTGTATGCTCATTGGATGTATCCCAGTGAGGGTGATCAAAGTAAAACTGTTGTTTATTGTGTATGTTTTAATCTTTGTTCATTCTCTACAACAGGAAAGTGAGAGAAGAGAGTTTTTTCAAATAATGAAACAAGATTAAAAAGGGGAATTTGTTTTAATTTTTCATACTCTGATTCACCCCCCCCCCCCACCCCCCCTCAAGGTATATAGCCTAGTGTACCTAAAAATTGGTATCTGAGCTAGGTTAATATCAGTGTTTCTCTCTCAAATGAAGGCCACTAATCATAAAGGGATTCTGATCTTTGACAGAAAAAATTTTTAGATATGGAAGAATCTGATGCAACACTACTTCTGATCTTTGGGAATGGATGTGTTTATAGTAGAAATGCATGGTATAACTACCGATATTAATTATGGTGTATTATCAGAAGCTGGATGAAGAGAATTGGATGATGATTCCAAGAGAATAAATTCTTTAGGGGGATCCCTATCCAATTCTATATATGAAGATGATATCATGAAAAAATAAAATTCCATGTGTGAAAAAATTTTGAACATATATGAAGGAGATTCAAATTTTAGAGAAGCAAAGTTGCAAGTGTTGTGGAATAAGTATGAAAATATAAAAATGAACCTAAATGAGTCTGCTGAAAATTTCTTTGACAGGGTAAATATTGTTGTGGAAGATATGCAAGGTCTTGGAGAAGTTATTGAAGACATAAAGACTGTGAAGCACATCTTGAGGAAACTTCCACCTCAATTCAATCCGAATGTTTCAGTAATGGAAGATAAAGACCAAAAGAGCTGACACTAGACAATTTTCATAGTACCTTGGTTTCATATGAAATGAGGAATGATGAAAACAAGGCTATGGAAAAGGGGAAATACAAAGAGGTGGAATTCAAGGCCATGAAGAAGATCACCATTAAATATACTCAGGAAGAAGAAGAGATGGATGAGGTGATTTCATTCCTTTATTCAAATATTCAAAGAGGAAAACAAATGTTTAAAGGGAAACTTACACTAGAATGCTTTAGATGTGGAAAGGTTGGTCATCTTGCAGAAAGGTGCCCCAAAAATTTTCAAGATGAAGATAATGATGATGATGAAGTTGAAATTCCCAAAATTAAGTCTTTAGTCTATGTGAAAGGGAAGAAACAGTTTAAGAGAAATTTCTTTAAGAAGATTAATCTTCTATTACAAGAATTTGACAGTTCAGATGAGTCTGAGGTTGAAGAGGTTAAGGAGATTGAAAACTGTAAAGATCATGGAGAAAATTATATGGTGGATGTTTTTGGTAGTACTCAGAAAAAGGAAGAAATTTACATTGATGAAGAATAATAAATTGAAGGAAGAGTTCATATGCAAGCTAAGTTAAAGGCTTCTCTTGAAGAGATAGATGTTTAGACAGCCAAAACAAAGAAATCTAACAAATTATTTTGTGACGCCAAACTCTATATGTGGCAGAAAGAAGAAGAGAACTATGAGTTGATGGGAGAAATTGAGAAATTCAACTCATCAACACTAGAGGAATCAGAATAATTTAGTGAGTATAAAATCAATATTTAATAATAGAAAAGGGAGTTCATTGTCTTGAATAACAAAATGAAAGATGAAATCAAGTGTATCGATGAACATGAAGGTGAAGTTTTCGGTATGCAACAAAACATTAAGGACCAAAAAACTTTGATTCCTAGAATGTTATCAGGAAATAAGATTATTAAAAATACTGAAAAGATGAAAGAGGAGCTTAGTAGTTCAATAGTAAAGAAGCAGCAATCATGCTCAGATGTTAAGGCAGATTTGGGGCTTGATCAGAAACAGAAAGCAGTTAGGGATGAAGTCAGACCACAAGCACCCGTTCTGAGAATGAAATTTGATGTGGGAAAAATAAGAATTAGAAAATTCAAAGAACCCAAGGGACTACTAGAAATACAGAAGTGACACACAGGAATGCACCTTTCATTGGGTGTTATTGTTATGGAAAGATGCAACACTCACAAAATGTGTCTTCTATATCTAGAATATACCGAAGGGCATAAGAAAAGAGGTGGACTCCAAAAAGATATCGGTTCTCTAGAACATATTTCAAAGGACACTATTTCTGGTGTGGAGGATTTAGGAATATGGCTAGATATTGTACATAGACCATATAGAGGAATGTACCAAAGTAGAATCAAAAAGTTCTCAAGCAGCAGATCAATGAACCAACAGGTGAATTGAAAATGAAAAATAGATTTTCATATTTTCAAGATGAATTCGTTCCATCATATTATGAGAAAGATCAAAATTATCAATCTATGCTGAGTGTGAAGAAAAAAATATGGACCAAGAAGAAGAGAGAAGAGAAGGCAGTGGTTTCTAAATTTTCCCTTAATGTATCAGACTGTTCTGGTGTATAGATCCTTTATAGTGGTTGGATGTCTCACATGAAAGGTAATAAGGATATGGTTACAGGCATAAAATATGACAAAGAAGTAGTTTTTAAGTTTGGAAATGATGAATTCCTGAAGATAATTGGATCAGGAAGTGCCAGGTTTAGTGGAAAAAAAATAAGATGAGCTGATGTCTTGGTTGTATCAGGTCTCAATCAAAATTTTCTCTGTGTCAGTCAACTATGTGACTCAGGGAATTATATATGGTTTACCAAGAATACATGTGTCTTCAAGGGAATATATGGTATGGTGATCCTACAGGGAAAAAGGATAAAGGGAAATCTCTACCTAGTAAGTGGATAATAAGATATGTGCTTTCTATCTAGAGAGTAAGAAAACAAGTTGTGTCATAAACGACTGGGTCATCTATAGAAACCATCCCTAGAAGATCTGGTGAAATGTGATTTAGCTAGAGACCTCCCTAAACTATCACGTGATCGTACACATACATGAAATTATTGTCAATGAGGTAATATCATCAGAAAGACATACAAATAAAAGGAAAAGAAGTCAACAAGAGTGCTTGAATTGGTTCATGCTAATGTCTGTGGACCCATCTCACCAAGAGACATTGATGTTAATAGGTATTAAATTCTTTTCATTGATGATTATAGAATAATGGAATGGGTATTCATCATTTATCATAAGTCTGATGTGTTTATATGCCTAAAATAGTACCGTGGAGAATCTGAAAGGATGTTTGGGTATAAAATTCTAAAGTTTTGTACTGAAAATGGTACAAAATTCATAGTCAGGTGGAAGACTATCTTGAGAAACATGGGATAAGGCATTATGTTTCTTCAGTGAGAACTCCCCAACAGAATGGAGTGGTTGAAAGGAGAAATCGGATCATCAACAACATGGCCCAAATGATGCTCATTAAAAAGGAACTACCAAAGAAATTTTGGAAGGAATCATTTTTGACATCGATCTATATTTCTAATAGGTCTATTTTGTGTCTGATGGAAGTAAAGACTCCATATGAGATGTGGTACAGAAAGAATCCAACAGTGAAATACTTTCGAATATTTAGAAGTAAGTGCTTCATTCTCAATAAATAAAAACATAGTAAATTTGAGTCACGTGGAGATGAGGGAATATTCCTTGGATACTCAGAGAAAATAAAATCATAAAAATTCTTCAACAAGAGGCTAGGAAAATTAGTTGATAGAAATGATGTCACTTTTGTGAAAAATGAAGAGAAAAATAAATAGCATTATGACAACCCTGCTTTTTATTACAACTTAAACATGCTTTATTATATAAAACTTCACTTGATACAAAAAAGAAGATTGAGAGGTTTAGTGTCTTTGGGGCTTATGATCATAACATAAAAACTTAAAACAAGAAATACAACATATTTATTGAAAACTTATTTTACATGACCACTACATTCCCTCGCACTTATCATTGCATGGGATAACCTGAGGACATGCATAAGAAAAGGGTGAGCTATAAAGCCCAGTAAGGGAGTACACATGGAATAACATGAGGAGTACAATACATGTTAGGCAATAGGCATGTTAATAGAGTATAAGAGAAACATGAACATAAAGGCATAATAAAGCGTGATAATCATAACATGGAAATGTGGCAACAACACTTAACATGGATTTAGCATGAGCCAAGGCTCATTGCACATAAAGCATGAGTAAACCCTCATTGCACATGAAGCATGATTAAACCCTCGTTGCACTTGAATTAGCATGACTCAACACTCATTGCACTTGACGTATCATGATACTATACTTTACCCAATACATTGGAGTGTTATAAGGGCGCACCCTTCTTAAACATTTCATTTCATGCATAGGTGTTCCACATGGATCATAAAATATGGATTCATAAAACATAATCATTTTTTCCATGATAAAGGAATGTGGAATTAATACATGAAACTTTACAATCAATATGTAAATGTGCATAAAGTTGAATACCCTTGATGGAGAAATGGGCATGGTATTCACTACACAAAGACATTGGCTTAGAAAATCGGTGCGATTTCGGCAGCGTAACGGTGTGACATAAGAATTCATAAAAAAGGTTGATGAGAGATAAAGGGGTTCCTCATAATATTTAAATGTAATGGATAGTAAGGAGGTCATATATATACATGTACCAACAATTGAAATGGAATTTAGATTCCTCATACAAAAGTATTGCTTGAATGTAAAAGAAGAGAGAGCAGTTCCTTTCGGAATTTCGTCATAGTAACGGGTGTACATGGGAGGCATTTAATGAGAGAGAAAGGGGTCTCCCATAATTCAAACAATAATATGGAAGTATGGGGGAGGTTCGAAACCATACCCCAACATTCATAATTGAAATTAAAAGGGAAATACAACATAAATAAAATTGACAAAAATGAGAAAGGAAGAGAAAACCCTTACTTGGAAGTGTGCTTCCAAAGGCTAGAGAGAGGTTTGTGAGAGGCTTATTGGGAGCTTGGGGCACCTTGGGAGGATTCTAGAGAGAGTAGGTAAGAGTTTGGACGAACTCCAAAGGATTTTAGTGAGGAGGAAGTGGGAGCTTGGGTGGGTTTATATAGGAAAGGTGAGATAATTCTTTATTATTTAGGTTTGGGACCCCTTATATTAAATTAATCTAAACCACAAACCATCCCATGGTTTTTGCCCATGGTTTCTGGAAAAGGAAAGAGGAAAAAAATATTTTACAGGTCCAAGGTCCGAACTTATTAAAATATTAGGGTTGCTTATGTGGAGTTGAGTCACACTCGCATTGAAATCAATTTAAAAAGGCAAAGTGTTGAATATGTATTGAGGGGTTCATTAATGCTTTAAAAAGTAAGTAAAACAAACCCAAAACCATAGTATTTTAATGATAAAACATATATTGGACGAACCTAAGGATTATGGTATTTTATTACATCACCATTGGGTCATTATGATGTCATAAAACACATCATATATTTAAAAGGTATTTAATTTTTACCCAAAAATTTGACTGTCTCAGAAAATTATGAAAAATTCACCGTTGGATAATTTCAACATCCTGATTCAAGAAATGAAATTTATTTTATCTAAAAAATTTCTAAATATGTTAATTTTCACTTTTAAAATAAAAACCAACATTTATCGAAAATTCACTGGTTTTGACAAAAATGGCTTTCAAACCTTAATAAAAATTTAATTGCATTCATAAAATTATAAGATCATTTATATTTAATAAAAATTAATTTAATATTAATAATAATATTTTATTAAAATATTATTTAATTCAAAAATCCCTTAATTTAATAAAATTTAATTCTTAATTAAATAATAACTAAAAACACCATTTGTACTTTAAAAAACTATTTACAATGTATCAAAAATGACTAGAAATTATATTCATTATTATATACAAAAAAAATATACATGAACATAGTACTACTTATTTGTTACATAACCCCTTAAAATAGTCACATAAGACCTAAGGGTAAGGTGTGCGATGGTGACAGGCTCTTGGGGTGGCTCGGATAACATCGCTCGAGTGGTAATCTCTATCAACTTCCACTTTTCTCGTAGACAGTACCGTTCGATCTTGACATGGTGAAGCTCAGCTTGGGGTTGGTCAAGGGAGAAGCCCAAGGATGCCACCTCTTTTCTGAGCTCCGACAAATGGGCTTCGTATGGGGAAATTCTACTTGATGAGGCCATCACTTCTTTTGTCTGAGTAAATTGGATTTGTTAAGGTCCTATATTTATACTAATCATGATCACTGTTCAACGGCTATATTAACAACGAAAAAAATTCTTAACATAAAACCAAAGAAGTTGACATCTTATAAAAACATTTTTCATAAATAGACATTTAACTGGATCAAGAGGTATTTTCCATTAATGAAACTTTGGGTCGTTATAAGCATAGTGAACAGTTTCTTGATGAAAGTGATGAATTGGAAAGGAATGTAAGGGGAGAAGAAGTGGAAGATGATGATTTAGAAGAATATACTAATGATAATAATTATTAAGTAAAGTTGGTATCTATAGAGAAGATAAAGATTCGAGCTGAAATTGATAGTCAAAATATCATTGGTGATCATATAGAACCTATTCAAACAAGATGAATTAAATCACTACAGCATAAATCCTTTTCAACTCAGGTAGATCCTAAATGATTTTCTGATGTAGCTAAAGATGAAAACTGGCTTCAGGTTATGAATTAAGAGCTAGATCAGATTTAGAAGAATCAGACATGGGAGATTGTTTCGAGGCCAGCAGATAAGAATGTCATCGGAACTAAATGGTTCTATTGCAATAAGATGAATGAAGATAGAATAGTTATTTGTAAAAAAATAATGACTAGTGTGCAAAGGATACTCCTAGATATAGGTAATATATGTTGATGAGAAATTTTCACTAGTTTCAAGGATAGAGACAATAAAATTATTCCTATCTATTATTGTACAACAGATGTTCAAATTATTCCATATGGACGTAAAATATTCATTTATTAAACAGGGTTCTAGAAGAAGAAGTTTACATTGAGAATCTAGATTGTTTTATCATTCATGAAGATGAGAATAAGGTTTTTCGTTTGAATTAAGCACTATATGGGCTGAAACAAGTACCAAGAGCATGGTACTCAAGGCTTGATCAGTATTTGAAAAAATATTGATTTTTAGCGTGGTGGAGTTGATTACAATATCAATTTCAACAAATATAGTAATCAAAGGATGATGGTACTAGTTTATGTCGATGACATAATATTTGGTGGATTAGATGAAGCTTAGTGCAAGCAGTTTTCTGAATTTATGAAAAGTGAGTTCGAAATGTCAATGATTGGAGAGATGAAGTTTTTCCTTGGTTTATAGGTGACACAAGGAAGGAATGGCACTTTCATTTCTCAATCCAAATATGGAAAGAAAGTTCTGAGAAGATTTGAAATGGAAAATTCCAAGGAGATGAAGAATCTGATTTCCACCCGGATGAAATTATCAAAAGATGATTATGGAAAGGTAGTTAATGTAACAGAATATAGGTCGGTTATTGCATTTTTACTGTACCTGATAGCGACATCACCTGATATTGTTTTCTCCACATTCCAAGTAGCACGATATCAAAAATATCCCAAGGAAAGTCACATGCTTGTAGTAAAAATAATACTTCAGAATATTAAGGGCACTATGGATTTTGATTTGTTGTATAATGATAAATCTCATCCATAGATTTTTGGGTATACCGATGTAGATTGGGACGATTTAGCAGATGATAGAAAATCAACATCATGAGGTGCATTCTATCTTGGTGGATTGTGTATTTCTTGGCTAATCAAGAAGCAATATTTTATTTCATTGAGAACTTTAGAAGCTGAGTATATTCTGACCACTCAGGCATGCACACGGTTATTGTGGATGAAGTAGAAGCTTGATGATATGGGAGTCGAAGTAAAGTCTCCGATTAGAATATAGTGTGATAACTCAACTACTATAAATCTTACCAAAAATATCATCTATCATTCAAGGACCAAGCACATTGAAATCAAATATCATTTTATTAAGGAGAAGCTGTAGCAATGGCTAGTGAAGTAGGAATATGTATCTACAGAGCTACAGGTTGCTGATATTCTGATAAAGGCCTTACCCAAGGAAGTGTTCAAGAGGCATCAATTGGCTATGAGATTTCATTTGACTCCCCACACTTGAAAGAGTGTGGATGTGGAATCCCCCCCCCCCTCCCTGAGGTATGGTGTGTTTTTCCCTAATGTGTTGATCTTTGTTCTATACTCTATTACAGACTACAAAGGAGTGACCTTTGGGTTCATTGAAAAAGGGGAATAAAGAGTGATTTTCTCAACAAGGAGAAAAGTGGCTAGAGAAGGGAGAAATGTCTTATTCAAAGGCATGAGGAGAAGATGACAGGTGGAACATCGAGATAGGGAGAGAGAAATGAGATAGGGAAATATTATAAAATCTGACGATGCTAGAAGTGATTGATCAAAGAACAGATATCACAGCAGCTAAGGTTTGTGAGAAAAGCTGAAGAGTGGTGTTGGAATGGTGATAGAAGGTTTCCACCTATCAGCAATTTGTATCAATTTGGTATTAATATTTGGTGTAAAAAATGAAGTGATTCATTGATGAACTTTTCATTTACTCTTGTTTCTCACACCGAGCATTGCTCATGTGGGCTTAGAGTATGTGTTGAGTAAATCCTTGATCGCTATCATAATCTTAAGAGGTGAATGTTGGAAGATGTTGGAAGAGTATTTAAAGAGGTATCAAAGTGCAAAGAATCATTTTGAGAAGAGTTATCAACAAACCCAAAGGGTGATATTGTTGTCCAAAATCCATCAAGGTAACATTGAACCATTTTTTGTGGTGTTTATGTATGTTGACAAGGATGGTTTTTTTTTGAAAAAGAGGGTTTCTATAGTGATTTTTTGAGTTATAGAGATATTTTTGACAACCTATGTTGACAAATAATGATGAAAAAAGGAATGGATGTTCTGGAGGTGGTACAGAAATAACATATCTAAGGTGGCTTCATTTTCCAGTGTTTTTCAAATTTTTGGCCTCAAAATCAAAAAAATAGGGAAACATGTTTTTGGAAAAGGAAGTTGTGTTAAAGATATATGGTGGTTTTTAAACTTGTGTGCAATGAATTTTTCAGGATCAAAATGTTGAAAAATGTAAAATACATGAAGTGCACAAAAGATTCAGAGTTGTGCGAAAGATGAGGTTGGGAGAAATAATCTTACACGCCCAATACAACATAAAATGGGATTTTGTGCACTTGAAGAGAATCTTGTGCGACATGGTGAATATTTCGTGTAGGGGACGGTGATGCCTATAAATAATAGGTGACCCCCTCATTCAAAGTAGCTAAACACTTAGAGAGAATCTGAGCCTTGGATCGAGTAATAATTTCATGCAAAGGGAGTTGCACCAAATATTTTGAGTTGCATGCAAGCTAATAAAGTTGATCATAATATTTTAGTTGTGCGTATGATTGAAGTTTTTCACAAGGGGTGTTTCAGAAACAAAAAGTGTAATCTTGCACGTAAGGCATTAAAGTCACACACAAGACATAGTAAGGGTTGTGCGAAAGATTTGAGTTTTCCCAGTAATAATATGGTAAAGTTGTATTCATCGATGGATTAAAGTGCAACATCAATAAATCATATACATATAGTGGATGATGCATTCATTAGAGATAATAAAGGGACCTGCAAGTCTATAAACTATGAGTGGATCTTCTAAAGAATTAGTGAGCACACTTTAGTTGAGAGAGGAGTAAGATTTCACATTATGGTTGGTTTTAAACTAAGAGGGATAGTGATTCCACTTCGAAATTGTAAACAGAAGTGTGCTTATAGTGGATTTGTTACATCGGCACATTGCCAGTGTATGATCATTGGATGTATCCCAGTGAGGGTGAGCCATGTAAAATTTTTGTTTCATGTGCATGTTTTAAGATTTGTTCATTCTCTGCAACAGGAAGGAGATAGAAGATAGTTTTGTATAACAAAGAAAAAAGATAAAAAAGGGGCCTTTGTTTTAATATTTAATACCCTGATTCACCCCCCCCCCCTAGGGTATCTAGACTAATGGACCTAACACAGCACAATATCTGTATCGTTTCCTGAAATGGGGACAAACAATGAGTGTAGGCCGCTGACCATATTCACAAAGCAGGACTCGTATCAAATTGTTGTCCAGAATCCTCAGGGACATTGGCCCGAGATGGTAGGATATCCCTAGGGCCTAGAATCCATGCCATTCGAGGGTCCCTTCAGATGTAAAAGATGATGTAAACCCAAATTATGGGACGCATAAAGAATGGTGGGACCTGTGTAGTTTAACATATTGTGGAAAGGACGATGGTTGGAGGGGTGTCTCAAGGGGATGTATGCGGCATGGAAAAAATAGAGTGGCGTGAATGAGAACATAGAATCCACACTACATCACACAATTATAGGTGAGAACTTGGTCTAGGGGTTCTAAAAGGTTGAGGGATATGAGGCTAGGCCACGTACAGAAAGTCATAGCCATTTTGCAATTTATCATCATGCGGGACAAGCGCTGAGTGGTCTTACATTCCTTAGTGATAGATGGATTACACGGTTTAACATCATGTGATGGGGATGGTCTTAATTCTACTTTAAGGTCATAGAGCTCAGACCATGATTACGTAACCCTTTATGTGGGTATTGCCTTACCAAAGATTCTAATCCCACATGATCCATGCTCGGGGTGGGAAATATGGAATGGGATTAGGTTCTACCCAGCACAAAAGGGAACAACAATAAATAAAAGATATCGGGCGGGGTCGATCCCACACATACCAACATCCCTGCTTGAGGAATACTGACATTCAAAGGGATATCAGGAGAAAGTGAATAATAGCACCCAACATTTGGGATATGTAGGGGTGGTGATAATGATGGAGGATGGTTGTTGAAAATGTTCTAAACACAACATACATATTGTGAGACCTAAAATGGGAACAAAAAATGTGTTTCAACCTCTGAACATAATTGAAACATGGGACCTGTATAGAAGTGTTGTTCAAAATCCTCCAAGATATTGGCCCGAAACGGTAGGTGAGCCATAAGTCCGATCATTCATACCATTCAGGGGTCCTTTTAGATGTGAATGATAATGAAGACACAAATAAAGGGGACATGCAAAGAATGAGTATGCCTATGCGTTTTAATGTCATGCACGACATGAAAAAGAGAAGGAGGTCTCCAAGGAGGGGGATATATGGTGCAGTCATGAAAAACATGACATGAATGAAAGAAAGCAAATATTTCACCACACCATGTGTTTTGAGAAGCATCCAAGCCAAGGGGGAGGTCCCATGGGGAGGTCTTGAAGTTTGGTGTTGGTCCTACTGATGAAATGTTTGGGTGTTCCTACATATCCCATAAGGATGGGAATCAAGCCACACGCAGTTCTGAAAATTTTGTGCAGTTTAACATCAAGCGGTGTGGATGGAGATAGTTTAGAAGAATAGAAGGGGCATGTGGTGTGATCATCATAAACATAGCATAAATGGTGTCCAAATAAGTATACATTATACCATGTTCGATTCTCTAAGAGAACTATACCCAGGGGAAGTCAAAAGGAAGAGTTTGGGGGATCGACTCTAAGAAGAGGCATCTGATCATTCCTATGTATCCCATGAGGATGGGAATCAAGCCAAATTTAATTTTGAAAGTCTAATTTAATGTCATGAGGGATGATGGATGTGGGGATATCTTAGTTTAAGGTCATGGAGCTCAGACCATATTGTAGTTTATTGTCATGCAGGATGAGCACAGGGTAGTTTTATGTCCTTCAGCCCGGTCGGATCACACATTTTAACGTCATGTGACGAAAAGAGAACAGTTTAAGGTCATGCAGGGCTAGATATAGTTTAATGTCATGTAGGATAACATACAGTTAAATGAAATTTGGGATAGGTTCCGAGTAGTTTAACATCCTTCATCTCAGACGAATCATGCATTTTAATGTTATGCAGTAAAGACGTCACATTTTTTTGTTGTGTAAGACTAATTTACTCAGGAAAATTATTTATTGATAAATTTGGCATTGGTGGGAGGATTTATATGCTCACCATCTATGGTAACTGGGGAGTACTCTCCATTGAGATAAACCATGTGAATGATGTAAGGTCTTTCTCATTTGGGATCCAATTTGGGTGATTTCCTATTAAGTATCATTAGCGTTCTCAGGGCCAACACCATGTCACCTTGTAAGAAAGAGAGGAGGAAAAATTTATTGTTGAAATCTCAGGATTTCTTTTTCTGATGCCTCTCCAGATTATGCAGGGCATGAAGCCTTTTCTTGTAGAGCACTTCCAGTTCATCTAGGTGGATTTCAGCTACCTTATCTGGTGTTTTTTGCTCGTAGATAGTTATGTGTAATGAAGGAAAATGAATCTCAATGGGTAGTACTTCCTATGTTCCATAAACCAGTGAATATGGGGTCACCTGTGTGGAATTGTGAGTCGTCTTCCTATAGGTCCAGAGAGCAATCGAGATTTTATGCAACCAACTCCTCTTGTTCTGACCAACCATTTTCTGTAAAGTTTTAGAGAGGGTTTTGTTGAATGCCTCGACCTACCCATTTCCTTGCATGTGATAGTAGTAGGTATGGTTAGAATAAATGTTATAATTGGAATAAAACTTATTTAGTTCAGCTACCTAGAAGTTGGTGTCATTATTGGTGAGGACAGTGTGATGGAATCTGAATAAGTAGATGATATTGGAGCTCACAAACTCAACGATAGAATGATCCTTGACCTCCTTGAGCAGAACTGACTCTTCCCTCTTGGAAAACAAATCCATAGTGTTTAGGATGAACCTACACTGGTGAGTTGTCGCCAGTGGATATGGTCTCACTACATCGAGTCCCCAGACCACAAAGGGCTAAGAGTACTTGGTAGCTTGGAGAGGCTCTGGCGGTCGATGCACAAAATTAGCATAGATTTGGAATGCATGATACCTCTTGGAAAACTCGATGTAGTCATAAATCATAGAGGTCCAAAAATACCTCAATCTTTGGATCTCATGATATAGTTTCATACTTGTCTGATGAGCCCCATAGGAACTGGAATTAACCTCTTGTATGACTTGATAAATTTCTCTTCCTTGAATGCAACAGAGGAGAAACCCATCAAACCCTCATTTGTAAAGGATCTACTCAAGACTAGGACCACTCTGGAGGGTAAACTATAATGAATAGTGTCATATTCTCTCATTCTCAGCTCGATATTCTAGGATATTTCCATGCTATAGATACTCAAACAAGGGGATCCTCTATTCTGGAGTCACCTCCCAAGCTACAAAAGGGGGACCTGGGGGTCTTGATGTGGAGGCACCAATGGTAAGGTGTCTTACCTGTGGGCTATCATCGTCTTCTAGAGTGATAAGAGTGATGAATATCTGGTGAACCACATGAATAATCAAATCATCCTAGTGAGGATATGTAATAGAGGTAGCCAAGCTAGACAAGGCATCAGATCGACCATTATGGGACTGAGGGACATGAGTAACCTCTAGACAAGATGAGAACCGGTCTATAAACTAGCAAGTACATTCCAATAGTGGTATTAGTTTTGGCTTCCTAACAATGTAGTTACCATTGATCTGTTTTATTACTAGTTTGGAGTCTCCTTTCACATGAAAGTGCGGAACTTCAATCTTGAGGTCTAGCTCAAGGCCAGTAATGAGAGCTTGATACTCTGCCTCATTATTTGTATAGCCTTCTGATAAGAAAAATGAATATAGTATAACATCTTGTGCTAGTGTAATGTAGATAATACCCAGGCCTACTCTGTTGAGTCTGGGAGCGTTGAGTCTTCTACCGATAGGGATTCACAAAGCGCCATCAAAAAGCATCTACTAACAAGTAATGTATTGATTTACAGAGAGTATTGCCTCATCGAAAAAATCAAGATCTAGAGATTGGTCCATAGGAGTTGGATGGGAGGTAAGTAAGTCTGCCAATGCATATCCCTTGATGGCCTTCTAGGGGACAAACCTGATGTCAAACTGCTAGAGGATCACTGACCACTGAGCTAGATGGCCTGTCAACATGGGGTGGTTCATAATATACTTCAGAGGATCCACTTAGGACACTAGATTTATCTCATGATGCTACAAGTATTGTCCTAGTTTTTTCATTGCGAATACCAGCACAAGGCATCTTTTCTTGATATAGGAATATCTGGTCTTTGTGTCAAGGATCATGCGTCTAAGATAGTATAGACTATTCTTCATTCCATCATTATTCTTCTGGGTGATAAGGGAACTGAGAGATCATTCTAGGGTGGTCACATAAAGGACCAGCAGCTTTCCAAAAATTGGTGGCATCAGGACCAGAGGTTATAACAAGTACTGCTTGATTTCCTTGAAAGCAGTCTGACACTCCTCATCCCACTGATAATCGACACCTTTCTTCATGATCTGGGAAAAGGTATTACACTTTCCATACAAATCTGCAATGAATAGATGTATATAGGCTAAGTGGACTTGAAAGCCTTAAATCTCTCAAATTTTTCTCAGAGTATACATCTAGCTAATAGTCTTGATCTTATTCAGATCGATCTTAATATCTCTATATCTAACAACGAAGCTGAGGAATTTTCTAGAGGTAACCCCAAAGCTGCACTTCAACAGGATCATCTTTAGATGATGGGACTGGAGGAAGTCGAACACTTTATCAAGATCTTTGAAATGGTTATGGAACTGGCAAGACTTTTCCACTAGATCATCTACGTAGCACTCCACCAATGTCCTGGTGATTGGATTAAATATGCGATTCATGGAATGTTGATAGGTGGCACTTGCATTATTTAGACCGAAGGGCATCACCTAGTAGCAGAAAGTTCCTTGGGGTTCCCTGAATACAATAGACTCTTCATCCTTAGGGGCCATTCTAATTTGGTTATACCCATAATACCCATCCATGAAGGAGATATCCTAGAATCTAGAGGTGGTGAAAATCAACAGTTCTGCCGCAGGAAGGGGAAAATCATCCTTCGGACAGTGACAGTTGAGATCCTAGAAGTCGATGCAGACTTTGATCTATCTGTTCTTCTTCCTGAAGGGAACAATATTGGCTAACCATATGGGTTACTATATTGCCTTAATGAAGATGGATCTTATGAGCTTATCAACCTCAGCCTTGACCATGGCACTGTGAGAAGGGTGCATCTTTCTGGGAGGTTGTTTAAACCTGCGATGATTTTATGGAAGACCAAGGTGGTGGATAGTGATATGGGGATCTAGTACAAGAATTTCATTATAAATCTAGGCAAATACATCACGATTTTGCTTAATAAATTCCATGTATCCTTTTTTCTCTTCGACGGGCATAGTGGAACTAATCAATGTGTGTTTCAGATATGTCCCATTACTAAGGTTGACTTATACCAACTCAAAAACCATGGTAGAGACACCCTCTTCAAAGGTGGGAGGAGTGATGTGGCCTTATTTTTGAATAGTTTGCCACATTTTTTTATTAATTTCTAATGATTTATTTAATTATTTTTACACTTTTTATCTAATAAATGCACTTTTGTATTTTTATAATTAAATTTTCCAAATATTCATTTTTATAACAATTTATGTAATTATGGACTATTAAATAATTGATTTATTCATTCTTTGTTTTTAATATAATTAATTTTTAATTTGTTTACCTAATTTTTATTTGTTTATTTTATTTAAATATTTCATTTTTAATAATTATTGAGTTTGATAATTAAATTAATTTTAATTTTAAAGTTTACACATCCAGAAACTTAGTTACTACTTGTCAGGATATCGGTAGCTAAGCTACCATTATCAAGGTTACCTTTGCTCATACTGGCGGTAGCCAAGTTACTGATACTATTTAATAGTGACATGCATCCCTTTTTCTCTAGTGGTAACTAGTTTTTAGATGTACCAGTGACCTTTGTCACTGTTATTCTTTGCTACCAGTAGCTCTCATTTAAGTATTATAGTAACTTTTAATTAATTTTTACCAGTGATCCTTTTATTTTAATTTAGTTATGGTTAGTATTTAGGTTGATTAATCTGTTTGACTTTCTTATTAATTATTATTTATTTTAAACAATTATTTAATCACTTTAATTCTATTTAATTAAGTTAGACTTTATTTTAATAATTTATCTTTTAATTAAGTTACATTAAAATAGGTTAACTATATTAATTAATTTTTTTAGAAGTCCTTCCAACCATTCAAGTAAATAATTTTTGTTTTTAAATTATATTTTAATAGTTCATTTATTAATTTAATGTATTCAATTAGTTAATAAATTAATTAATTAATAGTTTTTAAACATTAATTATTTTAATTTATGTATGGAGATTAATTTTTAATTCATTTTATAATTGTTTAGGTCTATCAATGAGGTAGACGTGTTCTTGCAGTGATTTATTGGGTCATTGAGGCTTTTTATTTTTATTTGCTGTTATCCTTTAATTAATTTATATAGTTATTTTAATTTAAGTATTTTATTAATTTATTTTAATAATTATTCAGTTAATAAATTAAGTGTTGTTAATTAATTATTTTAATGTTTAAAGTTTAATAAAAATTCTGTTTTTAAAAATTAATGGTGTTTATTTTTGTAATTATTTATTTTCAAACCTTTTTAAAAATAATTTAAGTCTTAATTTGTAAGATTTATTTAGCAGGGTCACCGTTAGTATTATACCGGTGACCCCGCTCATTTCCCCTATTTATTTCTCCATAACGGTAACCTTTTCTTTTTATTGTAACAGTGACCCATTGATTTATTGTAACAATTGTTGGAGTTGGTGGCCTAGAACCAACTAATTTGTACGTTATTCATTAATAAAATCTTTATCACATCTTGATTGTTCTTCTGCGTGACAATGTATGTGATAATATCCTAAGGATATATGTTGCTTTAAAGGGTCATAGTGGATCCCTCCTATGATGAGAACCCGAAAGTTCCATAACACTGTTCTTGAATAAATGTTCTATGGTCGGATGATATTATTTGAGGGACACAAATAATACAGGTCATTAGGGGTGAGGACTCATAAAAATTTGAGGCACCATATCATGGTGTGCGCCCTTGGTAATATCGAGGAGGATATTATGGGAACGAGACCCGCCAGTAGGAAATTCACATTTCATAGTGTCATTGGATGTTCCTATCTGCGAACGTGTGTATTGGTCCTTAGACTTTAAGATTATTATTAATGGGTATTACAACTCGTGCACTTAGATGTATTGACAAAAACTGTGACGACACACTGTTCACAGTGAGGTAGGATACATTTGGTGTGTCACGAGTAATACTACATTAATAGATAATGCGTGAAAGAATTTGTCCCTTCTGTTCCATAACGGAAGAAGATATATCAGGACCTTTGATGGAATTGATATAGCCTAAATAAATCCATGGCCATGGTAAGGTATGGGCAAGTTCGATTCTGGGAAGTCAAAGAAAGAATAATCGATCACATGGGTTGATGGCACTAGCATGCAACCCTCTTGATTAGAGATATTGAGACAAAGGGATTATATTACACGGTAAGCGTTCGTAGGAGGTGACACGTCATTACGGCGTTAACTTCTTTCTCTATGGGTGCCTTGGCGTATTGCTAGACACTAACCTCAGACTTTAGGAAGGCTCCACCTAATGCCACTGAGAAAGAGGCCTAGAGGGTCACACACTAATTGTGACCATGTATCTCAGTTAAATATTAATTTAACAAGTTAAATAAATATTATTCCCGACTGTGGTTCAATAATTATTTAAGGATGCCTGATCGCATTTATTTCGACACTAGTTATTCAAGAGAATATATTGTGGGCGAAATAATATATTTATTAGTGAGTAATACAGTTACATTTATTTAAGAAATAAATATCCATTAATCAAGGTCTAATAAATGTTGTGGAGGAAAAAATTGAAATTAAAAGTACACGCCGTGTATATTAAATATATATGTCGTGTAGTTTTCCAGTCAGGATTTTCATGATATAATACTGTTTTATTAAATGATATTAATTATAATCAGCATGGGCGCATGTCAAGGAATTAATAATTTGACATGGGGGTTTCAATAAGAGTTAATGAAATAAATAAAAACGTGTAACAAATTTATTTATTGTCATAACTCTATTAACCTCAAACCCGATTATAAATATCCTCACAACCCCAGCACTTTTTCCACAAGAGAAATTGTTGTGCACAATGAATTTGGAAATACTCTCAATCCTAGGGAGAATTTCCTTTCCACCAAGAATGCCCTCAAGTTACGAGAGCGAGATCCTCCACCGGATCAAGGCGGGTGAAGGCGGACATCGCAAGTGAAGGTTCTTCCGTGCTAGCACCCGGAGATCCCTTCGGCGACGTCCAGAGATATGTGGAGCACGTGTGGATCACCACTAGAGGAATCCTATACATGGATTCTACGACACAACGACAGATCACAATATCGTGACCGGAGACATCGACGAAGAAATAATTCCACCGAGGTAATTCTTGTGAATTAATTAAATTAATTATAACCAACATATGATGATCCTATCTCAATGGTTCTAGGACTCTTCTTTTCTTTTTCGTTCTTTGTTCCATTCCGAAGATCTGGCATTTTAGACCGTGATGGATCTCGGATTGAACGTTGTTTAACACTAAAATTAAATTTGGGAAAACCCACCAACGCACTTCCGTTGTGCCCAGAACCTACAACAGTGAGGTTTTGTTTTGTTGTATCAGTGACCTCCCCTTAT
Organism: Viscum album; assembly: GCA_963277665.1. Taxonomy (NCBI): domain Eukaryota; kingdom Viridiplantae; phylum Streptophyta; class Magnoliopsida; order Santalales; family Viscaceae; genus Viscum; species Viscum album. The sequence continues at coordinate 340,987,363 of OY728166.1, read as the reverse complement.
TTTTATTTCAATCGGTGATATTTTTCCCACCAATACCCCAACCTCACTGATACCCCAACCTCACTGATACCCTCCACCCAACCTCACTGATATCTCACCTACCATTGCAGCCCTTTATTCCATTTATTTTCTCCCTCATCGGTACACTCTTTTTCTCACTGCCACACAATCCTCACCGATATATCAACTTCACCATTGTAGTTCTTCTCTCATTCTCACCGATAACCAGTGACCTTTCCCCTACTTCACCTCCATCTGCATTTCACAAACCTTTCTGCACCACTATGACAGTTTATTTCCAGCCACAAGAACCCACACCAGTCTGCCAACCCGAGGCCGAAGGCGCTGCAACAGAGGTCCACTGGTTTTGTGGAGCTTTCACCGTCATCTGCTGGAGGTCGTCGCACAGATGAAGCCAATATGAAGTTGAAGACGTTGCTATGGATCATGTTGTGCCACATCTTGTTGGACGTTGTAGGAGACCTAGGATCCATGATTGAAGAACCCGCTAGAGAGAGGGAGTCGGGGTGTCTTGCCGCCGCTGAGTTGAAAATCTGGAACTGCCACCGTGCACCTGTTGTCCAACCTCGTGGAAGATGTAAGAAGGAGGAGGTCCATAATGAGTAGGGTAGATCCGTCGCGCCACATTGTTGGAATGCACCGCTGATGGAGGGAGATTGAGGGATGCACTACCACTACTGCTGATGGAGTCAGCAGCTGGAGGAAGGGAGTGTTGCTGCGTGGAGGAGAAGAAGAAAACCCTACCTCCAAACCCCTTTGCACCGGAATTGGGCGAGGAGAAGAAGATAACAAAAGAAAAAAATAAAATAATAATAATAATAAAAATAATAGTATAAGTAATATAAAACAAAAAGAAAAAGTAAAGTAAAAAAGTTAAAGAAGAAGAAAAACAAAAATAAAAGTTAAAGTAAAAAAATAAACTTTACAAAAGTCAAATAAATGTAAAATAATGTACAAAAGTTATAATTTTTAAACAATTAAAAAATTAATAAAATAGATTAATTATAAATTAAGATATTAAGCTAAATAAATAATAAATGAAAATAAAAAATTAATACACTATTAATAGTTTAAATATATAATTAATAACAATTATAAGTAAACGAAAAATTTACTTATTAATTTAAAAATATTTAAAGATTAAGTTTTAATTCTAATTTCTAAATTAAAATAAACTAATTAATGAATTAGTCGAGCAACTTAATTTCTTAAATAGTAATAATTAAATTATTAATACTTTCTAAATTATTTAATTTCAAATTACTTATTTATTTATGACGTCAAATTTTAATAAATTAGATAAAAATAATATACTAAAACATTTAGTATTTATATTTATTAACTTAATTTAAATTAATAATTTTTAACTTATGTAATAGTAAGTGAGTAATTTTATAAATAATTTTAAAAGAAAATAGTAATTTTCGGTTAACATATCTATTCATTAACTTTAATTACTTTTTAATAATTGTTACAACAATAAACTTAAAATAGAAACTATAAAATATTAATTAACATTATTTGCATTTTAATTATTTCATCTTGTTTATAACATGTGCAGGTTCATTCAAGATTCAATTTTACATCCATATTCACTTAACTAACTTACCCGGAGTTAGTTATGTGAGAAATTCGAGTGCGACATGCTTGTCGCTAAAAAACTCACATTTTGCAGTGTGTGGGTAAAGAACTTTTGAAATCGGTGGAAGACATGCGGTGACATGTAGCAGTTGACAGTTGATATATAAAGCAGAGCAAGCAGAAAAATTTGGGGGGAACGGCATTCATTCACATGGAGAGGCACTCACTCGACGAACACATGAGTCCTGGAGTAGAGCATAGGTCCAGGAGCAGTAATTCATGCGAGCAGAGGGATTTTCCATCCTCTGTTTTCTTCCAAATATTTACCTCTGTAACTGAATGGTTGTAGTTTTTGATGTAGTGATAATGAACAATATGTTAGTTAGCTAAAATTTTAGTTCAGGGAAAGCTCTTGATCTACTGGTGGCCTTTTTATTCCTTTTCATAAACATTTCTTCTGTAATTAGAAATTGATTGGCGAGATCAATTCTAAATTGCACATTTATGCTTCGTACCACAAGCACTGAATTTTTAAAACTCTATAATCATTCGGCGAGTTTGATTATAGATTCATCTTTAAAATAATCAACTCAAATTGAAAACTTCAGTACTCATGGTGAGTGTGTACTGTCGACTTTTAAAATCATTTTTATGAAGTTGTACTTCTTGGAGTGGGGAACTCCGAGTTATTCAACTCTGCAAATTAACTATTGGCGAGGGAAGTTAGTCGCATAATTGTAATGGTACAAAGCAATACATCTCATGATTAGGAGATACATTTAATTCCCGTAGACTAGAATAATCCCCGAGCACTCTTCTCTTCTATTTGTCATTCATCAGCATTTTATTTTCTTTGTTACATCTTATTTTTTGTTGTTTACTTTTGTAGTATATACTAGATTAGATTCATAGGAGATGTGTGGTTTTATTTTACAATTTATAAAAACATTAAAAAAAATTAAAAATATATAAAAATCTACCACACAGTTGACAACAGTGAGGTTTTTAGGAAGGATTTGGTTAAAAATTCACCTTCACTGTGGGTTCGACCCTACTCACCAAAAATACAGTAGTAAGTATGAGTTATAAATAATTAAATTTGACCAAATTCAATGAAAGTTGAGTTCATATTTTTTGGCACCGTTTCTGGGGAAGTCACGAGCCATTTCTTACTAAAAAAACTAAAAAAACACTCATATAAAATTTAAAAGAAATTGAAAATTTTTAAAAATAGTAAAAAATTTGCTTGTTCACTGTTAAACCATTATCATTGTTAGTGCTTAAGCCTCAAAACTCACATATTGCATGATAACTAGGTCTACCATTAAAAAATTAGAGCCACTGAATCCTGAGTTAGACAAACATCTCACATCTCTTAGGAAAAACAGAAGCAAATCTGAAATGGAAAACATTGAAAATAGAGTTCCTGTACATAAAGACTTCCGAAACCAACATGAACACTTAGAAAATGAATGACCTAGGATGAGGGAGTTTCAACTTCCTCATGTGTCAAGTAACCCATCATCAATTAGGCTTAGTCCTAGAGCTCGAAACTATGAACTAAAACAGTCACACATTTCACTACTTCCTACTTTCAATGGGCTCTCTAATGAGGACTCTTTATCCTTAATTAGAGATTTCTACAACACTTTACAGCAACTTCCCTTGTTAGGACTTACAGAGAATGATCATAGGATGAGATTTCTTCCCTTTTTCCTTAAAGGGAATGCAAGAAATTGGTTTTTGATCTTAGATGAGAACATTTTTGAGAATTGGGATCAAGTTTACAACTCTTTTATTATGAAATTTTATCCCCAAAGATTAAAAGGTGAATTAATAACTAAGATTACTAGTTTTTACCAAGAGGATGGAGAGCCTTCCATGAATCATGGGATAGATTTAGGGACCTACTTAGGCAGTTTCCGCATCATCAAATCCCATCTCATCTTCTTATGGACATATTCTATGAAGGGATTTCCTCCTCTGGTCAGAATTTAGTGAATCAAGCTACTGGGGGTAATTACAATGATAAGATTGATGAGGAGTTGCGACAAATTTTCAATAATCTGACCCTTAATTCTCAACATAAAAATTCAATAATAAAGAGAGTCAATAGGAATGTTAATACTGGTTCAGGAGCTGATAATCAAAATCAACTGGCTGAAATCACCAACCAACTTCAAACCTTAATGAACAAGAATTCAAAACAAACTATTAATCAAGTTGAAAACCAGAACCAGTATCAGTCACTTAGACAACAATGTATTCATTGGGGTATGTATGGGCACACTGAAAATTTTTGTCCCAATGTTGATTTAACTGCCCAACAACCTGAAAACTCAAACTTTTTTAATTATGGTCCTAAGATGCCTCAAAAAGATGATCCATTTTCAAACAATTACAATCAAGGATATAGAAACCATCCAAATATTTCCTGGAAAGATCAAGGTATCATCAAACAATACACTGCCCCTAATTATCAGAACCAACCAAGATCAAACTTTCAAAATCAACAAAGGGGTGAGACTTCAAATGTTCAAGGAAGTAATGATAATCAAATGTCTTCTAAATTGGATCAGATCTTGAATAAAATAAATTCACAAGAGGAAAGGTACATTACTCAACATAATAAACAAAAAAAATCAATATGAGTCAGACAAGATGAAAAATGATGCAAGAATGCAAAACATGGAAACACATCTAGGACAATTAACTAGAGATTTGACTTCTAGGGATAAAGGTAGTTTGCATAGTACAACTGAACTTAATCCTAGGGAGAATATCATGGATTTGGAAGTGGGCTGAATACTCAAACTATTGCTGAAAAAACTGTAAAAAATGCCCAAAATGAGAAACTGTTTGAATCTGGAAATGAAAATCTGCTTTGTTCACAATCTGGAAATTCACATAAAAATGTTGTAAATGATGAAAATCTCAACTTGTCACCTGTATCTCAAGCTGAAACTTTATGGAAAAATCAAAAGAATAAAGGAAAAGAAAAAGTTGTGGAAGAGGTGAGGGATATACCCACTGTTAAGAGAAATTTTCCCCACCCATCCCTTTCCCTGAGAAGTTGAAACCTCAAAGAAATACCAGAGCTGAACTTATTCAATTCCTTGGTCTTCTTTCCAAGATTCAAGTGAATATCCCATTTATCCAAGCCTTAATTCAAATCCCATATTATCTGAAATCTCTTAAGAAATTTGTTTCAAACAAAAATACCCTTGAAGAATTTTCTACCTACAGCCTCACTGAAGAGTGAAGTGATGTACTTCAAAAGAAAATCCCACCAAAATTGAAAGACCCAGGTAGCTTTGTCATACCTTGTACACTAGTAAATTTTGGTCAGTTGAATTGTCTGTGTGATCTAGGTGCTAGCATTAACCTGCTCCCATACTCACTGTTTTTATAGTTGAGGTTGGGTGATCTTTAACCCACCATGGTCATCCTGCAGTTAGTTGATAGATCATTCACTCATCCTATGGGTAGGGTAGATGACTTATTAGTTGGGGTTGGGAAGTTGTTTTTGCCTGCTGACTTTTTAGTCTTAGATATGGAGTGTGATCAAGAGGTACCTATCATCTTGGGTAAGCCCTTCTTGGCCACATGTGGAGCTGTAATTGATGTGTCAAAGGGTCAACTGATCTTTAAAATTGGTGAACAAGAAGAAGAGTTTAATGTGTTTAATAATATTAGAGAACAAACTTATTCTAAAAACTGTTCAAAAATTGAGTTCCTTGAAGTTGAATGTTCTTATAAAAATAAACTTGAACATATTGGAAAATTTGAAAATCAATCCTTTCCCAAAGAAAACAGTTGTGAAGCTGAAAATCCTATTGAATATATTCTAGAAGCTGGAAATTCTTCTGTAACAACCAATCTAGAAAATCTTCCAAATCTAGACAACTATCCTGTTTTTGTTGTAGGAGAGTACTCTGTTTCAGAATTTAGGAGCTTTCTGAGTGAATTTGATGGTGTTTCTATTAGCACCAACACTTATGAACACTTTTATGATACCGAGGGAGAACTTTTGAGATAATTAGATGATTCTACTTTGATAAACCTGTTGAAATTTGATATGGAAATTCTGGACAGTGTGCTGCCCACCTTGGACAGTTGGACTATTATTTATGAATCTGAGCATGAAATTAAAAATATTTCATCTTTTAATACTTTTTACAAAAAATATATTGAAGTTCTTGGACCTCCCAGGCCTAAGAGCATTTCTTCTAGTATAGAACCACTTGATCTTGAATTGAAGCCCATCCCTGCCCATCTTAAATATTCGTTCCTGGGTGAGAACTCCACTTTTCCTGTAATAATTTCTACTAAATTGAATGAAAATCAAGAGGAAAGATTGTTGAATGTGTTGAAAAAGTTTAAATCTGCCATAGGCTAGACCATAGCTGACATAAAAGAAATTAGTCCTTCATTCTGTATGCACAAGATTCCTATGGATCCTGATCATAAGCCTAGTGTAGAATGTCAAAGAAGATTAAATCCTAACATGAAATAAGTTGTGAGAGAGGAAGTGATTAAATTGCAGGACACTGGAATGATATATCCCATTTCTGAAAGTACTTGGGTCATCCCTATCCAGGTTGTCCCTAAGAAGGGAGGTTTCATTGTAATTAAGAATGAAAAGAATGAAGAAGTCCAAGTTAGGAAAGCCACAAAATGGAGAGTCTGTATTGATTATAGGCAGCTTAATGCAGCCACTAGGAAGGACCATTTTTCAATGCCCTTCTTGGATGAAATGGTTGAGAGGCTTGCTGGAAATGAATTTTTCTGTTTTTTGGATGGGTATTCTGGTTACAACCAGATTCCTTTTGATCCAGAGGATCGGGAGAAGACCACTTTTGTATCACTCCAATCTTCCAAGGTACACTTCTCTTTGAATAATACAATAGCGTGTGTTGTACGCAACATTGAGTTCGAGTACACCACGACTTACCAAACTAGCCGTTCAAAAGAGGTTATGAATATTATTAACTAAATTTTAAATATTATATTATCCTTATAATTTCAATCCATATTATGAGATTCTAAGACATGATATATGACCAAATTCATTTTTTTCAGATAAAAGAAGTATTTTTCAAAAAATGAAATTTTACCGCCTTTTAATGGCGAAGCCTTTTTAAAACCAATATTTGAAACTTTTATATATTAAATTTGACAAAATTAAATTCTTATTTAGAATCGGGACATAATAATTTAGTATCAATAATGTTTTGGTGTCTTTCTGATAACTTTCATATTTATGTGAATAGTGAAAAATACTATATTTTAACTGAAAACAACTTTTTTAATCAAAATAATTTATATTGTTAAATTATACATTTTAATGGTTTGGAAGTATAAATTTATTATATTTTTAATATTTAATCTAATGATGGTCATTTTAAGTAATTTCACTTTGAAATTGGACATAAAAAAATGTCAAACTTTTGATAATTATTATTTCTTAAAAATACGCATTTTGGTTTCGAAAGCAGGAATCAATTTTAAATTACTAAATGAAACTTTTAAGTTTTGAATTTGGTAAAATAGAATTCATTTTTGGATTCGGAATAACTAAATTATCCTAGGGTGAAATTTTGGTACTTTTCAGATAACATTTATATTTTGATTAATAGTAAAAATATTACTAAATTTTAATTAAAAACAACCTTTTTAATCGAAATAATTAATAGTGATAAATTATGAATTTGAGTGGTTTTAAATTATATTTAAAATATATTTTTACCATGTAATACAATTTGTGTCATTGAACATAATTTTACATTTAAACCAGACATAAACAAGTGTCAATCTTTTGACAGTTATTATCTCTTAAAAACACGCTTTTTGTTTTAACAACGGGAATTAATTTTAAATTAATTTCTGACACTTATGTATTTTGAATTTGGAAAAATGGATTCCATATTTGGAATCAGGATTTTCAAATTGTGTAAATAGGTAACTTTTATTTTTAGACATTTTGGATAATTACTTCGGTAAATATTTTATTTACCATGGTTAAAGGGTAAATCCGGTAAACAGGGGTTAAAAAATAATATTATAGTAATACTAAATTACCCTAAAACGTGTCTTAACCCTATTGGTTGATACATGGTCGACCATGGGAATATTTGGGTCGATTTTGAGATCCCATGGATCCACTTGTAAGTGATAGGGAAACTTTATTTTAATTAAGTTAAAATGAATACAAAAATGACACAAGCATATATCTTTTAGAAATACAATTGTTACATAGGGTTATATATGTTGTCTTTTAGACTATAAATATTCATTAGAAAGATAAAACGATTTCCTATATAATGATATTTTATTTATAATTTTTAGATATTAAATAATTTAATTTATTTATGACACAATGATGATGCAGTAATTACCATAATAGTGAAAAATTAGAATAATTGATATTATAAATATCCAAATAAATATAATTTGAGACTTTTAATGAATTAAAATAATTTTATAGGATAATGTGACATATTAGGATTGATTTAATTGACATTTTTAGAAGTAATAATTCTATTATGAGTTTCACAAAAATCAACTATTGAATAGTGTCAAAATTGACATAAAAGAGTTTTTAAAAAACATATTATATTATTAATTGATATTAAATTCATAAAAATCTAAATTTCAGCCAATATAATTATATCATGATATTTGTATCATTAATTTACAACTTGGGGGTCGCTTGGATGTATCTAGTAAGTTTATTAACTATATAATATAAAAATACAAAGTGACATGGTAAATGTCAAACTAATTAACTAAGAGTTAAAACTAAATGATAAGGTTAATATAGTAACCAAAACCTGACTAAATTCTATTGGTTGAATGGTTTTAGACCTATACCCACATTAACCTTTGAATAATAAACTTTGTAACCATTAGAAACCGAATATGAATTTATTATAAATTAATATTTCTAGCTTTTCCAAAGGTGTCCCTCACCCCTCTTATAAAAGGGTACTCCTCCTTCTCATTTATTCACACCCTAAAAGACTTTTGGTTTGGAAAAACCCTGACCAAATACTTTCTCAACTTCCCTCACTACAACCTAGAGGCCTTATTTTGATCATAAATCCAACATAAGGAGCCCTTTTGATCAAATCAAAAGGAAGAACCTGAAGAAGAGGTAATGTTTTTACCACCCCATTTCAAGTTCCTTTCTTCTTCCACTTATTATTTCTTTATTATTACCATTCTAAAATAATAACTCCATTATAATATATATACTGTGATGTTATTATAAATATGGTACAACCATATTCAGTATTCTATCCACCCTTTGAATAACATGTCACCATACGTGCGTACGTACGGTTTACCGTCTCCACGTCGTGGTGTAATTGTTATTCAATATATTATTATTTGGGTGGGTATAATAATGATGTGTAACTCATGAAAATAATAAATATAAAATTATAATTATTCTGTATATATAATATACCATCCAATTATATATTATTTTAATATCAAAATAATGATATTGTCGCTCGTGCGTACGTACGGACTATCGTCTCCACGAACGCGATGAGATTCATTCTCTATCGTATCCATTCAAGTATAATTATCATTTGATGATTTAAAAATAATTTTTAAGGACTTTATATCATTATTTATATGAATAAGATACAACCTATCCATGAAAAACATGGCTTACTTAACAAAACATATAAAAGAAAATGAGTAAGTTAACACCTGAAATGACAATAATTCTAAGATATTATTAACAAAGCAATGTTAAAAGATCATATATAATATCATATTAATTTATATGATTAATGAATAATTTAATAAAAATTATTTCAACATTATAAAGGAGGTTAACCTACCCCCAACCAAGGAAAAGTACAATGTAAGGGGTTTCTTATCTCACTTTTAATTCCATGAGAATTCCATTGTTCACCACTTATTTATTGCATGTGGTGTGTGTACTACCCATGATTGTATTGATTGAGTAATATAATTTAATTTATGGATATTTACATAATCATTGTATGATCCTTCGTTCATGGGTGTATGTTTCGTAAGTTACCAAATTGATAAGGGAATTTGATATTTCAATTTCCACTCATTCGGCTTTACGCATACTTCATTGATTATTTTACTCCAAGATTATGTGTGGAATTACTATTCATTTTCTTATGTCATATTTTCCACTCCCCTTTCTGTGGATATACTTTTGATACACATAATCACTCCATTGATAAATTCTCTAGTGATCGGTATGAACTTGATAAGAGTAATTTTAACTCAATCTCCATTTGTTGAGTTAAATATCCAATTCATTGGTGTTGTTTTTACAAGAATTTGTGTGAATGTCATCTGATTGATTTACACTAAATATCCAATCATATTGAGTGTATTTATATTTTTCACACATAATTATGTCGTTGATTTATCCTTAACCTAAGTATATGGTCTTTATAAGAGAATTAATCTCAATTTACATTCCATTGAGACTTCTTTGTTGTTATACACCAAATCACTTTTATATGGTGTATATATTGTACTTTGACATAGTATATCATGAATCCCTTTATTCTCATGATATTATAAAGTTTTGATTACCTCAATTATTTGTATTCAAGTGTCTCTCTTTTGGTTATAAACTCTAACTAAAATACATTTTTATGTGTTTTAAAGATTGATTATTATAAATATTTCTCATTAATGTCCATGTTTTAAAAATGGTTTTAAGGCTTTATTTATATGGGCATTAAAGTTTTAAAATCAAAATTCATTTTAAAAGTTTCAAAGTGGTATGGGACACTTTGATTCAAAAATCTATTTTTAAATGACTTCTTGACAAATAGTGTGAATTTTAAAATGATTTCAAGAAAAAGGCGGATATTTCTCTCAATAGTTTGATGATTATTGTAATGTAAATATCCTTCATTATTCTTGATTTAGGTTAATGTGATACAATAAAATCTTCCATATTGTATCGAATGAGTTATGTTTGACTGTGGATGTGTTATTTTTATACCATTCATGGTTTGTGGTTAAAGTATTGACATTTCGTATGCTAGTTTTAATACGAATGTTTATGTTATGTTTAAACATGTTCATATGAGGAATGCATTGGACTTAATAAGTGACGGGTGGAGCCCACTATAGCTCCTCGATGCATCGGTAGGTCTCATAAGACAAACTAGTGTATTGGCACAAGGCCTTGGCAAAATCTTATTTGTAGTCTTGGCACGAGGCCTTGTCTATGTGGTTATGATAGTCTAGCATTATGCATTCCATCATTATGAAAGTGATTATTGATATTGTATGTGATCATTCGACTAGTAGAATATCCATGTGAGTAAGTGAATGGAATTATTTGATTTTATCTTTTCCATTTTATGCTGAAGTTCAAGTTTAAAAGGCTTTTGTTTTAGTTATAAACTTTCTTAAGTGTTTATGCTTATCTATGAAAGCTTCTGCTATAATGTTATCTTTACTGAGCATCTGAGCTCACCCCTTTCAATGTTTTATTTTTCCCAGGATTATGAAGAAGTAATTTATGAATGACCTGCAGGGATAGTATGAGGGGATATGAAGACAAGATTTTTTTTATGATATAATGTAAAAATTTATAAATTTATCTAGTATTTACAAGGCTACTAAACCAATCGGTCTTTCGAGATTTGATATTTCTTGTGATCATGTCAATGTTATGTAATAATGCACCGACTCTGGGTAACTGGGGTCGGGGCGTTACAACTTTCACATGCCCCTTTGGAACATTTTCCTACAGGCAGATTCCCTTTGGGTTGTGTGGAGCCCCATCAAACTTTCAAAGGTGTATGATGGTTATCTTTTCTAATATGATTGAAAGAATCATTGAGGTTTTCATGGATGACTTTTCTATTGTGGGTAGTACTTTTGATACTTGTCTTGGTAATCTTGAGTTAGTCTTGGAAAGATGCATTGAAACCAACCTTGTTCTTAATTGGTAGAAATTTCAGTTCATGGTTACAGAAGGTATTGTGCTTGGTCATAAGGTGTCTAAAAGAGGTTTAGAAGTTGACACTACTAAGATAGAAGTTATTCAGAAACTCCCACCTCCTAGAAATGTTAAAGGTGTTAGAAGTTTTCTAGGGCATGTCGTTTTCTACCAGAGATTCATAAAAGATTTTTCTAAAATAACTAAGCCTTTGTGTTCTTTGTTGTTCAAGCATACACCTTTCAAATTTGATGAGAACTGTTTGAAATCATTTAATCTTCTTAAGGAGAAACTCACTACATCACCTATCATCACTGCACCTGATTGGAAACTACTATTTGAACTTATGTGTGATGCTAGTGACATGGTTGTAGGTGTTTTCCTTTGATATAGGAGAGATAAGAAATTGCATGTGGTGTATTATGCTAGTAGACTACTAGATGAGGCTCAAAGAAATTATACCGCTACTGAAAAAGAATTGTTAGTTGTTGTGTTTTCTCTTTATAAGTTTAGACAGTATCTATTAGGCTCAAAAGTCATCATTTTCACTAACCATTCTGCTTTGAAATACTTACTGTCTAAAAAGGAAACAAAACCCAGGCTGATTAGATGGATTCTACTGTTACAGGAGTTTGATTTAGAGATTAGGGACAAATAGGGAGCTGAGAACTTATTTTATGACCATCTGTCTAGATTACATTACACCCAATTTGTTGATCCAAGGGAGATAAATTCTTCATTTCCTGATGAAAAACTGCTATTTGTTTCTATTAGGCAGTCTGCTTGGTTTGCAGATTTTTCCAACTTCCTGGCAGTAGGTGTCATTCCCAAAAACATTTTCCAATAACCAAAGAAAAAAATTCACTTTTGAACTTAAATATTATCTGTGGGATGATCCCTTGTTATTTAGGAGATGTGTTGATGGTATCCTTAGGAGGTGTGTTCCTGAGGAAGAGATTCTTCCAATTATTGAAAGTTGTCATTCTTCACCTGGGGGAGGTCACCATGGTGGTAAAAGAACCACTCAAAAAGTCTTAGAGTTTGGTTTTTATTGGCCTACTCTTTTTAAGGATGATAGAAGTTTTGTGGTTGGTTGTGATAGGTGTCAGAGGTTGGGAAATGTGGGTAGAAAGCAGGAGTTTCCCCAGAAAGGTATTTTGGAGGTAGAAATATTTGATGTATGGGGTTTATATTTCATGGGTCCATTTCCATCATCACATGGGAATGAGTATATTCTTGTTGTTGTGGATTATGTATCTAAGTGGGTTGAGGCAGTAGCTCTAACCAACAATCAAGCAAATAGTGTGATAAAATTTGATAAAAAGAATATTTTTACAAGATTTAGAGTCCCAAGATCTTTTATCACTGATAATGGAACACATTTTAAGAATTAAAAGTTTAAGTATTTGATGTAAAAGTATGTTTGTGTTCATAAAACTGGAACTCCTTATCATCCACAGTCCAGTGGACAAGTGGAAATTTCAAATAGAGAACTAAAACAAATTCTTGAAAAAACTGTTTCAAATTCTAGGAAAGATTGGTCTCTTAAAATGGATGAAGATTTATGGGCATATAGAACTACTTTCAAGACCCCAATAGGTATGTCTCCTTACAGGTTGTTTTTTGGGAAATGCTGTCATTTACCTATGGAGTTACAACATAAGTCTTATTAGAAAGTTAAGGCTCTTAACTTTGACTTTAAGAGTGCTGGTGAGAGGAGATTACTTGAGATGAGTGAACTTGATGAGATTAGGAGATAAATCTATGATAATTAAAGAATTTATAAAGAGAGGACTAAAATTTTTCATGATTCTATCATTCAAACTAAAGAGTTCAAACCTGGATAGAAGGTCCTCCTCTTTAACTCTAGACTCAAACTCTTTCCTGGAAAGTTGAAGTACAAGTAGTTTGGACCTTTTACTATTGTGAGAGTTCTGAATAATGGTTCTTTGGAAATTTTTGGTGAAGAGAATAAACCCATGTTGGTCAATGGGTAGAGACTGAAACTTTATTTTGAGGGATAGACAAAGGGCTTGGCTTGGCTGCCTTCACTATGCTGGAAAATTGTTCTTGAATGAAGTTTGGCTAGGTACATTAAACCTAGATCTGCATGGGAGGAAACCCATAGTTTTTATTTTGTTAATAAATAAAAAAAATTTGATTTAATAAATTCTAACTGAAGGCTTAAAAAATCAGTGCTTCATGGGAGTCAACCCATTCTCTTTTGTTTACATTTTTGTACTATTTTGTGCTGAATAATGTAAAATCATGCTGCCAACTGTATGCATTGTCTTTGTTGGATTTTTTTCCTAGTTCTCATGATCTATGCTTTTAGGATGTTGTTGCTGTGTAATAATGAAGTTGAATTTCCCATGATCATATTTGGACAAGAACTAGTCAGGGAAGTATTCCAATTTACTGCATTTATTTTATGCTCCTGTATTTTTTAATAAAATTCTACTTACTTAAAAAATTCTGCTTGTTTAAAAAAAAATCCACTGCATATTTTCTGAAGTTCTGATACATATCACGAATTTAATTAGAAAATTTTTCTACTTGTCAAAATGTTGTGCATAAATTTTTCATGTACCTCCTTGTTAAAAAAAATACTGAAATTCATTGTTTGAAATCTTATCACTTCATGAAATTAAGTGTGGGGGGTACATGTATGTTGGTAGTTGTGTTTTAATTGGAACTGATTAGTCTAATGGGTGTTAGCATATATCTTACTGCTTAATTGAACATATACTTGAATCTTACCTTGTTAAAATGCTTACACTCAATTAATTCTTCACCCACACGTGGCATGCTCTGTTTGAACTGCATTGAAAATATTCATCACTGGATTTGAATGGTAATGCATGTACTTGTTAAATGAACCTGTCGTTAAGTTATTTATTGTGGCAAACTTTTTTTTAACTTCACTGTGACCTTTATACATATCATATATCTACTTAATTGAAAATCTGTTTTGAATTTTAAGTGATAAATTGTTCGTCTCCATATTTGGAAGTCAACTTTGGGGACAAAGTTGGGTTTTAAGTGTGGGGGAGGGGGTCAATTTTTGACTATGCTAAACTGTTCTTTAATGAATCCCATCAATTCCCACTTCAATTCAATTTTTTGGTAAAAAAAATGGTTAATTTTTTTCAAAATTATTACATAATTTTAGGCTTTACACCTTTCTCAATTGCATCTTTCCTTAGGATAAGTTCCCTGCTGGTAGTTAAGAGCTTCTTTGAGTCTAAAATTAATGATTTTGTATGATTATTGTGTGATATTTCTTAGTGATTGAATGGAAATATAGTTTAGGAACTACTTCTAAAAATGATATGGGTTACATGTTTATGGAGTTATGATCATAATCCTTGGAACTGGAAGTTTGATTCTGATTATAGGGGCCTCATTCTTCTTTTAATTATTAAAATCAATTTCTTTAATGAGCCAATGTAATTGAGGTTTATATAAATTTTTTGAAACTGGAGTAATTTGGGCATCTGGGATCCCATGGTGAGTCTCTGAGACCCTAGATGCTGGGTGCATTTCTATTTACTCTAAAAGCCCTCTATTTAACTTTGAATAAGTGCATTGCACAATGCTTATCACAATGATACATGGCTTGGGAAAAATAAATAAAGTGTCTAGGGTAAAAATGATTTTATTAGGGTGAGGGGAATGATGAACACCAAATAAATAAGGGGTCAATTGGTTTATATGAAAATCATTTAGGTTGTGTCATTGAGGTGATTCACAAAAAAATTAATTATTTCTGGAACCTAGGTGAAAGAGTCAAAGTACAAAGTTCCTTGGTTAAGATCTTAATTCCATTTATTTTTTTATTCCCTGTCAGTCTTGAAATTAGAACCTGAGATTGGATTGAAGTTAGTCGCTAAGTTGTATCACATATGAGGCATGAAATCTTCTTTGATGAATGGTCTTTGTGTTCTTAATTACCTTTGAGTATTTGTTTTAGGCAAGATTCATTGAGTAACTCATTTTCTTAAATCCTGTTGTTATGCATTGTCCTCTGTTTTGAGTGTTGGACATGTTACAATGTGATCAAAATCATTAATACCTTTTACTGTTTTCAAAGATAATATAACATGGGATTTTTTGAGGACAAACAATGCTTAAGTGTGGGGGAATTTGATGTGGCCTTATTTTTTAATAGTTTGCCACATTTTTTTATTAATTTCTAATTATTTATTTAATTATTTTTACACTTTTTATCTAATAAATGCACTTTTGTATTTTTATAATTAAATTTTCCAAATATTCATTTTTATAACAATTTATGTAATTATGGACTATAAAATAATTGATTTATTCTTTCTTTGTTTTTAATATAATTAATTTTTAATTTGTTTACCTAATTTTTATTTTTTTATTTTATTTAAATATTTCATTTTTAATAATTATTGAGTTTGCTAATTAAATTACTTTTAATTTTAAATTTTACACATCTAGAAACTTAGTTACTGCTTTCCAGGCTACAGATAGCTAAGCTACCGTTAGAAAGGTTACCTTTGCTCATACTAGCAGTATCCATGTTACTGATACTACCTAACAGTGACCTGCATCCCTTTTGCTCTAGCGGTAACTAGTTTTTAGATGTATCGGTGACCTTTGTCAATTTTATTCTTTCCTACCAGCAGCTCTCATTTAAGTATTATGGTAACTTTTAATTAATTTCTACCGGTGAGCCTTTTATTTTAATTTAGTAATGGTGAGTATTTAGGTTGGTTAATCTGCTTGAATTTTTTATTAATTATTATTTATTTTAGAAAATTATTTAATTGTTGTAATTCTATTTAATTAGGTTAGACATTATTTTAATAATTTATATTTTAATTAAGTTACATTAAAATAGGTTAACTATATTAATTAATTTGTTTAGACGTCCTGTCAACCATTCAAGTAAATAATTTGTGTTTTTAAATTAAAATTTAATAGTTTGTTTGTTAATTTAATGTATTCAATTAGTTAATAAATTAATTAATTAATAGTTTTTAAACATTAATTATTTTATTTTATGTATGAAAATTAATTTTTAATTCATTTTATAATTGTTTGGGTCTATCGGTGTGGTAGACGTGTTCTTGCGGTGATTTATTGGGTCACTGAGGCTTTTTATTTTTATTTGCTACTATCCTTTAATTAATTTATATAGTTATTTTAATTTATGTATTTTATTAATTTAGTTAAATAATTATTCAGTTAATAAATTAAGTGTTGTCAATTAATTATTTTAATGTTTAAAGTTTAATAAAAATTATATTTTTAAAAATTAATGGTGTTTATTTTTGTAATTATTTATTTTCAAACCTTGTTAAAAATAATTTAAGTCTTAATTTTTTAATTTTTATTTAGTAGGGTCATTGTTAGTATTATATCGGTGACCCCAACCTCACTGATATCTCACCTACTGTTACAGCCCTTTATTCCATTTATTTAGTCTCTCATCGATACACTCTTTTCCTCACTGCCACACAATCCTCACCGATATATCAACTTCACCGTTGTAGTTATTCTCTCATTCTCACCGATAACCAATGACCTTTCCCCTACTTCACCTCCATATTCATTTCACAAACCTTACTGCACCACTACGAAAGTTTCTTTCCAGCCTCAAGAACCCACACCAGTCTGCCAACCCGAGGCTGAAGGCGCTGCAACAGAGGTCCGCTGGTTTTGTGGAGCTTTCGCCGTCACCTGCTGGAGGCCGCCGTACTGCTGAAGCCAAGCCGAAATTGAATACGTTGTTGTCGAGCATGCCGCGCCGCATCTTGTTGGGTGCTGTAGGAGACCTAGGAGCCACGACTAAAGAACCCACTGGAGAGAGGGAGCTGGGCTGTCTTGCTGCCGCTGAGTTGCAAATCTAGAACTGCCACTGTGCACCTGTTGTCCAGCTGCGTGGAAGAGGTAAGAAGGAGGAGGTCCGCACTGAGCAGGGGAGATCCGCCGCACCACACTGTTGGAAGGCACCGCTGATGGAGGGAGAGTGATGGATGTGCCGCCACTGCTGCTGATGGAGTCGGCAGCTAGAGGAAGGGAGTGTTGCTGCGTGAAGAAGAAGAAGAAAACCCTACCTCTAGACCCCTTTGTGCCGGAATTGGGGGAGGAGAAGAATATAAAAAAAGAAAAAAAATAAATAATAATAATAATAATAATAGTATAAGTAATATAAAACAAAAATAAAAAGTAAAGTAAAAAATTTAAAGAAGAAGAAAAATAAAAGGAAAAGTTAAAGTAAACAAATAAACTTTACAAAAGCCAAATAAATGTAAAATAATGTACAAAAGTTATAAATGTTAAACAATTAAAAAATTAATAAAATAGATTAATTATAAATTAAAATATTAAACTAAATTAATAATAAATGAAAATAATAAATTAATACACTATTAATAGTATAAATATATAATTAATAACAATTATAAGTAAACTAAAAATTTACTTATTAATTTAAAAATATTTAAAGATTAAGTTTTAATTCTAATTTCTAAATTAAGATAAACTAATTAATGAATTATTCAAGAAACTTAATTTCTTAAATAGTAGTAATTAAATTATTAATACTTTCTAAATTATTTAATTTCTAATTACTTATTTATTTATAACGTCAAATTTTAATAAATTAGTTAAAAATGATAAACTAAAAAAAATAGTATTTATATTTATTAACTTAATTTAAATTAATAATTTTTAACTTATGTAATAGTAATTGAGTAATTTTATAAATAATTTTAAAAGAAAATAGTAATTTTTGGTTAAGATATCTATTCATTAACTTTAATTACTTTTTAATAATTGTGACAATAATAAACTTAAAATAGAAACTATAAAATATTAATTAACATTATTTGTGTTTTAATTATTTCATCTTGTTTATAACATGTGCAGGTTAATTCAAGATTCAAGGTTACATCTAGATTCACTTAACTAACTTACCCGGAGTTAGTTATGTGAGAAATTCTAGCGCGACGTGCTTGTCGCAAAAAAACGCATATTTTGCAGTGTGTGGGTAAAGAACTTTTGAAATCAGTGGAAGTCGTGCGGTGACATGGAGCAGTTGATAGTTGATATATAAAGCAGAACAAGCAGAAAAATTTGGGGGGAACAGCATTCATTCACTAGGACATGCACTCACTCGACGAACACACGAGTCCCAGAGCAGAGCAGAGGTCCAGGAGCAGTAATTCATGCGAGCAGAGGGAGTTTCCTTCCTCTATTTTCTTCCAAATCTTTACCTCTGTAACTGAATGGCTATAGTTTTTGATATAGTGATAATGAAAAATATTTTATTTAGCTAAACTTTTAGTTCGGGTAAAGCTCTTGATCTACTGGTGATCTTTTTCTTCCTTTCCATAAACATTTCTTCTATAGTTAGAAATTGATTGGTGAGATCAATTCTAAATTGCACATTTATGCTTCGTACCATAAGCACTGAATTTGCAAAACTCTGTAATAATTCTTCGAGTTTGATTATAGATACATCTTTAAAATAATCAACTCAAATTGAAAACTTCAGTACTCACAGCAAGTGAGTACTGTCGACTTTTAAAATCATTTGTATGAAGTTGTGCTTCTTGGAGTGGTGAACTTCGAGTTGTTCAACTCTACAACTTAACTCCTGGTGAGGGAAGTTAGTCACATAATTGAAATGGTACAAATAAATACATCTCATGATTTGGAGATACATTTAAAACCAATAGACTAGAATAATCCTCGAGCACTCTTCTCTTCTGTTTTTCATTCATCAGCGTTTTATTTTCTTTGTTACATCTTATTTTCTGTTGTTTTCTTTTGCAGTATAGACTAGATTAGATTCATAGGAGATGTGTGGTTTTATTTTACTGTTTATAAAAACATAAAAAAATTAAAAATATATAAAAATATACCACACTGCTGACAACAGTGATGTTTTTAGGAAAGATTTGGTTAAAAATTTATCTTCCCTGTGGGTTCGACCCTGCTCACCACAAATACAGTAGTTAGTATGATTTATAAATAATTAAAATTGACTAACTTAAACGACATTTGAGGTCAAGGAGCGTCCTCCAAATCCTCATCTTCATTCACGTAGTAGGGATACTCAAAAGGAGGTGATTTTTATAAGTCAAAATATCTTTAGAGGACACTGGTGATAGCCTGAGCAGTGATGGACACTGCATCTGAGGACTCCTATACTGTCAAAACAATAGCGATGAAAGTTGTTGACTTGATCCCATATGTTCTTCTGCCTAAGGGTCCATGCTTGATGATATCAAATAAATAGCGGTGCATTGTCTTGAGACAGTTTATTCCGGCTTGGTGAAATAAGCAGGTATGATGTATTGTTGTTTCCATGGGGAAGACATTCTGATACTTTATGGGGGTAGGAGGATCTGGAATCACATGAACCTGATTTTTGTAGGAATAAGAGGTTATCTTCTGACATCCCATAGAATTTGGAATGTTCTTCTCCCTCATTCTAGAAACAAAAAATCATTACCCCAAGTCTGGGGTCCTAGCCTCCAATCGGTGGATTGAAAAAATGTAGACATCATCCAGGTCTGTCCATAGGTTGATTGTAGTCGTAGCATATTAAACATCATTGGCCTGAATCTGCTTTTCCTTTCTCTTGTAATAGTCATCATCTAGGCAGCAGTCTTCACAAGAGGTGAAGTCGGATTCATAACCTTGGAGTACAGATACTCGAACATTAAGGGGGTACTTAAGGCATTGGTGATACAAAGAGGGGATCGTGGCATGAAGCTGAAGTCATAGCCTACCCATCAACGTGTTGTAGGTGGTGTCCTGTGAGACAACCATGAACTCAATGCTAGATATCAAACCACCAAAATGGGTCTTCAGGTGGATCTTTCTGATCAGTTTTTGTTTCTTCCTATCATAACTTTGAATTTTTAGGTCATAGGGGCTCTAATCATCCTCAGAAAACCCCATCTTTCGGAGTGTCTGGGTCGGGATAAGGTTGATCCTAGAACTTGTGTCGACAAGATAGTGATGAACCTTCATAACATTGAAGTGGACAGTGATGTACAATGGGCATATTTTCCATTATATGGTAGAGCCTTTATCTTCTCCAGAGAAATAGATGATTTCATCACATTATTTGTGCTTGACTACCTCAGTAAGGAAGGATTCTACAGCTGCTAGATTCATCTCAAAATAGAGGGTGATTCTTAAAGTCTCGTAAAGGGATTCATTCATATCTGTTTATAGACAAAGATCCTCAAGTATAGATTACCTCATAGGGATACTGGAAATATGTTTAAGAACAATATACTTCCTTTCCAAGAAGGAACTTATGCTGACAGGAGGTCACTCTATGTAAGGAGGTATAATGGGACCTTCCTACTAAACTGGTGGCTGACTGGTGATGGGAATATCCCACTGCTCACTAGTCGAAACTCGTGGAGTGACTACTAGATGAGGGATAAATGAATGAGGTTGGTCTGTAACATAACATGAATTATTGTGGTGTGGTCACGATGGTTCTGCCTAGTCAAGTAGCACAAATGGCAGTGAAGGAGGGCCTGATGATACCAAATGAGAAGGTTGTGCATGTAAAGATATGCGCTAGGCCTGTTGTCTAGTTTTGGTGGCATGCACAGCCTGGCTAGAAGTATTGAATGATTAATTCCAATGACACATATATCCATGGCTTCATCGATTTTGGCGATGGTTGGGGATGTTGGAAGGATCTGTTTGGCTCTCTTCATCATTAGGAACCATATATGGGTTTACCAGCTCCATAGTGTTAACTGAAGCATGCCCTTGATCATCACTTAAAAAATCCTCCACCAACAGATGGATTCTGGGGGTAATCTCCATATCTGGGGGCATGAAGTTTCCAATAGTATGAGATGATGATGGTGTTGGTGGGGTGATTTGTTTTCCTTTATGTCGATGATGCTAGCTCTTCTGAGAAGAGGAAGGCTAACACATCAACATAGAAGTATTAGTTGCAGGTGATGTGGTGACTTATGAAGGCTTGGGTCTATTTATACGTGCGCTTATAATACCATGGGAATAGGTGACTGCCTTATAGGCCATCCATTTGTCATATTTTTTAGACACGTGGTTAGGAACCTGATGCTACTCACCTTCGTTGTTATTGTCACTGTCAGGTTGTGTGAATACACATGCTACTTGTGTCGATGTTGTTCCTAACCTGACTATGTTGTTATCAACTTGGCCTTGAATCCAGTCTTTAAACACATAAAAAAAATTTAGGGTGTTCCCCAGGATATGATGATTGGGGTAGTAGTTAGGGTGATCAATGAGATCCACCTCTTCAGGCCTCCTATATTCTGGAAACCTTAGAATTCCCTATTCCATGGCACTTCAGAAATAACTGGGGACCTGATCCTCATTTAATGATTAGGCCTAGTTTCCCCTATCTTGGAAGGTGGGTTTGTGAGCCTAGCCCTGATGAGGGGCTGGAGGATCCTGATGAGGAGGTGGAGCTTGATTATCTCGCCTGGGTGGCAGCAGCGCGTTACGTGGGGGCGCCTGACGATTTTGAGGCAGGATCTACTGGGCCAGAGGCTGCACCTAAGGTGGTGAGCCTCTGCAAGGCTATGAAGGTTGCTTCACTGGTAAAAAATCCAGTTTCATGGGGGCCTCTATCCATGCTACTGTAGCGGGCTTGGCCTTAGTGTCTCTTCTCGCAGGAACCACAGGAGGCAATGGACATGCCTTTCTGGCCTGATACAAAGATTCCTCTTTACAGTAGGCCTTATCATAGAAATCCCAGAATCCCTTGGGGTAATTATGAGTGATGAGAGAGGGGACCAGTTTAGTTCTAACATTCCCCATACACATTGTAAATAGTTTTTCCTGAGTTAGCGGTATATCAAGTGAGTAGGTGAGTCCCTTCCACCAGGTGATAAAGTCCACAATGCACTCTTTAGGCCCTTGTTTGATTTTTAAGAGGTCTTCAATACTCATCTTTAGGGTGGTAGAGTTGAACTGGTAAAAAACTTTCCTAAGAAGATCTTCCTAGCTGGCTATGGGTAGTTGGTTGTACCAGGAAAACGCATGCCCTTCTAATGTTTGTACCAAACACCATAGTTTGGTAGCCTCTTGCTACGCTGGAGTTCCTAGCATGGGTCTACACCTTGATATGAAGTGGGATAGATGTTTTAGCAGATCTCCCATCCCATTAAAGGGGGAAAAATAGGGTTCCCAAAACCAGGAGGCGTTGGCATATCATCCACCCACGCTGGATATAGATTTCTATTAGGCATAATTTCCACCTGTCGAGTTTCCAAAGCCTCGAGGTGGGCGATAAGCACTGCCATTGGGTCATCTGGACGAGGATTCCTATCTTGAAAAGGTTCCATGACCACTAGTGAATTGGAAGGTTATTCAACATGATAAGCAGTCCCAGCGTCTCATGGAGTAGCTGGTGAGATGACTTGTGGAGTAGCTGGGGGAACTTGAGCCGGGTCCTGAGGGTTATTTCACCGCTCAGGTGGGTTTGGTGACACATACCACACCTTATTTCCATAAGCTCCGGATTCTACCCTATCTATGTGGGTAGTATGGTCAGGGTCACCTGGAGGCAACTCATCAGGGGGAAGTTGTACCTGCCCCTACTACCCCAGTCGATGATCACCAAAGTCCGATCATCGCTCCGCATCACGTTCAGCAAGGAGGTCATAGACCATCTTCTTATGATATGTGATTTATTGACGTAACACAGCATTTTTGGGAACATCCTCTACTTTTTCACTAATCCATATGGTTTGTAGGGTTTGAAGGCCCCAATATTATCTTTACCCTTATTAGGATTCAGGTCGAGGACTAATGACTCGGTAGGTACGGGAAGGCCTAGTAAATTTCTTTGCTGGTGAGTAAACCTTCCCAATGGATTCAATAGTTTTGGAACTCCCCAAGGGGGTAAGTTCCTTCAAGGATTTCTAGCTCATTCTCTCCCTCTGATAGGTTGTCCATGTTGACCACGACTATTTCTAGAGGCATATCCTCAATATCGTTTGGAAAGTTGAGTTGGCACTGGATGGAACTGAAATAAAGAGTATTATACTTCCCCTAACCATGAACCTAAACATGAGGTAAATCCTCCTTGATAATTATATGGAGCACTTTAAATCTCTGAATGCATCGTTACTAGAGCTTCCAATGGTGACCGGGTGACTTAGGACGTTGAGCCATGGAGAGTGCGGTGAAGTCGACCATGCATCATTGTTAGACAATATCTTGAAAGTGTGCCTGACTCTTAGGGTAATACACTTGCTAATAAAGGATATGAAAGTGTGTCTCCCATAGGGTTTGGTGAAAACATTCAACTTCCTCCTGGGTAATAGATTACAGTGCACTGAAGTTCGTGGTTTCGATTGGCCAAAACATCTCTGGGAAATGATTTGTTGTAAGGATGTCCCACAAGATCCTAAACTCAAACTCGGGGTCCAGAACTTTGTTTCCCCACTCATCAACTGGGGGTGGTTGTGGGACCAGTAACAACACTGAATTAGACTACTAAGATGGTAAACTAGCCAATGGAGAATATAGAGAACGGGCTGACAAGCCACCGTATCTTGGGTTCTCCTACAATTAATGCAACAAATAAGCCACCACATCCCGGTAAGACTGAATGGAGACCATAGTTTCCAATTCAGGGGGTGAATTTACTAGTGGTGGGACATTTTGTTGTTTTTCCTCTACTAGTCCTCAAAATAACTCTTCATAATCTCTGGTTGAGGTAGAGAATGACCCTATTGACGATAGGTAGGATTATATGGCCAAGCCCTGGAAGGAGGAAAAATCTTCCTCCTCTTAGATGTATCTACGAAGGGAGGTGGTAATACGGTTGAACACACATTCCAAAAGTATGATACTTATACTACTTGTTCTTGTCCTAGCCCCCGACACAGAGGATCGAGGTGAGGGTTCCATTTCCAAATCGCATTCCACCTCATAATTTGAGAATAAAACGGGCTTAGTCATGGTCTAAAACATCTTGGTATTCTTCTTATAGTGTTGGTGACCCGCCCTCTTTCCCTAGGATGGCTCTTCGAGATAGAGTAGGTTTTTGGCTTGAGGAGGACCTTCGGCCAAACTGATGTTGTGGTATAGAGGACTTCCTCCTAGGTGATCTTGGGTGTGAGGAGCACCTGAATAGATTTCAAAGGGAACACGAGAAGTAACTCCATGTCTGACGGCTGATGTGCTGAGGGAATATTTGTAGGAAGTACTAGAGTAGGTAGGACCTCTGTTGGAACTGGTAGGAGCATGGACAGTTCCTCTTTACTTGTTTCCCTTAGAAATGATGGTATGAGGAGTGTCCTTGTACTGGTTGAACTAAAAATGAGTAGGACCTCCATGTTGGGTTCCAATGAAGGGAGACAGACCTCCACTTTTCTGATTGTCGGGACAATGAGGACCTTTGTTGGTTGCTGTAAGAACATGGGGAAGACCCCCATGCTGACGGTTGACCAGATGAGGAGAATCTTCACATCAGAGACCTGTGATAAGAGGAACAGCTCCATACTTGAGGTCATGGGTGTGGAATAGGCTTTCTTATTAGGTGTCAATGTGGTGGGGAGGACCTTATCTTGGATTTATGGTGGCATGGGAAGGACCTCAATGTCAATCTTGAGAGCGGGGAGGACCTGCGCTCTCGTTGGTGGTGGCATGGGGAGGAACTTCCTATTGGATTTCATTATCATGGGTTGGCATGTGATAGAGGCCACCTATGTCGGCGACCAAGAGAGTCATCCCAACCTTCCCATGGGGTGGTTAGGGCCTTAATCTAGGCCGAGCGTATAAGTTCCCCTATTCAGAATAAAAAAGGGATTAATGGTATACTTAAGTGGTTGCACGAGCCACGGTAGCCATTAATGTTGACTCCCCTCAGAGGGCATCCTCGTTAACTTGTGCCCAACTCTGGTTTCCAGTTAACCAGACTGGGGATGGTGGAACAAGTGTATAACTCACCTAATCCTTAGACAGTGGGTCCAGGTGGTGGTGTTGACATAGCCTAGTGGGATACCTCCTTGGTGGCCCTGGGATGGTATTACAGTTGGGTTGGCCTGGACTTCCCTCACCTCATTGGCATAGGGGAGGGAGTTGTCAAAGTATTCCAGGGAGAGGCTCCTGAAATTATTCTAGTTAATTGAAATTATAATTAAAACTTAATATGGTTTTAATCTATATATTTGAATTGAAATTTTCTTTAACTAATCTAGTTGTGAGAAATTATAGATAAATGAAATAGTTTTAAAAAGAAATTATGATATAATCCTCCTTGGATTATTTATGTAATTTTCTAAATTATGTTTCTAGTATATGTTTCATTATAATTGGTACTTAATAGTTCATACGTTTGTTCCTTTCAATTTTTAAAGTAAATGTGAGGTTTTGAAAAGTATAAATTAAAACCTTTTATTATTGTTGATAACAAAGAACCATTAGGGTTTTGACTTAGTTTCACCTTGAGATGTTACCTTGATGGGAATGTGTATTTCTCCCATAGATTTTCGTGGCATTTTTATGTTATTCCTGATCAAAAGGTTAGGCAGTAGAATCTAGAAGACTTTTAGGCATGAAACTAGTTTAAATGGCAATGCCTTATGTTTAAATGAGGGGTTATTCTATTATGGTATCACCCATGGAAATTTGAAACTGGTAGATTGTTTTGAAATGGATTTTTATGCATAGTAAGTGTTTACTGTTTGACTGGTTAACTCAGGTAGGACTCTTAGATAATGAAAAGACACCCCTGGGTATATGGGTAGATGTCTATTATGTTGAACCTTGATGGTTTATTTTTATATGAATATACTTAGTGAGTGTCATATTCTTATCCTCTTTACAATTATGTTTTGAACCTTTAGGTAGAACTCCTCTATGAGGATACTCAAAGAGAATTAGGTCCTAGTAGGTCGATGCTTGCTAGGTGATTTCATTGCGCCTATATTGATAGGTCTTAACCTTTGTAGGTCGGTGATCCTTTCCCCCACCTTCTTTTATACCTATTTATAGATAGTTGTTCAATTTTTTGGATGTCCTGTAATAGAGGCATGCATTTGTAATATGGTTCTCATGGGAGATACCTTAGGGCTAGATGGACGAGTCAAGTGGACTTGTTTGAGTCTTGAACGATAGGACTAGTTGGGAGAACTAGAGGCCCATAGTTTAAATTCAGACCATAATAAGTCAACTACATTTGGTTTGATTAAGGGAAACCTATGATATAGGTTGAACCAGGTTTACATTTTCCTTTGATGTAGTGATCTTGGTTGTACACTCATTTTAAGACCGATACATGGGATGTGCTTGGGTTTTGTGTTATAGGCAAGATAAAGCCTTTGGTTTTGTGAAAATAAACTAGAGTTCTTATATATCGATAATGGTTTCGATTGGTATGATTGTTTGAGTTCTTATCCTAATTAAACTTTGGTTATATAGTTGAAATTTTAATTTTTGAAAATGATGTTGTGAGGCAAGTGGTCGTTTGATAAATCATGGAATAAGTGAGGTTTCTGATTTTGAAGAGGAGTTATGAGGGATCTCTTGGCATGTTTAAACTGAAATGTCATGTAGCATGTTCATCTTGAACTCATTGATGGATGACTCGTGGGATCATGAGTGGGGTAGTCAACTAGGTGGTATGAAAGTGTATGCCCACTATGTATAGAAAGTTTAATTTGTTTTGGTTACACATGGGAACTATTAAAAATTGAACATTAGTGAGTAGCTAGGTATGGGGAAAGGATTAATGGTTTCAAATATGAATATTGAAGGTATGGTTACCCAGAGTTTTCGTTAAAATAAATGAAGTTCCCATGATGAGGGGTACCTTGGAGAATAAATCGAGTTCCATGAGTAGACTAACCCATGGGTGCACCTTGAAACGTATTTTTTGGTGAAATAGTGTCAGGTTTTGGTTAAAGGCAAGTATCATGTGATTTTATGTGAGCATAGATCAGGAGAGTGATATGATTATATCGATAGAATCATAGTGTACTCTTAGTTTTGTGATGATCAAGCTATATATATTAACATCATCCTGAGTATGCTGAGAGATAATCAGCTATACACTAATCTTTCTAAATAACTTTTTCTAGTTATAAAAAATGACTCCATGGGAGTTACACTCAAGAATTAGTTTAAAGTAACCATATGGTTGTGAGTATACCATTGTCCATTTGAGGGTGGTGACCCTTGTTGTGAATTTTTAAATTCAATAAACGTTGTGAGAACTGTTCTAGGAAAGCAGGAATGAGAGATGGTTGGAATTTCATTAGTACTCAGTAATGAAAGGATACCTATCCAAGATAGATGTTATGTCCAAGAATAGATGTGGAATGAGCTATAGTAAATAGGAAAAAGAATTGTTTCTTCGGTATGATAAAAAATATTCTCTTAATGTGGGGAGCAGTACATTGTTCGCTAATGGGGGACTCTCATGTGAGAAAGTTCATGGGACCTTTAGATCAGTTGTGTGATGGTTTTTTTTGGATCTCATACAATACTACAAAAATGGGCAAGGGATGCACTACAATTTTATCAGCGCTAAAAAGCGTTGATAAAGGTGGCCTTTATCAGCACTAAAAAAAGCGCTGATATAGGGGGGCTTTTATCAACGCTAAAAACAAGTGCTGATAAAGGCCCCCTTTATCAGCGCTTCTTTTAGTAGCGCTGATAAATGTTAAGTTTCAAAAAAAATCATGAAAAATAATATTTTTTTATATAAGTATATTTATATTGATATAAATACAATATATATTTTTTAAATATGTTATAGATACGTATAAATAGACTATTACATTTAATATATATAAAATTTAGTAAAAATGGATTCAAAATATTTTAAAAAAATAATATTAATTAATAATTTTATAATTATTAATGATTAAAAATAATTTAATAACAATTTGAGGATACAAAAAATCAAAACAATTAATAAAAGATCTAAAATATGTTGAAAATGTAACTCAAACTTCAAACGGCCATAACTTTTGATCTGGGTGTCCGTTTGAGCTCTACAGCATATCAAATCGAAGCCTGTGATGAGTTCTATGCACGTGTGACCCAAGAAAATCCTTTTTTACATTTTTCAAGCATAAAAAAGGCCCAGAAGGCCTCTAAAACTGAGTTTTTAGTCGGGATACCTCGATTTGTTAACATTCAAACAAGTATAACTTCTGATCCGGATGTCCGTCAGGCCTGTACCACATATCATATCAGATATTGTTTCATTTTCTTCGATTTTACTGGTTTTGGAGTTGAAATGGGATTCTAGATTATAAGTTATGGTCATTTTAACATTCTATGGCTTTTCAAATACACATATATATGTATTTATTTGTAAATATATATTTGTCTGTGTGTGTGTGTGTCTGTGTGTGTGTCTATGTGTTTTATATATGTATATATGTACGTATTTATTTATTTACTTATAAACACACATAAAAAACATATTTTTCATAAATTTATTTAAAACTAATCTTATAATTTATGGCTGTTTTAACATTCTATGGCTTTTCAAATACACATATATTTGTATTTATTCGGACATATATATGTGTTTGTGTGTGTGTGTGTGTCTGTGTGTGTCTGTGTGTTGTATATATCTATGTATGTATGTATGTATTTATTTATTTATAAACACACATAAAAAACATATTTTTTCATAAATGTATTTAAAACTAATCTTATAAGTACATATTAATTTACAAATAAATATACGTATAAAAATTTATAACTAAAAATATATATATATAAATATATTAATATACAAATTAATATATATATACTAATATATGAATAAATATATATATATATTATTATGAATCTATATCAATATATGAATAAATATAACTATATAGATATAGATATATCATTAAATAGGGAACAAAACAAAATGGATTAGTGGTAAAGGTGCAACCACGAAAGGGGGGAGGTCGCGGGTTTGAGTTCAGGTGAAAGAAAAGGGGGTGCGCGTGTATGAGGATGTGTGGGAAGGGTATCGCACAGGATCCCTCCTAGTGTTGATAAAGGGGTTGTCCAAGCGATGATAAAAGTCACTCCCCACATTATTTATTTTTTATTTTATTTTTCTTTTTTTTTTTGACCTTTATTAGTGCTTTTTAAAAGCACTGATAAAGGTCCCTTTTATCAGCGCTAAAAAAAGTGCTGATAAACGACCCCTTTATCAGCACTTTTTTTAGTTCTAATAAAAGGGACCTTTATCAGTGCTTTTTGAAGCGCTGATAAAAGGGACCCCCCCCCCCTATTAGCGCTGATCTTTACAGTGCTTTTTTAGCATTGTTAAAGCCTGTTTTGAGTGCTGATATAGGCCATTTTTATAGTAGTGATATGTCATTGAATAAATGGAATAATGAACATCTAGATTTATCAGTTAATTCTATGTGCAGGTTAGAATACAAACTTGGGTGAAGACTAAGTTTGAGAGTTAGAATCAGAGTATCTCATGATGATCCAATGGTTTTAGAATCAGAATTTTTTGACATTTATGTCATGAAACAATAATGGAAATGAATAGGGCATGGTTTGTACAAGATAAATCCCAGGAATTTGGGTATGATATTTGGTGATCATTCTCAGAATGATATTATTACACCTTAGGATAAAGGATTTGTAACCATTTTTTGTAACACGTCAGTTGTTGAAGCTGAACATTTTCAAAATTAGTTATATGGAGGTGGTTTGACTTTATTTCTCTCAAAAAGTGGGATGTGGTTAGTGTGGAACCATATCGGTTATGTTGTTGGGATGATACATGCACAGTTTAAGGTTTTCCTGAGGCTTTTCAAGGAAAATTTGGTACGACCAGGATAATTTTGTTCAATTGGAGTTCAACAATTTCAATCAAATCAAGGACTAAGAATAGATTCCTCATGTGTTATTCTGCGTAACAAGTTATAAATATTATTTGGAGAGTCGTTATAATTCTGAGTGTGAACTTTTATAGGAAATATAGATGGTGGGTGTACCATGACATGAAATCGGCTTGTACATAATAGAATATATGGTGGGGAGCACCGTAGGCCAAGTAATGAAATAGATGATGACATGATCATGTCCTAGGTTATACGGGATTGAGTAAGAGTAGTTCCAGTGTTTCATATTTGAATATAAGCATTGTATTTATTTTTAGCGAATGAAGCATTGTATGTTTAAAGTTTCCATTGGAGGTACATTGGGCATTTGGAAATTTAATGTAACCATTTCAATGGAAAATTCAAAACCTGATTAGGTCGGGTGATGTTTTTTTATTCCCCAAGGCTTCTTGGGGATGATAATTTATAAGGCGGTTAGGTTGTAAGATCTCATTTTTGGGTTCAAGTTGATATTCTAAGGGAATTTGAGTTTTTCACCTGGTGGATGGGTCAATTTTAAATTTAATATTTTGATTGAAATTATGAGAGTTGGAATGCTAAAATGGTTATTTATATATAAGGTTTAAGGACCAGTAGGTATCTTGGGTTTTTAGGTGAGTTTTGGGAGATTTGGACTTTGAAAACCAATTTTTTATAAGGACAAGGGAGGTGCATGGTTAGAGCATGGTTAGTTCTAACCATGAACCTCAATCATTCAGCTTTGTAGGTGTTTCAAATTAGTTGTGCAACTATGAATCTCATAACTCTTAGGTATGTGAAATTATACCATAAATTATAGAGGTGAACCACATGGTTTATCTAACCACACACCAATCCCATGTGGGGTGTGGGGGTGAGACAGAGAAAAAGGCATGATTGGTGCATGGTTTCCCTAACTGGGCGCATAAACCATGTGGGGTGTGGCTCTTGGTCAATATTCGATACATGGATAGTGCACTGCTATCCAAACTGTGCATCCAAACGATGTAACCCTTTAAAAGGGGTGATTTTAAAAAATTTACCGTCTTTATTTTAACCCTTAATAATCCTTTATTCTTCCAATTTTCAAGACATACTCTCCTATTCATGGAGATATATTTCTACTCTCAAGCTATTATTTGAGCTAGCCTCTTTATTTGAACTCCAAATCGAGTGTTGTTAGCCACGTTGGATCACCCTCTATTAGCCTCTCAATCCTATTGCTTCCTTTCTCCATTTATCTTTCCATGTTTTATGTTATTCCCATGCAAGCTAATATACCCTATTTTTAATTAATTTTTCTATTTCTCCATTTTATCAAATTTCAGCTTCTGTCAATGGCCTATAATTGCTGATTCAAGCATCTTAATCATGAGTTAGATTTTCTGTGTTTTTTCCTTAAAAGAATCATCATTTTTTAAATGAACCATTGTTCCATGCACCATACCTTCCATGTATTACCTCCTAAATTTGGATTTAATTAAGAAATTTCAATACCTTAAACTTGTTATTCCTTTTTCACCCAATTATATCTTTGAAAGTGGAGTACCTTTCCTTGAACCACCATACTCGGTGTGGGTTGCATATAATCCAATGACACCTAAGCCTTGATTATGTAATTAAACTTCCCTTTTGGAATGTTGAGTTTTACACCAATTAATGGAGGTTTTAATTAAACTAAATAAATTTTTAATCTCTTAAATACCATCACTTGACCCTTCATGACTTTTACAAAGGAATTAATTGAATTTATTTGGTTATTGATTAATTAAATTAATTATGATGATTTTTATAATGTAATAGACACTATCATTCCCCCTTTTCATCACCTGTAAGGGATTAGATTAATGAAATTAATTTATGAATGTAATATACATTAACATGGACCTGTCTACTTTAATATCATGCTTGAATAAGGACACCAACCTAAAATTACTATAAATATGTTGAATACCCAGAGCGATACATAGAATCTCAATGTGGTTTTCCTTGGATGGGATCATGGGACACCAATTGATTTATTGGTGTGTTTTATAAGTGAAATACTACACTTGGATTCAGTCTTTATCTTAGATTTTGAATATCCCGTCTGGGTTGTCACCACCAAGCCTAAGTCGGGCTCGAGCCGCAACTGCCCCAAGCCCGCCTTCACAGGCTGGGGGTTGGTGACCAGTGATGAAGGAACAAATAACTCATAGAGGCCTTTTTCTTTGAATCCTACACACACACACACACACTACCACTCAATGCAACTATGCAGATGTAAGTAGGAAAGGATGCGGCTATTATAAATTAAAGTGAACTTGAATGAACCTCTAGACAATAAAAAGTACAGTAGTGAAAACTACAAGGTAAAAAGTGGAGAACACATACCCAAACCATAAATAGGTCTAACCTAGAAAAAAATGGTAAAAGAGTCTGATGAGAGATCCAAACTCCTGAATCCCAACCCTGACCACTTTACATGGTCCACACAGCCCATATCACTATGCTCCTCTATAGTCACGACCAACCTATCTATCATCTGCAAAAGACACGACCAGTGTTGTGAAAAGCCCATACAGGGGTGAGTATAAACATGCCCAATAGAACACCTTGAAATAGTGAAGGGGGAGTAGTAAGAGATATGACTAAAATAATCAGTGTAGGAACAAGGTATAGTAAAAGTGAATAGAAGAGTATAACTCCACCCAACAGTAGATACGCTCATTCAAAGAAACCCAAACAGGAGATTAAGGGGATATCCATCTCACAGTTCATCCAAAAAATGAGTAGCCATAAGTTTGAAGGTAACAAAAATCTTTGATGTCTCGCACCTCATCTTAAATGCCTTGGAGGCACAAGTCAAAGTGGCTCAAATCACCACACCTTGATATTGTCCACTTTCAGAAGCACTGACTCACCCACACAGTTTTGGGTTGTGCTACAAGGATGTGTCTCAATGGGGAAAGTGCCCCTCTTTATTATGATTCCGTAGGTAATTCAAACTACTCCTCTTCATAGTGCTTCTCAAAAAAGGGTCCTTTTCTATTAGTCATCGATGAACACCACTTCCCAGCCGACTGAAGGGTAACTCGAAAAGATAATTGGGGAACACCACTTTCCATCCCTACTGAAGGGTAAGCCTAGAACTTTCATTGGGGAATGACACTTTTTAGCCACTAGAGCGTAAGCCTAGAATTATCATCGAGGAACTCCACTACCCTGCCCAGCTAGAGGGTAAACTTGATACTGCACTGGTGAGCTTGTTTGTACACTGTCATCTTTGGGTTCCATCTCTTCACATGCCAAATTGAAACATTTACATCGTATCTCAAAATCCTCTTCTAAGGGAACCATCATTTTCTACATGAAAAAACACTCAGGATAGTCATATCATGGGCCTAAATTAGAGTTCAAATATAGGAGATACTAAGGCCTAAATATCTCTCAACTGATCTCAAGAAAAACCTGGCGTGTGAGAGGTCCACAGGGCGTGTGGCCCCTCCTTGATGTCTAGTCATGTCTAGTTCATACATGGGTTCTACCCCATGTAGGGGAACATGCCATGTGGGTGGGATACACAGCATCTCTTACCGATCTAGGGATCGGATCGTGTCTGATGGTCGTGTCTGTGTACTCGAACAACGTGTCTGTGTACTTCGGTACCCGGCATGTTGTTCCACATGCAATGTTGTCCATGTGACCAAGTCAAGTGTGTGTGCTTGGCACATAGTTTTTTGTTCCTTCACATGGTTCACCTCACCCAGGAAGGTAGTACATGACATGAAAAGGGAATTACACGTCTTTCCATCGTTAACTTTTCCAAAACCCCTAGTATCGCCACTGAGCACTGAGGGAGGCTACACGCCATGTGTTCTTTGAGGAACACAGCGTGTAGTCGGGATTGTCATAGAACTTTAGATCTTCACCAAAACATATTCTAAGCTATGAATCTGGTCAAATATCCTTGTATCTCATTTCATATTCTCCTGAAATCTTGGAAATATAGTTGCAAAACATGATCATCGACCTTTGTTCATTGGAAAAAATCACTACCTTAACAAACAAGGGCTTTGTTATTCCTTTCACATATCATTGCACCTCCAATTCTCATCAAATTGATGTGAAACCGCCAGAATGTTCATCCTTAGATCATTTTGTTTCCATATTCATTCATCGCTTGTGATTTATTCATCATTTGATGAATCTAACTAGATTCAACCTCGTTCTAGGAGCCCGATCGAACTTGCGTCGCTCGACAATTTTTTTAACCATGATCCTTAGGTATAATATGGTGAAGAACATGAATAATCGAGGGAGAAAGAAACTGTAAACCAAGGGCTGGATTTTTGCCCAAGAATTATTAGACAACCAATTGTTTTTGTGCAATTTGGGTTAGAATAATCAATATAAAATTGAAAACCAGTACTTGGGCTCATGAAAAGTTCAAATTAAAAGGTGCAAGTATAAGAAAGAAGATTCATCATGATCAACTTTTAATTCAAGGTGTAAAACACAAAGAACGAGTACTTCCTAGATTTAGTAACTCTCCATTGATGAAAAACGTGTTCATTGATGAAGGGGAAAGATTAATTCTGCCTTAATCATACTAAGTCTGAAGGTTTTTTGTTGTTCTGTGTTTGTCATCCGTCAACGAGAGGAAGAGAAGAGGTGAGGAGAAGGGGAGTTGTTGTTGGGAAAGGAATCATGAGGCCAAATTCCAAAATTTTGAATTTATATCAAAGATATTAGGTTATTTAATTTTAATTAATTAATAAATTTCACTTAAAACCTTCCGCCAATGAGCGATGGGCCCAGACTCCCCGCGCCAACTTACTTTATGTTTTTCCTAGGGTAAACACCACATTCTGGACTCAACTGTGGTCTCAGATTTCCAATCTGATCAGACATTTATGATTTATCCCCTTTTCATTAATTAACTACACGTGTTTAATATAAAACATATTTAATATTTTTATAAAATTAATTCCGGGAACATAGGGCCTCAGAATAGCATGTCGTCTTAGAGCTTGGCTCTAGAATAATATTCAGAAATATTTCAAAGTCTTATTAGACAAAAACTGAGTCTCTACAACATTACCTCCTTTAATATTTTCATGCTCTTAAATAAAATCTAAATAGAAAAATCAGGGTACTAATCCCGCATCTAGATCACCTATTCCCAGACACTCTTCTATACATTCTCGTGCTACCACAAAACTCGCACTAGAGAGATGGATCATCCTCATAGGGCCTCCTCCTGTCGGTCCTCAATTGCCACCAGGTACTCTGCAAAGGTGGCTCCATCCTCAATTTACAACTCTCCCTAGTTGATAACATGTGTGGGGTCATGCATATATTTCCTTAGCTGCGACACGTGGAAGACTTCATGCACCCGGACTAGCTATGGGGGTAAGGCAAGGTGGTAGGAAACTTCATCGATCCTCCGCACAATCTCAAATGACCCGATAAACATCAGGGATAGCTTGCTTCCCTGACCAAACCTCTGCATCCCACATCATGGGGATACTATCAAGAAGACTTGATCTTCCTATTAAAACTCCAAGGGCCTACGACGGAGTCTTCATAGTACTTTTTTCTACTCTAGGTTGTCTTCATCCGCTCACGAATGACCTGCAACTTATCCGTCGTCACCTGCACCAACTCTCGGCCCATGAGATAGGACTCCCCAATATCTTTCTAACACAATGGAAACCTTAAGGTTCTCTCATATAGGTCCTAAAATGGTGTCATTTCAATAGTGGAGTGGTATCTACAATTGCACATGAACTACACTAAAGGCATGTGATCCTCCTAGCTCCGGCTGAAATATAGAACACATGCTCTTAGCATATCCTCTAGCACCTGGATAGTGTTCTTAGTATTCCCATTAGTCTGGGGGTGAATGGTTTTACTCATCTGTAGTTGGGTCCCGAATGCCTCTTATAGGACCCTCCATAATAATGACGTAAACTACGCGTCACGATCAGAGAAAAATGTCGAGGGTACCCTGTGAAGTCGGACGATCTCTCATATGTATAGATACCCCAAACTCACCACCAAACTCCACTCTAGAATGGAAATAAGTGCACCAAATTCATGATCTGGTCTACTACCACCCATATGGAATAGTGTCCCTTCACTATCTATGGAATCCTGGTGACGAATTCCATGGATATATTGTCCCACTTTCATTCTATAATACCAAGAGGCTCCAACAAACCTATCAGAACCTGCTGACAGGTAAGGAAGTGGGAGAAGAAATTAGCTACACTCCATCTTATTTCAGACGACCAAAGCTATCTCAAAATATTCTTGTACATATTCCCCACACCATTATTTATAGTTAAGGAAGAATTATGGAACTCCCGCATCATTTACTCCTGAATCATCACTAGAACTATTGTTCGCCCCTGGAATAGGATTTCATGGTTCCCTCCTTTAGAATATCCATCAAGTGCATAACCTATGGATATATGATCATGAATAACCTCACAGTAATTGTTTCCCAGTTGAGACTTATTCACACATTTGAGGAGCGTATTAGTCAACATCAGCGACTGAAGTAAAACTAAACCCTCTTGCTCCACTAGGGTTAGCTATAGGAAGGTCAACTTCTCTAAAGCTTCCCGCACAAGGCAAGCCTAGGACTTCTTGATAATGGAATCTGATACAACATATCCCTTCCCCAAAATATAGATGATTTTGAAGTTGTAGTCCTACCGTAACTCTAACCATCATCGTTATCTCAAGTTCAGATCTCTCTAAGTGAAGATGTACCTAAGACTCTGGTGGTCTGAGTAAACCCCAAATTTCTCTCCTATAAGATAGTGTCTCTGCATCCTTAAAGAGAATAATAATGTATCCATACCCAAATCATGTTTTGAATAATTCTTCTCATGTGGTCTCAACAACCTCAACCTGTATGTGATGACTTCATGACATTGCATCGGTACACAACCAAGCTCAACTCCTGATGCATCACAATAAACCAAGAACTCAACTCCCTCCTCTGGTAGCCTCAAAACTGGAGAGCTCGTTAATCTCTGCCTCAACTCCCTGAAGGCCTTTTGGTACTGCTCAAACCAAGTAAACATCTTCCCCCTATGCACCAGGGAAGTCATAGGGGCTGCAATTCAAGATAATTCTGCCACAAACCTCCTGTAGTATCCTTCTTGGCCATGAAGGCTCTACACCTCTGATGAATTCTTGGATGTTTCCCAAGAAATCACCACCTTGAACTTTTCCAAATCCATGGATAAACCCTAATTAGAAATGAAATTTCCAATAAAGTTAGATTTTTGTATCTAAAACTGGAATTTTGAGAGATTATTGTAAATCTAGTGCTCTCAAAGAAAATCACGGACCCTTCTCAGGTGATCTGCATGTTCCTCTTTTGTAGTAGAGTAGATGAGTATGTTATCAATGAAAACAATGAAAAACTGATGAAATTATGGCCCTAAGATCTGGTTAATCACATCCATGAAGATGGTGGGGGTATTTTTTACACTGAAGGGCATTACTAAAAATTCATAGTGCCCATAGCGACACCAAATGTCTAACTTCGGGATATCAGCCTCATATACTCACAAATGGTGGTAGTCGGATCTTAGATCGATCTTGGAGAACTATCTTTCACCTCTTAGCTGATCTAAGAGGTCATTGATCCTTTACAAGGGGTAATTTTTCTTTATCAAGGCCTATTTCAGGTGACAATAATCTACATAGAGTCATATGCTCCTATTAGACTTCTTTATCAACAAAACCAGAGCCACCCAGGGGGACACACTGGGTCTAATGAAACCTTTCTTGTGAAGGTAATTTAACTGCAACTTTATCTCCCAGAGCTTAGTGGGAACTATCCAATATGCTTCATAAGATATCAGAGCAATCCCTAGATGCAAATCGATACAGAACTACAACTCCTGCCTCAGAGGTAATCCTAGAACGTCATCAGGAAATAATTATACATAATACTCCACAACTGATGGGATCCAGATACCTTAAGAGTATACTACTCCCAGGGTTATACTTGCTATCTGGTGGGTGATAGGTTACAACCTCTTACTCATAGTGTCCATTGGTCTTGCTACGAGGTATCTCTCGCCGAAAAAGGAGATCTTATTCCTATCAGTATGAAGGAATCTGACTGATCTACAGTGATATTCAATCTGGGATTGAACCATGGAAAGTCCATCCATGCCCAAGATGACATCATAGGGGTCCATCGTGATGACTAGTATGTCTTATTTGAACCTCTCTCCTTCAAGAGATAGCATGTACGGTTGGTAGATAGAAGATATGGAGGAAGCATTCCTTATTGAGACTTCAAGGCATAGCTATGATGCTAGAGTCCCTACTGGGAGCTCCAACTCCAGCACAAAGAATTGAGAGATAAAAATGTAGCTAGTGCCTATGTCTACTAGTACTGAGGAAAGAGTAGAGTAAACACATATAATACCTTTAATCATCTTGTATGCCACTGGATCATGAACGCCTATATCCTGCAGCTGTCTTCAGCCCCAACCGCTAGCTCCCTAAGCCTGACATGGGCCACCTGGTGGTGCTGGTGGGAGTACCTCATATCATAGTCTCCCAAATGCAGCTCCTCCCGCTCATCTTCCAGCTCCGCCTCCCTAGGGACAACCCTTTCTCCACCTAGGAGACACCCGGTCATGACTCTACCTCTGTCATGGTGATCCATATACTGCCTACCCGGGATGCTTGGTATGCTTGGTCGGGCAGTCCCGGGCCATCTGAACATACCCATCACAAGTATAACATTGGATTACCCTAGGATGACCCTGGGATCTATGTTGTCTCGGTCCTGCATGACCACACCCCTGAGTCTACTCACAAAAGGGTCTTCTATCTGGAGACCTCTGGCACCTTCCTACTGCAGAAGAAGACTCAACTCAGTCGTGCCTACCACCAATTCCAGCTACCAAGTGTCCCTCTTCTAGGAATATATCTATCACAGGTGCTTGCTATAGCACCCTAGAATATGTGGGGATACATAGGGACACTACTCCATCTTTTACCTCTCTACAAAGCCCCTGGTCAAACTTCTATGTGTGGAAGTATCCATCTCTGACCATATCAAGGGAGTAGCGGGTAAGATCATTAAACCTTTCTACATACTCCACCACCTTCATCTCACCCTAATATAATTACAAAAACTCTTAGATCCATACATAATGAAAATTGGAGGGTTATTACTTCTCGTGAAAGATCTGTTGAAATTCATCCCATGTGAACATCGCCTCATCACATATCTGGGTAACTAAGCTCCAACAACACCTAGTTGTGCCGTGAAAGAGGCTATATTTCAAAGACACTCTCTGATATGTCGAGGTTTTAACCAGTATTAAAAAGTAGACTACTAACTCTAGCTGGTACTCTATCTCCTGAGGATTAGGCTCTCCAAGGAACCGTATCAGTTGCTGTCATTGAAACTCATGAAGTGTGCTCAGACAATGCATGTCCTTAGCCTATCCAGCTGATACAAAATGATGTTCGACGATTGGGGGCACTACTAAATATCCTCCTGGGGGAAGGGGGTGTCACGATGGGGCTTGAAATGAGGCCTCATTGCTCATGAGGTCATCTTCATGAACTAAATTTGGAATCTTGAATGGTTGTTGTTGTAGAGGTATCCTGAAAATGGTCAAGGAGTACCATGGAAAGATGGGAATATATATATATATATATATATATATATATATAGACAGATACATCAATAAAGGAGTGGGGAGCTGACTAAATAAGGATAGTCAAATACTCGAATCTTATATGATGCATGTACCATTTTTCACTGCAACCAATGTCTAAGGGTGTCAAGTCGACATGCGGGTAATCAGGGTTCTGGTGAATGGCTACGTCGTCCGCCGCACCAACACTAAACTCCCTGGCCTAAGAGCCACTCTCAAGACACTTCAACATCATTTCCCTAATCCCAACCAATCCTTTTAAGGGGTAATGTCCGAAAAACATCACAAGGAATGAACCACCTCTGATACCACTTTTTCATGTCCCGGCCCAAGCCGGGCTCGATCCACAACTACACCAAGCCTTTCTCTATAGGCCAGGGGTTGTCGACCAATGCCAAAGGCACCACTAACTCGGGGAGGGATTTTCCTAGTAATCTTGTACACACACACACACAAAACCACTCGATGAAAATGTGCATATGTAATGTAGGAAAGGACGTGGTTGATATAAAGTAAGGTGAACATTCATGAACCTCTAGAAAATACAAAGTACAGTAGTAAAAACTACAGGTTAAAAAGGGGAAAAACACATTCCCAAACCAAAAATAGGTCAAACTTGGAAATAAATAGTGAAAAAATATACTGAGAGATCCCAACTCCTAAATCCTGACCCCAACCACCATACGCGGTCCACACAGCCCATATCCCTACATTCCTCTATAGTCACGATCAATCTGTCCATCGTCTACAAAAGACACAACGAGTTTTGGGCAAATCCCGTGCAGGGGTGAGTATAAACATACCAAGTAGAACACCCCTAAAGGTGATGGGAAGTAGTAAGAGATACAACTAGAAGAATTAGTGTATGAACAAGGTACATTAAAAGTGAACAGAAGATTATATATCCACCCAACAATAGATATTCTCATTCAAAGAAACCCAAATGAGGGAGTAAGGGGATCTCCATCTCATTGGTCATCCAAAGAAAAGTGAGTTGCCTTCAGTTCCAAGGTAACAACCATATATGATGTCCCCCAACTCATTTTAAATGCCTAGGAGGCACAAGTCAAAGGGTATCAAATCACCATACCTCGATATTGTATGCTTTGGGCAGCACTGACTCGCCCGCACGGTTTTGTGACACATCACAAGGACATGTCTCAGTGGGGAAATATACCCTATTTATTATGATTCCATAGGTAATTCAAACTACTCCTCTTCACTGTGTTGATCAGATGAGGATCCTGCTCTTGTAGTCATCAAGGAACACCACTTCCTAGCCCATTGGAGGTTAATTGGGAAAGATCGTCAGGGAACACCACTACCCAAACCTGCTGGAGGATAAGCCTAGAACTGTCATTGAGGAACACCACATCCCAAACCTGCTAGAGGGTAAGCCTGAAAGGATCATTGGGTAATGCCACTGCCCAGCCCAGCTGGAGGGTAAGACCAGTACTGTTATGGTGAGCCTCGTCATACAATACCATCTTCAGTTGTCGTCTCTACGCGTGCCAAATTGGAAAATTCACATCATATCTCAAAATCCAATTCTGAGTGAGCCCTCTGTTGGAACCACTTTGTGTATAAGGTTGTATTTGTTGTCAATAGTTGTCAATGAAGATCAAAATGAAGGAGATCAAGAAGTAATTCAATTAAATTGGAGAATGAAAGATCAAAATGAAGGAGACCATGAAGTACTCCGATGAAGTAGAGGAATGGTAATTCAGACAATTGTTGTACTGATCATAAGTTCAAAGAACATGTGTCAAAGGTGATACATTTTTTACAACAATGAAGAATGTGAGGTGTAATCCATATAATGATTATTAAAGAAGAATGGTGTTTTTGGATGAAGACCATGCAATTCCTCCTTATTGCATGAGAACCATGGGTTTTGATGAAGACCATGCAATTCCTCATTATTGCATGAGAACCATGGGTTTTTTGATGAAGACCATGCAATTACTCATGATTTCATGGGAACCATGCAAGAGACTTCTTTAGGAATTTAATAATATGGTTTGCATGAAGTAGATCATGAAGGTTGATGAAGAAGACAATGTGAAAATGATTGTAATTATGAGATAGCCATGCACATCACATTGTCAAAGAAGATGATGATGCTAAAGCTATGCCTTCAAAGAATACATATCACAATAGTGGAGTTTGTGATAAAAGCAGAAGAGTTGCTGAAGGATACAGATCACCAAGAATAAGTGTTTTTGAGGTGATCGTTCTTGTTGACAAAGAAAAAAAATGACATACAAATTTGTTGACAAAAGAGATTCCATGGAGGCATGTTGAGTTCAAGGACTGTGGATAATGATCAATGTTTTATTCAAGAAACATCAACAACGGAATGGATGATCTGGAGGTGGTACAAAAAGAACAGATAAAAGGTGGTGCTGTTTTCTAGTGTTTGCCAAATTTTTGGGCCTAAAAATCGACAAATGAAGAAAAGTTATTTTGGAAAAGAGACTTGCATGCCATGTATTTTAAGGAGATAAAACTTGCGCGCCATATGTTTTTCAAGATCAAAAAATCAATTTATGGCAAAGGGATAAGTGTCGTGCAAGTATTGGGCTGGTTGCGCAAGTGACTTGCGTGCCATGAAGAGACTTGCGTGCCGATTCCTAGAAGACTTGGGAACTTGCATGCCTATTGTTTTTCAAGATCAAAAACTAAAAATATGGAAAAGGAATGAGGGTCACGCAAGTTTGGAAGTTAGTCGCATAAGTGACTTTCAGGGGAAGAGACATGCGCGTCGTGACTTGCGCACCGAGGGGAGACTTTCGCGCCGTCGTGCAGGAGGTTCCAAATGCCTATAAATACTGGAACACCCCTCCTCATTTCTCATGGAGTTCAACACTTAGAAAAATCAGAGCTCCCGTCACGCAGGTGTGGAAGTTGCGCAAGTAGTGTATGGTCACGCAGGTAGACTTGCGTGCCAGTGTTTGAAGCTACCCATCGGTTGTTAGTTGCGCGCCCAAGGTGTTTTGGGTGAGAAAGGAAGTGTGTCGTACAGGTTAGAAGTTGAAGAAGGCAGTGTCACACAAGTGGTTTGGTGATACCTGCATGCCAGTTTAGACCTGCGTGCCGAAGACTTGTGCGCCGTATTGGGACTTGCGCACCAGGCTTGGAGAAGAGCGCTAGGTGATGTTGGAGTACACTCGTCCTTTTTGGAGCTACACGAAAGCTGGAAGATTGCTCGGAACCTTCAGTTCAAAGTGAGATTGAAGAGGAAATCTAAATGATATGCATGATCTCATGCATTCATGGCGAACTGATTCTAATAGTGCAATGTAAGATGAGCTTCATTTCTTGAGCAATCACATAAGTGATTGTGATTCAGTCAAATGAAGACAAGGGGATCTAGTGCATTCAGTCATTGCACTAAAGAAGAGGGATTGAATTGAAAAGATCATCAACTCTGAACCCTAATGCAAGCAAAGTCTCATGCTGAACAGGAGACATAGACTTCAATGCAAATCTATCGAAGAGACCTTCACGTCTATAAACTGAGCGGGGCTTTACCAACGGTAGTGAGCCAGGGGGATTCAATGGGAGTGACCCGAGGGACGCTGTGAGCTATCCCTGAAACTTTGTAAAGGCAGTGAGCCTGGGACAGAGTGATTGTACCCAAACCATTGTAATCCACAACTAGTGAAGATTAGTGGAATTTTGTACGACTGAAAAATTGTCGGTGTATGCTCCTTGGACGTAGCCCTTAGTGGTGAACCAAGTAAAATTGATGTGTTATCTCTTTGCATATGAATGTTTCATTGTTGATCATATCCATCATACAGGTTTAAGTAGTTCCTACCAACGTGGGAACAAGATCCACAACTTTAAGAAGAAAAAGTTGACACCCTGATTCACCCCGCCCCTCTCAGGGTGTCCTGGGGTCCTACACCATCGTGTTCTACATAGAAAAACACTCAAGGTATGCATATCGTGGGATGAAATCCCAGTTCAAACGTAAGAGATACGAAAGCCTAAATATCGCTCAACTGAGCTCAAGAAAAAACACGGCGAGTGAGAGGTCCACACGGTGTGTGGACCCTCTTTATTGTATGTCCGTGTATGGTTGGTACACAGGTTCTACCCCATGTGGGGTAACACACTGTGTGGGTGGGATACACAGTGTTTCCTTCAGATCTGGGGATCAGGTCGTGTCTGATGGTAATGTATGTATACTCAGACTCCGTGTTCATGTACTTCGGTACATGGCATGTTAGTCCACATGGAATGTTTTCTATGTGAACAAGCCATGTACATGTTCTTGGAACATGGCCATGTGTTCCTTTACATAGGTCACCTCACCTAGGAAGGTAGTACATGGCATGTTAGGGGAATTACACATTTTTCCATCGTTAACTTTTCCAAAACCCTAGTATTGTCGCTAAGGGAGGCTACAAACTGTGTGTTCTTCGCAGAACATGGGCTGTAGTCAGGATTTTCACAAAACTTTAGATCTTCATTGAAACATCATTGGTGCTCTGAATATCTTCAAATCTCTTTGGATCTTATTGCATCTTCTCCTTAAATCTTTAGATCTAACTGCAAAACATGCTTGCTGGTTGTCGTTCATTGGAAAAAATGGTTTCCTTAATGAATGAGGGTTTCGTTCTTCCTTACACCTACTTATACGCCACCTATTCTTATTTAATTGATTAGAAACTACTAGAATG
The DNA here is from genome assembly GCA_963277665.1 of Viscum album. Classification (NCBI taxonomy): domain Eukaryota; kingdom Viridiplantae; phylum Streptophyta; class Magnoliopsida; order Santalales; family Viscaceae; genus Viscum; species Viscum album. The sequence goes on along the minus strand of OY728166.1, from coordinate 340,942,563 downwards.
TTCATCCTCGAATCATTTCGTTTTTAGATTTATGCCTCGCTCATGATTTTATCACCATTTGGTGAATTCAAATCGATTTGGCCTCGTTTCGGGTGCCTGATCGAGCTTGGGTCACCCGACAATTTGTCAGACCATGATCCTCATGGATACCACAGTGAAGGATATGAAGAATCTAAGGAGAAAGGCCCCATAAACCAAGGGTTGTATCTTTTTCCAAGTGTTCTTGGCCAACCAATCATCATTGGCAATTTGGTTTAGAATAATCAATAGAAATTTGAAAATCGGTACTCAGGCTCATGAAAAGTTTTAATTCAAAGGTGTAGGTCGAAGGAAGGAGATTAAACTTGCTCAAATTTTAATTCAAGGTGTAAAATGTAAATAATGGGTCCTACCTAGATTTAGTTTCTCTCTATTGATGCAGAATGTGTTTGTCGATGAAGGGGAAAGATCTGTTGCACCTCTATTCGCCTAAGTCTGATGGTTCTTCATCATTCTACATTTTTCATCCATCAACGAAAGGTATAGGAGAGGTGAGGAGAAGGGGATTCATCATTGGAAAAGGGATTATGAGGAAAAATTCCCAAATTCTGAATTTATATCAAGGAAATTAGGTTAAGTTACATTTAATTAATTAATTTAATTTAAATATTTATTTCAGTTAAAACCTTCCCCAATGAGCGAGGGGCATGGAATCCCCATGCCAACTTATTTTATGTTTCACCTAGGGTAAACACCACATTCCAGACTCAAATTTGGTCTCATATTTCTAATCCAATCAAACGATTAATAATTATCCTATTTTCATTAATTAATTGTGTGTGCGTAATATAAAACATATTTTATATTTTTATAAAATTAATTTCGGGCACACCGGGCCTTTAAATCCCATGTAATCTCAATTCCTGGATCTAGAATAATATTTAGAAATATTTCAAAGTATTATTAACCAAAAATTGGGTCTCTACATGGGCACTGAGGATTCCTTTCAATTCTAGAAATTTAAATTGAATTCCTTGGATGATTCTATTTGGATTTGGCTTGATGTCATAGACTGCTTAGTTATTACCCTGGGATCCTTTAAAGTTTAGCACTGAGGCTACCTAGGAAATATTCATGGGGATTATATAGCACTTTCCCCTTAGGGTTAATTTATAAGGGTACAAACTTATGTATTTCACTCATCTTATAAAACATACCATATAATTATGGAACTTTACATGATGATCACTATATATGGAAACCTTGGTTATATTCATTGAGTCCCATCTTATATATATATACATAAAATGTAAAATTCTCATATAAATTATTATATTAGGCGAAAGAATATAATATCATATGGGTGTTCCATAGGGAACCTAGACCGACATGGTTTATTTATTTATCACCTTTATTTATTATACTTGCACACTGATCATTTTATATTCATAGACTAGATGGAATTAGACATCATTGGTGGTCCTACTAATTTTTACTCACACCATACTTGGGTTACCATTTGGTACTCATACAAATATCATGGTTGTATGTTATTACCTTAGATTATTTCTATTTGATGTTAGTCATCATGGAAAAGGACTTCACATGGAGATGAAGGTTGAGCATGTACTTAGGTTGCCTACTGAATTTAGACCTTTTCTTATTTATGATTTTATTAGTATAGTCATGTTATATTCATTTCCTTTTTTATACTTGAATGATTATATTTATGGCTCAGTATGTTCATGAATGGTTGAATTTTAATTACACTTGTCGGGTTATCTGTTTATTATTACTTGTCATCTATTATCCTATACTACTTCTTTTAATTTTATTATGTACCCAGTGTATTTGGTATGAATCCAAAGGTTATATTCTCCCCACTATACCACCTTTAGACCCTCACTGTTAGTTGGAAACCTCTAGAATATAGGGAGGCTCACTTGAGGCCTTGTTTCCAACTAGTATGGTTACTATTTACAAAGTGAACCAAGTCGGTACATGACATTTGTAATCAATAATTCTCACATGAATATGTTCTATATCACTCTATATTATTCTTTAGACATTATATTTCTCATACATGTCCATATTTTCACTTCTCATTAATGTTATCTTTATTTGGGAACCCAATTGTGTGTTATTTCAAATAATATTTATGTTTCCAACTTCTCCTTTTCAAAGGACATTTTATTATCCCTTTGTTCAATGAGGATTTTCAAAAAAGGTATTTTAAAATATTTCACCCCAGATTACTATGATAAAAAATTTGTGGATTAAAATGTAACAACCTAAAAAAATAGTTTAAAATAATATTATTCTTGATATCTTTCTTAACATGCAATGCCAATCTTTAACCAGACTGCGATATACTATAAAAAATATTATTTAAATATGAGAGTTATAACCTAGTCATGAAACTAGAATGTATTAATATTAATAAAATCATTATGAAAAATATCTATAAAGGTTTTATATAATGAAAATTTATTTATTGATTCCTAATAAATAATTACTATGTTTTTGGTAAAGTTATTTTATATTATAAAAATATGTTTTCTTCAAAAATGGTTTTATTGTATTTTCTGTGTAGGAATTGTAATAAATTTATACCATTTTTATAAAAAAAATGGGTAATTAATATAATAGATTAATTCATAAATTAAACATTATATTATGGTGAATTTTTTATTTTTCTAAAATAATATATTTTTTAATAAATTGTAAAAATTACCAAATTTTTAAAAACTATCATTTCCTTTCATCAAATAAAGTAATTTAAAAGTTACATTATGTTATGAATATTATATTAAATTAAAATAAGTCTCATTTAATTATAAATAATATAATTAATTACATAATAATCAGAATTATACTTGATTTTGGTATAAGTTCGATTTTATTCTTAAAAGATCATTTTTCTAAAAACTTTTTTCTGTTGTGTTTTACACATTTAAATTGAAATTATTTCTACCACTTATATAAATTGAAACTTGAAAAATATTTTACATATTTATAATTATTAGTTTAATATTTGGTAAATAGTTCCCTTTTATTTTTGGTCATTATGAATAGTAATCACGGTAAATATTTTTCACCTTGGTAATGGTAAAATGGGTAAAATAGAGTTAAAATTGTGGGATAAGTCCTAAAAATATCTAAAAAACACTTGCCTTCATTTCATTGTATAGGTTCCTTTCAAAATTAATCATTCTCTCTTCAAATTTTTGTCATTTTTATGCCACTTTCCATTGATAATGACCTTAATATTACTTTAAGTAAAGAATAAATAAAAAATGTAACTCTCTTTGTTTTAATATATATAATATTTTTTCATAGAGATAAAATGAGGTTAAGTTTTTTTATAAATGTTTATTTTAAATATTAATGATTTTTTTATCATTTTAATTTATTTTTAGTTATTAGTTATGGAATAATTAGCTTAAATTTTTACGCAATACCGACATAGTGTTTTTTCAAGTAATAGAAATATCAAATGAATGCTTTTGAAAAATACTAAAAGTAATACAATTTGAATGAATCATTATGTTATGAGAATTTTTTAGATAAAAATAACATATTAGTGATTTTTTAAAGTTTATATTTTAGTTATTTTTCTATCTCAATGTCTTTAAAGTCAAACGATGTGAATAGTCCCAAAAATTACTTTAATGGAATATTATGTTAAATAATAAATTATTAAATGATTTAAAATTTGTAAAAATATTATATTTAGAAAAATTAATGATATATGGTAGATACTATCAAACATTTTCCACTTCTAGGTTACTTTTAATTTTATAATAACTTTCTTGACCCCTAAATTGTAAAAAACCTTGATATCACAATAATTATCAAATGGATTAACGAGAGTTAAAACTAAGATATAAGGGTTAAAAAATCACCCTAAACTTGTCTAAATATTATTGGATGAGATTATTTTGAACTATCCTCACCAAATATTCTAAATATATCAACTTTATTCCATATTAACATGAAAAAAATTATTATATTTAAATGTTTTAAGAAGTTCCAAGTGTGTCCTCTCTTTCACTATAAAAGTACACAACCCCTCCTCTATTCGCCACACCACATTGAGCCACTTAACTCAAAAAAACTACTAAAACCTCTTCTAAACATCCTTATTAAATTTCTATATTTTATTTTATCTTAAATAGGCTATACCTAGGTTCCTTAAAAAGAAATCCAAAGTAAGTATCTCAAAGTGTAGGTAATCGTTTTAACTGGTCTCTTTCATTTTAATTATTTTAACTCATTAATTTATGTCCTAAACATTAACATATAATAATAAAATTATCTTAAATATAATATTATTTTATTATGATGATGTTATAACCTTTATCCATCTTCTTTCCAATCAAATTGGAAATGAAAGTACCACTTGTGCATATAGGTTGACTACCTCTTCCACATAGTGATATGATTCATTTTACATAATCACATAAAATTAATAGATATAATGATGTATTTAATATTTATATATTATATTTATGAAATAATTATGTTTATTTAATTGTAAAATATAATTTTTATTTATTTCTTTCATTTTTTTAGAAAATCAAAATAGCGTTCATGCATGTGTACAAACTACTATCTCCATGAATGATGTAAATTAGTTTTATATATCTACCTTTTATGGATTGTTATAAATAAATATATAATTAATAAATATGATATTTAAATCACTATTAATATAGTTTATATTATGGATCTATGATCAAGATGAAAGTACCACAACTACTAAATTGAAACTTACATGAAAAATGAAACAATTAATACCTAGAAACGATGATTTAATAAAAAATTATTAGTAAATGGGTTTTTAAATATTATAAATGGATAATATATGATATTATAAGTATGAATATGGTTTTTTATATTATTATAATAAATTTAAATTTATAATATTTGAGGATATGTCTTTTATGAATCAAGTTGAACATAAGGTGAGGTTTCTTTATCTCAATATTATTTTGTTTAGATATATTTGATATTATGTGCCTATTTATGTTTATAAAGTGTATATACTACCCATTTAAAATTTTATATTATAGATCCTTCTTAATTAATGTTATTTAAAGTTACAATTAAAATTATTTAACCCTTTGGTTTTTTATTCAAAAATTACCAAAGTGGTAAGGGTTTCATGTCTCACTTTTATTTCTATGAGACATATGCTATATTCTCTACTTATTTATTTAATTTGGTGTATATATTTACCCTTTAATATTTTATATCATTAATATATTTATATTCATGGTATTCAATGTTTCTTTTGAATTTATTTCTTTCAAGTGGGTTATGATTTAAAATTTATCAAAGTAGTAAGGGTATTATGTTAAAATCTCATTTTTGTCAGGATTTTTTATGCTTCAATTTACGATGATGAAATTATATGATCTATCTCTCAAAAATATTATAAATTTTATTCTAATATGGTTATTTCTATAAATTACAATTTTTTAATCCATTTTTCCCTCTCTAAGTACTAAAAAGTATGAAATAATTTTTTGGAGGAAAGCCAACATTTTTTTCTATACGGTTGGGGTATTTTTATTCCATGACCATATTTTCTTAAAAATGTTTTCAATAATGTGTTTAATATTATCATATAATTGTTTGAAGTAATTTTTAAACATGATTTACCTTCTATAATAGTATTTAAAAGTAATCTTCTTGTCGTTTTTTGAATGAGGTACTTTTAACTAAAGTTGTGGAATGAGTCTTTATTTTAACACATACTACTTGAATGGTTGTTCTTGCAATCATGAATACTATTTGATTTGAAGTTTATTTTACATTTTTTCATTTTTATTTTCAAATAAAAATTTTTCATTAATAATTTGTAAATTTTTATATTTTAAATAATTTATTTCAAAATGAAAAGGGTATTTTCCTCAAGAAATGTTAGAGTGGTATTTTAAAGGCATTTTTATCTTTGATAAAATCCTTTTATGTTACTTATAATTAATTAGAGATATTATTATATGATACCATACATATTATTTCTATATATGGTTTATTGTTATGACGATGGAATCTTTATTAAATTCATTTTCTTTGTTATTGATTAATCTATATTGAAATCATAAATGTTTTTATGACTTGTGGCATACTTATGAATAGATTATCACTATGTGGAAGGTGGGTTTTTTATACTCCTACAATTCATTGTGTAAATATTAATGTTTTTTTAGATCAAAGGGTACATAAGAGAGTATCCCAATCCCAAAATAGGTTACACGTAAGGTTATACCAAGCCTAGAGTAGGTACATGGGTAGTTAACCCAAACCTAACATGTGATGAATGTCTTGGTGGGTAGAATTGACATAAGATTTATAGGATTACACTTGATTACACTCTTTTATGAAATTATTTTATGAAAATTTTATGAACTCATGGATCATGATTTTTGATTCCTTTATTATTCATATATTATGAACTTCCAAGTGTTATTCAATAACTCGTGATTTTGATCGATGAATTACTGAGTATGATTTTCAAATATTATGCTCATATTCTCATACCCTTATAATCATGTTTTTTTTATAAATTATAATTGATTGATATATCCCTTAATTACCCTTACTAGGCATCTGATATCACCCTTTATTATGTTTCCTTTTTCCCAAGATATGAATAACGGTTTTATGTATGATATGTCTAAGAAGGGTGCTAGTTGTAAATAACTTAGTGGCAGATGATGTAGATATTTTATGTACATGTTTTTTATGTGTCCTGGGTTCAAAATACAATGAAATTGTATGATTTTGTAATGGATCTTGAAGATATGTAATGAATATTCATCTAATAAGATGAAATATTTATGTATGAAATTACTGGGTTGCCTCAATATCGGTCTTTCTATAAAAACTCATCAGATTCTAATTTAACCATTTGCTAACTCAAAAAAATGAGTTTCATCAATTAAATACTTATTAAATTGAGAAAATATAAAAAAATATGAATTTATATATAAAGTTATAGAAATTACAACCAGTAATCCACTTCACTAATTTGCTCCATGATATCAATAGGATTAACATATCATGGTATCAATTTTCCTTTCTTTCAAAACTTCTGGTGTCCCATCCTTGGATATAGTTTCAAAATAACTTTATAAATTAAATAAAATTTAAATGGAAAAATAATAACATATTTATTTTACTAAATGTAAGTTGAATATATACATTTCTAAATTATTTTAACTTGATCGGTTATTTCTTGTACCAAACTAAGTCCCATGAAAGTATTTTCACCTATCTTGATCCATCATAATAGTGATCAAAATATTTGACCATATAATAGTTTTCAATGGTTAAATACTGATTAATTATTGAAAAAATTATAAACAAGATCCACCAATGATAAATGGTTTTTACAAGACTTTACAAACTCAAGCGCACATGCTTGAGATGAAAACCCATATCTTTTATACAATTTATTTCATGATTTGATAAATAAAGTCGAAAATAATATAATCCCATAATATCAAGATGCCTGATGTTTTTGGTTCATTAGATGCATCATCCAATAAATTTAAATAGTGATACAATGAAATTATTTAAAAACTCCACAACATGCCCTTAAAATCCATTGATCTTCTAATATTACATAGGATAACCCAAGGAAGTACATAAGAAATAGGTAAACTATAAAGCCTGATGAGGGAATAATCAAATAATAACATTATTAAACTAATACATGTGATTCAAGAGAAATATCCAGGTGACATAAAAGGGGTGATAATCATAAACATGAACATCGAAGCATGATATAAGATGATAACACCAAGCCAACATAGGAATGTGTTAACAACATAAAACTTGACATCATAAACATGATATATGTCTAAACACCAAGACATAATATAAATTTATGATTAAGATAACCTAATTTACACTATATATGGTATCTCATTAGATAATAATATTACCCAATACATTGGAGTACAATATAATTCTGAGCCCACCCATCACATTCATATCATGTATATGAATTTGTATACCATATATATCATAAAACATAAGAATGTATTTCATCACTTTTAATACCATAATTAAGAAGTTTGGGATATATAAATGTGACTCCCCAATCAATTAAGGTTAGGTGAATCTAGGTTAATACCCTTGAGTGGAAATGGGGGTGGGTAATACAATACAAAATTTTGGCATGGAAATCGTGGGATAATTTTGACAGTATAATGGTTGTACATAAAGGTTCATAGAAGGGTTTATAGAGAGTAAAATGTGGTCTATAATTTCTTGTTAATGATATGTACAGTAAAGGAGTGTCTAAAAACACCTTAAAATATAAAAAAATAGAAATAAAAAGGCTTTATACAAAAAAAGTAATTGAATAAAAAGGAATAGGAGAGAATTCCTTACCATGAGAGGGTGCTTCTAAAAGATTTGTAAGATCCTATTAAGAGGTTAGTAACACCATGGGAGGGATTTATAGAGGTATCAAGATAAAAAATTCATTCTAAATGGATTTTTAGGGAAGAGGAATGGGAGGTTGGGTGGGTATTTATTGAAAAAGAGAGGGGAATTATTTATTAATTTATAAACTTAGGTTTTGGACTCTATATAACAAAATAATCAAAAACCACAAACCTTAATAAGGTTTTTCCAATTATTTCTACCAATGACGATTGGTTTCCAATATTTTAAAAGTAAAATAACCTAAAATTTTAAAATAATACCATTTGTTATGTGGAAGTGTGTCATGTTCATAAATAATTGGTTTTAAAACCATAAAATAAAATATAGGTTTTGGAGGATTCATTAAAGGATTATAAAATTAATAAATTAAATTTAAAAACACATTATTTTAAATGGAAAACAAAATTGTGGTCATGTAATCTCTTTATAGTATTTATTACATCACTTTTTGGCTATTATGATGTCATAATATAGAACTTATATTATTTTGTATTTAATTTTTACCCAAAAAATTGATTATCTGAAAAAAATTATGAAAAAAACACCATTGCATAATTTTAATGTGTTGAATTACAAAATAATATTTATTTTACCAGAATAATTTTCTAAATATTATAATTTTCACTTTTAAATAAAAATCCATATTTACTAAAAAATACTAGTTTTTACAACACTAATAACTTTTTGAACCTTATAAAAATTAAATTGGGTTCCAATAAATTATATGATTACTTATATATAAATAAATAAAATTAAATAATAAAATTTTATTAATATAAAATTTATTTTGAAAAATATAATTTATCAAAATAGTTTCTTAATTGAAACTATATATTTTCCAAAAATATAATTTTTAATTCCTCGTATCTAAATCTAATTTTTATCATATTCGTTGTATAATCATTTATAAAGTAATAATAAAAAGGCTTTAATATAATCATTATTTTATTTAAAAAAATATAAAAAATTATACAACTATGGCCTAGATACATAACCCCTTACTACACCATCTTATTCCCAAAGGGTAAGGTTTTTTTATGGTGGCACTTTCTTGGGGTGGTTCAGCGAACATGGTTTGGGTCTTGATCTCAATAATCTTGAAATTCTTCTGTAAAAAATTTCACTCATGTTTAATTTATTGAATCTAAGATTGGTTTTGGTCAAATTAAAATCTCATTGATTCTATCTCCCTTATAAGCTTCAATAAATGGGCTTCATAGGGTACGATCCTACAAGTCAATTTTGTTTTTGAAGAAGGTGGTTCCTTGGTCAAAGACCAAAGCTTGAATTATTATATAAAGAAAAAATGAGTTACCTAATCCATTTATTCAATAAAAATTGGAGTCTCGTTTATGAAATTTTGGTAATTAAATTATTCCTCCCTTCATTAATTTTTCCCTTAATATTTCATTTTATACACTAAAATAGATTAGGGTACTTTTGTTTTATTACCACATCTAGCTCCCAGGTTTCTTCCTTAAACTTATGGTTCTTCCACAACACTTTGAGCACGTGAGTTGTATTATTTCATATAAATATTTATCTATGATATATAATCTTCATCATATGCTCCTTGTATGAAATATCATTCTCCAAAGGTACCACATATGGATTAATTACATGTGCGGGGTCCAGTATATACTTCCTAAAGAGGGATACATAGAACATATCTTGTTCATGAGATTGGTTAGGTGGTATTTCTAGTAAATAATCCATAGCTCTAATGAAATCAATGATCTCAAAGGGGATGATGTATCTAGGACTAAGTTTTTCCTTCTTCCCCAACCTCATGAATTTCTTCAATTGTGATATATGAAGGAACCCTTTATCTCTAATCTTAAACTCTCGGTCTTGTCGATGATTACATACATAGTTTTTTTATCGATTTTGTGTAGCTTTAATATATAATTGATTTTTTTGAACATTTCTTGTTACATATTGAATAAAATTAGGTCCCATTATCTTTTAATCTCTAACTTCATCCCATTATATTGATATATGGAACCTCTTCCCATATATAGCCTCATAAGGTTCCATTTGAATACTAAAATTGAAATTGTTTTTATATGTGAACTTCAATAGGGGAATATTTTAATCCAAATATCCTTAGAAATCTATTAAACATTATCCCACAATATCCTCTATAGTTTTAATTGTTATCTTAGACTGACCATCCATCTGAGGGTGATGAGAAATACTAAAAATTAGCTTTATATCAAACACTTGCAGAAGGCTTCTCAAAAACCTTGAGGTAAACTTGGATCTTGATTAGATATAATGGAGAGTGGCAAAACATACATTATTATCACATCCCTTATGTATATCTTGGTGATTTTATCAAGAGAGAAATATTCCTTCATAACAGTTAATTTCATTAACTTTATAGGGTGATCAACTACCACCCAGATGGCGTTATTGACTTAATATGTTCTGGGGAGTCCTTCTATTAAATCCATGGTTATGTTTTCCCATTTACATACTAGTATGAGTAATGATTGTATCATACCCATAGACTTCTATCATTCATCCTTGAATTTTTGGAATATCAAGAATCAAGATACAAATTCTTCAATATCCCTCTTCACGTTATCCCACTAGATATTTTGATTTAGATCTCTATATATATTAGTGGTTCCTGGATGAATAAATAAGGATGTTATATGTGAATTTTATAGAATTTCCCTCTTAAAATATGGTTTTTATGGAAAACATATTTAGGTTCCAAAACTTATAACACCATATATAGAAAATTTTAAATCCTGGATATTTTCTACCTTTCTCTACTATTCCCCATCATCTTTTTGGGCCTCCTTGATCCTATCAAGAATATATTTTTGATCGGATATTTGATAAAGTTAAGATTAATATCCTTTTATTTGTCTCGTGTTCATCCTTTTAATCTCTAAGAATATTGGATCCCTTTCTATCCCTATCATGGATAGGGATATAGGATCCTTTCTACTCGGATATTCTTCCACTTTTTTCACCTTACCAAGATGGTAATGGATTGAACAATCATAATACATGATTATCTCTAACCACATTCATTATTTAATATTGAGATCATTTTGTGTGAATATATACTTGAGGATTTTATAATCTGAATATATGTCACACTTCTCCCCATAGTGATAATACCACCAAATATTTAATTTTAAGATCACTAAAGCCAATTTCAGGTCATGGTTTGGGTAGTTTTTCTCATGGATATTTAATTAGTGGGAGTTATAGTATATAAATTTTTCATATTTCATGAGTACACAACCTAATACATTTTTGGATGCATCACTATAGATCACAAATACATCCTCACTAGTGGGTAATGTGAGAATAGGTGCAGTTATTAGACTTTTATTTTAATCTTTAAATTTATCCATGAATTAATCAGTCTAGAAAATTATAGATACCTTCAAATTTAGCTTTGTTTTGGGGAATGAAAATAATGGTAAGTTTCTAAAAAATTGATGATAGTACCCAGTTAATCCAAAGAAACTATGGATATCTATCATGGATGTTGGTCTAGGTCGTCCTTCAATTCCCTCTCTTTTTGAAGGATGCATAGATATCTCTTTACTAGTGATATATTCCCCAAGAATGTTACTTACTCCATCCAAAACTCACATTTACTATACTTTTCATATAAATTCTTCTTTTACAAGTTCTACAGTATATAATTCAAATGTTCCTTGTGTTCCTCCTTACATTTAGAGTATATAAGAATATCATCTATAATTACTACCACAAATTTATCAAGGTAATACCTAAAGACTCTTTTAATTAATTTGATGAATATAGTTGGATCGTAAGTGAGTATAAATGTAATCACTATGAAATCATAGTGCCCATAGCTTATATTAAAAGTAGTCTTGTGGATATTGTTTTCGAAGCTTTCTTCAAGGTGTGCATCCATCTGTGGAGGATGTGATGATCAGTTTCCATGAATTCCCACTTTCCAAAGGTAGGCGGCATCCATTTCTTATTCAAGGAAGTTTTCTCTTTGATCTAAATAAGAATATGGGATATTGGTTCCTCATTATATGGATTCTTCCTCAGAACTCATTTCCTAGTCCGGGTCTCCCTTAAAGATTAAGACGTTGTTCGTGAAACTCTTCCTGGTGCCATATCTTTGTGGATGTCAGTTAATTACACTATTTCCATCTGGACATTACAAGGGTTCAAGTCAGGGTAGAAACCTTTGATCTGGGGAGTAGTCACTTTGGACATCGCTGGTGTGTCTAGACACTAGAACACTGATGTGTATGGGTTTCTTCCCCTAATGATTGGGCTTCTCGAGGGCACAGAGACATGAGGAATCCCATGTAAAATGTGGAGAATTATATTCCATAGGCATGTCTCTAAGGTTTTCCTCAACTTCCCATGGTTAACATAGGGTATTCTGTGAGTTTAACATCTAGCAGAGATGGATCAGATTGATCAGAACACTGATAAGAGTGGATCAGATGGGTGCAGCCCCAGGAGGGATCACCTGAGAGTCCCATTAGATAGGTGGATCACAATGTCTAATGAAGATGAATTTTAGGATGCCTGGGGCCCTATAAAGGAGACACTAGGGTTTACCTTTGGCTGGGATTAAACATCAAGGATGTTTCCTACATACCTTGTCTCAAGAGATAGGGATCAAAACCCATGTAGTTCAAAGGCGTGATAAATCGAGGTGTGCTCAGAGGATAGAAACCCAGATATGATGTTGGGGATTATTCATGGATAGCATCCTAGGTATCATGAGTATCAATGATGATATGGATGACATGATATCACCAGGATGTGGCAGCCCAAGTAAGAATTTGGATGGATGGTGGATGGTTGAATAGAGCAATGGGATGGAACCTACGTGAGTATGATGGTTATTTTGGGCTTGAACCTCAAAGAGACTTCCTACATATCCCTGTGGTAGGGAATCAAAGTCCCCATAGTCCAGTGGGGTGATGGGACACCTGATGAGGTGGCCCGTGAGAGTGGATTAATGTATGGGACCCAGAGGAAATAGAACTTTTGGGTTGGGGCTTGATCTTCCCAGAATATAAGGGAATCTAGGGAAGACTATGATGGGACATGAGTGATGTGATTGAACCTTAGGAAGGCTTCCTATATATCCCCATGGTAGGGAATCAAAGTCCATGTATTTCAGGATGGGGGCACAAAATCGGGGTGTACACATAAGACAACAACCCGATGATATATTGGGGCTTACGCATGGTTTGTGGCCCAGGTTGGACTAATGCCCGAGGGGTAAACTAGGGATGTGGGTCCCAAAAAAATGGACTACAATGGATTACCGCTGGTTTGGGTTGCAATGGATTACCTATGGTTGGGGTTACAATGACTTACCACTGGTTGGGATTGAACCTCAGGGAGGCTTCCTGCATACCATGTCCAGGAAACAAGGATCAAAACCCACGTAGATTGAAGGTGTACAGTTTAGCATCATGATGGGTAAGCGTGAACTGACATGAAGTGTTCAAGACTGATGGGTGTTGGGATTTAACCTTGGGGAGGCTTCCAATGTACCTTGATCGGGTAGGGGAAAGGATAAAAGTTCATGTAGTTTAGAATGGGGGATACATTTTAACATCATATGGGGAGAAGGTGGACTGACGTGAAGTGGTTAATACCAATGGGTGTTGGGATTGAAACTCAGGGAGGCTTCCTACGTACCTTTATTGGGTAGGGTAAAGGATCAAATTCCACATATTTTAGTATGGGGGATACAGTTTAACATCATGTGGTATGAAGGTGGACTTAGGTGAAGTGTTTGAGACCAACGGGTGTTAGGTTTGAACCTCGGGGAGGCTTCCTACGTACCTTGATCAGGTAGTGGGGTATTTGATAATTACACTCTAGGGCAGAACAGGAAGGATTTCATGGTCAATGCTTACTCTAATCCCATGTGAGTCATGATCGGTGTGAGAAACAAGAGGCGGCAAAGTCCAGAATATCATGTCGTGAAAGGTGCATACGCGGGGAATGAAGCGGGGATTACACATGGTTAGTGGCCCAAGGAGATGGTGGTTGGGACTTAATTCAGGATGGAGGCCTGATGGTGACAAATACCATAGGGAGAGGGATGGGTTAACGAAGGTCTCGGTGCCCATCTCTCCTCTAACCTTTGTGTACCAAAGAATAAAGGAAGAGTGAGGATGATACCTCCTGCAAGAAAGGGTAGGGGATTACACCAAGATGTTTTTCCTTCCCCATGGATAGACACCACTCTAATAAAGAGGATCTCATTCTATTTGAGGAAGATCTCACTCTGATGGAGATGAGTGGGCATTGAGAATGTCTGAGATGGGGCACCTTGTGTATATTACACGGGGCGAGGCTACAGTTTAACGTCGTGTGATGAGGATGATAGTGCTTGGTAGTTTAGCATCTTGCATCTCAGATAAGGTGGGTTCACCCCGCACCCCTATGAATTACATAACATATAACCAACCACCCTTGAGGAAGGGAAGGAATTATCAATGTCGTGGTGTGGCGGTATTGTGGATTGATCCATTGAGGGGATCATGTTAGCATGGCTATGTGAAGAAGCAATAGCAGTTAGGGTGCCTATGCGAAGAATCATGAGGATAAGAAACACAACATGAATCACCACCCAAGGGACCTTGAAGTCACTTCATACAAACCTGGAGGTTCATATGGGAGAAGGGTTTGTGAAGCAAATGGGTTCACAGAAAAGGACCTTATGAAGCTCTGGTGCTCCACATAGTAGAGAGACTTCATGAAGGGGTAAGCTTCGCAAAGTGGAGTTTCGTAGCCTAGGAATAGGGTATAGATGCATATTAAGGGTTCTTCACAAAGTAGAAAGGCTTTCGTAGAGTAGGAATTCACGATGCATAGGTACCTTGCAAAGCATCTCACTGCGAAGC
The DNA here is from genome assembly GCA_963277665.1 of Viscum album. NCBI lineage: Eukaryota > Viridiplantae > Streptophyta > Magnoliopsida > Santalales > Viscaceae > Viscum > Viscum album. The sequence goes on along the minus strand of OY728166.1, from coordinate 340,927,228 downwards.
AATGTGCTTCGGGAAGAACAATGACCCTACCTTAGCATGGGGTTCACATGAGCATGGAAGGTACTTCACACAGCGTGAGTGCTTTGTGAATACCTGAGTCCCCTTGGTGATCTCCTTCCATTGTGATGGCATGTGGGGTCCACGAAGGGCATCCCTGCTTGAAGAGGGGTTGTGTTTGAGCTAAGGGAAAGGTACTTCACAATGCTCAAGTACCTTAAAGAGCTCATTTTTTTAAATGTTTCATAGAGTATAGGTTTCTTCATTATTTGGGAGATAAGAATGTGAAAGGTCAGGGTATCCATCCTTTTGGTCTGGGGGAAGCTTAGTATTTATAGGCAATAGGTGGAATGAGTCTCAGATAGCTTGTTACAAAGCAGCATGGTACTCTACGATTAGATATGGATTTCATCAAGTTTTTTGTAACTATGGAGTCAACCGTTATCCCCTCCTTGGCTTATGGCCCTTCTTAATTCCCTCTGTGGTGCTCACGAAGGCTTCTGTCAAGTTCCAAAGGATCACATAGGTGATCTAGTTCCTTCCACAGTGCGGAGATCCTGGTCAATTGTGTCGTAACCGCAGATCCTCCCACATCATTTACTTTGCGGCGACAGTAAAGGGGGATTTGGCATCGCGTCTAGCATGGTGTCAAGGGGCTCTGCGAAGGAGCTTAGTGAGGAAGCCCATTCTTCACTAGTTTCATCTTTTCCTCATTTTCCTCTGCATGCATATTTTGTTACCAATAAATTACCCCCCTTAGACTTGGAGACGTGGAGAAAATGAGGGTCTAAGTCTGAGGGTAAATTTCCAAAAATATAGGCCAATATCAAATCCATATCATGAAGCTGGGTTGCGATGTGGAGAGGCAATGCATGGGTTGAGAGCGCCGTGAAGCTGGCCGCGACTAAGCATGTTGTGAAGCCAAGGTGGGTCATCGCCTATAAATAAGGGAGGTTGAACCCAATTTTTTCCTTTCTCATCTTCATGTTCTTATGATTGGGATCTAAATTTGAAAATATCTGCATGCTATGTGACTTCTTTTTTCAAATTGATCATGTCTACTCTATGGCGCACAACGAGTCTTTAAACTCTGTGATCGTGCACTCCGCGGCTTGCGTCCGCAAGGTTTGTGGTGGGGCTATATGCCATGTCTCTATGACTAAGCTCTACGACTGAGATCCACTATCTAGAACAATAATTTCAAAAACTTTGATATGGAATGGCTCAACAGGAAGCTGCCAGGGGGGTCCTTGTAGATGCTGCTCGGAGGGAAGAGATGGCTGATAACTTGGGCATCAGGGAATGTGTGAGAAGAAACTCAGAACACAAATCTCTAGTGGAGCTATTTTCAAATAGTCATAAGAACAATAATTTTTGAAATAGGCTTCCCCTATACATATTTGGAATGAGGGATGATGTTCTCATTCCAAAAGAAATCAGGGACGAGCCAGCTTACTAGTTCATGAGTACGTCGTGCAAGCACCACTGGTTCAAGGATACTTACGGTAATACTTGGGATGATCGTACACTCATTGATGTCGATTTACTGTATAACCATGTGAATAATGTTTAAGATAAGGAATTGCATCTAGAGGTATCCCCCCACTATACCACACCATTCTGAATGCATCCTTGGGGAACCCATAAGAGGGGTGGACTGATGAGTGGGATCTGCGCTAGGGCGGAAACTTCATAGATGATTGGGCATGGGATTATTGGGCATGTGCCTTGTTCGAGGAGTTTGGGGTGGAGCTGAGGTGAGTAGACCTGTATGAGGTGGCCTAGGATTCTCAATTCTACATCTACCAGTAGAAGTAGCTGATGCTAGAGTTGTTGAACAAGTGGTCATTGAGGACCAACACTTTTCATTTTTACCATGGGGAGGTTGGTGTCAGCCTCTGAGACCTATACCAAATATTGGGGGTCTCGATACTGGGGGCGATGTATGATGAATTTCTCTCCGTCGTGAATAATTGGGAGGACCCGAAGAAAATTCCACTACTAGACAAGGTATTTATGGAGCTAGTTTCGGTGGAGGATAAGCAGTTGGTGAGGGATGTCCACTTTAAGCATTTTTTCAGTCAGTTCATAAAGTCCCCTGTAGATGGAAAGTTTATCATGAGGTCTCCAACCTGATTGAAGGGGGTTCAGTGCAGCAAGGAGAACTCCTACTGGAGACTCTTGGAGGAAATCTAGTAGAATACATAAAGATTCAGTATCAGTACTGAGCAAAAACTATTGGTTATGTTGGCTGCATTCATCTCGATGCTTATCTATAGTTGGATTCTTCTAGTAAGGGACACAAACATGGGTGTTCAGCTGATCATCTTCAACATGGAGTCCGTGTTGGTGAAAGGGGAGCGGGTCAACCTAGGGATCTTGATTGTCACCAAGTTGCATAAGGTGTTGTGGTATATCAATGAAGGAAAAAAATACACACAAGGTATGTGAGCCATTCCATCTTATGTATGGGTGGATAGCAGCACATATTAGGGGTGTATATGAATATCCAAACCACGTTTCTCCTCCAGGGTTAGACTTCTAACTGGCTATTCTGAACATGGTGGGGAGTTTTCTGACCAATTTGACCCTGTCGCTAGTGCTAATCCAGGTCTGGAGGGCGGATGAGTTCAACTTCCACCCATTATCATTTCCAAAAGGTGTGTTCACTAATGATGTCTAGGTAAAGGAGGATCATTAGTACTAACTCCTAGCCTTTCAGGGTGGAGTCCTGGTGGAACGGGTTGACTGTGATCCTCTCTGTGAGTTGTACACCCCAAACTGTTTCGCCAGTTAGTTCTGGTGCATTCAGAGGCTCACCCTGTAGGTCTACTTAGGATTGCGCCATGAATATCACTTGTGTGTGATGAGGAAGATGTAAATCATGTTCACACAAGAGGATGGGAAGATTTAGAATGATCTTCCTCCACCCATAGTTATCTATGGACTGGTGAAGGAGTACACCAAGAGTTGGTAGGAAGCCTACCTGGGGGAGATGCTGAAGCAGCAGACCGTCTATGCCAGTGATGAGGTCCCCCCTCAACCACAAGTTCAGGGATGAAAGGCGGTAAGTACATCTAGTGGTGGTGGGTATGCATTAGTGGTGAGACATGCACCAACCAAGAGGTGGGTAGCAGTGGCAGACATAGTGGTCCTGGAGGAGTAGAGTCATCCAGAGGGGAGCCTGTCTAGGGGGTTCCGTATGATACCCACTCAGGCTCCAGGGAAGTGGTTGCGCCATATAGATATGCCTGATAAGTCTGTCTTCCTAGAGTCTTAGGACATCTAGTATCTCAAAAAAATTCATCAACCCTTCCTAGATGTGGAACCATATGAACTATCTCAGGATGGATTTACCAGGGATCAGTCCTACCAAGGCTAGATTTGAGGTGTATCAGACGGAGGTGGAGTAGTACATTTCCAAGATGGAGGACCTTGTGCACTCTCAGGGTTCTATGTGTCCCATGATGGATCGAGTAAAGGTGATGCTTGATCGAATGGCCCCTCTTCAATTTTCAGCCTCCAAATTGTGGTATCCTTTCCCCCTACCAAAATAATCTGAAGGGTTCTCCTGGGGGAGGAGTCTGGTGGAGGGAGCCCTTTGGAGGAGGGTGAGGTCACAAACTCAAAACTGGATGAGTTTTTAGAGGCTCTTAAGGTAAACCCTAAACCAATTTCCCGTAGTCCTCTTCCAGGTTACTTAGGCATTTTCACCTAATATTTGACCTATGCAATAGGGCCTCATACACAAGACCTACTCCCATGAAATAGTAGATACAGCTATAGGAACTTCGGGATCTGCACCCACAACAATTGAAATTATCATGCCTAGTAGGGCCGCGATACCTAGGGTGGTTCTTTGAGAGTCTTTACACTTCTCCACCATATATAGAGTTCCATGCCTTGGGGTTCCGATGGAAGTATCTCAGAAGCGAGACTGACTATTCAACCTCTATAAGTATCCTTCACATAATTGGTAGTCGCCATCTATTTAATCAAGTCAACTGATGTCTGTGCATTTTTCACATGCACAGTTATTTAGATGGTATGGACTGCCTTGGAAAAGATGGTCAGAGCTCCTGGCACTGTTTTTTCTGGGGGAATGTTGGTGGCCATAGAAGAGGACATCCAAACTAACAAAACCACTGCACTTCCGATCACAAGTGGGATGGTCAGCAGGACCGATCTTCAAATAATTGAGGTAGAATCCAATGATAGGGATCAATCGGATGATAGGGGTCTTGACCATCCAAACCAAACACAAGATGAAGACCCTACTAATGAGTTCCTAGAGGCGTTACCTTCCTATAAACCCACCGACCCCTCGGACCGGGATGAGATGAATTCTGATGAAGAGGATAAAAAAATAATTTGTCACTGATCATAGAATATGATCAAGATATTCATTGGGGAGACCCCTAAAGTGCAATGGATGTACCAAATAGGGATCCTTCATTTCTGTCTGTGAAAACTATGCACTAGAGGATTGGATGCCCAGCTTCCTAATATGATCATCTGAGACCTTGTAGAGGAGAAGATTTGGGATCTTGGTCATGGCCTTTGTTTGGTATGGTAGAAAAGAAAATTGGTGAACATAAAATGGATTCAGGAGGACAATAATGAGATTCAGTGGTTGAGGGAGTGAGATAATTAGAAATCTTTTTTCCTCGACGCACAATTGGGGCTTCTATCGCACCTGGAGTCCCAGTTGGTAGAAGCAGAAGAACGGATGGGGAAAGCCTCTAAGGAGATGGCTATTATCCGAATTGTCGAGGAGTGGTCCCGGATAGCGGTTGATAAACTATTTCCCATCACCACCGAGGAGGAGTGGGAGCCTAACAGGGGACAGGGGATCCTAGACACCACCAGCCATAGAGTGGTGGAGTTGGAATGCTCTATTGAAGAGGTCAACCCATCTATGGGAGGGGCCAATCCTTGGGTGATGTAATGAATGTAAATTTGTAAACATACTTTTAGGATTGGATTATTTATGTTGACTGCATGCATGGGTTCCATCAGTTGTCTTTTGTTTTCTATATTTCAATCACATTCGTGAAATATCCAATTATTGATCCCTAAACTCACATGGGTCGTGCCCAATGTAAGAAATAAGGGATGACTGCATCATTATTCCATCTGAATATGAGAGTTCCAACCAAGATTCGGGTATTTGGGTTCTGATCAACCAACCAAGATTTCTATAAAGATAAAGGGAGTCCTGACTGGAGGATGAAGTTATCAGAATATTCAAATTTTCATTTTCCCAAAATGCTCTAGTGCATGAGTGGGGTAACACCAGGTGTGTTAGAATCAATCCTAATAGAGGGGAGTGTTAAGTGTGAATCACGATACCCAAAATTTGGAACACTGTATGGGTGGCATGAAAATTAAGGATAACTATTGGCCATGTTCGAAACACAGTATACCTATTTCGTTAGCCTGAAATGGGGATAACAAATGAGGGCTAGTCACTGACTATATTGGAAACATGGGGCCTGACTCGAAATTTCATCCATTAGTCTTCCATAACATTATCCTATGATAGTAGGTGAGCCATAGGCTAAGCATCCATATTTTTAGGGGGTTCCTCCATGTCGGAAAGGGGATGAGGGTCCAAATAAAGGGAACACAAAGCGTGGAGGGTGGAGTGATGGGTTATTCAAATGGAGTCCAACACTCTGGAAATTAAACCACCATGATGAGAACACATTGGGTGAGCATATCAGTCTGATCAAAGATCAAACCTACTTCCAGATAGGTACTCTCTAGTGAGGACTAGAATTATTTTTAGTTTTACATCATACCAATGAGGACGATAGACAAGTACTTTAATGTCGTACGGTGAGGACAGTGCACATAGTTTTAAGGTCATAATTCCTGGACCAGTGATAATAGTTTAAAGTCATGCTGCACAAACTATAGGCTCCTAGTTTAAGGTCATAGAGACTGGACCATAATTGAGACCAAGGGTCCAGAAGGGTTAATGACCCTGGGGATAGGCTCGAGGAGAAACTCTTGGACGTCTTTATGTATCCCATAAGGATGAGAATCAATCTAAACATATTTCTTAAGAATAGTGTGGTTATATACCAATACTGGTGGGGGAAATCCTCTCTGGTAAGGAATCTAACGCATCCCATAGTTATTATAGGCCATCCTAAACTTGTTCAGGGTGGAACCACATTTTAAAGTCATGTGTTGAGTACATGGTTACCCATAAAATAAACATGTGGTGTGGAACATATCCCAACATGAATGAGGACATAATCATTCCACACCACACCACGTGTTCCCGATGGGATTCTTTAGTCCATAGACCAGAGGTGTCCTAACTTGGGGCTAGATCTAAAGAAAAGTATTTGGGCATTCCTATATACCCCATGAGGATGGGAATCAATTCATATGTAGTTTTGTATGAACTATGTAGTTTATCATCATATGATAGGATGGAGAGTGGAAGTGGAGATCCCCAAAGGGGGAGTACGCGATGCGGCCATTATAGACCCAACGAGAATGAGGGCCAAGTCAGTCCATAACATACCATGTAACCCTAGGGGAAATCTTAGGTCGATAGACTAAAAGATGGAGAAATTTGTGCTGGTTCCAAGACAAAATGTATGGGCATTCCTACGTACCCCATGAGGTTGAGAATCAATCCATAATTAGTTCTCAGGTTACAGTTTAACGTCATGTGGGATGAGAGTCATGTGTAGTTCAGTTTCACTCATACACATCCTACCAAAACCACTAATCCCATGTGAGTCATTCTTGGTGTGGTAAACAAGGAGTAGTGGTGGGACTTTCCTGGAATATGGAGGAATTCATTGTGCAATGGAATGCTAGGTGAATGATGTCTCAAAATTATTGACTCACATTCTTAACATACCTAAATTCATGAAGGGGTAAAACCAAGTGTATTAGAATTCAACTTAAATATATGGGAGTGGAAAGATGTGAATCATGATGCCCAAGATCTGAATAAAAATAATGGTGGCATGATGGTAGAGGATAATTACTGGCCATTTTTGAAACACAATATCCATTTTGTGTTAGGTTGGAATGGGGAAAGAAAAATGAGGGTGAACCATTGACCATGTTCGAAACATGAGACACGTCAAAAAAAAATTCTAGGGTCTTCAGAGGCGTTGGACCAAAACAATAGGTGGGAAAATGTTGCCTAAGACGAGGCTGTAAAGGGGGTCCCTTCAAATGTGGAAGAGGGTGGAAATCCAAATAAAGGTATCATAAAGCATGGAAAAGAAATTAGAGGATGTGTATGTGAAAATTCCACACTATGGGCTCTTTTCCACAATGCATTTGAGTATTCCAATGAGACGTGTTAGATAGAGGAATTCAAATCCCTTTCCAAGGACAAGGGTCATGGGGTCTCACACTCCTAGCTTAAGGATGTAGAGTGGAACATTAAGAGGGGACCTGGTTTAATGGAATGTGCGTAGTGTGGCGAAGTAGTCAAACCTGATGCGTAGTTACCATAGGGAGATCTTGGTTTAGGGTTGTGGAACTCGAACCAGGTTGGGAAGAGATAAGGGAGACACATGGTGTGGTTGTTCCAAAACCTAACGTAAATGAGAACCCAGGAGGTACTTTCTATACCACGTTATTCCAAAAGAGTTTGAGCTAAGGGGATGAAAACGGGGGTAGGATTTAAGATTCCTGGGGCTGGACCTACGGACAGAATGCTTGTTCATTCCTACGTATCCCATGAGGATGTGAATCAAGCCGCACGTAGTTTTGTAAATTTTTTTGTAGTTTAGTGTCCTACGATAAGGACATTTAGATCTTAGTTTTAAGGTCTTATAGCTTGAACCATATATGGAAAGAAGGGAGGGAGGCACATGGTGCGGTAATTACAAAACCCAACGTGAATGAGGACATTAGGAGTCCATATCACACCATGTGCTCCCTAAGGAGGTTATAGGTGAAGGGACTGAAAATGAAAGTTGGGTTGGGCCCAAGGAAAAGTGCATGGGAGTTCTTAAGTACCCCATGATAATGGGGATCATTTCTTATGTAGTTTTATAAGTGTCATGGTAGGGTACCAATGCCAGGGAAAATACTGTCTTGTGAGTCTAGCCCACACACCAAAAGAAGTGGAATTTGATAGATCTTGTTTGTTCTTTAGGATGAATGTGTGTGTGTGTGTTTTTTTTTTAAGTAAAAAACCTTGGACAAAGAATCCAGGAATCACTACCCGAATCAAGCCATATGCATGCCTTGATAAATGGAATGGTGGATAACTTATACCAAACATGATGTCCCCTAGAGTGAGGACATCACAATGTGGTGTTGTTTTTCATCATGCATCCAGAATGATAAAGTCATAGTTCTGGATCGTATGATAGGACCAAACCATGAATTTTAACACCATGAAGTAAAGACACAATAGTTTCAAGTCATGTGGGACCTAGGCAGCATAGTTTAAAGTCATATGTCTTGGATGCATACATAAGAAACGAGTTTTTAGAGGGGAATGTACACAGCGTGATAAAGCATACCCGATGTGAATGAGGATGAGGTACACACCACACCATGTGCAATTCTGGGGAAGGAACCTCGGTCCAAGGGGCCAGAAAAGGTCAGTGAATATAGGTCTGAACCCAAGGACAAAATTTCTAGGTGTTCCTACATATCTTCTTGGGGTAGGAATCAAGCCATATGTAGTTCTAAGGGTGCATTTTAATGTCATGTGGGACAAGAGGCATGAGAGGCTAGCTCCTAAAAGGGGAGTATGTTGTGCAGATATTGCACAATTGACATGAATGAGGACATAATTCCTTACCACACCACATACCCTCCCTCCTTTAGGAATCAGGCCAAGAGGCCAAAGAGGTGAGGAGGTTTCTAAGAAACAGGGCTAGATCTGAAGACAAAACGTCTAGGCGTTCCAACATATCCCATGAGGATGGGAATCAAGCCACTTGTAGTTCTGAATATGTCATGTATTTTAACATCATACGGTGAGGATGAATATAGGAGGGGATATCTTGATGAGGAATTTATATGGTATGGAGAATAATCCGACGTTAATGAAGACATAAGCCCACATACACTACACTATTCCTAATTCCCAGAGAAAACTTGGGCCAAGAGGCCAAGAGAAAGGATAAATGAACCTGGGATGGTCCCAAATAAAAAAATTAGGGTTTTACTATGTGTATGTGAGGATGGGAATCAAGAAAAATGTAGTTCTAGGAGATACAGTGCAGTTTAAATTCATGCGTTGAGGACATGGTAGATATTAATTTATGGTCATAGAGATCACACCATAGGTGCTCAGTTTAATGTCATATGTGTGGTACAGATGGTTCGAAAGGGTGAATCATCACTTTTTCCATGAGGTAAACTATGAAAGGACAATAATGATTAAGGATAAATGTTGACCATGTTCGTACCATGTTGGGAAAAAATCCCTCAAGGTAACATTGAACCATTTTTGTGGTGTTTTTGTTTGTTGACAAGGCTGGTTTGTTTGTTGACAAAGAGGGTTTCCATGGTAAGTTTTCGAGTTCTATAGATATTTTTTATAACCTATGTTGACAAAGAATTATGGAAAAGGAATGGATGATCTGGACGCGATAAAAAAAGAACAGATCTAAGGTGGCTCGGTTTTTTAGTGTTTTCCAAATTTTTGGGCCTCAAAATCAAAAAATGAGGAAACATGTTTTTGGAAAAGGAATTTGTGTTCAAGATATAAATTGGTTTGGAAAATTGCACACAAGTCATGTTTTGGGATCATAATTTTGAAAAATGAAAAAGGCATGAAGTGTGTGAAAGATTCGGAGTTGCGCAAAAGATGAGGTTGTGTGAAAGAATCATGCACGCCCAATGCAACGTCAAAATTGGTTTTTCATGCTCGAAGAGAATATTTCATGACATGGTGAATCTTCTATGAAGGGGTCAGTGATGCTTATAAATAAGAGGTGACCCTTCTCATTCAAATTAGCTCAACACTTAGAGAGAATCTGAGATCTGGATCCTGTAAGAATTTCGTATAAAGGGAGTTGCCTGAAATATTTTGAGTTGCATGCAAGATAAGAAAGTTGCACATAATATTTGAGTTGTGAATAAGATTTAAGTTATGTGAAAGTGGTTTTTCTCTAAAAAAGTGGAATCTTGCATGCAATGCATTAATTTTGTGTGCAAGACACAGTAAGGGTTGTGTGGAATATTTGAGGTTGCCCAGTAATATTTCGGTAAAGTTGTATCCATCAGTGGATGAAAGTGTAACATCAATAATGAATATATATATATAGTGGAGGATGCATTCATTAGAGATAATGAAGTGACCTAAAAGTCTATAAATTGTGAGTGGATCTTCTGAAGAAGTAGTGAGTACACTTCAGTTGAGAGAGAAGTTAGCTTTCACATTGTGGTTGGTTGTAAATAAGGAGGGACAGTGAGTCCACTTCGAAATTATAAAGAGTAGTGCACTTATAGTGGATTTGGAACATCAGAACATTATCGGTGTATGCTCTTTGGATATAGCCCAGTGAGGGTGATCAAAGTAAAACTGTTGTTTCTTGTGCATGTTTTAAGCTTTGTTCATTCTCTACAATAGGAAGGTGAGAGAAGAGAGTTTTTTTAAACAATGAAACAAGATTAAAAAGGGGAATTTGTTTTAATTTTTCATACCCTGATTCACCCCCCCCCCCCCCAACCCCCCTCAAGGTATATATCCTAGTGTACCTAATAATTGGTATCCAAGATAGGTTAATATCAGTGTTTCTCTCTCAAATGAAGGTCACCAATCATAAATGGATTTTGATCTTTGACGGAAACAATTTTTATCTATGGAAGAATCTGATGCAACGCTACTTCTGATCTTTGGGAATGGATGTGTTTATAGTATGAATGCATGGTATAACTACCGATATTAATTATGGTGTATTATTGGAAGCTGGATGAAGATAATTGGATGATGACGCCAAGATAATCAATGCTTTAGGGGGATCCCTATCCAATACTATATATGAATATGATATCATGAAAAACATCACATCCCATGTGGGAAAAAGTTTTGAACATATATGAAGGAGATTCAAATGTTAGAGAAGCAAAGTTTCAAGTGTTGTCGAATAAGTATGAAGATCTAAAAATGAACCTGAATGAGTCTGTTGAAAAATTATTTGAGAGTGTAAATATAGTTGTGGAAGATATGAAAGGTCTTGGAGAAGTTATTGAAGACATAAAGATTGTGAAGCACATCTTGAGGAAACTTCCACCTCAGTTCAATCTGAAAGTTTCAGTACTGGAATATAAAGAACCAAAAGAGCTGACACTGGACAATTTTCATAGTACCTCGGTTTCATATTAAATGAGGAATGATGAAAAAAAGGCTATAGAAAAGGGGAAATACAAAGAGGTGGAATTAAAGGCCATGAAGAAGATCACCATTAAAGATACTCAGTAAGAAGAAGAGATGGATGGGGTGATTTCATTCCTTTATTCAAATCTGCAAAGAGGAAAACAAAAGTTTAAAGGGAAACTTCCACTAGAATGATTTAGATGTGGAAAGGATGGTCATCTTGCAGAAAGGTGCCCCAAAAATTTTCAAGATGAGGATAATGATGATGATGAAGTTGAAATTCCCAAAAATAAGTATTTAGTTTATGTGAAAGGGAAGAAACAGTTTAAGAGAAACTTCTTCAAGAAGAATAATCTTATTTTACTAGAATTTGACAGTTCAGATGAGTCTGAGGTTGAAGAGGTTAAGGAGATTGAAAACTGTAAAGATCATGGAGAAAATTCTATGGTGGATGTTTTTGGTAGCACTCAGAAAAAGGAAGAAATTTACATTGATGAAGAATAATAAATTGAAGGAAGAGTTGATATGCAAGCTAAGTTAAAGGCTTCTCTTGAAGTGATATATGTTTGGATAGCCAAAACAAAGAAATCCAACAAATTAGTTTGTGATTCCAAACTCTATATGTGGCAGAAAGAAGAAGAGAAGTATGAGTTGATGGGAGAAATTGAGAAATTAAACTCATCAACACTAGAGGAATCAGAATAATTTATTGAGTATAAAATCAATATTTAATAATAGAAAATGGAGTTCATTGTCTTGAATAAAAAAATGAAATATGAAATCAAGTGTATCGATGAACTTGAAGGTGAAGTTTTCGGTCTGCAACAAAACATTAAGGACCAAAAAACTTTGATTCCCATAATTTTATTGGGAAATAAGATCATTAAAAATACTGAAAATATGAAAGAGGAGCTTAGTAGTTCAATATTAAAGAAGCAGCAATCATGCTCAGATGTTAAGGTTGATTTGGGGCTCGATCAGAAACAGAAAGCAGTTAGGGATGAAGTCAGACCACAAGAACCCGTTCTGAGAATGAAATTTGATGTGGGAAAAATAAGAATTAGAAAATTCAAAGAACCCAAGGGACTACTAGAAATACAGAAGTGACACACAGGAATTCACCTTTCATCGGGTGTTATTGTTATGGAAAGATGCGACACTCACAAAATGTGTCTTCTATATCTAGAAGATACTGAAGGGCATAAGAAAAGAGGTGGCCTCCAAAAAGATATTGGTTCTCTAGAACATATTTCAAAGGACACTATTTCTGGTGTGGAGGATTTACGAATATGGATAGATATTGTACATAGACCATATAGAGGAATGTACCAAAGTAGAATCAAAAAGTTCTCAAGCAGCAGATCAATGAACCAACAGGTGAATTGAAAATGAAAAATAGATTTGCATATTTTCAAGATGAAGTCATTCCATCATATTATGAGAAAGATCAAAAGTCTCAATCTATGCTGAGTGTGAAGAAAAAAATATGGACCAAGAAAAAGAGAGAAGAGAAGGTAGTGGTTTCTAAATTTTCCCTTAAACCTCAGACTGTTCTGGTGTATGGATCCTTGATAGTGGTTGGATATCTCACATGACAGGTAATAAGGATATGGTTAGAGGCATAAAATATGACAAAGAAGTAGTTTTTAAGTTTGGAAATTATGAAGTCCTGAAGATAATTGGATCAGGAAGTTCCAGGTTTAGTGGCAAAAAAATAAGATGAGCTGATGTCTTGGTTGTATCAGGTCTCAATCAAAATTTTCTCTATGTCAGTCAACTATGTGACTCAGGGAATTATATACGGTTTACCAATAATACATGTGTCTTCAAGGGAAGATATGGTATGGTGATCCTACAGGTAAAAAGGATAAAGGGAAATCTCTACCTAGTAAGTGGATAATAAGATATGTGCTTTTTATCTAGAGAGTAAGAAAACAAGTTGTGTCATAAACGACTAGGTAATCTATAGAAACCATCCCTAGAAGATCTGGTGAAATGTGATGTAGCTAGAGACCTCCCTAAACTATCACGTGATCATACACATACATGAAATTATTGTCAATGTGGGAATATCATCAGAAATACATACAAATAAAAGGAAAAGAAGTCAACAAGAGTGCTTGAATTGGTTCATGCTAATGTCTGTGGACCCATCTCACCAAGAGACATTGATGGTAATAGGTATTACATTCTTTTCATTGATGATTATAGAATAATGGAATGGTTATTCATCATTTATCATAAGCCTGATGTGTTTATATGCCTAAAATAGTACCGGAGAGAATCTGAAAGGTTGCTTGGGTAGAAAATTCTGAAGTTTTGTACTGAAAATGGTACGAAATTCATAGTCACGTGGAAGACTATCTTGAGAAACATGGGATAAGTCATTAAGTTTCTTCAATGAGAACTCCCTAACAGAATGGAGTGGTTAAAAGGATAAATTGGATCATCAACAACATGGCCTGAATGATTCTCATTAAAAAGAAATTACCAAAGAAATTTTGGAAGGAATCATTTTTGACATCGATCTATATTTCTAATAGGTCTATTTTGTGTCTGAAAAAATGAAAGACTACATATGAGATGTGTAACGGAAAGAATCCAACAGTGAAATACTTTCGAATATTTAGAAGTAAGTGTTTCATTCTCATTAAATAAAAACATAGTAAATTTGAGTCACATGGAGATGAGGGAATATTCCTTGGATACTCAGAGAAAATAAAATCATAAAAATTCTTCAACAAGAGGCTAGGAAAAGTAGTTGACAGAAATGATGTCACTTTTGTGAAAAATGAAGAGAATAATAAATAGCACAGTGAACAGTTTCTTGATGAAAGTGATGAATAGGAAAGAAACGTAGGGGGAGAAGAAGTGGAAGATAATGAATTAGAAGAAGATACTGATGATGATAATGATTAAATAAAGTTAGTATCTACAGAGAAGACAAATATTTGAGCTGATATTGATAGTCAAAATATCATTGGTGATCATATAGAACCTATTCAAACAAGATGAATTAAATCACTTCAGCATACATCCTTTTTATCTCTGGTAGAGCCTAAATGATTTTCTGATGTATCTAGATGAAAACTAGATTCAGGTTATGAATGAAGAGCTAGATCAGATTCAGAAGAATCATACATGGGAGATTGTTTCGAGGCCAGCAGATAAGATTGTCATCAGAACTAAATGGTTCTATTGCAACAAGATTAATAAATATGGAATAGTTATTTGAAAAAAAATGACTAGTGTGAAAAGGATACTCCTAGATAGAGGTAATATATGTTAATGAGACATTTTCACCAGTTTCAATGCTAGAGACAATAAAATTATTCCTATCCATTGTAGTACAACAGATGTTCAAATTATTCCCTATGGACGTAAAATATTCACTTTTTAAACAGGGTTCTAGAAGAAGATGTTTACATTGAGCATCTAGATGGTTTTCTCATTCATGAAGATGAGAATAAGGTTTTTTTTTTTGAAGAAAGAACTATATGGTCTGAAATAAGAACCAAGAGCATGGTACTTAAGGCTTGATCAGTATTTGAAAAAATCATGGTTTTCAGCATGGTGGAGTTGATTACAATCTCAATTTCAACAAATATAGTAATCAAAGGATGATGGTGCGGGTTTATGTCGATGACATAATATTTGGTGAATTAGATGAAGCTCGGTGTAGATAGTTTTCTGAATTTTTGAAAAGTGATTTCGAAATGTCAATGATTGGTGAGATGAAGTTTTCTTTGGTTTATAGGTGACACAAGGAAGGAAAGGTACTTTCATTTCTCAATAAAAATATGGAAAGGAAGTTCTGAGAAGATATGAAATGAAAAATTCCAAGTAGATGAAGAATCTGATTTCCACCCAGATGAAATTATCAAAAAATGAGTATGGAAAGGTAGTTAATGTAACAGAATATAGGAAGGTTATTTGATTTTTACTGTGTCTGACAGCGACATGACCTGATATTGTTTTCACCACATTCCAAGTAGTACGATATCAAAAATATCCCAAGTAAAGTCACATGCTTGTAGTGAAAATAATACATCAGAATATTAAGGGCAATGTGGACTTTGATTTGATGTATAATGATAAATCTCATCCAGAGATTTTGGGGTATACAGATATAGATTGGGATGATTCAGCAGATGATAGAAAATCAACATCATGAGATTCATTCTATCTTGGTGGATTGTGTATTTTTTTGTCTAATCAAGAAGCAAGATTTTATTTCATTGAGCACCTTAAAATCTGAGTATATTGTGACCACTTAGGCATGCACATAGTTATTGTGGATGAAGTAGAAGCTTGATAACATGGGATTTGAAGTAAAGTCTCTAATTAAAATCTAGTGTGATAACTCAACTACTATAAATCTTAGCAAAAATCCCATCTATCATTCAAGTACCAAGCACATTGAAATCAAATATCATTTTATTAAGGAGAAGGTGTAGCAATGTCTAGTGAAGTTGGAATATATATCTACAGAGCTACAGGTTGCTAATATTATGATGAAGGCCTTACCCAAGGAAGCGTTCAAGAGTCATCGACTGGATAGGAGATTTCATTTTACTCCCCACACTTGAAAGAGTGTGGATGTTGAACCCCCCCCCCCCCTAAGGTGTGGTGTGTTTTTCTCTAATGTGTTGATCTCTGTTCTATACTCTATTTTAGACCACAAAGGAGTGACCTTTGGGTTCATTGACAAAGGGGAATAAAGAGTGACTTTCTCAACAAGGAGAAAAGTGGCTAGAGAAGGGAGAAAATGTCTTAGTCCAAGGCATGGGGAGAAGATGACAGGTGGAACACTGATATAGGGGGAGAGTAATGAGATAGGGAAAGATTAGAAAATCTGACAATGCTAGAAGTGATTGATCAAAGAACAGATATCACAGCAGCTAAGGATCGTGAGAAAAGCTGAAGAGTGGTGTTGGAATGGTGTTAGAAGGTTTCCACCTATCAGTAATTTGTATCAATTTGGTATCAATAGTTGGTGTCAAAAATGAAGTGATTCATTGATGAACTTTTCATTTACTCTTGTTTCTCATGCCGATCATTACTCATGTGGGCTTAGAGTATGTGTTGAGTAAATCCTTGATCGCTATCATAATATTAAGTGGTGAATGTTGGAAGATGTTGGAAGAGTATTTAACGAGGTATCGAAGTGCAAAGAATCATTATGAGAATAGTTGTCAACAAACCCAAAGGGTGATATTGTTGGGGAAAATCCCTCAAGGTAACATTGAACCATTTTTGTGGTGTTTGTGTCTGTTGACAAGGATTGTTTATTTTTTGACAAAGAGGGTTTCTATAGTGATTTGTTGAGTTACAGAGATATTTTTGACAACCTATGTTGAAAAATAATGATGAAAAAGGAATGGATGATATGGATGTGGTACAAAAATAACATTTCTAAGGTGGCTCCAATTTCCAGTGTTTTTCAAATTTTTGGCCTCAAAATCAGAAAATAGGGAAACATGTTTTTCAAAAAGGATGTTGTGTTCAAGATCTACGGTGGTTTTTAAACTTGTGTGTAAGGAATGTTTCAGGATCAAAATGTTGAAAAATGTAAAAGACATGAAGTGCTTGAAAGATTCAGAGTTGCGTGAAAGATGAGGTTGGGAGAAATAATCTTGCACACCTAATACAACGTCAAATGGGATTTTGTGCACTTGAAGAGAATATTGTGTGACATGGTGAATCTTTCATGCATGGGTCGGTGATTCCTATAAATAAGATGTTACCCCCTCATTCAAAGTATCTAAACACATAGAGAGAATCTAAGCTCTGAATCGCATAATAATTTTGTGCAAAGGGAGTTGTGCCAAAGATTTTGAGTTCCATGAAAGCTAATAAGGTTGAGCATAAGATTTGAGTTGCATGTAAGATTTAAGTTTTTCACAAGGGATGTTTCACAAAAAAAAGTGTAATCTTTCACTCAAGGCATTAAAGTTGCGCACAGGACACAGTAAGGGTTGTGCGAAAGATTTGAGTTTGCCCAGTAATAATATAGTAAAGTTGTATTCATCGATGGATTAAAGTGGAACATCAATAAATCATATACATACAGTGGATTATGCATTCATTAGAGATAATAAAGGGACCTAAAAGTCTATAAACTCTGAGTGGATCTTCTAAAGAAGTAATGAGCACACTTTAGTTGAGAGAGGAGTGAGATTTCACATTATGGTTGGTTGTAAACTAAGAGGGACAGTGAGACCACTTAGAAATTGTAAACAGAAGTGTACTTATAGTGTATTTGTTACATCAGCACATTTCCAGTGTATGATCCTTGGATGTAGCCCATTGAGGGTGAGCCATGTAAAATTTTTGTGTCATGTGCATGTTTTAATCATTGTTCATTCTCTGCAACGGGGAGGAGATAGAAGATAGTTTTGTCTAACAAAGAAACAAGATAAAAAAGGGGCATTTGTTTTAATATTTAATACCCTGATTCACCCCCCCCCCCCTCTTAGGGTATCTAGCCTAATGGACCTAACACAACATAGTATCTGTATCGTTTCCTGAAATGGGGACAAACAATGAGTGTCGGCCACTGACCATATTCACAAAGCAGGACTCCTATCAAATTGTCATCCAGAATCCTCAGGGACATTGACCCAAGATGGTAGGAGATCCCTAGGGCCTAGAATCTAGGCCATTCGAGGGTCTCTTCAGATGTAAAAGATGACGGAAACCCAAATTATGGGACGCATAAAGCATGGTGGGACCTGTACAGTTTAACGTCTTGTGGAAAGGACGATGGTTGGAGGGGTGTCTCAAGGGGATGTATGCGGCATGGAAAAAATAGAGTGACTTGAATGAGAACATATAATCTACACCACACCACAAAATTCTAGGTGATAACTTGGTCTAGGGGTTCGAAAAGGTTGAGGGATATGAGGTTGGGCCACGAACAGAAAGTCATAGCCAGTTTTCAATTTATCGTCATGCGGGACAATCCCTGAGTGGTCTTACATTCCTTAGTGATAGATGGATTACACGGTTTAACATCGTGTGATGGGGATGGTGTTGATTCTACTTTAAGGTAAAAGAGCTCAGACCATGATTACGTAACCCTTTATGTGGGTATTGCCTTACCAAATCTCCTAATCCCATGTGAGCCATACTCGGTGTGGGATATAAGGAATGGGATTAGGTTCTACCCAACACAAAAGGGAACAACAATAAAGAAAAGATATCGGGCGGGGTCGATACCACACATACCAACATCCCTGCTCAAGGAATACTGATATTTGAAGGGATATCAGGACAAAGTGAATCACAGCACCCAACATTTGGGATATGTAGGGGTGGTGATAATGATGGAGGATGGTTGTTGACCATGTTCTAAACACAACATCCATATCGTGTGACCTGAAATGGGAACAAAAAATGTGTTTCAACCTCTAAACATAATTGAAACGTGGGGCCTATATCGAAGTGTTTTTCAAAATCCTCCAGGATATTGGCCTAAAACTGTAAGTGAGCTATAAGGCTGAGCATCCATACCATTCCAGGGTCCTTTCAGATGTGAATGGTGATGAAGACCTAAATAAAGGGGACATGCGAAGAATGAGTATGCCTGTGCATTTTAATGTCATGCAGGACATGAAAATGAGATGGAGGTCTCCAAGGAGGGGGGTATATGGTTTGGTCATGAAAAACATGACGTGAATGAAAGAAAACAAATATTGCACCACACCATGTGTTTTGAGAAGCATCCAAGCCAAGGGGAAGGTCCCATGGGGAGATCTTGAAGTTTGGTGTTGGGCCTATGGACGAAATCTTCGGGCGTTCATACATATCCCATAAGGATTGGAATCAAGCCACACACAGTTCTGAAGATTCTGTGCATTTTAACGTCATGCGGTGTGGATGGAGATAGTATAGAAGAATAGAAGGGTCATGTGGTGTGATCGTCATAAACCTGGCATAAATGGTGGCCAAATAAGTCTACATTATACCATTTTCAATTCTCCAAGAGAACTATACCCAGGGGAAGTCAAAGGGAAGATTTTGGGGGATGGACTCCAAGAAGAGGCATCTGAGCATTCTAATGTATTCCATGAGGATGGGAATCGAGCCAAATTTAGTTTTGAAAGTGTAATTTAATGTCATGAGGGATGATGGATGTGGGGAGATCTTAGTTTAAGGACGCAGATCTCAGATCATCTTGTAGTTTATTGTCATGCAGGATGAGCGTGGGGTAGTTTTATGTTCTTCAGCCCGGCCGGATCACACATTTTAACGTCATGTGATGAAGAGAGAACAATTTAAGGTCATGTGGGGCCAGATATAGTTTAATGTCATACGGGACAACATACAATTTAATGTCATGTGGGATAGGTTCCGATTATTTTAACATCATTCATCTCGGATGAATCATTCATTTTAACATTATTTGGTAAAGACGTCACATTTTTTGGTCATGTAGGACTAATTTACTCAGGAAAATTATTTCTTGAGAAATTTGGCATTGGTGGGAGGATTTATATGCCCCCAATCCATGGTAACTAGGGAGTACTCTCCATTGATATAGACCATGTGAATGATGTAAGGTCTTTCTGTAACACCCCAAGCTTCTACGGTATGCTTCTCCTTAAATAATACAGTAGTGTGTGTTGTACGCAACTTCGAGTTCTAACACACACCACAACCAATCAAACTAGCCGTTATGAATAGTAATACCCACTTTTTGAAATTTTATAAATTGTATCTCTCAAAATTGACTTCATTTTTGTATTTGGAATATCGAAATTAGCCTAGAGTAAAATTTTGGAACTTTTCAGATAACATTTATATTTTGATGAATAGTGAAAATTACTAAATTTTAATTAAAACAACTTTTTTAATCGAAATAATTAATAGAAATAAATTATGAATTTGAGTGGTTTTAAAGTATATTTAGAATATATTTTTACCATTTAATAAAATTTTGTTCATTGGACATAATTTCACAGTTAAACCGGACATGAACAAGTGTCAATCTTTTGATAGTTATTATCTCTTAAAAACACGCTTTTTGTTTTAACAACGGGAATTAATTTTAAATTAATTTATTCCACTTCTGTGTTTTGAATTTGGAAAAATGGATTCCATATTTGGAATCAGGATTTCCAAATTTTGTAAATAGTTAACTTTTATTTTTAGACATTTTGAATAATTACTTCGGTAAATATTTTATTTACCATGGTTAAAGGGTAAATCCGGTAAATAAGGATAAAAAAATAATATTATAATAATAATAAATAACCCTAAAATGTTTCCTAACCTTATTGGTTGATAAATGTCCGACCATGGGCATCTTTGGGTCGATTTTGGGACCCCATGGATCCACTTGTAAGTGATAATGACACTTTATATTAATTAAGTTAAAATAAATACAAAAATGACATAAGCATATATCTTTTAGAAAAACAATTTTTACATAGGGTTATATATGTTTGATTTTAGACTATAAATATTAATTAGAAATCTAAAAATATTTCCTACATAATGGTTTTTATTTATAATTTTTAGACATTTAATAATTAATATTATTTTTTACACAATAATGATGCAGTATTTTCCTTATTAATGAAAGAATCAAATAATTGGTATTATAAATGTTAAAATTATTATAATTTTAAAGTTTTGAGGACATCCATGAATTTTATTGCTTAATATGACATTATAGGATTGATTAAATGAATTTGGTTTGAATTAATAAAGTTGTTAAGACTTTAACAAAAATCAATTATTAAATAGTGTCAAAATTCACATAAAAGAGTTTTTAAAACAAATATTATATTATTAATTTATATTAAATTCCTAAAAATCTAAGGTTCAGACAAGATACTTATATCATGATAGGTGTATCATTAATGGACCACTTGGGGGTCGCTTTGATGTATATGGTAACTTTATTAACTATATAATATAAAAATACAAAGTGACATGGTAAATTTTAAACTAATTAACTAAGAGTTAAAACTAAAAGATAAGGTTAATATAGTGACCCAAACCTGTCTAAAACCTATTGGTTGAGTTGTTTTCGACCTATCCCCACCTTAAACTTTAAATAATACACTTTGGATCCATTAGAAACTGAATATGAATTTATTATAAAATAATATTTCTAGCTTTTCCAAAGGTACCCCTCACCCCTCTTATAAAAGGGCACTCCCCCTTCTCACTAATTAACACATTAAAAGCCTTTTGGCTCGTCCAACCCCAACCCAAATAATCTCTAAACTTCCCTAACTTCAACCTAGAGGCCTTATTTTGATCATAAAGCCAACCTAAGGATCCCTTTTGATCAAATCAAAAGGAAGAACCCGAAGAAGATGTAATGTTTTCACCACCCTCTTTCAAGTTCCTTTCTTCTTCAACTTCTTCTTTCTTTGTTATTCCCATTCTAAAATAATAACTCATGTATCTTATATATACTATGATGTTATTATAAATATGGTACAACCATATTCAGTATTCTATCCATCCTTTTAATGACATGCCATCATACGTGCGTGTGTACGGCTTACCGTCTCCACGTCGTGGTGTAATTGTTATTCAATAAACTATTATTTGGATGGGTATAATAATGATGTTTAATTCATGTAAATAATAAATATAACATGATAATGATTCTGTATATATGAAATACCATCCAATTATATGTTATTTTAATATCAAAATAATGATATTGTCGCTCGTGCGTACGTACGGACTACCGTCTCCACGAACGCGATGAGATTCATTCTCCATCGTATCCAATCAATTATAATTATCATTTGATGATTAAAAATAATTCTTAAGGACTTGATATCATTCTGGATATGAATAAGATACAAATTATCCACAAAAAACATGACTTATGTAACAAAACATATACGAGTAATTTAACAATCGAAACGACGATAATACTAAGATATTATTAACAAAGTAATGTTAAAAGATCATATATGATATCATATTAATTTATATTATTCTTGTATAATTTAATAACAATTATTTAACCATTATAAAAGAGTTTAACCTACCCCCAACCAAGGAAAAGTACAAGGTAAGGGTTTATTTCGCAATCTCTTCTTTATCCGAGGTTGTTTATACGTAATAATCTTCTGGGACTTCTTTATTATCCACATCCATGTTTCTTAAAAATTTATTTCAAAACATTTTTAAAATTTAATAGAATATTGTTTAAAGTCATTTATACCTTTTTTTGACTTTTTATAAGAGGTTTATAAAGGAATCTTTTCATTGTTTTCCAAACAAGGTCCTTTTTAACCTTTTCGACAGATTTAAGGTAAGAATGTCTTTTTTAACTTATGTGGCGGGTGCGAATATTTTACACCGTTATAAAATCTTAGAAGCTTCCCTTACAATCTTATAAGGAAATTTTTAAAGTAAATGTTTTATTTTATAATTATGTGACTTTTAAATGAATTCAAAAAAAGAGATATTTCTCTCAAATAGTTTTGATTTAATCTATGTCAACATCCTTTGATGGATTTTAAGCTTATTTGAAGTTGATTTATTATTATACAAAACTTATATATTGTATTGAAGGTTTTTTGATATGTTTTACTGTGGATGTGTTATTGTTATACCATTCATGGTTTATGGATGAAGTATTTAAATTTTGTATGCTAGTTTTAATACGAATTTTTATGTTATGTTAAAACCTTTTCATATGGGAATGCATTGGACTTAATAAGTGACGGGTGGAGCCCTCTATAGCTCTTTGATGCATCAGTACGTCTCATGAGACAAACTAGTGTCTTGGCACAAGGCCTTGACAAAATATTATTTGTAGTCTTGGCACGAGGCCTTGCTATATGGTTATGATAGTCTGACATTATGCATTCCATCATTATGAAAGTGGTTATTGATATTGCATGTGATTAATAGACTAGTAGAATATCCATATGAATAAATATATGGAATTATTTCATTTTATTTCAGCCATATTATGTTGAAGTTCAAGTTTTAAAAGGATTTTGTTTTAGTTATACATTGCCTTAAATGCTTATGCTTATTTTTGAAAGTTTCCACTATATTGTTATCCTTACTGGGCATTTGAGCTCACCCCTTTCTATGTTTTATTCTTCCCAGGATGTGAAGAAGTATTTTATGAATTACCTTCAGGGATAGTATGAGGGGATAAGAGTGTGGACTATGGAGACTATATTGTTGTAGTTTTCATTTTATGATGTAGTGTAAACTTTATAAATGTATCTAGTTATTCCAAGGCTACTAAACTAATCGGTCTTTAAAGACTTGATCTTTCTTGTGATCATTCCAATGTTATGTAATAATGCACCAACTCTGGGTAATTAGGGTCGGGGCATTACAGTTGGTATCAGAGGAAGTTTAGTACAAACCTTGGAAGCTAGATTTAGATAAACTCTTATTAGAGCACATAGACCTAATTTTGAATTTGAGGATTAGTATAGAAGAACTTCCTAGAATTTTGGTATTGTAGAGATTTTGTGAGTTTTCTGAGTAATACATCCCTGTCTGGATACGAGAAGGTAGAGGCAGCTCTGGCATAGATGTACCTAGGGGTAAAACCTGAAAACACTGCTTTGAGCTAGACTCGAACGGGAACTGGTGCATGACAACGGGCCTTGTTGCACTCTTGGTTACGACACTCCCTGGGAATATGCTTAGGATAACTCTCATTTTCTTTAAAAATAATTATGAAGGGTTTATGAGTATATACATCCTCAAAGAAAACATTTTTATGATTATAGATTATATCCATAAATAGTTCAATTTATGTTAAGTGTTTTATAAGTATGGAATTATGTATTTTGATTCATAAACTGGTCTAGTTTGTGCCATTGTTTAAAAATGGTGCCTAGTAGAAGAAATGGAAACTGTATCAATGCACGCACTCCATGTAGGTATTTCCCTCCTGCTCAAGATAATTATAGTGGAGCTGGTGATGCAACTGGTGCTGATCAGCTAATCACCATACTGGGACAACTCACTCAGGTTATGAATAATAACCTTACCTGTATGGAGTACCCTGATCCACAACGTGGAGGATCAATGTTAGATCACTTCATGAGGAAACAACCACCAATGTTCAATGGGATTACAAATCCCTTAGTATCTGAGCAATGTATAAATTTCCTAGAGAAAATATTTCAAGCTTTGGGGAGTAGTGAAAGGGAAAAAGTTATCATGGCAGTTTACCGCATCACTGGAGATGCTGATCAATAGTGGTCATTGATTCAAAACATGAAGGAAGATGATGAAGTATAAAATATGGAATGGAGGGAGTTCAAATATCTGTTTTTATAAAAATACTTTCCTCGTGACTATCGAGCTGATATGGAAAGACAATTTTTGAGTCTGAGACAAAAGGAGGATGAGAATGTCACAAAGTATGAGGCTAACGTTACAAGGTTAGCAAGGTATGCTGGAGATTATATACGTATCCCAAGAATTAAGATTGATCATTTATTTTATGGGTAAAAACCATTTATTCATCGAGCATTAGTCTCACAATCCTTCTCGTCATATGAATACATTGTCTCATGTGTTATCAAGACAGAAAAGGAATTCTCAAAGTCTTATGACTTTAAAGAAAATCAAGAGAAGAAGAAATCTTCTGATCAATCTGGGAATGGAAATAAGGGGAAGAAGGGAAAATTTGAATATCCATCCTACAGTAAATGTGGGAAGAAACACCCCGGTACTTGCTTAAAAGGAATGGGAGTCTGTTACATGTGTGGTGAAAAAGGCCACCAAGCTCGTGATTGCAAGGGGAAGAAGTAAGCTACCGATGTCCAATGATACAATTGTAGGGATATGGGACATTATGAAAATTAATGTCCTAAGCGTCAGGGGAACTTACCTTAGAAAAGGCCAAGGGATCAAGGAAAATCTTATGATATCACTACTGCTGAGGTAGAAGCTCTGAAAGATGAGGTGGCAGGTAATTTAATGGTTTCCTCAAGTTTTGAAAATGCATTATTTGATTCTGGATCATCGCATTGTTTCATATCTTCCTAGTTTGCTAAGAAAATTAGATATTTATAATTTGATTTAACATGGGAGTTGTCAGTTAAAACTCCTAAGGGAAGTATCATTGCAACAAAGTTTTGTGAATCAGTCCCCATTGGAGCACATAAATGTTCTTTATCCACTGATCTCATCGTCATACCTATGATTGAGTTCGATATAATCCTCGGTATGGATTGGCTTTCGGACCATGATGTGAAGATTTATTGTAAGAAGGAGGTTACGATTTTTGATGATGATGATAAGGAACACCTTATCTTTAGATAAAAATCATCACCACCTAATTCTTATCTAGATCCACCCCTAGTAGCTCAACTAAATTCAATTATTGGGGAGGAAGAGAATGAAATGATTGTGGGTGAGGAAAGGAATGTTCAAATAGAAGATGTACCTATTGTGAAAGAATATGTAGATGTGTTTCTGGAAGATTTACCTGGACATCCTCTAGAACGAGAAGTAGAGTTTTCCATTGATTTAATTCCAAGATCAAGGCCTACATCAAAGACCCATTATAGAATGGCCACTATAAAATTAGTTGAACTAAATAAACAACTAGAGTAATTGAGTAATAAGGGATTTATTTGCCCTAGTGTTTCTCTATGGGGAGCCCCTGTTCTTTTTGTTAAAAAGAAAGATGGATCTATGAGGTTATGTATCGACTATAGGGAGATCAATGCTATAACAATAAAGAACAAGTATCCCCTACCTCACATTGATGATTTATTTGATAAAATTCATGGAGCTCAATACTTATCAAAGATTGACCTTCGATCTGGATACCATCAGTTGTGTGTGAATAAGGAAGACATTCCGAAGACGGCATTTTGAACAAGGTACGGGCATTACGAGTTTACGGTAATGCCTTTTGGGATGACTAATACACCCTCTGTATTCATGGATCTAATGAATAGAGTTTTTAAGGAATATCTCGATGATTTTGTGGTGGTATTTATTGATGATATCTTGGTATACTCCAAAACTTACAAAGATCATGAAAATCACTTGCGCATTATCCTGAAGACCTTGAGAAGACATGAATTATATGGGAAGTTTAGCAAGTGTGAATTATGGATTTAAGAGATTTCTTTTCTTGGCCATATTGTCTCTAAAGATGGAATCTTTGTTGATCCTTCTAAGACCAAGGCAATCTAAGAATGGCCAGCACCTACGAGTATAACTGAGGTACGCAGTTTTATTGGTTTAGCAGGTTATTATCGACGTTTCTTCCAGAATTTTTCCCAATTGGCTAACCCATTAACAAATCTCACACATAAGGGGTTAAATTTGTTTGGAAAAAAGAGTGTGAAGAAAGTTTTGAAGAACTGAAGAGAAGATTAGTCAATGCTCCTATATTGACTCTACCATCAGGGAATGATGGGTTTGTTATTTATAGTGATGCATCAAAGAAAGGACTTGGTTGTGTCCTTATGCAGAATGATAGGGTTATTGCCTATGCATCATGACAGTTGAAAATTCATGAAAAAAACTATCCTACTCATGATCTTGAGTTAGCAGTTGTGATATTTTCTTTGAAGATATGGAGACACTACCACTATGGTGAAAAATGTGAGATTTATACTGATCACAAGAGTTTGAAGTATATTTTCTCACAAAAATAACTCAACATGAGGCAAAGGAGATGGCTTGAATTGCTGAAGTATTATGATTGTATGATACACTGCCACCTGAGGAAGGAAAATAAGGTGGCAGATGCTTTGATCAGAAAAGATCATGGAGTTTTGAACAATATGAGAATTGAAAGGGATCCAATTTTCATGGATCTAGTGAAGATGGACATGGGAATAACCATGGAAGGTGAAACATCAGTGCTTTTTCAAATGGTTGCCAAACCATCTTTACTAGAAAGGATTAAGAGTTCTCAGACCGATGATGAAGAATTTCAAAAGAAGATTAAATCTGTGAATGATGGTAGATTGAGAGACTTTGTGTATGAAGAAGGAATTTTGAAATTCGGGAAGAGACTTTGTGTTCCTGATATACCTGATTTAAAAAGGGAATTGTAGATGATGCTCATAGTTCCAATTTCTCTATACACCCTGGGAGTACCAAAATGTATAGATATTTAAAGGAACATTTTTCGTGGGACAACATGAAGACGGAGATTTCTGATTTTGTGTCAAGATGTATGGTTTTTCAACAAGTGAAAGCTGGAAGGAAACAGCCTGGAGGAGTCATGCAATCTCTTCCCATACCTGAGTGGAAATGGGATAATATCACTATGGACTTTTTCATGGGACTACCAAAGACTCCTAGAAGGAACGATGCAATATGGGTCGTTGTTGATCGTCTTACCAAGTCAGCACATTTTCTTGCTATAAGGGAAGATTTACCACTTGAATGTCTAGAAAGACTATATATTAATGAAGTTGTGAGACTTCAGGGATTACCCCTGTCGATTGTTTTGGGATGAAATCCCTATTTTACTTCGAGATTCTGAAAGAGTCTTCAGAAGGCCTTGGATACTGAACTTCATTTGAGCACTTCTTACCACCCTCAAACAGATGGACAATCGGAACGGACTATTCAAACCTTAGAAGACATGTTGAGATCTTACTCACTTGACTTTCAGGGTATGTGGGATCAATACTTACCTCTGGTAGAATTTTCCTATAACAATAGCTTCCATTCAAGTATTCGGATGGCACCATATGAAGTGTTATACAGAAAGAGATGTCGCACACCAACCTGTTGGGATGACGTTGGCGAAAGAAAACTTATAGGCCCGGAACTGGTGGAGGAAACGATGGAAAAGGTGAAGGTAATCCAAAACCACATCAAAGCAGCTCAAAGTAGGCAGAAGAGCTATGCTGACAACTGAAAAAAGGATTTGTAATTTCAGGTGAGAGATCATATTTTTTGAAGGTATCTCCATGGAAGGGAGTTATACGTTTTGGCAAGAAAGGTAAATTGAGTCGCAGGTACATTGGTACTTTTGAAATTCTAGAACGAATTGGGGCTGTAGCTTACCATTTGGCAATGCTGTCAAATCTCTCCAAAGTTCACGATGTGTTCCACGTATCACTATTGAGAAAATACAAGCCTGACCCAACGCATGTACTCACCTATGAGGAATTAGAATTGGAACTCGATCTGTCTTATTGTGAAGATCCCATCGGGATTCTTGATACAAGAGAACAAGTGCTGAGAAATTGGATGACTCGTCTGGTAAAAGTTCTATAGAGAAACCATAAGATGGAAGAGGCAACATGGGAACCCGAGGAACTTATGATGAAGAACCACCCGAGTCTTTTTATGAAATAATATTCTTGAAATTTTAAGGATGAAATTATTTGAAGGACGGGATAATGTAACACCCCAAGCTTCCACAATATTATTCTCTTTGAATAATACAGTAGTGTGTGTTGTACGCAACTTCGAGTTCTAACACACACCACAACCAATCAAACTAGCCGTTATGAATAGTAATAACCACTTTTTGAAATTTTATAAATTTTATCTCTCAAAATTGACTTCATTTTTGGATTCGAAATATCGAAATTATCCTAGGGTAAAATTTTGGAACTTTTCAGATAACATTTATATTTTGATGAATAGTGAAAATTACTAAATTTTAATTTAAAACAACTTTTTTAATTGAAATAATTAATAGTGATAAATTATGAATTTTAGTGGTTTTAAAGTATATTTAGAATATATTTTTACCATTTAATATAATTTTGTTCATTGGACATAATTTCACAATTAAACCGGACATGAACAAATGTCAATCTTTTGATAGTTATTATCTCTTAAAAACACGCTTTTTGTTTTAACAACGAGAATTAATTTTAAATTAATTTCTGCCACTTCTGTATTTTGAATTTGGAAAAATGGATTCCATATTTTGAATCAGGATGTCCAAATTGTGTAAATTGGTAACTTTTATTTTTAGACATTTTGAATAATTACTTCGGTAAATATTTTATTTATCATGGTTAAAGGGTAAATCCGGTAAATAAGGGTAAAAAAATAATATTAAAATAATAATAAATTACCCTAAAACGTGTCCTAACCTTATTGGTTGATACATATCTGACCATGGGAATCTTTGGGTCTATTTTGGGACCCCATGGAGCCACTTGTAAGTGATAATGACACTTTATATTAATTAAGTTAAAATAAATACAAAAATGACAGAAGCATATATCTTTTAGAAAAACAATTTTTACATAGGGTTATGTATGTAAGATTTTTTACTATAAATATTAATTAGAAAACTAAAAATATTTCATACGTAATTGTATTTTATTTATAATTTTTAGACATTTAATAATTAATATTATTTTTGACACAGTAATGATGCAGTATTTTCCTTATTAATGAAAGAATCAAATAATTGGTATTATAAATGTTAAAATTATTATAATTTGAAATTTTTGATGACATACATGAATTTTATTGCTTAATATGACATTATAGGATTTCTTAAATTAATTTTTTTCAAATTAATAAAGTTGTTAAGACTTTAACAAAAATCAATTATTGAATAGTGTCAAAATTCACATAAAAGAGTTTTTATAACAAATATTATATTATTAATTGATATTAAATTCCTAAAAATATAATTTTCATCCAAGAGACTTATATCATTATAGGTGTATCATTAATGGACCACTTGGGGGTCGCTTTGATGTATATAGTAATTTTATTAACTATATAATATAAAAATACAAAGTGACATGGTAAATGTTAAACTAATTAACTAAGAGTTAAAACTAAAAGATAAGGTTAATATAGTGACCCAAACCTGTCACAAACCTATTTTTTGAGTGTTTTTAGACCTATCCCCACCTTAACCTTTAAATAATCTACTTTTGATCCATTAAAACCAAATATAAATTTATTATAAAATAATATTTCTAGCTTTTCCAAAGGTGCCCCTCACCCCTCTTATAAAAGGGCACTCCCCCTTCTCACTAATTAACACATTAAAAGCCTTTTGTCTCATCCAAAACCTGACCAAATACTCTCTCAACTTCCCTCACTTCAACCTAGAGTTCTTATTTTGATCATAAAGCCAACCTAAGAAGCCATTTTGATCAAATCAAAAGGAAGAACCCGAAGAGGAGGTAATGTTTTCACCACCCTCTTTCAAGTTCCTTTCTTCTTAAACTTCTTCTTTCTTTGTTATTACCATTCTAAAATAATAACTCCAGTATCTTATATATACTGTTATTTTATTATAAATATGGTACAACCATATTCAGTATTCTATCCATCCTTTGAATGACATGTCATCATACGTGCGTATGTAGGCTTACTGTCTCCACGTCGTGGTGTAATTGTTATTCAATAAATTATTATTTGGATGGGTATAATAATGATGTGTAATTCATTTAAATAATAAATATAACATTATAATGATTTTGTATATATAAAATACCATCCAATTATATATTATTTTAATATCAAAATAATGATATTGTCGCTCGTGCGTACGTACGGACTACCGTCTCCACGAACGCGATGAGATTCATTATCCATCGTATCCATTCAAGTATAATTATCATTTGATGATTAAAAAAATGTTTAAGGACTTGATATAATTCTGGATATGAATAATATACAACCTATCCATAACAAACATGGCTTATGTAACAAAACATATACGAGTAAGTTAACACCCGAAATGACGATAATACTAAGATATTATTAACAAAGAAATGTTAAAAGATCATATATGATATCATATTAATGTATATGATTCTTGTATAATTTAATAACAATTATTTCACCATTATACAGGAGGTTAACCTACCCCCAACCAAGGAAAAGTACAAGGTAATGGTTTATTTCACAATCTCTTCTTTATCCGAGGTTGTTTATACGTAATAATCTACTGGGACTTCTTTATCATCCACATCCATGTTTCTTAAAAATATATTTCAAAAGAAATTACTATTTATTAGAATATGGGTTAAAGTCATTTATACCCTTGTTTGACATTTTATAAGAGGTTTATAAAGGAATCTTTTTTTCATTTTCCAAACAAGGTCATTTTTAACCTTTTCGACAGAATTAAGGTAAGAATGTCTTTTTTAACTTATGCGGTAGGTGTGGCTATTTTCCACTGTTATAAAATCTTCAAATCTTCCCTTACAAGCTTATAAGAAAATTTTCAAAGTAAATGTTTTATTTTATAATTATGTGACTTTTAAATGAATTAAAAAAGAGATATTTCTCTCAAATAGTTTTGATTTCATCTATGTCAACATCCTTTGATGGATTTTAAGCTTATTTGAAATTGATTTATTATGATAAAAAACTTCTATATTATATTGAAGGTTTTGCGATATGTTTGACTGTGGATGTGTTATTTTTATACCATTCATGGTTTATGGATGAAGTATTTACATTTCGTATGCTAGTTTTAATACAAATTTTTATGTTGTGTTTAAACCTTTTCATATGGGAATGCATTGGACTTAATAAGTGACGATTGGGACCCGCTATAGCTCCTCGATGCATCGGTAGGTCTCATGAGACAAACTAGTGTCTTGGCATAAGGCCTTAACAAAATCTTATTTGTAGTCTTGGCACAAGGCCTTGACTATGTGGTTATGATAGTCTGGCATTATGCATTCCATCATCATGAAAGTGGTTATTGATATTTCATGTGATTATTTGAATAGTAGAATATCCATATGAATAAGTATATGGCATTATTTCATTTTATTTCTGCCATATTATGCTGAAGTTCAAGTTTTAAAAGGATTTTGTTTTAGTTATACATTGCCTTAAATGTTTATGCTTATTTATGAAAGTTTCCACTATATTGTTATCCTTACTGGGCATTGAGCTCACCCCTTTCTATGTTTTATTTTTCCCAGGATGTGAAGAAGTATTTTATGAATGACCTGTAGGGATAGTATGAGGGGATAAGAGTGTAGACTATGGATACTATATTGTTTTAGTTTTCATTTTATGATGTAATGTAAACTTTATGAATGTATCTAGTTATTCCAAGGCTACTAAACTAATCGGTATTTCGAGACTTGATCTTTCTTGTGATCATGCCAATGTTATGTAATAATGCACCGACTCTGGGTAATTGGGGTCGGGGCATTACACATTCTCATTTGGGCTCCAATTTGGGTGATTTCCTATCAAGTATCATTGGTGTTCTCAAGGCCAACACCATGTATCCTTGTAAGAAAGAGAGGAGGACAACTTTATTGTTGAAATCTCAGGATATCTTGTTCTGATGAATCTCCAGATTATATAGGGCACGAATCCTTTTCTCATAGAGCACTTCTAGTTCAGATAGGCAGATTTCAGCTACCTTATTTGTTGTTTGTTGCTCGTAGATAGCTGTGTGTAATGAAGGAAAATGAATCTCAATGGGTAGTAATTCCTATGTTCCATACACCAGGGAATATGGGGTCACCTGTGTGGAATTGTGAGTCATCTTCTTATAGGTCCAGAGAGCGTTGGAGAGTTTATGCAGCCAAATCCTCTTGTTCTGACCAACCATTTTCTGCAAAGTTTTAGAGAGGGTTTTGTTGAATGCCTCGACCTACCCATTTCCTTACGTTTGATAGTAGTAGGTATGGTTAGAATGAATGTTATACTTGGAATAAAACTCCCTTTGTTCAGCTACCTAGAATTTGGTGTCATTATTGGTGAGGATAGCATGAGGGAATCTGAATCGGTAGATGATATTGGAGCTCACAAACTCAACGATAGAATGAGCCTTGACCTCCTTGAGCGGAACTGCCTCTGTCCACTTGGAAAAAGAAATCTATAGTTTTCAGGATGAACCAACATTGGTGAGTTGTCACTAGTGGATATGGTCTCACTACATCAAGTCCCCAGTCCACAAAGGGCCAAGAGTACTTGGTAGCTTGGAGAGGCTCTGGCGGTCAATGCACAAAATTAGCACAGATTTGGCATGCATGATACCTCTTGGAAAACTTGATGCAGTCATAAATCATGGAGGGCCAAAAATACCACAATCTTTGGATCTCATGATATAGATTCATCTCGGTTTGATGAGCCCTGTAGGAACCAGAATTAACCTCTTGCATGACTTGATAAATTTCCCCTCCTTGAATGAAACAGAGAAGAAACCCATCAAAACCTCATCTGTAAAGGATATACTCAAGACTAGGACCACTCTAGAGGGTAAACTATAATGCATAGTGTCATATTTGCTCGCGCTCAGCTCGATCTGCGAGGAGATTTCCATGCTAGAGATACTCAAAAAAGGGGATCCTCTAGTCTGGATTCACCTCCCAAGCTTCGGAAGGGGGACCTGGGGGTCCTGACGTGGAGGCACCAGTGGTATGGTGGCTTACCTGTGGGCTATCATCATCTTATGGAGTGATAAGAGCGATGAATATTTGGTGAACCACGTGAATAATCAAATAATTCTGTTGAGGATCTGCAAGAGAGGTAGCCAAGATAGCCAAGGAATTGGCTCAACCATTATGTGACTGAGGGACATGAGTAACCTCTAGCCAAGATGAGAACTAGTCTATAAACTAGCAAGTACATTCCAACAGTGGTATGAGTTTTGGATTCCTAACAATGTAGTTACCATTGATCTGTTTTATGACTATTTTAAAGTCTCCTTTCACATGAATGTGGGGAACTTCAATCTCGAGGTCTATCTAAAGGACAGTAATGAGAGCCTGATACTCTGCCTCATTATTGGTATAGCCTTCTGATAAGAAAAATGAATATATTAGAACATCTTGTGCTAGTGTGATGAAGAAAATACCTAGGCCCACTCTATTGAGTATGGGATCATTGAGTCTTCTACCTGTAGGGATTCACAAAGTGCCATAAAAAAGCATCTTCCAATAAGGAATGTATTGATTTTAATGAGAGGATTGCCTCATCAATAAAATCAAGATCTAGATATTGGTCCACAGGAGTTGGATGGGAGGTAAGTAAGTCTGCCAACTCTCGTCCCTTGATGTCCTTCTAGGGGACAAACCTGATGTCAAACTGCTGGATGATCACTGACCACTGAGCTAGATGGACTGTCAGCATGGGGTGGTTCATAATATACTTCAGAGGATCCACTTGGGACACTAGATTTATCTCGTGATGCTGCAAGTAGTTTCGCAGTTTTTGCACTGTGAAAACTAGCACAAGGAATCTTTTATTGATATAGGAATATCTGGTCTCTGTGTCAAGTATCATGTGTCTAAGATAGTATAGACTATTCTTCATTCCCTCATTGTTCTTCTGGGCGATAATGGAACCGAGAGATCATTCTAGGGTGGTCACATAAAGGACCAGCAGCATTCTAAAAATGGGTGGCATCAGGACTAGAGGTTGTAACAAGTATTGCTTGATTTCCTCGAAAGCAGTCAGACACTCATCATCCCACTGATAATCGACACCTTTCTTCATGATCTGGGAAAAGGGATTACACTTTCCATCCAAATCTGTGATGAATCGATGTATATAGGCTAAGTGTCCTTGAAAACCTTAAAGCTATCAAATTTTTATTAGAGGAGACATCTAGCTAATATCCTTGATCTTATTCAGATCGATCTCAATGTCTCTATATCTAACAACGAAGCTGAGGAATTTTCTAGAGGTAACCCCAAAGGTGAACTTCAACGGGTTCATCTTTAGATGACGGGACTGGAGGAAGTCGAACACTTTATCGAGATCTTTTAAATGGTTATGGAACTGGAAATACTTTTCCATCAGATTGTCTACGTATTAATTCCCTAATGTCCTGGGGATTGCCTTAAATATGCGACGCATAGAATGCTAATAGGTGGAACTTTCATTATTTAGACTGAAGGGCGTCACTTGGTAGCAGAAAGTACCTTAGGGTGCCCTGAAGGATATATACTCTTCATCCTCAGGGGCCATTCTAATTTGGTTATACCCATAATACCCATCTATGAAGGAGAGATTCTAGAATCCAGTTATGGTGACAATCAACAGTTCTGCCATAGGAAGGGGAAAATCATCCTTCGGACAATGATGGTTGAGATCCTGGAATTCTATGTAGACTTTGATCTATCTTTTCTTCTTCCTGAAGGGAACAATATTGGATAACCATATGGGTTACTAGATTGCCTTGATGAAGATGGATCTGATGAGCTTATCAACCTCGTCCTTGGCCATGGCACCGTGAGAAGGGTGCATCTTTCTAGGAGGTTGTTTAATCCCACGATGATTTTATGGAAGACCAAGGTGGTGGAAAGTGATATGGGGATCTAGTAAAATAATTTCATTATAAATCTAGGAAAATACATCACAATGTTGCTTCATAAATTCCACGTATCCTTTTTTCTCTTTGATGGGCATAGTGGCACTGATCAATGTCGGTTTTAGATATGTCCCATTACTGAGGTTCACTTATACCAAATCATCAACCATGGTAGAGACACCCTCTTCAAAGGTGGGAGGAGCATCCTCCAAATCCTCATCTTCATTCACATAGGAGGGATACTCAATAGAAGGTGATTTTTCTGAGTCAAAATATCTTTATAGGACACTGGTGAAATCCTGAGCAGCGATGGACACTGCATCAGGGGACTCATATGCTGCCGAAACCATAGCGATGAAAGTTTTTGACCTGATCCCATCTGTTCTTCATCCTAAGGGGCCATTATTGATGATATAAAATAAATAGTGGTGAATTTTCTTGATCTAGTTTATTCTGGCCTGGTGAAATAAGAAGGTATGATGTATTTTTGTTGCCATGGGGAAGACATTCCGATACTTTATGGGGGTAGGAGGCTCTGGAATCACATGAACCTGATTTTTGTAGGAATAAGAGGTTATCTTCCAATATCCCTTATACTTGGGAATGTGATTCTCCCTCGTTCTAGAAACAAAAAATCATTACCCCAAGTCTGGGGTCTGGCCTCCAATCGGTGGATTGGAAAAATGTAAACATCATCTAGGTCTGTCCACGGTTCGATTGTAGCCATAGCATATTCAACATCATTGGCCTGAATCTGCTTTTCCTTGCTCTTATAATAGTCAGCGTCTAGGTAGTGGGATTCACAAGATGTGAAGGGGGATTCATAACCTTGGATTATAGATACTCGAACATTAAGGGGGTACTTAAGGCATTGCTGATACAAAGAGGGGATCATCACATGAAGCTGAAGTCATGGCCTACCCATCAACCCGTTGTAGGTGGTGTCCTGCGAGACAACCATGAACTCGGTGCTAGATACCAGACCACCAAACTAGGTCTTTAGGTGGATCTTTCTGATTGTTTTTTGTTTCATCCTATCATAAATTTGAATTTTTAGGTCATAGGGGCTCTAATCATCCTCAGAAAACTCCATCTTTCGGAGTGTCTGGGTTGGGATAAGGTTGATCCCAGAACTTGTGTCGACAAGATAGCGACGAACCTCCATGCCATTGAAGTGTCCAGTGATGTACAATGGGCATATTTTCCCTTATATGGGATAGCCTTTATCTTAT
The DNA here is from genome assembly GCA_963277665.1 of Viscum album. Lineage (NCBI taxonomy): Eukaryota > Viridiplantae > Streptophyta > Magnoliopsida > Santalales > Viscaceae > Viscum > Viscum album. The sequence continues at coordinate 340,890,453 of OY728166.1, read as the reverse complement.
CTGGAGAAAGAGATGATGTCTTGACATTATTTGTGCTCTACTACCTCAGCATGGAAGGATTCTACAGCTACTACCTTCATCTCAAAATAGAGGGGGATTCCTAAAGCCTCATCAAGGGCTTCGTGCATATCTGTTGATAGATGAAGAGCCTCAAGTATAGATCGCCTCATAGAGATATTGTAAATATGTTTAAGAACATCATACTTCCTTTCCAAGCATGAACTTATGCTGACAGGAGGTCACTCTATGTAAGGAGGTATAATGGTACCTTCCTGCTAAACTGGTGGCTGACTGGTGATGGGAATATCCCACTTCTCACTAGTCGAACCTCATGGAGTGACTACTGGATGAGGGATATATGAATGAGGTTGGTATGTAACATAACATGAATGATTGTGGTGTGGTCGCGATGGCTCTGCCTAGTCAAGTAGCATAAACTGCGGTGAAGGAGGACCTGATGATACCAAATGAGAAGGTTGTGCATGCTAAGATATGTGCTATGCCTGTTGTCTAGTTTTTGTGGCATGCACATCCTGGCTGCAAGTATTGAACAAGAAATTCCAATGACACATATATCCATGGATTCATCGATTCTGGCGATGGTTGGGGATGTTGGAAGGATCTGTTTGGCTCTCTTCATCATCAATAACCATATATGGGTTTACTAGCTCCACAGTGTTAACTAAAGCGTTCCCTTGATCATCACTTAAAAGATCCTCCACCACCAGATGGATTTTGGTGGTAATCTCCATATCTGGGGGCATGAAGTTTCCAATAGTATGAGATGACGATGGCGTTGGTGGGGTGATTTGTTTTCCTTTGTGTCGATGATGCTTGCTCTTCTGAGAAGAGGAAGGCTAACACATCAACACAGAAGTATTGGTTATAGGTGACGTGGTGACTTCTGAAGGCTTAGGTTGATTTATACGTGCAATTATAGTACCATTGGAACAGGTGAATGCCTTATAGTCCATCCATTTGTCATATTTTTTAGACTCGTGATTAGGAACCTGATGCCACTCGCCTTTGTTGTCACTGTCACTGTCAGGCTGTATGAATACACATTCTACTTGTGCCAGTGTTGGTCCTAACCTGACTATGTTGTTATAAACTTGGTCTTGAAGCCAGTCATTAAACACATAAAAATTTTTGAGGGTGTTCCCCAGAATCTGATGATAGGGTTAGTAGTTAGGGTGATCAATGATATCCACCTCTTCGGGCCTCCTGTATTCTGGAAACCGTAGAATTCCCTATTCTAGGGCACTTTAGAAATAATTGAGGATCTGATCCTCATTGAATGAGTAGGCCTGGTTTCCCCTATCTAGGAAGGTGTTTTTGGGAGCCTAGCCCTGATGAGGGGCTGGAGGAGCCTGATGAGGAGTTGGAGCTTGATTATCTCACCTGGGTGGCAACAGCGCGTTACGTGGGGGCGCCTGATGATTTTGAGGTGGGCTCTACTAGGCTGGAGGCTGCACCTAAGGTGGTGGGCCTCTATAAGGTTATAGAGGTGGCTTCACTGGTAACAAATCCAGTTTCCTGGGGGCCTCTATCCATGCTACCGCGGTGGGCTCGACCTTAGTGTCTCTTCTCTCAAGAACCACAGGAGGCAATGGACGTGCCTCTATGGCCTGCTGCAAGGATTCCTCTATACACTAGGCCTTATCAGAGAAATCCCAGAATCCCTTGGGGTAATTATGAGTGATGAGAGAGGGGACCAATTCAGTTCTAACATTCCCCACACACATTGTCAGCAGTTTTTCCTGAGTTAGCGGTATATCAAGTGAGTAGGTGAGTCCCTTCCACCAGGAGATAAAGTCCACAACGCACTCTTTAGGCCTTTTTTTGATTTTTAAGAGGTCTTCAATACTTTTCTTTAGGGTGGCATAGTTGAACTGGTAAAGAAATTTCCTAATAAGATCTTCCTAGCTGTCTATGGGTAGTTGGTTGTACCAGGAAAATGCATGCCCTTATAATGTTTGTACCAAACACCAGAGTTTGGTGGCCTTTTGCTACACTGGAGTTCCCAGCATGGGTCTACACCTTGATATGAAGTGGGATAGATGTTGTAGTAGATCACCCATCCCATTAAAGGGGGAAAATATGGTTCCCAAAACCAGGAGGTGTTGGCATATCATCCACTCATGCTGGATATAGATTTCCATTAGGCAGAATTACCACCTGTCGAGTTTCCAAAGCCTCGAGGTGGGTGATAAGCACTATCATTGGATCATCCAGATGGGGATTCCTCTCTTGGCAAGGATCCATGACCACCAGTTCATTGGCTGATTATTCAACATGATAATCAGGCCCAGTGGCTCATGGAGCAGCTGGTGAGATGACTTGTGGAGCGTCTGGGGGAACTTGAGCCGAGTCCTGAGGGTTATTTCACTACTCGGGTGGGTTTGGTGACACATACCACACCCTATTTCCATAATCTACAGATTATACCCTATCTATGTGGGTAGGATGGTCAGGGTCACCTGGAGGCAACTCATCAGGGGGAAGTTGTACCTGCCCCTACTACCCCGATCGAGGATCACCGAAGTCCGGTCGCCGCTCCGCATCACATTCAGCAAGGAGGTCATAGACCATCTTCTTATGATCTGTGATCTATTGACGTAACACAGTATTTTTGGTATCATCCTCTACCTTCTGCACTAATCCAGATGGTTCATAGGGTTTTAATGCCCCAATATTCTCTTTACCCTTATTGGGATTCAGGTCGATGACTAATGACTTGATAGGTATGGGAAGGCCCAGTAAATTTCTTTGCTGGAGAGTAAACCTTCCCAATGGATCCAATAGTTTTGGAACTCCCCTAGGGGGGTAAGTTCCCTTCAATTATTTATATCTCATTCTCTCCCTCTGATATGTCGGCCATGTTGACCACGACTATACCTAGAGGCATATCCTCAATATCGTTTGGAAAGTCGATTTGGCACTGGATGGAACTGAAATAAAGAGTAGCATACTTCCCCTAACCATGAACCTAAACATGGGGTAAATCCTCCTTGATAATTCTGCAGAGCACTTTAAAGCTCTAAACGCATCGTTACTAGAGGTTCCAATGGTGACCAGGTGACTTAGGACGTTGGGCCATGGGGAGCGCGGTGAAGTCGACCATGCATCATTGTTGGAAAATATATTCAAAGTGTGCCTAACTCTTAGGGTAATCCACTTGCTAATAAAGTATATGGGAGTTTTTTTCCCATAGGGTTTGGTGAAAACATGCAACTTCCTCCTGGGTAAGATATTACAGTGCACTAAAGTTCGTGGTTTCGATTGGTCAAAACATCTTTGGGAAATGATCTGTTGCAAGGATGTCCCACAAGCTCCTAAACTCAAACTCGAGGTCCGGAACTTGGTTTCCCGACTCATCAACTGGGGTGGTTTTGGGACCGGTAACAACACTGAATTAAACTTCTATGATGGTAAACTAGCTAGTGGAGACTACAGAGAATGGGCTGACAAGCTGTCATATCTTGGTTTCTCCTACAATGAATGCAACAAATGAGCCACCACATCCCAGTAAGACTGACTGGCGATCATAGTTTCCAATGCAGGGGATGCGTTTACTATTGGTGGGACATTTTGTTGTTCATCCTCTACTAGTCCTCATAATAACTCTTCATAATCTCTGGTTGAGGTAGAGAATGACCTTGTTGATGATAGGTAGGATTGCACAGCCAGGCCCTCGAAGGTGGAAAAATCTTCTTCCTCCTAGATGTATCTGTGAAGGGAAGCGAGAATCTGGTTGAACACACATTCCAAAAGGATGATCCTTATAATACTTATTCCTGTCCTAGCCCCCGACACTGAGGATCGAGGTGAGGGTTCCATTTCCAAATCGTATTCCACCTCAGAATTTGAGAAGCAAACGGGCTTAATCGTTGTCTAAAATATCTCGGTATTCTTCTTATAGTGTTGGCGATCCAACCTACTTCCCTAGGATGGCTCTTCGGGATAGAGTAGGTTTTTTGGATTGAGGAGTACCTTCGGCCAAACTGATGTTGGGGTAGAGAGGACTTCCTCCTAGGTGATCTGGGGAGTGAGGAGTACCTAGAGAGATTTCAAAGGGAACACGAGAAGTAACTCCATTTCCAATGGCTGAAGTGATGAGGGAATATCTATAGGAAGTACTAGAGCATGTAGGACCTCTGTTGGAACTGGTAGGGGCATGGACAGTGCCTCTTTACTTGTTTCCCTTAGTAGTGATGGTATGAGGAGGGTCCTTGTACTAGTCTAACTAAACATGAGTAGGACCTCCATGTTGGGTGCCAATGAAGGGAGACAGACCTCCACTTTTCTGATTTCTAGGATGATGAGTACCTTCGTCGGTTGTTGTAAGAACATGGAGAAGACCCCCATGTTGATGGTTGACCAGACGAGGAGAATCTTCACATCGGAGACCTGTGATAAGAGGAACGGCTCCATACTTGAGGTCACAGGTGTGGAATAAGCTTTCATAGTAGGTTTTAATGTGGTGGGGAGGACCTTCTCTTGGATTTATGGTGGCATGGGTAGGACCTCAATGTCAATCTTGGGCGTGGGGAGGACCTGCGCTCTCGTTGGTGGTGGCATGGGGAGGACCTTCCTACTAGATTTCATTATCATGGGTTGGCTTGTGATAGATTCCACCTATGTCGGCAACCAGGTGAGTCATCCCAACCTGCCTGTGGGGTGGTTAGGGCCTTGATCTAGGATGAGCATTTAAGTTCCCATGTTCGGCATAAATAGGGGATTAATGGTATACTTAAGTGGTTGCACGAGCCATGGTAGCCATTGATGTTGACTCCCCTCGGAAGGCATCCTCTTTAACTTGTGCCCAATGCTGGTTTCGGGTTAACCAGACTGGGGATGGTGGAACAAGTGTATAACTCACCTGATCCTCATACGGTGGGTCCAAGTGGTGGTGTTGACATAGCCTAGTGGGAGCCCTCCTTGGCGGCCCTAGGATGGGATTACAGTAGGGCTAGCCCGGACTTCCCTCACCTCATTGGCATAGGAGAGGGAGTCATCAAAGTGTTCCAGGGAGAGGATACTAAAATTATTGTAGGTCGGAATGGGTAGTAATGGTTCCCTACATGGCTCTTAGGGGTAGTGGTGACGATGAGGTGCAGAAGCCTCTAAGTCTTGTCGGGCCATATCCCAGGTTGGGATAATCTCCTCCTCCTCGTATCTTCGAATGAGGTCATTAATTACCCTTCTATAAATGAATTCAGATGGGGATATGGGGCATGGGTGCCCAGTATCCATGGATGTGAAGGTTTTCGTGGAGGAGATAAGGCTACATGAGATTGCTGCATTGAACTTTCCCCTGCCCCTACATTGGTGGGTGGGTGGTGATTAGTTTCCCGTAATAGCATCTTGGGTCCTACAAAGTAGGGAGATTTAACCATTAGTGTTGAAATAAGGGAAGACACGTCCAGTTCCCCAATGCCATTTCCTCTTCCATGGTTGGTAATATGGATCCACACTAACAACGTCATAAACCGGGATGTCCAATTTTCAACTACCCTAATTATTGTTGAGTTTCACCCTAGGTCCACTATTTTATTGGTGGGACCCGGCACCGGATGCATGGATCTGGTGGAATACTAATCCACTGATGTCTCGAACACTACTAATCTCTACATTTAGGATAATAACTTCACATTGGGTTCACCATTTCTGTCTCTGACGCTTTTTTTGGGTCGTGCATCTCTCTTTGGAGGACACGTTGATCTGTTGCCCCACATTCCTGCTTTCTAAAGGCGGGCAGCATCCATCGCTTATTCAGAGACTTTTTCTCCTTAATCGAAACGGGATGATGGGATGTCGGTTCCTCCTTCTATGGATTCCTCCTCAGAACTCGTTTCCTAGTCCGGGTCTCCCTTAAATATTAAGATGTTTTTCATGAAATATTTCTTGGTTCCATATCTTTGTGGATGCCGATTAATTACACTACTTATGTTTGAACATTCCAAGGGGTCAAGTCAGGGCCACAACCTTCGATCGGGGAAGTAATCACGTTGTACATCGCTGACGTGTCTGGACATTGGAACACTGATGCATTTGGGTTTCTTCCCTTTATGATAGGGCTTCTCGAGGGCGCAGAGGCCCAAGGAATCCCATATCAAATTTGGGAAATTATATACCATAGGAATGTCTCAGAGGTTTTCCTCATCTTCTCATGGTTAACACAGTGTATGTCTTAAGTTTAACGTCTAGAATAAATGGATTGGATTGATCAGAACACTAATAATAGTGGATCAGATCGGTGCATCCCCTGGAGGGAGCACCTAAGAGTCCCATTAGATAAGCAGGTCATAACTTATAATTAATATGGATCTAAGGGTGATTAGGTCCCTATAAAGGATACATCAAGGTTTACCTTTGGCTGGGATTGAACCTCGGGGAGGTTTTCTACATACCCTGTCTCAAGAGATAGGGATCAAAACACACGTATTTTGAAGGCGTGATAAATCAGGGTGTGCTCAGAGGAAAGTGACCCTGAGATAATTTCAGGGCTTATGCATCGATAGCATATTAGGTATCATGAGGAGCACCATTGATATGGATGATATGATCTCACTAGGATGTGGTGGCCCAGGTACGAATCATTATGGATAATGGATGGTTGAATGATTTGAATGAGAGGAATGGTATGGAACTGACATGAGGACAACGGTGATGTTAGGATTGAGCCTCAAAGATACTTCCTACATATCCCTATGGTAGTGAATCAAAGTCCTCGTAGTTCAGTAGGGCGATGGGACACCTGAGGAGGTGACCCATGAGAATGGATGTATGGATGAAACCCATAGGAAATATAACCTTCGGGTTAGGAAATGATCTTCCCAGAACATAGGGGTTCTCAATGGAGAGACTGTGATGGGACATTAGTGATGGGATTGAACCTCAGGGAGGCTTCCTATGTATCCTCGTGGTAAGGAATAAAATTCCATGTAGTTTGGGATGGGGGAATATAAACGGGGTGTACACATAAAACAATGACCCAATGATATATTGGGGCTTACACATGGTTAGCAGCCTGTGTTGGTCTGAGGCCCGAAGGGAGGACCAGGGATGTGGTTCCCAACAAAAGGGAATACAATGGATAACCTCTGGTTGGGGTTGAAATGGATTACCGCTGGTTGGGGTTACAATGGATTACCACTAGTTGGGGTTGAACCTCAGGGAGGCTTCCTATGTACCCTGTCCAGGAAACAGGGATCAAAACCCACGTAGTTTGAAGGTGTATAGTTTAGCATCATGTTGGACGAGGGTGGACCGATGTGAAGTGGTTGGGACTGATGAGTGTTGGGATTGAACCTTAGAGAGGATTCCTATGTACCTTGCTTGGGTAGGGTAAAGGATCAAAGTCCATGTAGTTCAGAATGGAGGATATAGTTTAATGTCATACGGGATGAAGGTGGACTGACATGAAGTGGTCGAGACCAATGGGTGTTGGGTTTGAACCTCAGAGAGGATTCCTACATACCTTTCTTGGGTAGAGGAAAGGATCAAATTCCATTTAGTTTGGTATGGTGGATATAGTTTAACATCACGCAGGATGAATTTGGACCGATGTGAAGTGGTTGAGACCAACAGGTGTTGGGCTTGAACCTCAGGGAGGCTTCCTATATACCTTTCTCAGGTAGGAGAAAGGATCAAAGTCCACATAGTTCAGTATGGGGGATTTGGTACATACACTCTAGGGTGTCCCATGAAGGATTCCATGGTCAATGCTTACTCTAATCCCATCTGATTCATGCTCGATGTGAGAAACAAGAGGCAGTAAAGACCTAAATATCGTGTCGTGAAAGGTGTGTATGTGGGGAATGAAGTAGGGATTACATGTGGTTAGTATCCTAGGGAGATGGAGATTGGGACTTACTCCAGGATGGAGGTCTGATGGTGAAAAATCCCAGAGGGAGAGGGACAAGGCAATAAATGTCCTAGTTCCCATCTGTCCTATGACCTTTGTGCACTAAAGAAGAATGGAGGAGTGAGGATGCTACCTCTCGTAAGAAAGGTTAGGGGCTTACACCAAGATTGTTTCCCTTCCCCATGGATAGACTCTACTCCAACAAAGAGGAACTCATTACATGTTAGGAAGATCTCACTCCCATGGAGATGAGTGGGCATAGGGAATGTCTGAGATGGGGCACCCCGTGTATATTTCACTGAGTTAGGATACAGTTTAACATCATGTGCTAAGGACGATGGTGCTTGGAAATTTAACATCCTGCAGCTCGGAGGAGGTAGGTTCACCCCGCACCCCTAGTAATTATATAACTGATACCCAACCACCCTTGGGGAAGGGAAGACATTAGAAATTCCATGGTGTGGTGGTGTTGTGAAGTGACCAATTGAGGGGATCACGTTAGCGTGGTTATACAAAGAACCAATAGTCGTTAGCATGCCTATGCGACGAAGCATGAGGCTAAGCAAGGCAACATGAAGCACCACCCAAGGTACCTTGAAGTCACTTCATACAAACCTAGAGGTCATATGGGAGAAGTGTTTGTGAAGAAAATGGCTTCACAAGAAAGGAACTTGTGAAGCTCTGATGCTCCATGTAGTGGAGAGACTTTTCAAAGGGGTATTCTTCATGAAGTGGAGTGGCCTAGCCTGGGAATAGGGTATAGATGCATATGAAGGGTGCTTAGTGAAGTAGAAGTGATTTCACAGAGCAGGACTTCATGAAGCATGGTTACCTTTCAAATCATAGCACTGCAAAGAAATGTGCTTCATGAAGCACAGTGACCATACCTTAGAATGGGGTTCACATGTGCATGGAAGGTATTTCGTGAAGCATGAGTGCTTTGAAAATACCTGAGTCCCCTTAGGAATCTATTTTGTGAGGTCCCATGGGCTCTGTGAATGGCATCCCTGCTTGAAGAGGGGTTGTATTTTAGATAAGGGAAAGGTACTTCGCAATGCTCAAGTACCTTGAAGAGCTCATTTTTTCTAAATGTTTCATATATAATAGTTTTCTTCGCAATTTGAGAGCTGAGAAGGTGAAAGGTCGGGGTATCCATCCTTTGGGTATGGGGGGAAGCTGGGTATTTATAGGCAAGAGGCAGCGTAAAGCTCATGTATCTCGTTATGAAGCCATGTGGTGCTCTACGATCAGTCGTGGATTGTGTCATGTTTTTCATAACCACGGAGTTGACCATCATCCCCTCCTCAGCACAGAACCCTCATTAATTCACTTTACGGCACTCGCAGAGGATTCCCTCAAGTTCCAATGGATCTAAGAGGTGATTGGTTCCCTCCACAGTGTGGAGCTCTCGGTTAATTGCATCGTAACCACATAGCCTCTCATCTATTTTACTCTAAGGTGACCGAAAAGGGAGATTCATCTTTACACCAATCACAGTGCTGAGGGGCTCCATCAAGGAGCTTCGTGAGGCAGCCCATTCTGCACTAGTTTTCTCTTTGCCTTCTTTTCCTCCGCATGTATATTTTGGCACTAATAGATATCCTCCTTCTTCACCTTTACTTGTAATATCCTAACCAAATATCTAACTTAGAGAAGTAATGATCTCAACAAATGTGATAAAACAATTCAAAAGTATGTGGTTATGGATAGTTTTTCTTTATCACAATCTTATTGAGATTATTATAATCAATGTATAGGTTCATTGAACCATAATTATTCTTGAAAAAAAGGATCAGTTCACCCCATGGTGAAGCACTTGGGAAAATAAACCCTTAATCCAGATTCTCCTATAGTTATCTCTTCATCTCATCAAGTTCAGTAGTGGCCATTCTATATGGAGTCTTGGATATTGTAAAATCTATGGTTATAAGTTTGATCAAGAACTCAACCTATCATGTAGGAGGAAGACTAGGAAACCTTTCAAGAAACACAAAAGCATATTCCCTCACTATGGTCATGTCATAAAGGATGATATTTTTCCTTTATCTCAATCATTTTATCTAGATACAATTTCTTATAAGAAAATAAAATCCATCATTTAGATTATGATTCTAAAGGAGATTCACCCTCCTCCTTTCAATTTTATAGAATTGGAGGAAAATTTGTGACATAAAGGTTGATTTAATTATCCTAGAAATTTATGTTGGCTCTGTATATGGAATGTTAATCTATAACTAGAATTGAATCAAATTTTATATTGGATAAATAGTTGTGATGGTATAAGCTCACCCTTTCCCTATAAACCTTGGAGGTCCTTAGAGGTTTTTATCATCAGTTATCATCAACAACCCTTGGCTTAGTGTCCTTGTTCCTTGTAGTTGAAATATTAGATATTGGTTTGAGGGTTTAATAGAGTATTCCTTTCTTCCATAAAATTGCTGGGTTTCTCCCATCTTTATTTTCTAGCTAATTAATCCTCCTTCATATACCAAATCATTTCCTTGTCCCCTTTAGGTAATTTATGAGAAGCTTCTTACCACACTTTTTTCAAGTAGGATGTTAAAATTTATTTCCCCCATTAAATTTATCCATCACTTATTTAGAATTAAAATTAATTATCCATTTACAATAGCTTATCCCATGTGACAATTGGGATTCACTTATATCCATTTCAAATTTGAGGACACATAGAAAATTTTCCACATAGCTGGAAAAGTATCAAATTTCCAATGTTTTCTTTTGGTTTTATCCCACTAAAGAAGTGTTCAACTTTTCTTCTAGGGTCAATGACAAAGACAAAGGTGTATCGTGCAAGTATTTTGAATTTTTCCTCATATTCCCTAATGGATTTTTAGTCTTTTTTCATAATTCCAAGGAAATACATCTCTATTTTAAGTCAGAGTGCAACATACCAACTTGGATACCATTAAATCGGTACCCTAATCTAGTTCACCATAAGGTATCAAGCATGAATCCCCATATTCTAGAGGATGCCAACTATCAGTGAGGGTCTAAATGTGGTACAGTGGGGAGACTATACCCTCATATCATAGTAACAACAATAGAAATAACTAGATATCATCCAATAAGTAAATAATTAGAGTGTGAAAGTAATAAATAACTAAAATAGAATCATGTTGTAATAATAAAATAAATGTTATAAAATCTTGAATATTTGTGTCATACATACTACACTAGTCACCCACTGTGATAACCATACATGTAGGAGTACATAAAGGACACTGAAATACAATTACATGGATCTACTGCTAACTCTAAGATAAACCACATATTTGGTATCTAAGTCAATACAAAGCTTCTCCAGCCTGATCAAAATAATTAACATTAGCGGATCCACTTGATCATGTAACCATGGGCCTTATCCCCATCCATTGTGTATTTGTGATCAAACTAAAAGGCATACATATTGTCTTCACACACACTGAGGTTCACAAACTTAGGTGAGAAATAATCCCAATATTCCACCCTAATGATGAACCTATAAATCTTAGGTTATAAGTGCATGATCATGCAATATGATTATCCTAGTTGGGACACAACTGAAATGATAAATCATATAAATCAAGTGATACTATAGTTGATCCACGGGTCTGTGATCCCAGTCAACTAGGAAATGTTTCATCATGTATATATATTTCTATATGCATATATATATATATATATATATATATATTCCCACAAATATATATACCTAAATATTTATATATATGATTAATGTAAAAGAAATAACATTAATAAACAACATTTTATCCTTGGGTCCATAATCTTGAGCATCAAGAAATCTGATGAAAAGGGAATTGAGATGGATGTTGTACCACTCAAATCTTGTATAATTAAGTTGATCCCTTGGTTCATAATCCAGATCGACACTACTTTCTTCATCTAGTGCCAGAAATGTATCTAAGGAATCTACGTCACCATATGGGGATTAATTTCCTAACCTTGGGTTCACCTATACTCACCTCCAATCACTATAATGAAGTATGTCATATACTAATAGAAAATCCTATAATTGGTCACTAAGATAGATTCCATACCACTCAATCCATGTAAATACAAACTGATTTTTGAATCCTAGGTCCCAGTCTATAGGGTATCATGACATTGTGACTCAAATAATCCCTAAGGGGATAACCCATATGTGATCTGAAAAGGGAATGATCTATGGATCTAAGTAAATGCTCATAATCCATTCATATAAATGGCTCAATAGACCCATCCCCAAGAAGTAACTTTGGAAATGTAGTAATGGTGTTTCCACCTGAACCTAGGGAGAATCATAGGCATCGCTTGAGAAGATCATAATCATCCATTGAGTATATATCAAATGAATTATGAGGATTTATATGTCCAACACAATGATCAAGTAATTGATTAGGGTGAGTTTGATCATACCCATCACTCGAGTATCATAATCAATAGGGAATTTTTTCTCAAACATCATAATCATAGGGATTCCATGCCCGAATATCATAATCATAGGGACACCATTCCCAAATATCATAAATATAGGGACTTCATGCACGAATATCATAATAATTAGGATTCCATGACTGAATATCATAATCATAGGGACACCATTCCCAAATATCACAATGATCGGCTCAAAATCTAAATCCAAATAAGTACATCTGAACATCCCAATAATATAAAAAAATAAATGGATCAGAATTTAGATCCTAATAAATATGTCTGGGAATCCCAATAAAGAGTGTCTCATTGCATCAGGCCAATCATCCACAAACCAGAAATCACCTCTTGTAATCATCACTGCATCAAAATTAGACAATTGAATGCATAAATAAAAGAGTAAGAGTGTATGAATGCCTAAACCCAACACCGCTTCCACTTCCTCATGGATTACAAGTTTGGTACAGGTTCTAAGGTGACACATGCTACCACTCTACCCAAACCCGATGTACTAGATTAGGTTAGATCAATCATTAGGGAACCCACTAGGTCCCTCGTGTCAAGACATATAAAAGGAATTCTAATTGATATCCTAGGAGATAATGCATAGGAAGAGGCATCTTATATGGGACCTTAAATAATAGTGTATGTAGGTATAGGCATAATACATGGGATCTTATGAATAGTATACATAGGTAGAGGAATCCAATATGAGATTATCAAAAATATTAAATATATTAAGGTATCCTACAAGGGATTCCCTAGGTTAGCATGTAAGTGAAGGCATCCCTTATGGGAGCCTCAAAAACAATAGTAAGATAGAGTCATCCTATATAGGATCCTTTAGGTAAAAAGATAAGAAATCCTCTTAGATTAAAAGGAAAATTTCTTAAGAATCATGAAAGAGATATGTATCATATCCCATCTCAGATCAATGGTCACACTCTTAGGAGATAGTTGGGATTCATTACTATAAAAAGGACCTCTCTATTTAGTTTTAAATTCCTTATAGGAGTCCTCAAATCCACTCAAGGGTGGTACCATCATGATATATAGGGAAAGATAATAAAAATTGACAACTCTTACATCCAATTATGACTCTAGGGTGTAAAGATACAAAAAAACACAAAAGGATAGTAAGGTAGGAGTAAATAGCTTGTATACCCTAGTACATGGTGTGTACCCTAAAAGACTCACCTGGGAGTGTACTCCATCTAAACTTGGCATGTAAAACCCAAGTACATGTTGTGTAATTTAGGTACACTGTGTGTACCCTACATGGGGTACCTTACTATGTATCTATCATGGCCTATCCATGTACTTTTATTGGTTGTGTACCTCTACACAACATATAACCCACACAAGGTCTAGTCGTGTACTCTACCCAGCCATGTTCCCCTGCATGAGTTGTCTAGCTAGGTAATCGGCTAAATGGATGAGTACCAGTACATGGAATGTTTACCCTGTACATGGTGTGTGCTTCTAAAAAGGTTTTATTACCTAGATGATAAGAACACATAGCATGTGTTCCTGAAATACACATCGTGTGATAAGTATTTTTAAAAGGGAAACCCCTTAAATCATCCCAAACCCCACATTTTCTTTTCAAAAGGTATAGATCAACCCTCCAGGAGTCCTAAGAAATGATAAAATGTTTTAAAACTATAAATCAGTAAATCTATATGGATTTTTATAAAAACTTAAGAACATCCTACCTTTGGGGATAATCCACTGAAGCTTCACATGTTTCCATGTTCCACGACTACCGTTTGGTGATCCAACTCCTCCCAAGATTCACAATGGCACCTCTCTTATTCTCCCTCTCTCTATCCCCATATTTATTTCTCTCTCCATTGCATGAAGGAGGAATCCTGAATGGGGGAATATGTAAGAAGCTAAAGGTGAGGAGAAGAAAAGAAAATAGTAAAATAAAAGGAAGATAATAAAGAAAAATAAAACGGGGCCCAGGCCCAACCCCAAATCTCGACCTGAGTTTATGTCTCACCTAGAAAAAACCACCATTTTAGACTCAATAGTGAAGACAGAATTTGAATCTGATGTTTCTTTCAAAAGATATCACTAAATGAACATGTGTTAATAAATTAATATTTAATTAAATATATATTAAATATTAATTATTCCACATAAATTTGAATGATTCAAAATTCTACCAAACTTTTATCCTAGGGTAAACACCCTATTCTGGGACCAACTGAGTAGTCAAAAAAATATCTAAGATCATCTAATAGGGTAAAATTCACATTTTACCCCTTATAAGAATCCAAAAAAATCAACTTTTTCTCATTTTTTTTTTTGAAAAAACACAAGTTCTTACAGTCTCCTCACCATAAACCTTCTCATCCCTGAGAAACCTTCGTGGTAAAACTAGTATCCATGATCTCATCCCAAGAGTCTGTGAAACTATGCTATCTCTACTATCTAATGACCAGTCTCATAACATCAATAACTATCTCCTACATGGGATATGTTTAACTATGACTGATCTAATACTCCCCAACATAGAAGTTTCTTTATCATCATCTCACATCCAAATTAAAAGCTCAAATGAAATGAATAATTTCAACTAAAAATGATGGTCACCACCCTCAAATGGGAAATAGTGCAATCCCCACCATAAGGTGTATCATATACCACTTCTTGAGCACAGCCTCAATAGATTCATTCATAAAATTAGGAAAGATATTGAAGAATAAATAAATCTTGGTGTAGATTTAATTTTCTCTTGGTGTACTCAAGACGATTTCAAGATATAGAGAATGATTGTCTCTAAATAGAAGTACACTAAGATTCCATTGAAAAGGCTTGTATATCTCTCCTAAGACACATTCTCATCAAAATGTATTCACTTTCCTTTAACAAAACCCTAACACCACATATCCTGAAAAAAGAGTGTATAGGTCCAACCATGAGTCAAACATCTCACGACACCCGATTTATTCTCAAGGTCTCATATACCATAGTGGGAAATTTATCCTTTTACCCAAAAAAACCTAGGAAACCATGCCTATATCAATTCTTTGAGACCATCATTCCTCGCCTTGTACATGTCCACTACCCAATATAAGATTTAAATGGTACCACGTGTAACCATCATGTTCTTTTATCACCCGAATCATACTCCAAAAATTCATCTAATAATAGAACTAAGATGACCATTCTACATGGAATGTCATTCCAAACAAGCCAAAATATCCCTTGGAACTCCTCTTCAAAATTAGTCATCTCACCTGTGCCACAATTTATTCTAGAACTGTCTGTCACCCAGAATCCTTCTTGTCACAAGAATTTAGTCATGCACTAACTACCTTAGAAACAGTGAAAACATTGTTCAACAGTTCTAAGAACCTAAACCATTCAAGATATTATTGATACCCAAGCACTCTAGGTTCTTCGTCAAAGGCCAAAGGCATCAACATGACTATATCACAAAATCTGAGAACTAAATGTGCACCGGTATCAAATGAGAATACAACCAATATCATTACCTAAAATGAATCCATTAACCTAGACTAACGTCGCTTGTATGTTTCCCTCAATCAAAACAAAACATCAACCTATAAGGGTCTGAGTCAAAACTAAGGGCCTCTAGGTCTCCCACCTATCCCTACTGATCAAGTCTCACAACTGGGTCATAAGGTCTAATCACCCAGTCCCTAATTCAAAACTCTCTAAGGGAGGTACATATAGCATCAACTTATGAGGTTAAAAACTGTAAACATAACTTACAAGGGCCTGAACCTCTCCGAGCACCCTCATAAGGGACTTCCCATGGAGTATCATGATATAAAGTAAAAGAGATACTAAACTAACACTCATTGGGAATCCATATATGGTAATACCCCCTCGAGGTCCATTTCATGAAAAAAATCCTGATATCTATCGATATCTTACTCAATGACATGACTAGATATCTACAAATTAATTTCTATTAAGTAAAATTTCATTCCAAGTTATGTGGGAAAACACTTTATAGGTTGTTACAGACACATTAAATAACCAAACCAAGAAAAGAACAATTCAATATGGGTCCAAAATTTTGGAATCATATTCCATGTCGACCTACTAGGGTCACTACACCCCCCGTGCACAATGACTAAGTCATCAGCCTCACCATCAAACCTATCATTGTAGATCCACATACCCTTCCATCAGAATAAAATATTTATAAAATTCAGCTCAGTATAGTAGAATTCCACTAAGAACCTTTACAGAAAAACACTATTTAGGTTGTTGTTGAAGTTTTAAAAAATTATCCTATATTTTTAGTAATAATCATGCACTATCAGGCCTATAACATGTGAATCTTACATACTAAATATGATGCATTAGATGCTTCTTATGTCAGTCAAGAGTCAAAATCAATCACTGGCCTCTCTCCATTGGGATAAGAGCCAAAAATCCATAATAAATCATAACATCCACACAAAATGTGCATATCTAAATAATAAAATCATATACGACTGTAAAATATCATATCAGAATAGCAAATCCATGTCCCTGAAAACTAGGACTTCTTACCAGAACAAGTGTTCTTGAAAACAAGTCTGATATTCATCACAGGTTCTGAAACGGCCTGAAACCCCTGTTTTCTCCTAAAATTGTATAGATAAACCATCAAGGGGTCAAAAGTAATGATAAAAAAGGTTTAAAATAAGAAATTGGTAGATATATGGGGATTTATAGAAAAATGTAAAAACATCCTACCTTTGGGTGGAATATATCGAAGCTTTTCCCATTTTTATGAACCACAGCTACCGCATAATGATTTGGCTCCTCTCGAGCACCGCATCGGCATATCTCTTATTCTCCATGTCTATCTCTGCATATCCCTTTATCTCTTGTTCTCATGAAGGTTTAATCCTAAAGGGGGTGTATGTAATAATCCAAAAGGGATGAGAAGAAAAGAAAATAGAAAAAGAAAAGGAAAGAAAGAAAAGAAAATTAAAAGGGGGTAAAGTCCCAGTGCTCGACCTGATTTTATGCCTCACCTAAGAAAAAACCCATTAAAAACTCAATTTAGGAGACAAAAAACTAAATATGATGCTATGTTAAAAATATATCATCAAATGAACATGTGCTGATAAATTAATATTTAATTAAATACATATTAAATTTTAATTATTCAACATAAATTTGAATGGTTTGGAATTCCACCAAACTCTTATCCTAGGGTAAACACCCTATTCTAGGACCAACATTGTCATCAAAAAAATATCTGAATTAATATTCTAGGGGTAAATGACCATTTTACCCCTTAATATAATTTGAAATATGAAATTGAAATTTTTATTCAAATTTATAATCCATAAAAACATGGTTTCTTACACATAGAGTGAAAAGAAAATATTTATTGAAAATATTTTCAGAAATTATTTCCACTTAATCACTTTAATCTCCTCCTTAGGATTTTTATTTTTGATCAGTGTCCACCATTTATTAGCTTCTCCCTCCATGAGGTAAATATTTATCATGAAATTCTCTTGCTCAGAGCATTGAAAGATGGAGAATATCTTTTCAATGAAGTTTCTCCATTGTTCTAAGATTAAGGGATCAAAATATTCACAAAAATTAAGAGGTATTTATCGCATAAAGGTCTCAATTTTAACTTGATCTTTATTATGGGGATGTTTTTTTCACTGATTTAAGTTTATGTTCAAAACATGAGTTCATTGAGTAAGTGTTTCTATTAAGTTCTCAAATACTGCTCCCATTGGGTTAGGCATCTCATCTGGGCTATTATCACATTTCTCATAACATTGGTTATTGACTCAGTTCCTCCAATTTCAAACCATTGACTAAAATAAATGGAAAAATAGGGATGAGAATTTTAAAACTACTAAAAAAGGTATACTATTAAGTTTTAAGGGATGACTCATAAATGATATAAATTTCTTAAACTATGAATTTTTATGTTTGAATCCATGTTATCCATGGTCTATTTTCTAATATAAAATTTTATGGGAATTTTTTATTCCCTTAATAATTGTTCATAATGATATTGTGGATTTACTAAATCATATCATCCAGGATTCTGAAAATAGGTGTTTATCAAAGGACTATTTTTTATGTAATATGTGACAATAAAAAGTATACCCAAGTGCCCTTTTCAGGGTTATTACCACTAAGTACAATTGTACAAAATCTATATCCACATTTTGTATCCAAACATGGATTTTATTTCTTAGAAACCACATACTCTATAATTTACCAAAATATATGGATGTTTTCCTATGTTTAGTATTTTACCTAAGGATTTCACTAAGTTTTTTTAATCCTAATCCCCAAAAATAACAAGACCTTTCTATGATAAAAACTATAACAACTCATATCTTTTGTACAATTTATTTCATGATTTATTACATAAATACACACTAAATATAATCCCAAAAGATAGAGAGGACTTTTTTCTTTAGTTAATTTGATACATAACATAATAACTTGAAACAAGGATACAATGTAATTATTTAAAAACTTCACATCATGCCCTTAAAATACAATAATCTTTTAATACTACATAGGATAACCTAGGGACATACATAAGAAATGGTGAAAGTAATACATGTGACTTAAGAGGTATGTAAAGGTGACATAAAAGGGGTGAGAATCATAAAAATGAACATCAAATCATGATATAATATGATAACACTAAGGAAATATAAGAATGTGGCAACAACATAAAGCATTACATCATAAACATAATTCAAGGATAACTATCAAGAAAACATAAAATATTGTTCATAGTGTAACATCCCATGCACCATATATGGTATCTCAGGAGATAGAGACATTACCTAATACATTGTAGGGATATATAATTATTAACCCACCTTTCATATTCATATCATGCACATGCATGTATGCGCCACATAGATCATGCAATATAATAATATATTTCATCAATTTTAATCCCATGATTAAGGATTATGGGTTTCATGCATGAAATTTCTTAATCAATGAAGGATACATACATCATAGTGAATTCCCTTGAGTGGAAATGTATATGTGTAATCACAATACAAAAGTTTTTCATCGAAGATCATGGTATAATTTTGACAGCATAATGGGTTTACATAAAGATTCATGGAAAGGTTTAATGAGAGTGAAAGGTATTCTATCATTACTTGTTAATTATAAGAAAAATAAAGGAATCTATAAAAACACATTACAATATGAAAATTTTGATATCAAAATGCTTAATACAAATAAAGTACTTGAATAAAAAGGAAGAAGAAAGGATCCCTTAACATGAGAGGGTTCTTCTAAAATATTGGTAGGATCCTATTAAGAGATTATGAATTCCTTGGGAGATATTTAGAGATTTATAAGGAGAGTAAATTAATAATAAATGGGTTTTTTTGTGAATATTAGTGGTAGATTGGGTGGTATTTATAGAAAAAGAGAGTGGAATTATTTATTAATTTCTAAACATAAGTTTTGGACTCCATATAATAAAATAATAAAAACCAAAAACCTCCCCACGGTTTTTTCCCATGTTTTAAATAAAAGAGGATTGGTTTTAAATATTTTATAATTCCAAGAATTGAACTTATTTAAATAATAACATTGTTGATGTGGAAGTGAATCATTTTCATAAAGAATTGATTTTAAAACGCTAAAATATAATATAGGTTTTGTATGGTTCATTAAAGAATTATAAAATTAATAAAATAACTTTAAAGGAACATTATTTTAATGGGGAAACAAAATTTTGGTCGTGTATTATCCTTTTAGTATTTATTACATCACTTTTTGGATATTATGATGTCATAAAACAGACAATATATTTATACCATATTTAATTTTTACTCAAAAGTTAAACTATCTCAAAAAAAGATGAAAAAATAACCATTATCTTATTTTAATATGTTGACTTCAAATATAATATTAATTTTACAAAATTAATTTTCTAAATATGTGAATTTTTACTTTTAAATATAAATCCTTATTTATTAGAAAATAATAGTTTTTACAACACTAACAACTCTATGACCCTTATAAAAATTACAATGGGCTTCATTAAATTATATTATTACTTATATATAAATAAATATTATTTAATAATAAGATTTTATTAAAATAAATTTTATTTTAAAAAGAAAATAATTTTCCAAAATGGAGTCTTAATTAAACTATATAATTTCTAAAAATACAATTTCAATTTATCCATATAAAAATATAATTTTTGTCAAAATCGTTATATAATCATTTATAAAGAAATAATAAAAAGGGATAAATATAATCATTATTTTATTTAAAATAAAATATAAAAAATCATACTATTATGGTCTATATACATAAACTCTTATTATACCATTGTACTTTATAAGGGTAAGGTGTGCGATGGTGGCACTTTCTTATGGTGGTTTGGTGAACATGGTTTGGGTCATGATCTCAATAAGCATATACTTGTCCTGTAAATGGTTTCTCTCATGTTTCAGTTGTTGAATATTATATTGGGCTTGTTCAATGGTAAATCCCATTGATTTTTTCTCCCTAATATGCTCTAATAAATGGTCTTCATTTGGTATAATCCTTCTAGTCGAGGACCTCTCTTATTTCTTCTATGTCAATTAAACCTCAATATATATTAATCTTAATAATCACTAAAATGGATATATTATCAACAGTTATAATGTTTAAAGGTATTTTAAATATGACATGATATAATTTATAATGGTCCAAAATAACCAAATTAGTGATTGTGTTTTTTGTAACTACATTTCTTAATAAGTTATTTATTCATTCAAAATTGGAGTTTAATTTATGAATGTTTGGTTTGTTACACTCAAATAATATCATCTCTAATTTGAATAAATGTTCTTGTTTTTTCATCTATCTAAAGGTGGTATTTAATACTTATCCTCAACTACATCCCCATAATATTTTGGATCTCCTTATAAAGTCTAATGTAAACTGAAGATCACTATCTAATAAAATTGACTTTAGAACTCCAAGAAAACTAAAAAATTCATTCATATAGATCTTTCCAATTCCATATAATAAAAAAATATCAAATATGAAATTAATGCATTTATTTTATGAATTTATTCACCACTACCTAAATTCCACAATGCTTTTATAGTGATCCCTATAACCCAATCATTAAATCCATTGAAATATATTCCCACTTATATGTTATAATGGGTAATAGATGCATCAATCCCATAGTAAATTGATTCTATTCCTTTACATATTGACGATATAAACATTAAGAAAAAAAATTAGAAAATTTCTTTTTTTATTATCAACCCCAAAAATTAGTGTTTAATTTCATGATAAGTCATAAAATATTTTTTTTATTCTACCAAAATGGGGAAAAAATTCAAAACATCATTCTTCAGTTCTATTGGAACCATCATTAATCCTTTTAAATAAATCCCTAGATCTAGTAAAATAATCCATCCATTAGGAATTTTGTAACGCCCTAACCCCAATTGCCCAAAAACAGTGCATTATTTTAATGTATTAGTATGATTACAAGGAATCAAGTCCTGAAGTACCGATCAGTTTATCAATCTTGGAAAATAGATTACATATAAGAACTTAACATTACAATTTCTAACATAAAATAAAGTATAGATAATCCTTTTAGAACTCCATTATTCCCCTATTATAACCCTGAATATCAATAATATTACAATTCTTGGCATCCTGGGAAAATAAAAAATAAGAAAGGTGTGAGCTCAAATTCTCATCAAGGATAAACAATATAGAGGAATCTATTATAAATAATCATAAACTTTTATGGTAAGGTATAAAATTGAAATACAATCCCTTTAAAAATAAACTTCAGCATAATATGGAAAAGATAAATAAAATAATTTCATTTGCTTATTCACATGGATACTATACTAGTCAAATAACCGCATGTAACATTAATAATTAATCTCATAATGATGGAATGCATAATGTCAGACATCTTAACCACAAAGTCGAGGCCTCTTTCCAAGATCCTAAATATAAATTTTGTCAAGGACTTTTTCCAAGACACTAGTTTGTCTCATGAGACCTACTAATGCATCAAGGGGCTATAGTGGTCCCCACCTATCACTTACTAATTCCAATGCATTCCTCAAATGAAAAGGTTGAAACATAACATAATCATTCATATTAAAACTAGCATATGAAATGTCAATAATTTAACCATAAACCATGAATGGTATAAAAATAGCACATCCAAAGTCAAACATATCATAACTCATTCAATATAATATGGAAGATTTTATTATAATAAATCAACCTCAATTGAGAATAATATCTAGTAAATGATATTTACATAGTTGAAAATGATCAATAAAACTCTTTGAGAGAAATTTACATTTTTCATGAAATCATTTAAAAGTCTCGCAATTTATAAAGGAAGTTATTTAAAATATATTTTTGAATCAAAGTGTACCATACCAATTTAAAAAATTTTAAAGTAATTACCATTTTAAAACAATTATGTCCATATAAATAAATCCTTAAAATCATTTTGAAAACATGGAAATTAATTAAAAATATTTAGAAAAATAAATATTTACAACATTTAAAATGATGATCTAGTTAAGTATTCCCTTCCATAAAACCATAAAATATTCCTTTTCAAAACATTTTTATGAAACATTTACATGGATGATAAATATGTCCCAGTAAATACTTATACATAAACAATCTCGGATAATTATGAGATTGAGGAATTAACCTTTACCTTAGGTCTGACACTCTTTGTACGTTTCTGAAACTCCTGTATAATGTTTTTAAAAATATTATTAACTTATATAAGAATAATAATAATATTTATGATATCATATATGATTATTTTATCACTTAATATTACCCATTTTTAAAAATTCCAAGTTAATTCAACATTTAGGGTAATATCACTTTGTTTATCGTACGTGTTTTGAATTTTTATTCTTGATCATATTACATAGATCATGATTTACTTACTTCAAAAATGTATAATATGAGTTATATATCATATATATTCATAATATAAATATATATAATAAATATATATATATATATAATGGAATACACTGTTCACGGAGATAGTAGGTCATACGTACGCATTAACGCTATTTCTATTTTCATATCGTATTGAATGGAAGTAAGTGAATGAAATATATGTAAATACATATATATTTTTTTTCCAGTAGTATTATTATATCATATATTACATAATTATTAATAATATATATTTTTCTAATCATCCTTGAATGGTGAATGTGGAAATAAACCTCATCGTGTCGTGGAGACGGTAAGTCGTATGTACGCACGAGCGATGATGTCATCTACTTAATGATTAAAAGGTGTGTAAATGGATGGTATATTAATAATAAATAAAAATTATAATTTAATTTTTATTATTTATATACATAATAATCATCATTATATCCATCCAAATAACATAGTGTTTAATAACAAATTACACCACGGTGTGGAGACGGTAAGCTATACGTACACACGCATGGTGACTTTATCATTCATAGGATGGATAGAATGAGAAATATGGTTTTACCATATTTATAATATCATATAAGTATTTAGAAGTTATTGGGTTTATTATTTTATTATGGAAACAAAAAATAAAGAGGAAGTAAAAGAAGAAAATAACTTTGAAAGAGGTGATGAAATAATTACCTCTTCTTGGGGTGCTTTCTTTTAATTTGAACAAAAGGGATCCTTAGATTAGCTTTATGATCAAATTAAGGACTCTAGGATGAATTTAGGGTATTTGGAAGGATATTTTTTCAGGTTTTGGACAATATAAATGTCTTTGGAGGTGCTAATTTAAGATAAGGGGAAGTACCCTTTTATAAGAGAGTTAAGGGGAACTTTAGGAAAAGCTTGAAATATTAATTTATTATAAAAATATTTTCAGTTTCTAATAGCTCCAAATTAATTTATTTCTAGTATAAGGTGGTTATGGGTCTAAATAATTTCAACCAATATGTTTTATAAATGTTTAGGTCACCATATTAACCTTATCTTTTATATTTAACTTTTAGTTAAATAGTTTAACTTTTAACATGTCTTCTTGTATTTTTATACTACATGGTTAATATAGTTACTATAAAATGCCAAGAGAACCTAAAGTGGTTAATTAATGACATATGTAACATTATATAAGTCATTTGGCCGAATCTTATATTTTTAGAAATATTTTATAATTTAATAAAATAGTATTTGTTTTAAAAACTCATTTATGTCAATTTTGACACTATTTAGTATTTGTTTTTTTAAGTCATAACAACTTGATTACTTAGAAAAAATACATTTAATCAACCCTAACATGTAATGTTCACCTATAAAATTCATTTATGGAATCAAAAGTTTCAATTTAAATTTATTTTAATATTTATAATATCAATTATTTTAATCATTCATTAATAAGGTAATTACTACATCATCATTATGTCATAAATAAATTTAATTATTTAATGTCTAAAAATTATGAATAAAATACCATAATGTAGGAAATATTTTTATCTTATTAATGAATATTTATAT
The DNA here is from genome assembly GCA_963277665.1 of Viscum album. Taxonomy (NCBI): domain Eukaryota; kingdom Viridiplantae; phylum Streptophyta; class Magnoliopsida; order Santalales; family Viscaceae; genus Viscum; species Viscum album. The sequence goes on along the minus strand of OY728166.1, from coordinate 340,865,636 downwards.
CTTAATTTATCTTATGCATAACCCTATTTTAAAAATGGTTTAGTTATTCAAAGTAGAATTAAACACTTATAACTCTTCATTAAATAAAATATAATAAATGTCCAAATATAACCCAAATGAATCAAAAAGGATATTATTTTTGTTATAAGGTTGATTTTGGTCAAAAAAACTTATCAAATATAATTAGGACATGTTTTGAGGTAATTTTATATTATTATAATATTATTTTTACCTTTAATTACCCTATTTACTTTTAACCATGGTAAATAAAATTCAAAAGTTACTATTCACCAAAAATTATTTTCATCCAATTGAACCAAATTTTACTTTATGATTACCACTGTGGCTATCAGATTTTTTAAATTCAATTCAATTCACAAAATCTATAAAATTACGTTTTATGTAAATTTGCAAATGTGCTTAGAAGGTGGGTAAAAGTTGTTAAAAAGTACAATAAAATTTCATATATATAATCTTATTATAAAATGAATTAAATTATACTAATATATGTATTATTTATCTATTTTTACTTTAAGATAAATTTTAATTAAAAATAATTATTTAAATGAAAAAGTCAATTTTTATGTATTATGCAGTATTTTTCACTATTCATCAAAAATTGAATGTTTTCAAAAAAATACAAAAAAATCACCCTAATATAATTTTGATATTCCAAACTCAAAAATAAATTATATTTTACCAAATTCAATTTCTATTAGTGTCTAAAATTAATTTTATTATTATTCACAATAGGTCATAAAAAGTAGTTCTTTTAAAAAAATAGTTTTTCTAAATATATAACTATTTTAACAAAACTTATAAATTTCAATATAAATATGTTTTATATATGTGAAAACATTATAAATAACATTTAAATTTTATTTTTTAATATTAATATTACAATATTTAATTGATAAATAAATATATCGTTTAAATAATTATAATACTAACATGTTGTTTCGCAGAAACTCAATCTTGCATATAATGGAATCCAAGTTAGTGTTGCGTACAGTACAAGACATTAAATTACTTTAAAGAGATAATGTAATATTAAATCTTGGGTTGTTACATTCTCCCCTCCTTTAATAAATTGTGTCCTCGCAATTTTAAATTATTCTTCAAAAATAAAAGGTTGAAAATAGAAAATACCTTTGTGGAAAACCCACATCAGAAATAGGGTTAATAAAATTTAATCTTAATAAGAGGGAAATGGAAATGAAAAATTCACCACCAAATTAGGATTTCTAATAGGATAATATTGGTGGAAATTAGGGACACATAATTGGAGGAAAACTTAAATATTTATAGGGAGTGATTGGGGTCATCAATCACAAACATGTGAAAAACAAATGGAAATTTGAGGGCCTCAAAGCCATAAATCAATGATGATTTAAAATATCATCAGTTCAACAAAACATAAGGTATTAGGATAACAAATTTTTTTAGATACTTTTTTTTGAAGAGGAGGGATTAATTTACTATAAATATAAGAACTCAATAAAACATACTTTATTTCATTACCTGTCATAATCATAATCTCATTATTTGGTTGTGCTTTGATCTATTTTCACTTCATCCCTTACACTAGGAAATGAATGTTCAAAATGAATTTTTTTTAAGCTTGAAGTGAATTTCATAGATCATAAGGTCCAAAAGTATTTACTTAATCCTCTATATGTTTACTGAAATCCAAAATGTTAGTTCAAAGTATCCAATAAATTATATTTTAAGCTCAAAAAAATCAAGTTCTTAACTTACTCCATTACAATCTTTAGACTTATCCAAAATACTTGTGTCCAAACTCACAGTAAAAAAATTTATATGGGTGGTAAACATGATGAATATCTATTTTTTCCATATAATAACATGTGAATACCTGCATCATGTATTCTCTTAAAACATGGTAACACCCTGAATTACCATAAAACCTTATTGAATACATTAATGCTCCCTTATTCCTTATAGAATACCAAATATACTCCTTAAATCAAAAAATGTTGTAAACTCCAACAATGATGTAATAAAAAACAATTAATTAGTTTCAAGGTAGTCAATAATATCCAATATAATTTATCCAAATCAATCACATCTTATTCCAAAATTAGTACCTCGGTATTAGGACCATGTTAAGGTTTATCTTTCCCTCAACCATGTATTTTCCAAAAAAAAAATTAACTTGATATTGAGTCACTTTTATTAGTACCATACAATCTCAAATCCTCAATTAAATAGTATTTTAGTACAATCCTTATTTATTTCCATAATTCATATAACCAGTACATCATTGATACAACACTCAAATGAAATAATTCTTTATTCCAGAATCACAAATACATTAATTATTCCATGTTGACTGTAGTAATAGCTTATGCTTTACCTTGATCCCTTTGATTCTTCTAAGCTATATTTTTTTTATGCTTAGGAAATTTATTTGTGTAATGCCCCATTTCACTACATTTGGAACATTGAATATTAGTCTTTTCTTTGTTCCCTTTGCATTATTTTTCCTGATGACGCTTTTCTCCACACTTATAAAAAACACCGAGTCTTCTCAAGAACTTCCCAGGGAGATTCTTTCTATAGTTATCACATATGGGAAAATCCTTCTTTCATTTCTTCTCTTTTTACATATTTCTCTCTACCATCCCCTTCCTCTCTTGCTTCCCTTCAAAGTCATAGGACTTAGAGAATTCTTTACTTATCTTATCAACACATGATATTATTTTCTCATATGATGAGAATACATGGGAGGGTATTTCCCTTTGAAATGTTGTCTTAAGACCATGAAAGATATGATCTTTCTTACTCTTTGGAACATGTTCATTGGTGGGGTAGTCATTCCTTCTACAAGGCACCATTTATAAACAATATCATACACTAGATTAGGTTATGAATCATAATTCATGATTCTAAACTAGTGAAATACTTATAATAAATTATTAATATATAATCTCTTAATCATAAATATGGTTCCTTTGAGGACATATTTACTCATGAATCCTTCATAATGGTTTTTAAAGAAAATATAAATTATCCTAAGCATATCACCTGAGAGTGTCAAACCAGGTGCGCAGTAAGGAGCATTGTCGTGTACTAGGTTACCCTAAGTCAAGCTCAGAACACCTTGTCATAGTTTTCACCCCAAGGTAAATCTGTTCTAGAACCATGCCCACATGTAGTATCCAAAAAAGGATGTACTTCTTGTAATATCCACGTAATCCCTACTTTACCAGTCTAGGGGGTTCTCTATACTTATCCTCAAAGTCTATCATAAGGTTATGATCCCTAATATAAGTTTTATAAATCTATTTCCAATGTTGTTTCTAAACTTCCTCTGATACAAACTGTAATTCCCCGACCCTAGTTGCCCAAAGCCGGTGTATTATTTTAATATGTTGGAATTATTAAAATGAATCAAGTCCTGAAGGATCGATCGGTTTAGTAGTCTTGTAAAATAGATTATATATAAGAAATTAACATTAGAATTTCTAATGTAAAATACAGCATAGATAATCCTTTCAGAACTCCATTATTCCCCTAGAATAACCCTACATATCAATCATATTACACTTCTAGGCATCCTGGGAAAATAAAACATAAGAAATGGGTGAGCTCAGATGTTCAGTAAGGATAAACAATATAGGTTAAGCTATCATAAATAATCATAAAATTTTATTTCAAGGTATAAAATTAAAATACAAGCCCCTTAAATATAAAATTCATCATAATATGGAAAATATAAATCAAATAATTCAATTTAATTATTCACATGGATATTCTAATAGTTGAATAATCACATGAAATATTAATAACTAATCTCATAATGATGGAGTGCATAATGTCAGACATCTCCACCACAAAGTCAAGGACTTGTGCCAAGACCCTAAATATAAATTTTGTCAATGCCTTGTTCCAAGACACTAGTTTGTCTCATGAGACCTAACAATGAATCAAGGGACTATAGTGGGCCCCACCCATCACTTACTAAGTTTAATAAATTCCTCATATTAAAAAGGTGAAACATAACATAATCATTCGTATTAAAACTAGCATATGAAATGTCAATAATTTAACTATAAACCATGAATAGTATAAAAATAGCACATCCATAGTCAAACATATCATAACTCATTCAATAAAATATGGAATATTGTATTATAATAAATCAACCTTAATTGAGAATAATATCTAGTAAAGTATGTTGACATAGTTGAAAATGAGCAGTAAAACTCTTTGAGAGAAATTTCCATTTTTCATGAAATCATTTAAAAGTCTCACAAATTATAAAGGAATTCATTTAAAATAGATTTTTGAATAAAATTTTTCCATACCACTTTGAAACTTTTGAAAGTAATTATCATTTTAAAACAATTATTTCCATATAAATAAATCCTTAAAATCATTTTTAAAACATGGACATTAATTAAAAATATTTTGAAAAATAAATCTTTAAAACATTGAAAATGATGATCTAGTTAAGGAGTCCCTTCCATAAAACCATAAAATATTCCTTTTGAAAACATTTTTATGATACATTGACATGGATGATAAATATGTCCCAGTAAATACTTATACATAAACAATCTCAGATAATAATGAGATTGAGGAATTAACCCTTACCTTAGGCCTGATACTCTCCGTATGTGTCTGAAACTCTTGTATAATGTTTTTAAACATATTATTAACTTATATAAGAATCATAATAATATTTATCATATCATATATGATTCTTTTATGACTTTATATTACTCATTTATTAACAATTACAAGTTAATGCAACATTTAGGGTAATATCGCTTTGTTTATCATACGTGTTTTGACGTGTTATTCTTGATCGTATTACATGGATCATGATTTAATTACTTAAAAAATGTATAATATGATTTATATATCATATTTATTCATAATATAAATATATATGATATATAGATATATATAATGGAATACACCATTAATGGAGACTTTAGGTCGTACGTACGCATGAACGTTGTTTCCGTTTTCATATCGTATTGAATGGAAGTAAGTGAATGAAATATATATAAATATATATATATATATATATATATTCCAGTAACATTATTATTTCATATGTTACATACTTATTAATAATATATATTTGTATAATCATCCTTGAATGGTGAACGTGGAAATGAACCTCATCGCGTCGTGGAGATGGTAAGTTGTACGTACACACGAGCGACGATATCATTTACTTAATGATTAAAAGGTGTGGAATTTTATGGTATATTAATTCTATAGAAAAATTATAATTTAATTTTTATTATTTATATAAATAATACTCATCATTATATCTATCCAAATAACATATTGTTTAATAACAAATTACACCACGGTGTGGAGACGGTAAGTCGTACGTACGCACGCATGGTGACTTTATCATTCATAAGATGAATAGAATATTTAATATGGTTGTACCATATTTATAATAACATATCAGTATGTAGAACTTACTATTGTTATTATTTTATTATGTAAACAACAAAGAAAGAGGAAGTATAAGAAGAAAATAACTTTGAAAGAGGTGATGAAATAATTACCTTTTTTTTGGGTGATTTATTTTGATTTGAACAAAAGGGATCCTTAAGTTGGATTTCTGATCAAAGTAAGGACTCTAGGATGAAGTGATGGTATTTGGGAGTATATTTGAGCAGGGTTTGTCCAAGCCAAATGGATATGGATGTTTTAATTTAATATAAGGGGAAGTACCCTTTTATAAGAGAGGTGAGGGGCACTTTAGGAAGATCTTGAAATATTAATTTAATATAAAATTATTTTCAGTTTCTAATAGCTCCAAATGAATTTATTTCTAGGATAAGGTGGGTATGGGTAGAAATTATCTCAACCAATAGGTTTTAGATAAGTTTAGGTCACCATATTAACCTTATCTTTTAGATTTAACTCTTAGTTAAATAGTTTAACTTTTACCATGTCTTTTTGTATTTTTATACTAAATGTTTAATATAGTTACTATAAAATACCAAGAGAACCTCAAGTGGTTCATTAATAAAATATATAAAATTATCTAATTCATTTATCTGAATCTTAGATTTTTAAGAATATTATATCATTTAATAAAATAGTATTTGTTTTAAAAACTCATTTATGCCAATTTTGACACTATTTAGTATTTGTTTTTCTATAAAAGTCATAAAAACTTGATTACTTTGAAATAAATACATTGAATCAACCCTAAAATGTCATATTCACCTATAAAATTTGTATATGGAATCAAAATTTTCAATTTACATTTATTTTAATATGTATAATATCATTTATTTTAATCATTTGTTAATAAGGTAATTACTACATCATCATTGTGTCATAAATACATTTAATTATTTAATGTACAAAAATTATTAATAAAATACCATGATGTACGAAATATTTTTATCTTTCTAATGAATATTTATAGTCGAATTTATCTTATATATAACCCTATGTTAAAAATTGTTTAGTTATTAAAATTTGAATTAAAAACGTTTAACTCTTCTTTAAATAAAATATAATAAATGTCCCAATCTAACCCAAATGGATCAAAAAGGATCTTATTTTTTGTCCTAAGGTTTATTTTAGTCAAAAAAAACCTATCTAATAGAATTAGTATATATGTTGGGGTAATTTTATATTATTATAATATTATTTTAACCTTTAATTACCTTATTTACTTATAACCGTGGTAAATAAAATTCAAAAGTTACTATTCACCAAAAATAATTTTCATCCTATTGAACTAAATTTTACTTACTGATGAAAACTGTGTCTGTCAGATTTTTGAAATTCAATTCATAGAAGCGGTAAAATTACGTTTTATGTAAATTTGCAAATGTGCCTAGAAGGTGGGTAAAAAATGTTAAAAAGTACAATAAAATTTCATATATCTAATATTTTTATAAAATGACTCAAATGACTTAAATTGTACTAATATATGTATTATGTATCTATTTTTATGTTAAGATAAATTTTAATTAAAAATAATTATTTAAATGAAAATGTCAGTTTTTATGTACTATGTAGTATTTTTCACTATTCATCAAAAATTGTATATTTTCTGAAAAATTCCAAAAAATCACCCTAATCTAATTTTGATATTGAAAATTCAAAAATAAAGTCTATTTTACAAAATTATATTTTTAAGAGTTTCTAAAATTAATTTTATTATTGTTCACAAAAGGACATAAAGAGTAGTTCTTTTAAAAAATAGGTTTTCTAAATATATAACTATTTTAATAAAACTTATACATTTCATTATAAATATTTTTATATATGTGAAAAAATTATAAATAACATTTAAATTTTATTTTTTACTATTCATATTACAATATTTAATTGATAAATAAATATATCGTTTAAATAATTATAATATTAATGTGTTGTTTCACAGAAACTCAATCTTGCATGTAACGGAAGCCAAGTCGGTGTTGCGTGTAATATAAGATATTAAATTACTTTAAAGAGATAACATAATATTAAATCTTGGGGTGTTACAAATTTCTCTTCATATTACTATTTCTCTTTCACCAACACTATAAAAATTGATTCCACACTAATAATGGAGGCGATTACACCATACATCACTTCATCTACCTCTACGTGAAGGTTTTTTAATAATTCAATTAACTACCATTACTCTTTATCTTTTTTCATCACTTGAGTTGAATTCTTTCTACTCAAAGAATCTTCCACTACATTATCTTTACCTAGTGTACACATAAGCTCAAAATAATAATTTTAAAGATACTCTACCCACATGAATTGTCTCTATTTGAGATCTAATTGTGATAAAGTATAATTCAAAATATTATAATCAAGATACACAATAAATTTATCACCAAAAATATAATTCCTTAAATTATTTAAAATCTAAACCATAAAAACTAACTTTAGTTCATGTGTTGGATAATTTTTCTCATGAGTTATCATCTTCCTAGACCCAAAAACCATAATCATTACCCTTTGCATCAGATAAAATCCTAATCTCATTCTAGATGCAGTATAATACACTTCATAACCATCTCCCAACTTAGAAAAAATTAGACCTCTATATTAATTAATTCTATTTTTTAATTAATCAAATTCCTTTTATATGTTTCACTCTCTAATAAAACATCACTCCTTTTATATTAAATGTTTTCATAGGAGAAACTAATTTCAAAAAATCACAAATAAATCTTTAGTAACACCCAAGAGAACACAAAAAACTCTTTATTTTAAATATGTTCCTAGGTTCTTTCCATAACATTTCCATTTTTACCTCTGCATGATCAATACTAAATCATTCATTAGAAATGATGTATCTAAGAAATTTCACTTGTTGAATCCAAATTCGACACTTTGATAATATAGCGTACAACATATACTATTATAGAATTCCAAAATAGATCACTAAGTGACTTTAATTATCTTCCTCTATTATTTAGTATATCAAGATATCATCAAAAAACACTACCAAAAGGGTGTATAAAAATTGGTGGAAGGTCTTTTTCATTAACAATATAAACTCTATAGGTTCATTTTTAACTCTAATAAGTATAACTAAAAAATAATAATGGCTATATAGATATCAAAATGTAACTTTTTGGGTATCCACTTTTATAAGTCATTTTTCTAATTTTTTTTATTGTTTTCCCTAGTTAAATACCCCCCCAAAAAAATAGTTAATTTAACAATCATTAATTATATTTTATTGTTTTAAGAAATAAATGTAGTTAATTATTTAAACTGCCCTAGAAATTATTTTTTGCGGTTATTTTATTCTTTTATTTACAAATATAATGGTCATGCTTTTTATGTTTTGATTTTTTTATTAGGTGGAGTAAAAAATGGGTTCAACCCTGGAAATTCAACCAGAATAATGGACAAAACTTGAGAAGGTAAGTTGATGAAAGGTCAAGGATAAGCTCAGGCAAGAGAGTGAAGGTTTTGATACATGGGATGGTTCATGAAAGATATTTATAGATTCCTATAGTTAATCCTATAGTAAGCGTTGTCTTTTACATGCTGCAACAAATTCAAACAAACAAGGGGGGGAGGAGGGTCGGCCATGTTCGTGCGGTCCGACCTCCTCCTGTTAGTAAGATAACAGGCGGCCAAAATGAAACCAAGAAAGGTGACAGATGAGATCACGATCAACAATAAATAAAACCCCCACAACTTTCCGCAACAAATTATTCCCGACCCGTAAGGAAAAAAATGTTCGCAGATCAACTTGATAATAATTTGATCTGTGTTCTTTGTTTTTCTTTAGAATGAAAGAATCAAGGGAATAAAATCGTTCTCAAAATAATAATTCACTACCTCAAGCGTTGTCGTCGAATGAGAGTTCGTTGAGGAAAGGGACGTTGCGGAAGAAGACGTCGCGGAAGGGGGATCGTCGCGTCGTGGAAGGAGCGTCGCGGAAGAAGCGTCGTTGATTTCTGAGGATTTGGTGGTACTTTTGGCTTACTTCGCTCGAGGTTTGGATGTCGTAAGGGTGTGGTCGGGTTGGTTTGCTCACGAAACCAACCGGGCCCCTGGAACGAAAAAGTCAATAACTCACAGATCGGGCGTCCGATTGATGCGCCGTCTGTCTCGTTGAATTCCTCTTGATGAGACAGAACTTTTGGCATACTTCACCTGAGGTTTGGATGTAGTTGGATAATGGCCGGGTTGGATTGTACCCGAAATCCAACCGGGCCCCTGGAACGGAAAAGCTGATATCTTTCTGACCGAACGTCCGTTTGACGAACCATCAGTGGTGTTGGTGATCATGTGGAGAAACAGTCCCTATGAGTATACCCTATGAGAGTTCAGGGTACAGTTT